>CM076978.1:44840973-44865973 GCA_039105355.1 Benthosema pterotum | reverse complement strand
TAAAACTGCATGCATGCATGCATGCACGCATATGCACGCAGCGCGTGCACACGCACGCACAAACACACACATGCACACACATATTACACACTACACAAGCCACTTAAGCACTTACTCTTAAGCATTATGTCAAAAAATACTAATACTGAAAAGTGACTTTATATAAACTTAAAGATTCTATAAATTTCTAAAATATAATATTTTGGGCATAACAGCACCAGAGCTTTTTTTTTCCTGTGACCTTGTTGAGAGGGAGGGAGCAAGACTCAAAATATCAGCTTTACCTACTGTATATATATTCACTGTATTGCCACTTCTGTTTACTCTGAAAGCTTATGGCCTAGATTTTCGTCACCACTAAACCCCTCTACTTCTTTGCCTTTTTAAACTATTTAACACATTTTTTCAAAAGTTAAAAGGGCCAGTCTACAAGCTTACAACCTTTCAATAGATTGACACGTTAAACTGTTCCAAAAGGTGTTTCAAAAAAGTAAACATATTTGAATACTGCGTATACCTCAATTTTCTGGAGCAGAAAATGGTTGTACACTTACACTTGCGCTATTCCAGACAGGCAATTATTTTGCTAAAAGCTGATTTGGTCTGGCTTTAGACAGGCTAAATAAAGTCCTCACCTGCCAAATAAATAATAATAATAGTAATAAACAGGTGTACACGTACACATATACTGTAGTCTTTCAATGTTGCTTCCTACAGTGTAGAGAAATCAGCAGTGTTGGTATACTTTTTGCAAACGCATATAGTGCAACACAACTTGCTAGTGTTTCTTTATAGCCTAGCAATGTTAGCAGGCTAACTTAAAACCAAGGTTCATATTTTTCACGTTAACAAACTGTGGGGAAAAAAAGAAACAAACACAAACTATTTATTTATGAGCTGCTTTCATGTATTTTATTATTTGTCACATTAGGTCCCTTTCAATATTATGGTCTTTCTGTATTGTTTTACAAATATTAAGTTATCCACAAAAATAAAATAACTTAGATAATAGCCATATTAAAACATAAAAAAGACATACATACATACCTTACATACATACATTACATACATATACATCTATACATACATTACAAATTGGACATGAAGAAATGCATATGGCTGATATCCCCCCAAAGTTCTCCTGAAGACAATTGACTGCATGTGCAAAATACTAAACCTGCATTGAAAATAATTTGTGCCAGAAAACCCAGACATAATTTCAGGTTTGCTTTCTTTTCAACACAGAGAAGCATTTGCTTTAAATAAATTAAACAGAACAATCTTAAGATAAAATACGGTATGCACGGACAGACAATGACATCTACAACCACTTTGTCATACACTGTAGAACTGGACATGACAATTAGAGCCAGAACGATATATTGAGCAGATCTTTATATCAGATAATAATACTATTATTGATGACAGTATGCCATCAGTGTAGCAATTATGCAGTAATTCTGTTCTACTTTGGGCATTTTGTTATAGACATGACATAAGATAAAATAAGAGAAGTGCATCTTGCAGCTGTAAAATCTTTAGATTAAAGCTCCTATATGTAATTTTATGGTAAAAAAAATAATAATTACATCGTTTTCACACCCTTTAATTAGATCACCTCCAAGCTGAGATGATCTAATCCAAGTGTCTTTTTGACGCTTTTAGGGGTTGCAGGCGGCCTCCAAAGAAATCCCTATAAGCTTTGTCATTGGCTAACAAATAGTCCCGACGGGAGTATTTCTTAGCCAACCAGGAAGAGCCTCACTGAGCTGCGTCTGATCAAGGAAAAAGGGGAGGACTGGTGCAGTCAAATGTGGAGGTGAGGAACTATGATTTTCAAAGGGAGTAAGGGACACTGTGCCTCTTGTGGTTGTCATAGATACTACTAGATATTTGTCTCCACCGTAAAGTGGTTGGGAATGCAGTTTAGAGCAAACTATGGGCCGCGAGAACGCGCATTAGGCTCCGCCCCCTCCAGGAAGCTATCCAGCTGAGCTCTGACTGTCCGCTCTGAGGTGGAGGAGCGGTGCGCTCAGCACACGCCGGCCAACGGTGGACTTTGGCTTAGTTATCAACAATATGTGTATATAAAATATATCTAACTCATCGAATCTGCTAGTTACATCAATGTTATTCTCATAAAATAGTTGGTTGGTGCCCAAGTATTCATATTATGAAGATAGCTTTTGTCATTTTGACTGCCTGGGACTTCTCATTCACTTACAATGGGCTTCGGAAGAACCAGCGACGCGCGTTCATGATTCCCTCGCACGCACACGCACACACGCACGATCGCGTTCATGAGAGTTCATGTGAAGCGCGTTCTAGCGGCCCACCGCAATGCATCAACGCTGCTGCTCCAACCCGGAAGTTTGCTTCATGCGCTAGGTGAGCAAGTTAATGCATGTGGGTGGAAGGGAAAATAGACAGAATACATCTCTATGTTACTCTATGGTGGAGACCTGCACAGGCCTTACGGTGGTACTGGTGAGTCGCCACCAGTGACTGTTACGTCACCCTCGCAGGGTGACGTAACAGGTGACCTCACAGGGTGACATGACCCGTGACGGTGGAGACATGCGCCCGAAGTTTAGATAATGGAACGGTCTAAGACAGGGGTTTTCAACAGGTGGTCCGGGACCACCAGTGGTCCCTGAGAGGGTTCCAGGTGGTCCCCAGCTAAGTTGGTTAACCAGATGTAACTCTCGAGAACGTAAAATTTGGTCCAAATGGATTTACACTCTCAAGAGTTAAAATATTCATCATCTGAATTAGCCATTTTGGAATGTATGTTTTGCTTGCTTTGTTTCCCAAATCCAGCCTGGAATTGTGGACAAAAGCAAAATAAATATTTAGATTTGGGGTCTGTGGGGCTAAAATATCCTCAAATGGTGGTCCGTGGCTCAAATCCTGAATAAATGGTGGTCCCTGGGATGAAAAAGGTTGAAAACCCCTGGTCTAAGATGAAGAAAAAAAAGAAGGGAAAAAATGCCAATGAAATTATGAGATTTATTGCTTATATATACTTATATAAATGGGTTTGTTTTTCTTGGTGAATTAAAATAGAAACTTTATTCAATTCAAAAGTTTATAATGTGTTTTTCTTTTGATAAACATCATTAATTGGTGGTCTACAACCCTCCAAACTTTGGACCGGCATCAGACCCAAAGAACCAGGTATCGGTCAGGCTCCTATTCCATGCATGATCCTCATCCGACATGATATGTACACATCAAAGAGGTTTGAAGCATGTGATATGACGCAGATGTGACTAGAAGCTTACAAGGCTGCATGCGCACGCAAAAGCACGGACACAGGCACACCTACACGCACACACACCTACACACACACACACACACACACACACACACACACACGCACAGCTTTGATTGATGACGGTTTAGCATGTTTATAGTGCGAAACTGAATCCTGTTAATGTGCACCCATTCTTTTCCTGAGGCACTTGTAATTTATTATGATTAGTTGTGTGGGTGGGTGGGTGCGTGCATGCGTGTGTGTGTGCATGCAGGTGCGCTTGTTTGCATGCGTGTGTGTGAAAGTGCATTTGTGAGTGTCCAACATTATAGAATTATAGCCAAAAAACACGGCCAGGAATGGGACAAATTACTGACGTCTTAATTGCGGCCAGATCAAGGCAATCCAAGACTAGTCAAATCTGGAACCAGAATATCACCTGATTTCACTGATGGGCAGTAGCTTGTTGGCTAAGCTACATAGTTTAACTACATTTTGCCGTAACTTGTAGTGTAGCTTACTACATTTGTTCTGGGAATAGCTTGTAGTGAAGCTACACTACTTGTTTCGAGTAACAAGGATTCTAGCTTACTACATTTTCCCACACACATTTTCAAATTCTAATATACATCCCCAAACTTAAACATGCCACCATCCCAGGTTCAATCCCACTCCTATATTATTATTATGATTTTTATTTATATTACTTTATTATTACCTAGAATGTTGTACATTAAATTGAGATATATATTTATATATATGTAGTGTTGATGTAGCAAGCTACATCAAGCTACTTTTGTGGTGTAACTTGTAGTGTAGCTTGCTACAATTTTCCCAGGAACTTGCCCATCACTGCCTGATTTCAATCAACACAAATCCTGTCCACTAACAATTAATGGCCGTCCCTGACTGAATCAGAGAGAGTCGGATTGACTCCAGACTAACGTAAATCAATCATAACTATAGTCACATCTGGCCCAGAATAGCTTAGCTATAGCTTTAATGTTTAAATTGGTAAAGTCGTCCTGGGAATTACGCAAAGGTGATATTCTGGGCCAGATTCGACTAATCTTGGATCGCCTTGATCTACAATCAAGACGTCACAAGGCCATTAAGGCCACATTGATATTGATGTTGAAAACAAGTACATTTTTCGTAAACTGAGACCCAAGGTCTCAGATATGTTGACATTTCTCTTGGGGAGCATTACATTATAGGCTACAGAACACAAAGTATGCGTGTGTGTACTGTGTGCGCGCGCGCGTGCGTGCGTGCGTGTGTGTGCGCGCGCGTGCGTGCGTGTGTGTGTGCGCGCGCGCGTTATGTGTGCATGCCCGTTTGTGTGCTTGCGTGTGTGCATGCCTGTTTGTGTGCTTGCATGCGTGCATGCTTGCGTGTGTGTGTGTGTGTGTGTGTGTGTGCATGCTTGCGTGTGTGTGTGCGTGTGCAGTGTGTTTTGAGGAGGTGGGGGGATTCATCACATGGAAACAGCTGTACAAACTATCCTAACAGTGGATTTTTTTTTAACTGTAAATAGGTCTTTCATAGGGTAGTGCTTCACTTATCGCTTTAAATATGTTGTAAGAAGAACAGAGACAATCTACAAGCTGGCAACGTGTCAGATCACCCACACAGGTTCTGTGCTTGGAGATATATATATATATATATAATTTTTGTAAAGGACCCACATTGCTTATAAATATATGCCCAAAATTGTGACACCGGGTTTGAAGGTGGGTTTTAAAGGACAACTTTATTTATTCTTATTTTTTTTTTCAACCAAGGTTCATGTTTTAGGTATTTAGCTATCAGAGATCGTGAGCGGAGCGGAGCGGGGAGTGGAGCTGGTGGATTTTTAAGTGAGCGCTGAGCGCGTTTTCAAATGGGTCGGAGCGCGCTCTGGAGCGGGAATTATCCTCCGCTCCAGCCCGTTCAGTCCAGACAACGGCACACGTGTTCAGTAGCACAGCATAAACGTGTGGTTGTGGTTCAGATGGCGACTATAGGCCTACAGTGCCAGCAACACGATCAAGACATTTAAAATCCTCTCCGAGGTGCGGGAGGAAGGAGGAGATGATGATCATGATGGAAATTGGAAAAAAGAAAAAGTAAGATGACTGTCTTGCTGTCTATCTTGCCTTAGATGCGTCACCTCGACGCTATTTATTTTGAAGCACTGCACATCATAACGGCAACGTATTTGTGCGCAGCGATCCGCACGCAAAATGTTGCCATACGGCTCACAACGCAGCCGTGTGTGTGCATGTGTTCTGAGAGAGAGAATCGATGCCAACTTAGGCTACTGTCACTGTGTACCTTTTGCAGTATTTTATCAAAGATATGATCCATAACGCGGAGGGGAAAGAATGTCCGAGGTCGCCTTCTTTCTTGCTTTCCTTTTTTCTTTTTTACGTCGCAATTGCAGAGACGGATAAAAGGCTGTGCACAGGGGGGGAATGCCCCCCTAAACGCCCTAAATGTAACGTTGTTGTCACATAAGCTTTTCGCCTGCCCCCCCCGAATTGTGAAACTTTATATCCGGGGCTGATAAAAGCCGGCGAAGAGAGAGAGAGAGAGAGAAAAGAACATCTTGGAGTTTCAGCGCACGCCCCGCTCCAAAGACTAAAGCTTTGGAGCTCGCGATTTGACAAGAAAGCAGTGACATGTTCACAACGTCGGTGGTGAACTTTAGGTGTTTGTGTCGTGGTTCCAAAAAATAAGCAAATAAGCAATCATAGCCGTTTGTTTGAGACAGACTGCGGGGGGAAGGAGGAGGAGTAAGAGGACGCAGCACAGACGCGCACAGCACAGACATTGATAGTAGCCTAATACCCGAAAAAAAGCAATTCTCTTCCCTTGAAAACAGTAACGTTATAACGTTTTGAACAAGAAATTACAAAGAATACAAAATAAAAATCATTAATATAAATAAAAGACTCGTACTTTTTCGTGTCGCCATGAACACGTGTGACAATCGTGTCGATTTCCGACTTTTTTCACATCCCTAGGGGCAATAACCACGATGTGTTTCGACAAAGAAAAAGCAGCAGCCTTTTTTTTTTCCAGCCGTCAAATTTTGCTCCTGAGCGGAGCGGGAATATGAGCGCGGAGCGGGAGCGGCCTGGGAGGGGGTCCACGTGAGCGGATTGCGAGCGGGACCAAATACGTCGAGAGCGATGAGCGGAATTCTCGGCCGCTCCGCTCCGCTCACAAACTCTGTTAGCTATGGGAGGAGGCATTCGAACGTGGGTCTAAGGTAGAGGTCTTCACGGGTTGTCCGAACCCGAAAAAATCCGAATCCGTCCGAGACCCGACAGTTCCGGTCGGTTCCGGCGGTGTGTTTTACCACAGTCACTCGGACAGGTCGGAATCGGACGTATCCCCGTCGGAAGTCGGACCTGTCAATCATTATGTGCAATACCCGAGAAAATCCGACAAGACCCGAGACTACAGTGAGACGTATTCTTTCTCTACGTTTTTTTTGCCTTTTTAATGATAAGAAAATATTCTATCAACCAAGTGTGTGTATGATTGTATCTTTGTCACTCTGCGAGTGCGCTTCTGGACATGCACTGACATGTATGATAGGGGCGACAGTCTGTGCTGTGGTGTCCGTGTAGACAGCGTGTTACATAAGGGGGCAGGGGCAACCTCCCGTATGAGGGCACTTCTGTGTTTTAGACATGCGGAAGAGCTGGGCTGCAGGCCCCTTTTTAATCTCTGTGTGTGTGCACGTACCTGTAGAGTGTAGAGTAGACTGGCAGCGCGGAACAGTGTTAGCGAGCCGAGGCAGCGTCGCATGCGAAATATAACTGATCTACAGGTTCATCAAACGTAGGCAAGGCGGGGGAGGGATTTGGTCAAGGCGGGTCTGTCGGACGGTCAAAAATAATCCGACTTCGGTCGGGCTCGGCGAAGCAATTTGGGGAAAATCTCGGAACAGTTCGGAAGCGGAAAACCATGCCACGGATCGACTCGGATCCAATTTATTTATTTGAAAATATTTTCGGAACAGTTCGGAATCGGTGATATTGCACAGATTTATTTCGGATTTCGGATGGCATTTTTGAGACCCGTGAAGACCTCTAGTCTAAGGTACTGGTATATTAATGGCATAGTAGAATGTTGAAAATGGGTGGAGTTCCCTTTTAACACCCATCTTTTACTTTCTCTAACAACAACCTAAAACATGAACCTCGGTTGGAAAAAAAAATAAATAAATTTGTCCTTGTAATGGTGTGATTGATGTCCACAGGGGGAGGGGGTGGGGATCAGAACCAGCAGCACTGACTCTCCTCCGATAGCCTTGCCTTTTCATTTGTTTTATACTGCAGTCACTCAGCTGAGCTTCACCAAGGTGTCGTGCAGCCGCTGCACGATACCTTTCGACGTTTCTTAGCCACTCAACACACTCCCAGAATTTGAATTCCTGGGAAAAAAACATTCGCAGAAAATACCGCTCGATCTCTACATGAGCTCATCATAACGCGTTGTGAGCGTGTAGATCGGCAAATTAACAGCAAAGATATTGAGCGTGAAAGCGTTGAAAGGTCACCAGAAGGTAGTCCAGAATAACTGTGGTCAACCACGTTCAGGGGTTTAAGTGGTTAACGCTAGAGTGCCGTGTCTGTGTCAGGAAACATAACATGACGATGGGGATTTGTGAAGGTCGTCCAGTCTGTGGCTTTTTTTTTTTGGCTTTTCACCATATAGTTTGTTAGTGTACATACAGGGATATGCATAAATAACACACAATGTCCACTGAGAACGTCCAGTAGGTCATACAGTCGCAGTTTTTGGCCTTCAAGACACCTGAAGCCAGGCGGTCCATTAGAAATAAAAGCATGTACAATGTGACTGGTAGTTGGTCGTCTTCCATCTGCATAGCAACCACGACATAGCCAAGGTGCCCCTGAGCAAGGCACTGGAATGCTAACTGCTCCAGGTATGCCTCGCCGTCCCCACACTATACTCTCTGACCTTTCGACTTTAAAGCGTTGCGATGTAGCTAGAGGCGCGGGCCTTGAACTTGAATCGTACAACATCTCCCGTTGTACACAAAACAAAAAAAAAACATCTTTTAAGCTTGTGTTATAATTCAGGGGTAATTATCCGACCTGTTGGAATTCAATCGATCAACTCTCACTTTGTATTTAAACGATGCCAAGCAAGGTGAAGGTGAGAGTTATGCTGTTGCGCCATCTCTTCTTCTTTGCCTCTGTCTTTTTTTTTGTTTTGTTTTTCTTTTTGTTTTATACATCACCACCAATCTGTGATGGCTCCGATGGCTCTGAATCTTTACCTTGAGAGGAGGCAGGATGCCAACACACTCCAGACTCAGGTGGGTTTTCTTATGCATGCTGCAAATGTGTGCAAAGGTTTCTCTACCAACGTGCGCATAATATCTGGGCCGTCGGCTTGTAGTGGTCCAACCTCAGCAACGTGCTCTTCTGTTCAAGTTAACCAACAGAAAACAGCAGTCCATTGCAAAAAAAAGGGGAAAAAGTTATGGGGGGGTACATTAGTTCAGTCATTCCCCACATAAACAAAAAAAAAAATCTGAACAGAGCTGTCTTATATTATTTTTTTTTCCTCTTTAGCACGTACATGTCCAGTCTTTTATAGATCTGACGCGTTTTTTTTTTTTTTTCTTCTTCATTTACAGACGCTGACCCACTCCGTGATCCGGCACTCCTCGCAGACCACGTAGCAGCACCAGTGGAACTTGCAATTGCAGCGCTCGCTGCGCGTCTGCTGCAGGATGTTGTGCCCCCGGCCGCAGCACAGGCTCTCGCAGTTGTCCATGCCGGGGCTGGTCTTGTTGCAGATGCGGCCCTGCGTGCCGGCCGAGTCCGAGCCCGGCTCGCGCTCGCAGAAGTCGGGCGACTTCTCGAAGTACACCAGCTCGCTGCTGCTGGGCCGCCGGCGGTGGTGGTGCGTGTGGTGGTGGTGGTTGTTCTGGTGGTGGTGGTGGTGGTGGTGGTGGCGGTGGTGGTGGTTGTGGTGATGGTTGTTGTTGTTGTTGTCGTGGTGGTGGCGGTTGTCGTTGTGGTGGTGTCGGTTGTTGTGGTGGGAGTGGTCCAGCTGGCCCGTGTTGCGGTTGTGCGCCCGGATGAGCGTGGCCACGCTGAAGCGCTCCTTCAGGAGAGATCCCACCACGTGGAACTCGGGGGTGACGCGCCAGCAGGTCTTCAGCTGGCAGCTCCCCGACATGCCGTGGCACTTGCACTTCCTCCGCATGTGGTCCAGCACCACCTGTGGAGGACAGACAGAGAGACAGAGACAGAGAGATGGTTGGGGAAAAAGAGAAATGTTTAATCCTGATCAGATTCTAGTTTCTGATGCTTTTCACAATTTTTCAAAAATAGCAGAACTACAAGCTCATATCGCGCCACTCGGTGGCGCGATATGAGCTTGTAGATCTGCTATTTTTCAACAGCTTAAAAACACCAAAACGCGTTCAATACACAAAGGGTTAATAGGGTTGTTGAATGATTAAAAATTTTGTTGAATGATTGAAAATTTTGTTGAATGATTAAAAATCAGATTCCAAACCATTCCGTACTGTACTTGTGGTGTTTTAACTTTCATTGAAAAATAGCAGGTGTTCACGGCTCATCTATGAGCCGTGAACGCCTGCTATTTTTGTGTGGCATGTTTTGTGTATAGCTTCAAAATTATTTCATGATTAATCACCATTCAAACTATGTCCAAAATATGCCATGTTTTCCTGTACAGGGTTTGAAGATGTTAAAAAGAAAAAGAATCTGGGGAAAGATGTTGTTTTTTTGGCTGTTTATTTATTTATTTATTTTTTATCAAAATAAGTGATCTACAAGCCCCAATGCTTGTAGATCCCTCAAGCTGTACTCTATGGCTCTGGTTACAGGGAGACACACAGCTATTATGTCTGCAACTTTAACCACAATCATCCTGATCTGATTGGAAAATAACTGATCCACAAATTCAGAACGTCATTTTTGCCACGCGACACCAATAGAGGATGGAAGCAGTGGAGCATGAATCAGGCTTCAATGGTTAATTTCAAAAGGATGACGCGCGCACACACACACACACACGCACGCGCACACACACAAGCACAAGCACAACAACACACACTCCCGACCCAAAGTCAAACTTTAGGTGCAGCGCGTAAGCAGCAGTTGAGACTCTTTTTTTGCTTTTGTTCATTCTTCGAAACGACCGTCAGTCGTCCCAGGATGTTTGAACCGTCAAGCTGTGCTGTTAGCCTGTTAGAATGACTCACGGCATGACTCCGTAAACCTTGGTTCGTCACCAAAAAGGCCAGGTGGCCTCCCGCTCTCCTGCGGCCACTCGTTCATTACGGATATATATATACCCGTCTCAGGTTACACTAATGAATCACCTAAACCAGGGGTTTTCAACCTTTTTCATCACAGGGACCACTATTTATTTAGAATTTGAGCCACAGACCACCAGTTGATGACATTTTAGCCCCACAGACCCCAAAACTCAAGATTTATTTTTGCTTTTGTCCACAATTCCAGGCTGGATTTGGGAAACAAAACAGGCAAACATACAGATCAAAATGACCATTAATCTTAAGTTGTGGACTTGGGCTACTTAAAATGATGAATATTTTAACTCTTGAGAGTGTAAAAATGAAACCAAATGGACCCGCAACGGTCCATTTGGTTTCATTTTTACGTTCTCAAGAGTTACATCTGTTTAACCAACTTAGCTGGGGACCACCTGGAACCCTCTCAAGGACCACTGGTGGTCCCCGGACCACCTGTTGAAAACCCCTGACCTAAACAAGTACAGTTACTAGCAGGCCCATCCATTCACCTTTTGCTGTTTGCCTAATAACCCCAAGCACTGCCCACACACATGCAGAGTGGCATTGAGATTGCTTGAGATGTATGATAACTCCTGGCATATAAACAGTACACAAATGGGAAACACACATACACATACACGCACACATGTCCCATTAGAGGATGTCTCCCGCCCACATTTTGAGACTTCGCTATGCACTACAGCAATGACACACACGCACACACAGATGCACAGACGCACACACACACACACACACATACACACACACACACACACACACACACACACACACACACACACACACACACACACACACACACACACACACACACACACACACACACACACACACACACACACACACACACACGTCAGCGGATGTGACTCCCACACAACGTAAGCCTCGTCCGTCCTGTGCAACAATGCCTCCCCTGGAGGCGTGGTGTGTGTGTGTGTGTGTGTGTGTGTGTGTGTGTGTGTGTGTGTGCGTGTGTGCGTGTGCGCGCACGTGTGTGTGTGTGTGTGTGTGTGTGTGTGTGTGTGTGTGTGTGTGTGTGTGTGTGTGTGTGTGTGTTCATCTGTCATCGGCAGTTCTAAACTTTAAGATCCAATTACCAACAGGAACACCAGGCCACCCAGAGTACTGACAGATGCTGCTGCCACTGCCGCCCCTATCAGCAAGCATGCACACACACACACGCACACGCACACGCACACACACACACACACACACACACACACACACACACACACACACACACAAAAGCATCCATGCATGCACAAATGTGCATACAGTGTGAGTGACACACATGCAGGTGTGCGAGCAAACACACACACACATACATACATGCTCAAACACATCTAGACAGACAAGTATGCCTATAGTACGTGCACACATGCTAACACGTTCACACACACACACACACATCTGCATGCCCTACAGAGATATGGCGGAAGTGAGAGATGGGTGACATATGTCAAATTTGTGGAGATAAGTCGAACCTTTCACTGTCAAAATGTAAACAGAAGGGATCAGGTGTCGCATTCAGGTGCAAATACTGTACAGTTAGGAGTGCTGCATGTGCGTGCACAGTGCAGCGTGTGTATGCAGGTGCACGCACAGTACAGTATACCCTACACCAGAGGTGGGCAATTATTTTTCCAAAGGGGCCAAATGAGACACAAGACTAAAGGCTGGAGGGCCAAGACTAAAGGCTGAACTTAAGTCTGCGTGATATTAATTTGATTTCAAGATAAACGTAAGCGTAAAACCAGCCATTTTGACACCAGGGCCCTCAATTTATTCAGTATTTGAGCCACGGAGGACCCCCGTTTGATGACATTTTAGCCCCACTCACTCAGACCCCAAAACTAAAGATTACTTATGGTTTTGTCCACAATACCAGGCTGGATTTCACAAGCAAAACAGGCAAACATAGATAAAAAACCATGACCATTCTTTTACATCCTCTTCTTCAGATGATGAATATTTTAACTCTGGAGAGCGTAAACATGAGACCAAATGGACCTGCAAGGGTCCATTTGGTCTCATGTTTACGCTCTCAAAGAGTTACATGTAGTTAACCAACTTTCCATATTTAACTGGAACTCTCTCAAGGACCACTGGCTTAAAACCATGGTACCCTTTCAGGGGCCGGTCAGAGTCAGCCAAAGGGCCGCATTTGGCCCCCGGGCCACATAATGCCCAGGTATGCCCTACACGGCACACACATGTACAGAATATGGGTGTACCGTACATATTGCCTTTATTAATACTTGTCTGTGCTTTGTGGCACGCAATTTGTGTCACGCACTTTGTGTCCGTGAGCTTGTAGATCAACTATTTTGTATGTTTAGCAGTGGCTACAGCCTCTGTCGTGATGACCTCCAAAGTCTAGTATCTACCCCTGGACCAAGGGGATGTCCCTTTGGTCTAGTGATTAAGATGTTTGGACTTGTACCCGGGAGACCTTAGAGTTATACTCCTGGGAGTTACATGATCTGCATCAACCCACGTCTGTGCATGCAGTGTATTGGAGTGTGTGCGCCCAGTGCACATCTGTGCGCAGGGGCGGATTGGCACATATTTTCCCCACAGGGACAATTTTGCCTTTGCCAGGCTACTGGTTAACCAGATGTAACTCTTTGAGAGCGTAAAAATGAAACCAAGTGGACCCGCAAGGGTCCATTTGGTTTCATTTTTACACCCTCAAGAGTTAAAATATTCATGTAGATTAGCCCAACTTAGTCTACACAGCTAGAGAATGTAGAAGAAGGCTCTGGTGTAGGACACCTTTTCTTTTTGGTAAAAAAAAAAAAACAAACAAACAAAAAAAACCCTGTCCAGGCCACTAGGTGGCGCAGGCCACCGGGAAAACTCCCTGTACTCCAGATGGCCAATCCGCCCCTGTCTGTGCGTGGATGCTTCACAGGCCAAGCTATCCTCCTTCAGAGTGTGAAGCGCACTGTCGATAGTTTTCACTTTTCATGGTTTCTCGTAGCCTCCATCTCCAGGCTGCGAAATGAGAGCGACTATCAAAAGGTGGGACTTCCGGTTTGTTAACCGAACCCCCGAAAGTTGCCATTTTTCAGCCAATCGCGGCACGGTGCTCCTGAAAATGTACACCCCGTGGAAACAACAGATGAAATTGTGCACACTTAAGTTCTATAACTGCTTTGTTTGATCTTTTTTTTTTCTGAAAATGAGAGTGATCAAGTCAAGACACTGGTGAGGACTAAACAGGGTTGTTTCATTGGTGACTGTAAGTACAGCAACTACCGTGAAAGGTCTCAAAAGCGCACCCTTATAGCCCAGGGTGGGTTTCTCCTGTGTGGCAACCGTGAACGCCGTGGAGGACTTTCCGTTAGTTAAGTAGGTTCTGATCCATTAAAGAGGGGCATGATGCATGGTGATGGGAAATTGGGAACAGTGGAAGAGAAAAGGACAGGGAGAGAGAGAGAGAGCTCAGGAAAAGAAATTTAAAAAGCGACCTGTCACGTTCCCGCCGAGCGAGACGTCGCGCTTCTCCAAACCGAAGGAAAGAGGTTTGGCAGTGCCAAAAAAACAGATACCTCTCTGTGCCTAGCCTCATCCTCCTCGCCCAGGGGAGAGGGATGAGGTGTGTGTGTGTGTGTGTGTGTGTGTGTGTGTGTGTGTGTGTGTGTGTGTGTGTGTGTGTGTGTGTGTGTGTGTGTGTGTGTGTGTGTGTGTGTGTGTGTGTGTGTGTGTGTGGGGGGGGGGGGTTAGACCACATTGGTGAATAGTTAAGCGGGCTTGGCTTGCGTGCCGCCAGGGTCTGTTTCAGCATCCGCTGAGCTGTGGGTGTTCCCGGAGGGAGAGAGAGAGAGAGAGAGAGAGAGAGAGAGAGAGAGAGAGAGAGAGAGAGAGAGAGAGAGAGTAGAGAGAGAGAGTGGGGAGAAGGAGAAGAGGGGCACTCCCTCGTTCCGGAGCATGAATGAGTTGAGTGCTGGAAGAGAGAGGGAGATAAATGAGGGCACCTGACTCATCCATTTGGAAGCCAAGGAGGGAGTACAAGAACGAGGAGAAAAACGAGAAAAAGCACTCCTGTTCCCCCGCCGAGCCAAAGCTAACAACGATCGCTGGTGAGCGACGAGACCACCGTCGCAAAGAGGGCCTGCCTGCGTAGGAGGAGGAGGAGGAGGAGGAGGAAAAGTTGCGGCGCCTCTAATTAGAACAGCCATGCGTCATCCACCCTGCATGGATGGATGGATGGAGGCAGGGAGGAGTTTCGGTCATGAAATATATATTTATATATTATGCAAATGTCTCTTTACGGGGGTTATGAAATGATGTGTTTGCAGGAGGCTGTATGTGTAAACATATGTTTAGATTTGTAATGATATGTTTTGTGTTACTAGTTCTTCATACGGTGGTTGGTTGAACACCTCAGGAATACGCGCCAGGTTGAGATGAAAGAAATGTTGTGACTGCATGGTGAACACGGAGCACTGAAGTTCAACTTACTAACTTACTTACCGTATTTTCTGCACTATAAGGCGCACCGGATTATAAAGCGCACTGGATTACGTATAAGGCGCACCTTTTAAAACTGTTTTCATATATAAGGCGCACCGGATTATAAGGGGCAGAGAACAGAAGCTACTACAGTTAACATAGAATAGAAGCTACTGCAGTCAAATGATCCATATATACTGGATTATAAGGCGCAGTGTGGATTTTGAGAAAACTAAAGGCTTTTAGGTGCGCCTTATAGTCCGGAAAATACGGTACTTTTAAAAGGTAATAGAGGCAACCTTTTAGCAAAAAAACAAAAACAAAATAGATATATAGGTATATTTTTTGCCTTTTTCCCCTCTATGTTGCTTCTACTTTGATGCTGCAGCTGTTTCCCTGCAGACATAAACTTGCTTCGTCCTGCATGCAGTCGGCCCAGAACTTGTCGTCAACAAATCATGAAGACAAAACAATCGTCGGCCTCAGAAAGGCGGTGTTAATTTGTGAGGGAGCGGGGGGGGAGGCAGTGATTTAGCCAATCACAGCGCAGCAGTCTCCAACAGATTCATAATGAACCAATAGAGTGTTAAGGTGGAGTTAAGATTTTGTTTGTAAACAACAAATCTGTTTACAAACAGTGTTTGTGCACACTAAAGTTGCCTCTATAACCTTTAAGCAGCTGCTAACAGGGGAAAAGAGGACAACTGCAAACAATCGGCAGGACATTTCATACGTCCATGTTTGTTTTCTCATAAACAAGCTTCTCCTGTTTTCGAGAAAGTGGAGAGGGAACCTAAGCAAAGCTGTGATCAGTAGTCAAAAGTTCAAGGTCTTTAAGGTTTGTTTGTAAACCTCACGTTTTCCATAATTCCACATCACTGCAGCACGTCCATTGACTCTCAGATTGCAGTGCTATAGGCTGCAGTTTCTACATGAGGTCTAGCGTTAGCCCCAGAATCACAAACCTGGCGACCTTAAACACACAGCGCGGCCTGTAATCATGGAACTCTCTAACCCACTTAAACCTTAAAGACACAAACTGAACCGGGCGACATAATTGCATCCATACTGCGGCAGTTTTCGGCGTGCATTCTCATCAACCGGCTTGCTATAGCTTCAAAGGATGACACGCTGCTTAACATTAGGTATTAAGTGTGTTATATCGCTTAAGATGCGCGTTGGTATCGACAGATACACAGATAAATCTTCGCTGACGCCGGGATATGACAAACTGTGAAAGTAAATACGCACGTCTACATGCGCTGAGCTTTGAAGCCATTGTTTCTATAAAGCTGCTGCTTGTGTAACAAAGTGGATAGTGCCTTAAAACTACTCTCACACTATCCTTTGATTATGTTAATGGTAGGCTGTGAAATTTGTTTAGAGCTAACTTCAGGGTTTCATTTGTACAAAAAATAAATAACCTCTTAACCACTTAGGTCAGAGATGTCAAACTCAAACACACGATGGGCCAAGATAGAACAATTGGTACAAGCCAACACATGGAGCACCGGTTTACCAAGACATCCCAGGAAAACAAGCAAAAGTAATTTTCCTTCCAAAAATCATCCCTGTCCCTTAATATCAAAATAAACACAAAGACGAAACTGTATGCATTCAAAACTGATTGCAATATTAAAGCTCCAGTTTCCTGTTGTATGATCCTCACCAAGCATCGCTTAAAATGGTTATTGTAAATCAATTGAGTTGAGAAAGTAAAACAATTAGTTCATTCATGGTTTGTGCAATGCACCAGAGGGCCAAAAGTAAATAAAATATCATCACATGGGTCAAAGATAATTAATTTGCGGGCCTGATTTGGTCCACAGGCCTTAAGTTTGACATATGTGATATGCGTAACATATTCTTAATTGACTTCACACCAAACATGTCAAACATATCAGACGGTCTACATTCCCCATGAGGGAAAATTCACCCCTCACAGAAAGCATGGATAAAACATACACACTGTATTATTTACTATCAAAACCAGCGGCACAGATTCACCCTCCCGTGCCGGGCAAAACAAATCCATGTCTAACATGCTGGATGATAATGATATAACTGATTTAAGTTGGGCAAAATATACTGTATACTATTTTGTCGTATTTTTTAAGTATATTTGGTAGGGCTGTTTTAATGATTAAAAATTTTAATCAAATTAATCACAACTTCAAAATTAATTTAATCATGATTAATCACCATTCGAACTATGTCCAAAATATGCCATGTTTTCCTGTACAGGATTTCAACATTTAAAAAAGAAACAGAATCTGTGAAAAAAAGAAAACATTTATCTTTAAAATATTTATCAAAATAGGTGATCTACAAGCTCTCAATGCTTGCAGATCCTCCATCTATACTCTATGGCTCTGGTTACAGGGAGACACAGCTATATGTCTCTGTAAAACCGTGCGCTACCCTTTTCTCTCAATGAGAAAATGCTCAGTGGTTTGAGTCAGTGTGCACATGAGTTAATTGCGTTAAAAATTTTAATCAGATTAATCAACAAAATTAATTTAATCCCATTAATTAACTATTTTCAACAGCCTTAATATTTGGGCATTACAGTACAGAGGCTGGGAATGTCCACGCTCACAATGACCCAGGAAGAGAAGTGAACAATCAGTGCATCTTAAGTCTTCTGCAGAGATTCTTCTCGTAAAATTGTGATGATAATACTGACTGATAATGAAATATACTGGCAAAGGAAATTAAGTGCCATGCATTTACTTCCAGCGACAACCAGTTTTCAGGTTAAGGACAGCTTAAAAACTAATACCATTTGTTTTTCTGTATTACTTGCGCATACACCTGTGTTTTATCTGTTTTCTGACCACTCAACAAAAGTAAAAACAGTTGTTTACCAATGCCAATTTGCCAATTGTCAATTTAGCATTTACTACAAAAACTGTTGCCTACAGTGCCCCAGTTCTGACAGCTCATAGCGAGGAAAAGTCATCTACAAAAAAAATAAGCCATGACAAGAAAACATGCTTCCAGGTGAGTTCCAGTGCATGTGTGTGTGTATTAAATCAGTTGTAAGCCAAACAGGTAGAGACCAGTGCTCTAGTGGAGAGGATATTGGGGAGCTGTCTGCTCTTGCTATATCAGAAGTGGCCTGTCAATGTGACGTGGGAAGTGTCTATCTGTCTATCTGACAAAAGACCCGGTGAACATTTTGTACAAAATGGAGGAAAGCAAAATGCATGCATAACTTGTGTGCGCGCGCGCACACACACACACACACACACGCACACACACGCACACACGCACGCACGCACACACACGCACGCACGCACGCACGCACTCAGGAAATGTGGACCCTGCACAGACTTGCCAAAAATACTAATAAACAGCTGAATTTTGGGGAGGTGGAAGTTATGGAGCCAAATACAGTCCCTGCTTAAAGCTCATTGTCGCCCCATGTGCTGATTGATTAGCCAACCCTGAACCCATATGAGGAGAATGGATGCTGGCGCAGACGGAAGGACACTTCGGGTCTGTGGGGCTAAAAATGTCATCAAGTGGTGGTCTGTGGCTCAAATGTTGAATAAACAGTGGGCCCTGGTATCAAAAAGGTTGAAAACCAACACCCTAATAGATGCTTCAATTTGGTGTCACCTCACACAGAAGTAACACAAGCTGAACAATCAGCTAAAAAACATTTTTGTTGAGCAACAAAAGTGGAAATTCGTTGCTCCATCAGGCTTAACAGTCTACTCTGGTTGGTTGTTTGGAGGGACGGTCGGGTGGGTGATCTGATAAGAGTGTGATTGTCTGGTTCTCATGCACACCTGAGGCTATACGCTGCATGGGGAATGCCAAGGACACAGGAAAAGCACAGACAGACAGACAGACAGACAGACAGACAGACAGACAGACAGACAGACAGACAGACAGACAGACAGACAGACAGACAGACAGACAGACAGACAGACAGACAGACGTGCATGCACGACCACGCATGCATTCATGCGCAGTGATGGGCAGTAGCTTGTTACAAGTAGCTAAGCTACATAGCTTAACTACATTTTCCCGTAACTTGTAGTGTAAATTACTACATTTGTTCTGGGAATAGCTTGTAGTGAAGCTACACTAGTTGTTTCGAGTAGCTTGTAGTGAAGCTACACTACTTGTTTCGAGTAAAAAGGAAAGTACCTTACTACATTTTCCCACACAACATTTCAAATTCCACCCATTTTTAAGGGTAGAAAACCTCTAATATACATCCCAAAACTTAAACATGACACCTAAATTATTATTATTATGATTTTTATTTATATTATTTTATTATTATTTATTAGTATTTATTATTTAGAAGGTTGTACATTAAGTTGAGATATATATTTATAGTGTTGATGTAGCAAGCTACATCAAGCTACATTTGTCGTGTAGCTTGTAGTGTATTGCTACAATTGCTACAATTTTCTGGGGATAGCTTAGCTACATTTTATCGAGTGTAGCAAGTAGTGTAGCTTACTACATTTTCCCAGTAACTTGCCCATCACTGTTCATGCGTGCGTGTGGCGTGCGCACGCCCGTGATGTGGCCCGACTACTGTAGCTGATGAGAGACACAGCGATGCATGCGGCTGTGATTTATTGTTGCCCTGTGGAACAGGAACCAGGATTCAGATCTTTGACAACATGCCCCCGGGACGTCCAGGGAGCTGGGGGAGGAGGGGAGGAGGGGGAGGGGGAGGAGGAGCGGGAGGAGGGGGAGCGGGAGGAAAAGAGAAGAAGAGTCAGTGGTGCCGCGGAGGATCGGGGGAGAGAGGATCAGGGGAGAGAGGTGGACGACCAGTGTTGCCAACTTGGCGCATTTGTCGCTATATTTAGTGCTTTTTCAGACCCCCCTAGTGCCAAAATTAGTGAAAAACTCCTGGCGGAAAATCTAGTGCTTTTTGGCTGGTGAGTTGGGGGGAAATTGTTTGACAGGCGCCAGAGATAAAACCCTCATTTTTCACCATTTTTCCTCCTATGTCCCCAGGCTAAATGATGGATAGTTGGTTAACCAGATGTAACTCTTGAGAATGTAAAAATGAAACCAAATGTACCCTTGCGGGTCCATTTGGTTTCATTTTTCAACTCAGAAAAGTCTTTCGCTTCATGCATGCTGCGTGTCTGTTGCAACTTCAAAACAGCTGATGTTATTATTGATGCTTACTTGCCTAATATAAGTCCTGTATATACATTTTGTCACAGAATTATACCATTACCATTTTCATTTAAAAGGTTTAAAAGAAAATGGTGTGCCATTTTTTGCTTGCCCCCCCAATTGGGAAAACATCCGGGGCCGGGCCTGGTGTGTGTGTGTGTCTGTGTGTGCGTCTGACTGCCAATCACCCTCCTTATAGGGCTGATACTCTATCTAGGCTCAGTCAACACACCGGCACAACTATGAAGGAACCACAGATTAGATTAGAGTAATCAGTCATCTTATCTGTGCCGCTGTCATTGAGTCTGATGCTCTTGGCACTGCCAAATAGGATGGTACTGTTCTGTACTGTACGCAGATATCCCAGTACAACTACACCCAGGGGCGGATTGGCCATCTGGAGTACAGGGAGTTTTCCCGGTGGCCTGCGCCACCTAGTGGCCTGCTGGACAAGATCCAAAATGCACTAGTGGCACTTCCAAAATGCACTAGAATGTGCTAGATGCTCGCCTGGAACATACAGATCAAAATGACCATTAATCTTCTACATTCTCTAATTGTGTAGACTAAGTTGGGCTAATTCACGTGATGAATATTTTAACTCTTGAGGGCGTAAAAATGAAACCAAATGGACCCGCAAGGGTCCATTTGGTTTCATTTTTACGCCCTCAAAGAGTTACATCTGGTTAACCAGCTGCCACCCCCAGGGTGGCCTGGCAAAGGCAAAATTGTCCCGGTGGCAAAATATGTGCCAATCCGCCCGTGACTACACCTATTTTTGGAAGCGGACGCTTCTTCTGGTGCAGTCTGTCTGCGTGTAGCTAATTTATGGAGCGATTTATTTGTTTCATTGTGGTTCAATCAGACAGTGAAGTGAATCAAAGCTGCGCTGGGAGTGCTGGTGTGTTTTTAATGCTCATCAGAAGAGACTGGATTCGAACCAAAGAATGCACGAACCAATTACGCGAGTCATGGAAGGAGTAAATCACTAGCAGCATGTTAGCATTTTTTTCCTTTAAAGCAAGCATCACCAATATAACCCACACAATAATGTTGGGCCTTGAGAATAAAGCAACAACAACAACAACAAATGTCTTTGAAACCGTGGGTCCCCTGGAAGAAAAAGGGGCCGCCAACCAACAACCTCTGTCTGTCTGTCTGACTGCTGCTATGCATCCAGTCAGTACACATGTCTGCTTGCACTGTACTTACACTAACAGGATGTAATTGCCTTCAAATTCATTGGTGGACCGCAGCTAGAAACACACATCTGGTGTGTTTTAATTGGCTTATAGAGTGAGACAGAGGCGTCTGTAAAACAACCCCAGACGGAGATCAAATAAGACATATTGGTGGCAGATTGGAGAGAGACCGTAAGGCTGTGTGTGTTGTACACTAGTAGAGCAGAGCAGGAGGGGAAAACAAACGGCAGCTGAGTAGTACAGACCCAAGCCAGCAGACACAGCCGAGTGGAGCTCAAAGAACGGAGTGGGAAAACAATGCCGCGTGTGTGCGTGTGTGCGTGTGTGTGTGTGTGTGTGTGTGTGTGTGTGTGTGTGTGTGTGTGTGAGAGAGAGAGAGGAGTTCAAATTGGCTTCCTCATAATGCCTTATTTTCTTTTTTTGATAACCGCATGACTGGCAATACAGGTCATTACTATACTGTACTGTATACTCACTCACACATGCACATGCACCGCAAAACTGAAAAAACTATACCCCTAAGGGCGCATGTATGCATGCCATGGGCGGCCTTTAGGGATCTGGAGGCCCGTTTGAAGACCAAAAAAAAAATGAGGCCCGCTGATACACGTCTTGCTTGTGCACCGGCGTCACATTTGAAAGTGTCTGTGCCATATGTTAATTCACGATAGAGTTTTGACTGTTCAATATCGCAGCGGGCAGCCATTACTCTTCGAGGCGACAATTATGAGGCAGCAGCAGCAAAAACAACTCTCATTATCTGGCTGTCGCTTCACAATAAAGTGTCTCTCCTTTACTTCCCAATGCAATTTAACAGGAAGTCGGTGTAACTTGACAGCGTGGGGAGAGACCCAGGCAGCGAGAGAGAGAGAGGAGTGAGAGTCAGAGAGAGTATACCTCTGTGCAAAGGGAAGGAGGGTCTGAGGACCATTTCAATGATGAAATACAGTGTAGCAAACGGCCCCCCCGCCAGTGGTTAGGTTGCTGAACTTGGCTTGACAGACATCATTGGCCTAAAGGGGATATTTCACTATAACTAACGTTTGGGTAATCTTAACCTCCAGTCAGGCTTTTATGAACACCCGAGACGTTATTTATTTAGTTATTTGATATTCATTTTTACACAGAAAACATGGTTTGTGTTGGGGGGGGGGTGACATATTCCTTTAACCCTTAGTGTCCTGAACGCGTTTTGGTGTTTTATCTGTTGAAAAATAGCAGATCAACAAGCTCATGTCGCGCCACCGAGTGGCGCGACATGAGCTTGTTGTTCTGCTATTTTTGAAAAATTGTAAAAATGTGCTGCAAATCTCTGAATACATTATTTTGGAAGCAAACATTTTATCTCAATTTTTCGCTTCTGGGAACCCCCGAGAACAACATGTTTCCAGATGGCGGTCTGCAGCCAAATATGGATAATTCTGGTGGTCCTTGGCTAGAAATATGTTAGCATCACTGACACAGGAGCACAGGTTTTTCAGAAAAACTAGAATCTAGTGTTAGAGACTATAGAATCTAGTGTCAGAAAGTAGATTCTAGTGTCAAAAAGGAGATCCTAGCATCAGAAACTATCATTTAGTGTCAATAACTAGAATCTAGTTTCGGAAACTACTGTAGAATCTAGCATCAAAAGCTAGAATGTTGCTGCAGCTATAGGCTAATCTGGTATAAGGAACTACTGTATAATCTGGTGTCAGAAACTCGAATCGAGGGTCAGGACACAATGGGTACTTAAAATAACTCTCTAGAATATTTGGCCGAGGTGTGGAGGGACCCTGTATGAGAATATGTTGTAGGGGGTATTTCAAATTTCACCCACGGGCTTAGTGGTCTGGACGGAACCATATCACATGTTCTTTCTGATCCGATCCAGCTTTGAATCCCACGTCCATCTGAAGCTTACAACGCAATGGCAGCAGACCTGGTGTATGAGCAATGGATGGACAGGTGGACAATATTTACACCAGTACATATATAGGTATATACTGTAGGTATGTTGTAACAGAGATTCACAAACAAATCATCTTTATATAAATCATTTTGGAAAGGTCTATGAGGGAAATGAACGGGGGATTTATTTCTTGGCAGCGAGCAACATCAGGAAGGGGACGGGACTGCTCAGCTCTATAATCAGACAACCAAGTCTGATATCCAATAATTATACAACTAATAGTCAGACAACTAATCAACTAACCCAGGGGTTTTCAACCTTTTTACCCCAGGGACCACCATTTATTCTGCATTTGAGCCACGGACCACCATTTGATGACATTTTCACCCCAAAGACCTAAAACTAAAGTATTATTTTGGTTTTGTCCACAATTCCAGGCTGGATTATAGGAAACAAAACAGTCAAACATACAGATCAAAATGACCATTAATCTTCTAGTTGTGTAGACTTAGGCTAATATACTGTACATGATGAGTATCTTAACTCTTGAGAGTGTAAAAATGAAACCAAATGGACCCGCCAGGGTCCATTTGGTTTCAATTTTACGTTCTCAAGAGTTACATCTGGTTAACTAACTTAGCTGGGGACCACCTGGGAACCCTCTCAAGGACTGTTGAAAACCCCTGAACTAACCAATCAAATAAGTCCATCGTTTCTCCATGAATGATGGTCATGTATAATTGAGATGCCCAACTGTGATCAGTTAAAAAGCATCGATAGACGGTATTTGAGCCACGGACCAACATTCAATGACATTTTAGCCCCACAGACCACAAAACTAAATAATGTATTTTTCCTTTTTTCCACAATTCCAGGCTGGATTTGAGAAACAAAACAGGCAAACCTACAGATCAAAATGACCATTAACCTTCTACATTCTCTAGTTGTGTAGACTTGGGCTAATCCACATGATGAATATTTTAACTCTTGAGGGTGTAAAAATGAAACCAAATGGACCCGCAAGTTAATTTTTACACTCTCAAGGAGTTACATCTGATTAACCAACTTTCCATCATTTAGCCTGAGGACGAAGTAACAGTTTTGGACTTGCAGTTCACGCGACTTTGACCACATACTGCAGGGGTTTTCAACAGGTGGTCCAGGGACCACCAGTGGTCCTTGAGAGGGTTCCAGGTGGTCCCCAGGCTAAATGATGGAAAGTTGGTTAACCAGATGTAACTCTTGAGAATGTAAAAATGAAACCAAATGGACCCTTGCGGGTCCATTTGGTTTCATTTTCACACTCTCAAGAGTTAAAATATTTATCATCTGAATTAGCACTATTTAATTAAGAAGTCTACACTGTTTTGTTTGCAAAATACAGCCTGGAATTGGGAACAAAACCAAAATAATTCTTAAGTTTTAGGTCTTTGGGGGTAAAATGTCCTCAAATGGTGGTCCGTGGCTCAAATGCTGAATAATAATAATAATAATAATAATGGATTTTATTTATAATGCACTTTACATTCTACTGAACCTCAAAGTGCTACAATGCAGGTAAAACAAAACAGCAAGCAACAAAGAAAAATAAATAAAAAACAGTGTAATAAAAAGAGGGCAAATAAACTAAACAGCTACTGAAAAGCTTTCTGAAATAAAAAGGTTTTCAGTCCTCGCTTGAAGGTGTCAGTGGG
>CM076978.1:44400973-44838473 GCA_039105355.1 Benthosema pterotum | reverse complement strand
TTCAGATGACTTCATTGTGTGCCGTTCGGTGAAGCAACAGCAGGTCTTAGCACACTTGGCAAGGGTTTTTCGGCATACTACAATGCCTATACACTACTGTACTACCTACTGTAGCCAATAGTGCTGAGCAGTTCCGCGCCCTCGTGACGATGCCCTTGTTCCAGAAATGGATTCTTCATTCATTTTCCTGAGACTTCTTTGAAAATGGTTCATATAAACCAGACCAAGAATAACAAAACAAAAAGTGTTGTATCCTGCAGTTTTTTTTTTGTTTTTTTTTTTGCTAAATAGATATGTAAGGGATAACACCCGATGAGCCGGTGAACTGATATCTTATTAGGAAACAAATCACCGGTTTGAAGGGCGTTATCCCGCTTACATGGCTTACGTCAGTGGTTCTCAACCAGTGGTCCGAGGACCACCAGTGGTCCTTGAGAGGGTGACGGCAACGGCATGTAGCCAACCAAATACGTAGCTAACCAAATGGACCCGCTAACGGCGTGCTGGAGCTAAATGCGGAAGCGCACCGCGGATTGATATGAACACAGCTGTTTGCACTTTGGGGACATTGATTATGCAGCGGTCCAATATAGAGCGGAGCGGTGAATTATAGTGTAATATGTCACCGCTCACGTGACCAGAACGCTGGCTTCTGATTGGAGCATTCATTCAAGCCATGCATGTAATCATTTATGATAATATTGTGTTTGTTGTCATCACTTGTCACGACCCAAGTTGGCTTTGTCCGTGGCGCAATCATCTTTATATTGCCGGTAACAATTTTCAACTATATAGGGGGAAAATGAACGAGGATTCCATTTCTGGAACACGGGCGACGACATGAAAGGGGCCGGACTGCTCAGCTCTATAAGCATTTATAGTTTGGTGGAAGCTCTTATACCCTTGATTGTTTTTTTCAACAGTGAATAGCAGGGTAGAGATCAATACACATTCATTACACATGTTCCTATTTTGAATATGAATGGCAAAACATTTGTTTGCATGACACCTTTCTACAGTACAGTAGTGTTTGGTTGCTGCCTGCGGATGATGAAACATAAATTGAAAGTAGTTGGCAGTTGTCAACCAGCGTGACGGATGCAAGCCGATCACAGTCGGCAGCACGGTTGGCAACAAGCGCTGTAACGACTGAGAGATGTCTCAATCAATCCAACCGCAAGATTCCTCATGCCTGATGATGCCCAAGTATGACAATTTAAAATTAACAGTTTGGTCGCTTTATTGCAGGGATCCTTTTAATAGGCATGTTGTTCATATGCACTAAATAATGATTACTTTGTAACGAAGCGCTGATGTGTTTTTGCCTAGATCCATGCTTTTTTTTTGCTTAAAATATTCCCTTTACTCCTTCCCCAAACAGAAAACATCGTATCGGACCACTACTGTATCCAGCCGGCAGATGGATCGCCGTGTAGGGATATAGCGTCACTAGATAGAGTTACAATAGCTGATAACTTAAGTCGAAAAAGGAAGAGTGTCCGCTGTTTCCATTAACTGATGAAATGCGATATTGTAGACTACACCATGTCATCTGCAGCGCGACACGTGCGAGGAAAAAGGGTTTGAACTTTATTAACGGAATAATATCTATAAGGGCAGAGCCCGGTCATGTAAAACAGCTGTTTATGTCTCATATCACTTGCGTATCTTAGCTATCATGCATGATGATACAGATCAGATACTGTAAATATAGGACCTGTAGCTGCCTTGCGACTTTCATGAACAAACGCGATGGGAGTCTGAACGTTATTGGCCATGCGTCCCTCGTCCGTTCTGAGCGTTTTTTGTAGAAATATAACATAAATTAACAAATAACAATGCACTCATCGGCAGGCCACACAACTCTTCAAATGCGCTATAATGCGTGTCCAGTGCTTTCCAATAGAAAGTCTTTTCGCAAGCCGTTTCCATACCTCATTTGCGCATTAGGCTCTTCCGATACGCTCCAAAATACGGCACCTTTCAGCGAGAAATTATTTTTGCGCAAAATGGAAACTTATTCGCATTTTGAAGTGTTTCCATTCAACATTCTCTTCGCAAGAGCCGTTTTTGCGCAAAAATAGGGCTTATGGAAACGTGGCTAATGAGGCTAGGTAGTGATTCGGCCCGTCCAGCCCCAGTGACCAGCTTAGATTTTGCTTCAACAACATGTCATCCTCGTCACAATGTCCGCGTGTCGGCTCGATTTCCGCTTTCGTCATCACAACCAGTCAACGCTAACCCGATGTCAGCGATGATGACGGATTTTCACCGTCGTTAAATCATCGGCCCAATTAATCCCTATTAAACATAAAAGGCAGGTGATAGAATTTACTATATTTGATATTTACTCCCCTCGTTACTCCCCTCGCCCTACACCTAACCTGTTTCACGTTTTTTTTTTTTTTTACTACGGCTGATGTTGCTGCTGCTACGACAACACCTGAAATATTTCCCCCACCGGCATCAATAAAGGATAATCTTATCTTATCTTGTCTTATTAGTGTCTCCCTGATGCCGTACATCTCAGTTGCCAAACTGCCGCTCTCATTTTGAGGAAAGGAATTATAACCGGAATGGACTATATCCTTGCCAAAACGCAATACCCCCCCCCCCCCAGACGGTTCAGAACGGCCCCTGATGAAGTTATAATTACCACAGAGGAAGGCGTTTGCCAATCTCACGGCAAACTGCTGCACAGCGTAGCATTGTCATCACCTGCCTAATGAACCGACAGGATTCAACAGTTCCCCCGGCTGGCACCGGCACTCTTTAGCTTTGCCTACACGGAGTCAGGGGCGGATCTAGGCATGGGCATGTGGGGGCAATACCCCCCTAAATGCCCAGTCTGCCCCACCAAACCAAACACGATGGCATGCAAAACAACCCAAGATACTTCATATTAAAGTGCTTATATTTAAAATGATTTGAAACACTACTACTGCTACTAACTTACTTACAGCTGTGTCACCACTAAACCAACAGCATTTCATCATTGAAAACAGAAAACTCTCTGAGTCAGACCTTTAGCTTTATGCATGCTGCGTGTCTGTTGCAACTTCAACAACAACTGATGTTATCATTGATGCTTATACTTGCCTAATAAAAGTCCTGTAACCAAAAATGGCATGGGTGCGCCTTCATCGCCCGTGGTGCTTTGCGCCACGGGCGATGAAGGCGCACCAATGCCATTTTCTCCTGCCCCCCCCAATTGGGAAATGTTACATCCGCCCCTGCACGGAGTCAGGAAACGGAGCCAGGCATCTGTTTTGAGGTGTACGACGTCTCTAATGATTGATCTCAGCAAAGAAGAAGACATAAAAAAAATGCTAGTGAAGTAATTTACGAGGCCGCTGAAGTGTTCTCGTGTTAGCAGCAGCCACTGTACTGTCTGTAAACATGTAGCCGTGCTGCCCAAACCACTCTTATTACCGGAACTGGCGTACACGCTTCTCCTTCGCTCACCGGCAACACCACCATTGGTGAGAAGTGGCAAATAAAGTACCGTATTGTCACGAATATAAGACGACTCGTTTATAAGACGACCCTCATTTTTCAAGACCCATTTACAGAAAAAAGAACATTGAATGTCAAATAGTATAGGCCCTGAGTATAAGACGACTCAATTTTTGGGATATTTCCATTGGGAAAAAAAACATATAGTCTTATATTCAGGCCAATAGGGTACTCACATTTTTTTCGGTTTCGTTTCGTGTTGTAAGCATTGTTGTACTTCAGCTGTTGAAAAATATCAGATGTACAAGCTCATAGCACGCCATCGAGTGGCGTGCTATGAGCTTGTAGGTGTGTTATTTTTTTTTTTTTGAAAATTTGTAAAAATGTGGCGCTAATGCTTGAATATATAATTTCAGAAACAACCATTTGCTTCCGAGGGATCCGTCAGAAACTAGAATGTTCAGAAACTAGAATCTAGTGTCAAAACTAGAATCTAGTGTCAAATACTAAAATCTAGCATCAAAAACTATAGAATCTAGTGTCAGATACTAAATTCTCGCATCAAAAACTAGAATCTAGTGCCAGACACCCGGATCTAGTGCCTGGAACTAGAATGTACCGTCAGAAAGTAGAATCTAGTGAGGACAAAAAGGTAATAAAGGCAACGATCCAGAACAAGGTTGATATCAACAAATCATGAAAACAAAACATTCGTCTGGCTCAGGACAGGTTGCGGGGTTGTGCGGGGTGATGACCAATGTTTCACTTTTTTTTTTTAAAGAGGGGGTGCCGTGATTTTTGTATTTTTTCCAATTTTGTACATGTTTAAGAGGTGACAGTATGTAAATAGACCCCTTGGTGTGTTTTTTATGTGGAACGATGCCTTCCCTTTCTATTTAGGGTTTCTTCCTGGGGGCTGAACCTTTCCAGTCAAACGTGCCAATGAAAAAAACTTCAATATAGTGACATCATGTGCTCAGCTCCTCCCCTAACCCCTCCCCCTTTATCATGCAACTAAAGCTGTGGGCGTGGCTTCAGTTTAGGTGGATCTCCACCCATCACCACCCACCAGGCAAACCAGGCATACTTAATGAACTGGTAGGGTGGAATCATAAAATTGACAGTTTAACAAACACTGTACACTTTTGGGGAGAAAATCTTACTTCTCATATAACATTAATACCTGATGACCATATTTTAGGGTAGAAAAAAATTACGGCACTCCATCTTTAAAGTAGCAGACCTACAAGCTCAAAATGTGCCGCATCAAGCTGTTAGACCAATAATTTTCAAACGGTCGAGGTCACATGCGGTCGCTGGTCTTTCTACTCTGCAGTATAGCCTACTGTTCATTCTCAGAGTTCCAGTTTGCAACTACAGTATAGTCGCACAGTTTACAACGTTTACACTATAGAGCAGCAGGCGTGGGTATGTATGGGGTAACTGGTGTACTGTCACTGTTTAAGATCTGTGGGCATGATGGTCCAATGATTAAGTGTTTGTGTATGAACGTGTTTGGGTGTTCACCGAGTGACGCGATATGAGCTTGTAAGTCTGACAGATTCTAGTTTTTCTGAAAAATCTATAAATTCCTGTGTCAGTGATGCTCAACATATTTCATGCCAAGGACCGCCAGAATTATCTATATTTGGCTGCGGACCCACATCTGAAAACATGTTGTTCTAGGATCCCCTAGAAGCAACGATTTTAGTTCAAAATATTTTCTTCTGAAATATACAAAGTTGCATCACATTTTCACAATTTCTCAAAAAATATACGAGCTGATATCGCGCCACTCGTTGGCGCGATATCAGCTCGTAGATCTGATGTTTTTCAATAGCTAAAGTGTAACATAATGCGTTGAACACCAAAACGCGTTCAATACGCAAAGGATTAAGTGTTTGTTCGTTCATAATCAACCGGCTACAAACTAGTCGCTGCCATGTGTTGACTCTGGCTCCCAGTCCCTGTGTGGCTGCATGGCTTTGGCTTTCTCACATGCGTGCCTCTGCGGTGACTCTCCACAGCATCATTCTACATACAGCCCCTGCCAGTGGTGTAAAGCAAGGGGTTTTCAACACGTGGTCCGGGGACCACCAGTGGTCCTTGAGAGGGTTACAGGTGGTCCCATGCAGCTAAGTTGGTGGTTAACCAGATGAAAAGTTTGTTTCATGTTTACACCACTCTCAGGAGTTAAAATAGTCATCATCTGAATTAGCCCAAGTCTAGCCTGACCTCAGTCTGAATTGTCATTTCGTTCCATTTCGTTTCACTTCATTATTCAGACTGAGGTCCCTCTCACAGTAGTTTCTAGGATGGGTGTGGTCCAAACGTCAGGCTTAGTGGTGATTGGGTGATTGGTTCATACCAACCCATAACGGGGCGGCTGTGGCTCAGGAGGTAGAGCAGGTCGTCCAATGACCCATGGGTCGGCGGTTCGAATCCCGGCTCCTCCTGTCTATGTGCCGAAGTGTCCTTGGGCAAGACACTGAACCCCAAATTGCCTCCAATGAGTTGGTTGGTGTGAGCTGGCCACCATTGGTGTGTGAATGTGGGAAGTGGGGACGCTGGCGTCGACTGTTCGCCGCTCTACTTCCCAATGTATGAATGAATGGACCATTGTAAAGCGCTTTGAGCACTTGGAAAAGCGCTATAAAAATGCAATCCATTATTATTATTATTATTATAATATTGGAAAAGCAGTGACAGGGCTGTTGGCCAATCAGGTACTGGGAGGGAGTGGATTTCCAACCGGCACAAACGGCCCCAAAGGCAGGGAAGCCAGTCCTTGAATCACAGGGAAAAAATAATAATCTAGTATGCTGATTCAGGGCTGAGCCATTTGATAAAACATTGTTTTAAAAAATAAATGTCACACACACATTTTTCCACTGCATAGGGGATGCCTTGTTGACGGATTTGCAATGTGTAATGTCCATGATATTTACATTGGAATGAATGAGTCCAGCTGGAAAGTAGTCTTGGGTGGACACATGGGGGAGAGGGGGCGGGGCTTACTGAAAGGTCTATTGATATAGTTGACACCACATTATTAATGGTAAAGTATTTCATACAGAGCTTAAGTTCGAAAAATCTGAAGTATCCCTTTAATGTCATTTTCCTTACATCGTGGTATTGATACTTTCCCTTCAGTAAAGTACCTCTTCCACATGCGATCAACGTGTCTGGCAAAGTCTCCACTACTACAGGAGGAGTAGTAGAAGAAGAAGGAGGAGGAGAAGGAGGAGGAGGGAGGGAGCAGAGAGGGAGGGAGGGAGGGAGGGAGGGAAGGAAGGGCGAATCTCTTTCTACTTTCCGCCCCCGGTGTTTGAAGTCTAAAATCTTTTGCAGGGTTTTAAACATCTGTTTCCAAACTGCCAGCAGCCACTAATTAGGGCTAAAAACAAGACGGGACATCGTGAGAACCCCGGGGTGGGCATGAGGCGACATGCACACCCCGCTAAAAAACCACCGCATTCCTCTGCTTAAAGACTGCTTCTCTCTTGAATAGGGGGGGTGGGGGGTGGAGGTGGTGGCGGTGGGTAGGTGGGTAGGAAAAGGAGGAGAGGGAGGGAGAGATATAGGGAGACTGAGAGGCATTATTTTGAGGCCCCACCTGTCAATGTTTTCTGCTCGATTCTGGGCTGCTGTGCTGTGGTGGGTGGGTGCAACTGCGCATGCATGGTGTGTACACATATAATGTCTGTTTGCATCTGTTTGCGGACCCCCACCTACCCCACCCCCTCCCCCCAACACACACACACAAACACACACACGCGTGCGTGTGTCTACTATGCGGTCTTATAGAAAGGGGTTTGTTGAGGTTTTCCATGTCGTTTGAAGTCATCTAGGTGCCTGGTGTTCTGTAACAGCTCCGTAATGACTCATAGTGTGTTCTTTCTCTCTTTTTCTTGTTCCATCTCTCCCCCCATGCCTTTTTCTTCCCCCCCTCTGTTGTCTTAAGTTGTATTACATTTCCAGAGCGTGATTGTTTCATTGTGCGTGCAGGCTCATTAGGAGTGGTGATACACAGGCTTGCGGTGGGGCTGTGACAACGTAGACGGGGGGCCTATGTGTAGTCAGTGTAACGTCACTCACTGCAAAACCATGCATAAACACCTCGTATAACTCTAGATTTGGTGTTGAATGGGACGTCCCGTATGTTGGGTCTCTGTATGGCAAGTTAGAACAGCGTTCCTATCAAAAAAAACATCAAATTGTCTCCTTCCGGCAACATCCTGGAGTTGTAGTTTTTTTGGGGGGGTTGTTTTTTTTTTTTTTTTTTTGCTCTGACAGAAATTAGGTGTAAGCTGATCTGTAGATCAGATAGGTACGCAGTGACAGAGATCCCTTGGTGGCGCTTCACTTTTGAACTTTGGCCAAGGTCATCGCCGGTCATCGTCACAACACAAGAGAAGAAGGTTAGAACATCAGTCACCCTGGGTGCATATGGGATGCACAACATTTCCTGAAGACTATAGCTTGTTTCTTTGATGTAGCCGATGACCTTGTGTCAAAGATCAAAACCTTTGGGTCAAAAAGATCAAAGTTTGTTTTGTTAGAGAGATACCCAATGTAAAGGCTGCGCAGTGGATAAAATAGGTAGTATTCCTAGGTATGAAACCGCCATAAACGAGAAGAGTATAAATTAGGGGTGGGACTTAATTTGAAGCTTTGTAATTAATTAATCTCAATTAATCACATACCAATATTTGACCCAAGAAGCATTTTTTGTCAATTAAAACAGGCTTGTGTCGCATGTGAGAGTTTTTCTAAATTTGGGTAACTAGATTAAAAGTTGGTTATCCAGATGTAACTCTTGAGAGTGTAAACATGAAACCAAATGGACCCTTGCGGGTCCATTTGGTTTCATGTTTACACTCTCAAGAGTTAAAATATTCACCATCTGAATTAGTCCAATTCTACGCAACTAGAGAATGTAGAAGATTAATGGTCATTTTTATCTGTATGTTTGACTGTGACATTGTTTCTGAAATCAGCCTGGAATTATGGACAAAAGCAAAATAAATCTTTAGTTTTGGGGTCTGTGTGGCGATTAAAATGAGTTAATTTTGTTAATCGCGTTATTGTTTCTGTGACTAATTAATCTCAATTAATCAGTTAAAGTCCCAGCCCTAGTATAAATACATCTTAAGACAAATGTACCTATAAATCAAAATAAAGCTGTCAGCTTTGTTTTTATGTGGCATTCCTGGGAAGTACTGTTGTGGTTCTCACCTGGAACAAGTGTTCCAAGCCATCATCAACGCATCTTCTCTAGAACAGTGGTTTTCAACCAGTGGGCCGGGACCACCAGTGGTCCTTGAGGGGGTTCCATGTGGTCCCCAGCTAAATGACAGGGCATTGGTAAATGACGGGGCATTGGTAACCAAATGGACCATTCTGCGGGGCGGCAGTGGCTCAGGGGTAGACAGTGTTGGGACATGTGCACTACGTAACTTAATATATTACATAATATATTACCAAAGTGCAGTAACTTGTAATATAAATATATTACCCAACAAAAATAATCTAATATATTATACTTTTCTTTCTGCATTACTGCATTACTTTCAATATTACTTTCTGTCAATCTGTCTCATTGCAAGTGTTTTTGTGAAATTATCTTGACAACTGCAGAAGTTAAATAATTACTTATTTTCTATAATTTGTCATCAGATTATTTATTGGCTTCCATGAATTCAAAGAATACATTTAACTCATGTGTTAACTGTCCATAGCTGAGTAGGATGAGGTAGGTCTATGCCAGTGCTGTTTTCAGGAGTGACATTTTTTCAAGTTGATTTCATATGGATTTGACCAGATTTTTTAAAGTAATATGTAATAGTAATAATATATTACACTTGCTCAGACAGTAATATTGTAATATAATATATTGCTTTAAAATGAAGGTAATAATTAATAAGTAATATATTAATAACAAGGTAAAGTAATATTCCCAACACTGGGGGTAGAGTCACCGTATGGTAACCGCAAGGTTGCCGGTTCGATCCCGCGCTCTCACAGAGTTAGTGTCGAAGTGTCCTTGAGCAAGACACTGAACCCCTAATTGCTCCTGATGTGCTAGTAGGTACAGTACCTTTGTTTCCACTGTCATCAGTGGATGAATGTGAGTGTGAGTGGGTGAACGTGATGCACAAGCTACAGTATGTAAAGTGCCTTGGATGAAGGCGCTATAAAAATGCACCATTTACCATTCTCTTGAGGGCGTAAAAAAGTTGATGCTCTCAAGAGTTAAATTATTGTTAAACATCTTAACTTTGAAGGATCTACAAAATTAGAAATATAGAAATGTTTTTATTTCAATCAACATTTGCATGTTTTCTCTTCTAAACACAGCAGTGAATTGTGGACAAAAACTATTGGTATTGTGGAAAAAATCTTTAGTTTGGGGTCTGTGAGACGAAACCTCATCAAATGGTGGTCCGTGGCTGAAACACTGAATAAATAGTGGGCCCTGGTTATCAAAATGGTTGAAAACCCACAGCTCTGGAACTATGATCGTGACCTTGCATAAGGGCTGCAAGGTTTCCTGTAGCACAGGAGCCTAAATAAACTTGTTCTGGAAGTTTTTGTTTTAACTCACACCACATGCACTGCTTTCCATGTCTTGTCTTGTACGTCAAAGCCTGTCAGTTTGAAGACGCGTCCCACTGCGGCTAATGTGTTTTCTTCTCACACATAATCAGTCACCGGTGCCAAGCACTAATTCTTGGCAAAAACCAGCGAGAGAGAGAGACGTGGCCTAGCTGCACCATGAAGCAAAATTCTGTCAGAAACGGTTGATCAAATGGAGCACTTCCCTGCCAACGTTCAGTCAATTCAGCTATTTTATGAGGGAGAATCGTTTAACCTCATATATCAGGCGTGTCATTGAAATAAACGCCTGCCATAAACAGTGTCAGCAAGATAAGCAACACTTTGTTATTCTTTGGGCTTATATCGATTCAATATACTGTATGTCTTCAAATGTCACAACTGACAAGGTAATACCTCCCTCCATCCTAATATTACTAATCTAATCACCAAAAGATTCATCACAACCATGAGTCTGTTCCTTGAAACTTCTAATACTACTGCCACTAAAAGTAGTAGTAGTAGACCTATAATAAGCACCATCAATTAGTAGTAGCAGTAGCAGTAGTAGTATACTGCAGCAATAATGGTAATAGTAGTTGTAGAGGTGCTGTTGCAACCTATCATTACAACTATTACTGCAACTATGACTACTAATTTATTACTGTTACAGTACCACCACAACTACTGCTACTGCTACCAACACCATTAGGCTACGACTGCAGTAGCATAGCCTATCTGTCCGAAACGTTAACATCATGTGCGGTATAGAAAGACTGTGGTGAATGTGGTGTTGTCCTAGACCTACAGACTAGATGACATCTGCCTGCTATCTGACCATTTGGAGCTGCAGGCACCAGAGAGGAGCCAGAGGGCCTGCAGACAGAGGCACGCTGTGGGGCTAAATGCCAAGCAAATCTAGCTTATCAGCCATCCACTTCTAAATCACAACAGGAGGCTCAAAGTCAGTGATTTCAAATACCTAGGATTATGGGCTATTTCAGGGGTGGTCAATTATTTTTTTCAAGGGGCCAAATGAGATACATAAAATATTGTGGAGGGCCAAGACTAAAGGCTGAACCAAAGTCTGTGTAATATTAATTTAATTTTCATGATAAAAGTAAGAATAACACCAACCATTTTGATACCAAGGCCCTATTTATTCAGCCTTTGAGCCACGGACCACCATTTGATTCCATATGTTTTTGTCCACAATTCCAGGCCGGCATTCAGAAACAGCAAAACCTACAGATGAAAATGACCATTAATATTCTACATTCTCTAGTTGGGTAGACTTGGGACTAATTCAGATGATGAATATTCTTGAGAGCGTAAAAATGAAACCAAATGGACCCGCATCTGGTTAACCAACTTTCTATATTTAACTGAAACTCTCTCAAGGACCACTGGTGGTCCCCGGACCACTGGTTGAAAACCACGGTATCCTTTCACTTCACGGGTCGGTCAGAGTCAGCCAAAGGGCCGCATTTGGCCTCTGGACCGCATAATGCCCAGGTATGGTCTATTTTAAACTGTTGAAATGGATGGAAGGTACGTAACACCATGGCCAGCAAGTGGGACTATACAATCTCCGCTGGCACGGGTCGATCACTGTGAATGCTGAATGTGGGGGGTAACCAAAGGTGAATGATAACAAACCATCCAGGAGAATGAGGGCCTGGCAGGTCACTGCTAGTACTATGACTACTACTACTGCTGCTGCTAGGATATATGCTGCGCTAGTCCTGAGCTCGGGTGACTCGCTCTACATTTGTGTTTTGTCTGCATAATCAAGGAAACCAGAAGTAAACTGATGGACAGATACAGGCCCAAATTACACTGGAGGAAGCAGCGAACAATGAGCAATTTACAGTGTGTTCCTCCACAGTGCTGGAAGCCATCAGGGCTTATCACTGTCATTTACATCTTTTCTCTTTCCATTGCCCAAGGGGGGTAAATAGCCCACACAGAGAAATCCTCTGTATTCATTTCACTCTGACAGGGTGCGCATGTAACCAAAATGGTAAAATGTACCTCTCACGGCCAACGATTCAGTCAGTGGTTAAGTTCATAATAAGTTCATTCAATAATTTGGGGGTATAACCTGATATCACCGCAGAGACGCCGATGCAAACGTGGTGTGTGTGACTGAACTCTGATGAGAGATGGAACTGAACTGGAAAAAAACAGCACTTCAAAATAAAAGATGATTGAAAGGAAACAGAGAGAGAGAGAAACAAACGACTGGTCAGACACTCAATGAGCTTGTGATTAATGGTAAATGGTGCATTTACATAGCGCCTTTATCCAAGGCGCTTTACATAGACTGTGCATCACATTCACCACATTCACACATACATTCATACACTGATGGCAGACGAAACCATGCGAGGTACCTGCTAGCACATCAGGAGCGATTAGGGGTTCATTGTCTTGCTCAAGGACACTTTGACACTAACTCTGCGGGAGCCCGGGATCGAACCGACAACTTTGCGGTTACCATCCGGTGACTCTACCCTTGAGCCACTGCCGCCCCAATATTGGATACATGCACAATCTCTCCCCTAAATGTCCATGTGAGAAACATAGTGGAGAACAGTGGAATATTTTGGGGGGAACAGAAGGAGTGACAGCTCCTATTAAGCTGTTGTTGAGCTGTTAAGTTGATGCAATTGAGCATGCATAAACACCCAACAACAAGACGCCTGATTAGACAAGCGGTATGGATGGTGACCTCTGCAACAAACCCATGCCAATTTAAAGCAGGGCATTTAATAATCGGATGGGAAATTAGATGCATGTATATATGCATATCCGGGCACTGTGTCAAGAGTGACTCAGCAGACATCCGATGCAAACCCCCCCCCCCCTCTCCTTTCGGCACTGGCTGGCTGCTCTCTCAAGCGTTTTACAGTAACATGGATCAGTGCAGCCAAATTAACTCATGTTTGGATTCCCAATAATGCTCATATAACATAAAAAGACTCCATGCTGTTGTTATTCTGCAATGCTTCAACTGTCAAGTAAGAACTGGTAACAGCCCGGGGAGCTTAGACAGATACACCCCCCCATACACACACACACACACACACACACACACACACACACACACACACACGCACACACACACACACACACTCCCAATTCACTAGACTTGTACGCGCACAGGCCAAACACATTAAATCAGGATGTAATAATGACAGGCCGGTGTGGATTGAGCCAATAACGTTTGCTCATTATGACGTGAGCACTGGCCCACGGGCCCTGAACTAACCCACACACGCTCCACCTTCACAAGTAAATATATCCTTGCCTCTACACAGTGCATGGTCATTGTACAGCCGTGTGACATGAACCTACTACATCTATCTTCCACTCGTAACACGCCAAACATTTCTCCTCTTGCAGGAGGAGAGAGAAGCAGAACACTGAACTAGTGCGGTGTTATGTTGCGTTCACGCGGGGCAGATTAAACCGCGCAGTCTACCGTTCATTGAGAAAAGAAAGACAGCAACATGATGTCGCAAAAGTCAAATGTGAGCGCCATTAGTGCAGTGTCTCAAGCCGCAGTGTCTCAGGCATCTTCAGTACATCCATGCTCTGACGAATATTGTAGATTCAGAGTACTAAAATGTCAATCCTACTGCATATCATTACGGACAGACAGACAGACTAAACGCGATCCCCTGTCAAGAGCCGTGTCATGGGCAGAGGCTTTTGTGCTGGTTCTAGACAACCAGTGTTCCGACAGACGGACTTGACACCAAGGCACTGCAGTCCCTATGGTGGCATGGATCGCATGGTGGTGGAAAACAGTTCCCGGGTTAGGTGGATTAAAGACATACATGCATACATAGAGACTAGGACAGTTATTGGCTGGTATTCCCCAGGGGGGAAAAAATGCTTCTCAGTTTAAGCTCAGAAGCATCTCTTGAGACACTCACGTTTTTAAGATCACCTAAAGATCACCTATGCCTCTTTATGGCTCCTAAGATTAATACTAGGATCCATAAATGAGGCAAAGCTGAAGTCTCTCCATTGGCTGCTATACCGATGCATTTGAGAGATACATGAGGCAAAGCTGAAATCTTGCTATGCGTGTATATAGCAGGATTTCAGCTGAAATCAAATGAATAAGTTGGACTCTATTTTAAACAAGTGTATTCTTAACTAGCGTGTCCAATTGCTGTAGCTGTACTTGTATTGTACTGTAATTCACCAAGCTGTTAATAAAACTTTCATTCATTCAACCACTGATATATATAGTATCTACCGTAATTTCCGGACTATAAGCCGCACCAGCTAAATTTGGGGCAAAATACTGATTTTTCCATGTTGTATAAGCCGCACCTGACTATAAGCCGCAACAGAAAACAAGCTTCATGTTAGAGCAGTGGTTTTCAACCTTTTTGATCCCAGAGCCCACTATTTATTCAGCATTTGAGCTACAGACCACCATTTGACAACATTTTCACCCCATAGGACCAATACTAAAGATTTATTTTCGTTTTGTCCACAATTCCAGGATGAATTTTCGCAAACCAAACAGGCAAAACATAGAGATCAAAAGGACCATGATTTGTTAATTAAGTGGTGCTAATTTAGATGGTGAATATCATAACTCTTGAGAGCGTAAACATGAAACCAAATGGGTCCATTTGGTTTCATTTTTACGCTCTCAAAGAGTTACATCTGGTTAACCAACTTTCCATCATTTAGCCTGCAGGGGGGGACGCTCTCGGGGACCACTGGTGATGCTCGGACCACCTGTTGAAAACCCCCGTTAAAAAAAAAACACCTGTAAAAATACATAGATTGGCCGCACCGTTGTATAAGCCGCAGGGCCAAAAGCATGTGAAAAAAAAGTAGCGGCTTATAGTCCGGAAATTGCGGTATGTCACTCACTGTCTCACTCCTCCTCCGCCACTCACTCACTCACCTGCCTCCCCACTTTGTTGTTGTGCAGCCTCATGCGGGCGTGGATGTCCTTGTTGGTCTCGCGGGCGTCCAGGAAGTCCCGCGAGAACTTCTCGCCGAACTCCACGTCGGGGCTGCAGCCGCCCCACTCCCAGGAGTCCTGGGGCCCCGGCAGCTCGGCGGGGAAGTGCTCCATGACGCCGTGCACCATGCCCTTGCGCAGGTTGACGGCCTCCATCTGCAGGCGGTGCAGCTTGATGCGGAAGGCCTCCTCGTCGCCGCGCCGGTTCTCGTCGCAGCCGCAGGCCTTCAGCTTGCCCATGGAGCAGGCGTTGGCCACGGCGTGCACCACGCCGGCCGCCGCGATGGCGTAGGCGAAGGCGCTCTCTCGGAAACCTTTGTTGAGGAGCGGGATGCACGCGTGGATGGGGGACAGGAGGTAAAAGGGAGAAGAGGAAGATCAAGATATTGTTGTTATATGAAGTTGCATCATGGCGTGGAGCCATGGTCCCTGAGAGTGGTCCCTGAGAGGATTCCAAGTGGCCCCCAGGATAAATGATGGACAATTGGTAACCAAATGGACCCTTATAGGTCTGTAACTCTTGAGAGTGTGAAATGACACCAAATGGACCCTTACGGGTCCATTTGGTGTCATTTCACACTCTCAAGAGTTATCTTTACTGTAAACATCTGAATTACTTAATTTTCAAGAATACACAATTAGAGAATGTAGAATAATTGTTATTTTGACCAACGTTTTGCCAGTTATCTCTCCTAAGTTGTGGATAAAAACGAAATCCTTGCTTTTGGGTCAGAGAGACAAAACTCAACATCAAACAGTGGTCCATGGCTAAAATGCTAAATAAATAGTGGGCCCTGGTATGAAAAAATGTTGAAAACCACTGGGCTATTGTTATTATGAAGTTGCGGCATGGCATGGAGGTTTGTTCCAGTTCATCTGAATCATAGATGGGTGAGAAGGTTTTGTTGCCCCCCCTTGGCGTGTTGCCCTCCATATATGTAGTGACGGCATTGGCTGAAACAAACATTAAAGTCCCGAGCAAACAAATAATGTCATACGGTAAGTGCTCTAAAACAAACATATTATCCACAAAATCCCATAGACTAGGCTGCAAAAGGCTTGGCCCAAATAATAATAAATGTTGCGACATTGAGGGATCAGAAAACTGAGCGCTCGGGAGGGCTGTTGCAGTCTGGAAGAGGGACAGACTGGAGTTTGTAATATCGAGGGCTGTGCAAATAAGAGCTATTTATGTGTGCAACATCTGTTTTAAAGTATTGCACAGTGACAACTAAAGTCTCTGTTTTGTAGTACTACTAGTAGGCCTACAGCCTAAACATTACAATCTATTACAATCTAAAATAAAGGGATTCATAATAATCATCCAAGCTGAGCTGTTTGTAGTATTTATGCTGTACTACTAAATGATCTAAAATAAAATAAAAGTTATAAGCATTAAAGCTGGGCTGTTGCCTGATGTTTATGCTGGATTATTACAAAACGATTTAAAATAAAGATAAAGAATGTGATCCCATGAAGTGAACAGAGTTTGCGACGGTGTAATTCTGTCTAATCTCAGGGCCAAGTATTATCCTGTTACCCTACAAAATGATGTAAAATCCATGCCTTGTTGTAGTCACTAGCGCACCTCCGAAATGCTTGCTCTAAAAGAAAACATAAATTTAATAATGTTGACATAGCAGCCTCGCGGCAAGGTGAAGTTCCGGCTGTCCACAAAAATGGGCATGGGGGAGTTTCCTCCCAGCCCCACAGCCTGCACAAGACATATTTTTTCCAAAGGACACAAATCCTCAAAAACACTGTCTATCAGGAGGAGGTCACGTCTGGGTCAAGTACAAGTGCAGATCTGCGGTGGACTCAGGGGGGCCTTACCCGCTTGCGTGAGAAGATAGCATTCGCGGTCGGAAGACGTCACCTTAGGGGCCACGCCAGGATAAGCGTCATCATTCAAATCACGTTACCCTTCTATAGAAATGGACAGTTTGCAAAGGATAGCCTTTCTCACAAAGGGCATAAATTAGTGTTGGACTTGTGTGAACCGGGTACTGTTACTTGTCATTTGGTCATGTTTACGTCAGGTTTCACCTTGTCTCACCCTAGCCAGGTTGTGGTATCAGTTGTGATTCATTAATGATTGACTGTGTTGTTTGATTTTTAACAAAATATATGCATAGGTATGAAGAGAAAATAAAGTGAATGACAATATCACTGTATATCATATAACCAAGTTATATTATATAGGGTTTTATCAATAGAATTATATGTTGTGTAACATATTATTGGGTTGCGCAGTTTTCCATACTAATGTCATCAACTAATGTTGTGTTAACTCTAAACATGAAAAGCAAATTACAAGCTCTGATAGAGATTGGTGGTGATATATCTTAATCCTCCCCATAATCCTTAAAAACAGAATTCTGACAAAGTATAAGAGTTAGGGGACATGTACTTGATTAGTTAAGAGGGTTAAAGTTGAGGACGACTTTAATAAACAATCCAAGAGTGACACCTTTATCAGTCGCCGGGCTGAAACTCAGCTATTTGGCGCCAGGCATCTATAGATAAATCAGGTCCAGCCAGACAGGCAGTAGGTGGAGTAAGGTATAGAAGTACCCTCCTTAGCGAAGAGTTAGTTCGAGTCACAGCTCAGCACAGTGCGGACCTCCAACAGAAAGACCAGACCAGACCAGACCATTGATTAGTCTCGTAGCCAGCCTCAGAACACCACCAAAATGGGAATACAGCTTCGGAAATTGGTAGAAGATACTTTATACTTTACCTGCTTCAGTCAGAAGGACCTGTTTTTCTTTTTGTTTTTTTCTCTGAGTTTCGAGTATATCTTTTGCACCTTTTATAAAGTTCGTAATAAATTTTTGATACCCTCTACTTGGGTCAGCGTCCTACTTCATCCATCAATCCTGGAGAGAAGTGCAGTTATGTGTCACCTCATTGCTATAACGGTAATTCCTTTTCAGCTATGCTGCACGTGCTTATTGGAAGCGAAAATGCGTTGTTTAGGGGCAATCAGTGGTCTGGAGAAGACATCAAAGTATTCCAAGGACACAGGAGCTGCTGTTTCCCTCAACTCAAGAAACATGCAAGAAGCTGTGACCTCCGTGTTCTGCGCAACCACACCTCAGCGAGCCGTTGGGGTGTCCTTGCACACTGTTATAGACAACAGGAGGCTGCCGTATCCTTCATGCGAGCCGCTGGAGGAATGGCAGAGCTATGCTATTACGCCGTGGTCATCTGGGTCTGATCCCCAGCCCAGCGAGCAGCTGGAGAGGCCGGGGGTCAGGGAGCACCGTAAACAACAGTGCTGTGGCTGCAGAGAGAGGCAGAGAGAGACTAGAATCTTCAAAGACAGAAGGAGAAATAGGGAACTTCCAATAGATATAGACCACCGTACTGGTTCGGGAGCCGCAACAGTATGGGGGGGATTTTCACCGTCACGAATCTCAACTGCCCAGGTGTGCAGGCAAGCCGCTGCCTACCTGGGAAGTGAGACAAAAAGCACCCGCTCACAAGGCAGTGGGAGTAGCCAGTTGATTTGGGGCCTGAGAAAGAGGCCAAATTCTACTGGATGCTCCCAATGTCTAACAAATAAAACATACATTAGCCTGAGGCTGGCGCATGAAATTCAAGCATCAAAGTTGTCCCTGCGCAAAACACTTAAGCGCTAACGTATCGTCGCGGCGATCATCCCCACCACATGAGCAGCCAGTCGTCTACACCAGCACAGGTTAAATTCTGCTGGGTCAATGCAGAGGAGTCATTTATTTGCCTCGAGGGATCACTACGGAATCCTCCTTCTTTATACTGCTCCACTGTAGCTTTACAGATTACAAACACCTTCCTGAGAGCTGACATAAGAACTGAACCAGAATACAGGATTATGGAGCACGACCGATGTCAGATGTTTTGGTTCCGTGCATCGGAAAATCGCGATTGAGAGTCTGCCCAATGCAATTTGTTGGCCTATGACATTAGACAGCAACCTGCGGCTCAGGAGCCGCATGCGGCTCCAGAACACAGCCCTAGTGGCTCAGTGGCTGTAGCATTATTACATACACACTGGGCTCTAGAACACAGCCCTAGTGGCTCAGTGGCTGTAGCATTATTACAGTACATACACACTGGGCTCTAGAACACAGCCCTAGCGGCTCAGTGGCTGTAGCATTATTACATACACACTGGGCTCTAGAACACAGCCCTAGTGGCTCAGTGGCTGTAGCATTATTACATACACACTGGGCTCTAGAACACAGCCCTAGTGGCTCAGTGGCTGTAGCATTATTACATACACACTGGGCTCTAGAACACAGCCCTAGTGGCTCAGTGGCTGTAGCATTATTACGTTGTACATACACACACTGGGGTGATCCGCACCAAAATAATATAAACATTTCAGTCACCCAAAACGCGTTGCGCTGTCTGACAGTTGCCAGTTAAAGTAGCACTTGGCCATGTCAAAAAAGCCCAGCAGTTATCGGAGGTGGAGCTTTCAATCTGAACCACCCATTTTCAAAGGTTTACTCAGTTTACTATGTCATTAATATACCTTAGAGATGTTGTGTGGACTAGAAATGGAGTTCTGTAAAACTTCTTTATTTTTTCTATTCATTTCTGAAGAAAGGTTGTGTTTCACCATGTTAATGATTTTTCTTTGAGGACCTTTTTTCTGAGAGTGTGCAAATGGAACCAAATGGACCCGCCAGGGTCCATTTGGTTCACATTTGCACACTCTCAGGAAAAAAAAAATAAAATGCGGCTCCAGACAGATTTTGAATTTAATTTTGGGGCGAAAATGGCTCTTTCAACATCTTGGGTTGCCGACCCCTGGTCTAGGGACATTAGACTATCAATTACCGATGCTATTTTGTTTCTATTTTTAAAGGTGCAGTAAGTTTCACTTCAATTCAGATATTGTTTTTTTTCCCTTCATTTTTAGATAATCCTCCCTACTATAGAGTGTGGTGTCCATATAAGGAGTTCCTCCCTGTCCCCAGTGAGCCCCTGGGGTCTTCCTCCAATCAGGATCGAGTGAGGGTGGGCCTTGCTGTATGTGCTGTTGGCCTGTGGTACCCAGCCCCCCCCCCCAATGTAGAGTGTGTGCATGTGCACATCTTGTTACCTGGGGGACCAGAGGGTTTTCCAAATTACCCAAATGAAAAATATGTAAATTTGAGGAAAGTTTATATTTGAGGACATTTAAGCTCATCATATGCTTAAAAAGCCTTAAAAAAGGAGAAAGAGGCCAAAGCAGTTTAAGGTTTTGATTGATAACGCAGTACCGTACAACCTACTCTCTCTCTCTGTCTCTCTGTCTCTCTCTCTCTCTCTCTCTCTCTCTCTCTCTCTCTCTCTCTCTCTCTCTCTCTCTCTCTCTCTCTCTCTCTCTCTCTCTCTCTCTCTCTCTCTCTCTCTCTCTCTCTCTCTCTCTCTCTCTCTCTCTCTCTCTCTGTCTCTCTGTCTCTCTCTCTCTCTCTCTCTCTCTCTCTCTCTCACGCCACATGTCTTATAAAAACAAGAGTAACATCTGGGACAATAGCATTCAAGTGTTCCAAACACTTGCATAGTGTATCCCGGTGGGCCTGCTGAAAGTGAGCAGACCCCCACCAACCCACTCCCCTAAGAGAGGACACACTGACACGCGGCTAATAAAGAAACAGGGCTGGGTCACCTTGTGTCTGTCCTGCCTATATATCAGACTGGCCGGCCCGCGTTGCTGCTGTGACTGTACCGTATTTATGTAATCGCGTATGAACATGCCAAGAACAGACCCCCCCCACACACACACACACTCACACAAAAGGACGCACAGTCACTTCATTAATCTCACATTCACACCACAGTGCTTTCCAGACAATTCCTCTTGAGAACAGTGCAGCAATGTAAACTCCAAGTGTTACAGCATGCATGCATGCTCTCTCTCTCTCTCACACACTCAAACTCACACACATAAACGGACGGATCTAGAAATTATGGGCCCCTGGGCCAACCAGGGGCGGATCTAGGCATGGGCATGGGGGCAATGCCCCCCTAAATACCCAGTCTGCCCCCCCCCCCCCCAAACACGATGCTATGCAAAACCCAAGATGTTTCAAATTAAAGTGCTTATATTTAAAATGATTTGAAACACTACTACTGCTACTAACTACAATTTTGGCACCACTAAACCAACAGCATTTCATCATTGAAAACAGAAAACTCTCTGAGTCAGACCTTTAGCTTTATGCATGCTGCGTGTCTGTTGCAACTTCAACAACAACTGATGTTATTATTGATGCTTTACTTGACTAATAATAGTCCTGTAACCGAAAATGGTATGGGTGCGCCCGTGGCGCGAAGCGTCACGGGCGATGAAGCCGCCCCCATACCATTTTCTCGTGCCCCTCCAACATGTTTTCTTGCCCCTCCAAATGGGACATGTTACATCCGCCCCTGGGGCCAACGCCAGCCAAAGGGCCCTCCTACAGTGGAGGAATTTTCTTCCTGACGCGGCGCATAGTGCCTGCACACACACACACACATCAATTATGACATGTAGGTGTGCGATATTCACCTAATTTCAGCAGGATTTACAGCAAGTGATTGCTTGAAAAAAATAAATAGCCAAAATAACTAAACCAAATAAAAGCAATAATGGGTTATTTTATTGACACAAAATGAATAAGCCCCTTGTAAATAACAGTGAAAAGGGCCGTGTGTGCCACTGTTTTTGACTGTTACACCTTTTTGGGGGCCTCTTAGCAATCACACAGACACTCAACCTCAGGGGCCCCCTAGCTTGCTCGATAATTTAGCAGGGAACCCCCTAGAACTCGACTCAAACACTCAAACATTGAGACCCATATACAGTACAGGTAGTGGTATGATGGTACTAGTACATTTATTACTAAATCTGTCCCTAACCGTAGCAGAAGCCACGCACAGTAGTGTGCGCTGGAATGCCACTCTGTCTCCATGTGGATGAAGATGTATAACTAGTATTATACTTACCGTACTGCATACTATACTTGATTTATTGATTATTTTATTGACAGAAATGTAATCACTAAAGAGTACAGTCAGGCATATCAGCACAGGCTACGAAAAAAGCAGTTATCGGTAAAGATCGGATACATCCTGGTATCGCTCTACAATGCAGCTGATTTGAAATACAGTATGTCAAGTGACATTTATTGCTTCATGTGTTTCACCTCAATCGAGAGTTTACGTAAGTCTGCCTCATGGCGAAGCTATAAAAGGGCAGATGTGAAAAATGCAGGGCAAAGGTCGGGGCAGTTATAGGTAAAAAAAAAATCACAAATTTGAGGCACTTGTGAGTTGTGATTGCATAGTTTTGCTGTAGATTACTGGAGATTATCACAGTCACAAACACACGGACATAGACTTGTCGCTTCGCGCCATGGGCGATGAAGCCGCCCCATACCATTTTCAGTTACAGGACTTTAAAGCATCAACAATAACATCAGTTGTTGAAGTTGCAACAGACACGCAGCATGCATAAAGCTAAAGGTCGGACTCAGAGAGTTTTCTGCTTTCAATGATGAAATGGTGGTGGTGGTGGTGACACAGCTGTAGTTACTTAATTACTAAGCACTTTAATATGAAACATCTTGATTGTTTGGCATGTGATTGTGTTTGGTGGGGGCAGTCGGGGCATTTAGGGGGGCATGCCCATGCCTAGAAACGCCCCTGACGTACGGCTCTATCGTTCTACCTCTGTCTCGCTCTGAATTGTCATTGCTGTACCTAATGCTTGCTCTACACCCTCCAACTCAGCGGTGGGCAATTATTTTTCCCAAGGGGCCACATGAGATACATAAAATATTGTGGAGGGCCAAGACTAAAGGTTGAACTAAAGTCTATATTAATTTAATTTCAAGACGAAAGTAAGACCAAATTTTTGGACACCGGGACCCTCTATTTATCCAGTATTTGAGCCACAGAGAACCAACATTTTTGGTGATATTTTAGCCCCACAGACGCCAAAACTAAAGATTTCTTTCGTTTTTGTTCACAATACCAGGCTGGATTTGGCAAACAAAACAGTCAAACATGAATCAAAAATTACCATTCTTTTACATTATCTGAGTAGATTTTAGGTAATTCAGATGATGAATATTTTAACTCTTGAGAGTGTAAACATGGAACCAAATGGACCCGCAAGGGTCCATACGCTCTCAAAGAGTTACATCTGCTAACCAACTTTACATATTGAACTGGAACTCTCTCAAGGACCACTGGTGGTCCCCGGGCCGGTCAGAGTCAGCCAAAGGGCCGCATTTGGCCCCCGGGCCGCATAATGCCCAGGTATGCTCCAACTCCTTCATCCAACCTGTAAACCATTACCATGGCTAGAGCTACTGCAGGCTGACTATAGCTTCACTACCACTGGCCAGGGTTGCCAACTGCCAAAATCAAAAATGCACTATAGTGGCACTTCCAAAATGCACTAGAATGCGCTAGAGCAGTGGTTTTTCAAGCATTTCCATACCAGGGCCCACTATTTATTCTACTTATTCTACTATTTATTCTTCCATTTGATGTTGCGTTTATAGTTCTAAATGTGTGTGTAGACTCTTCAAAATTAGGTAATTCGGATGGACCTTACGGGTCCATTTGGTTTCATTTTAAGCTCTCAAGAGTTACAGATCTATAAGGGTCCATTTGGTTACCAATGGTCTTTTCTAGGAAGGAAGGAGGACTCTATCATAGCAGGAAAAAATGGTGAAAAACGAGGGTTTTATCTCTGGTGCCTGTCTTGTCAACTAATTTCGCCCCAGCTCACCAGCAAAAAATCACTAGATTTTCCACCAGGAGTATTTCACTAATTTTGGCACCAGGGGGGGTCATGAAAAAAAGCTAAATATAGTGACAAATGCTCCAAGTTGGCAACACTGCCACTGGCTGGCTGAGCGTCTGGCCCGCTGGCTGTGAGTCATCATAAGGATGGTTGGCTAACTTGCATCAGATGGCTATAGCATTTGATCTGTCATGTAATCCGCTCCGGGGCTCTGACCCTTCTCTCATTCCTCATCGTGCCATTATATATAATGGAGGTTTTTAGGAGTGAATAACATGCAATATACATGTGTAAGATGAAGAGGATAATTACGTGCAGACTCTCTCCTCCTCCTCCTCCTCCAACATTTATCCTTTGAAAAACTGCGGCTTCTAAAGGCAATAGTTAAGTATGGTTAAGTTAAGGTGCATGTAATGAGCCTGTATGATTTGTCACTTGATCCTTGCTCCCTCTGCACTCCAACGTATAGACCGACACAAAGCTCATATCCACAAGTCAGGGTTGTTGTTTGTCGAGCAAAAGTAGCAAATATTTCCGGTATATTTTAGGAATAACAAGCTCAAATATATTGCAGTATGACACGTTGTGAACTTGTAGATCTTTTGGAAATAGTGGTTAAAACGTATTCACAAGAGCACTAACTTGTCGTCCCAACGTTAGTGCTCATACATTAAAGGTATCATGGGCAACTTTAGTGTGTACAGACTGTGTTTGTAAACAGATTTGTTTAAAAACAGAATCTAACTCCACACTCCACCTCCACACTATTGCTTCATTTGCTGGAGACTGCTGTGCTGTGACTGGCTAAAACGCTGCCTCACCCCACACAACCCCCCCCCCCCCTCTCACATTAGCACTGCCTTCCCTGAGCCCAACAAATGTTTTGCTTTCATGATTTGTTGACAACAACAAAGTTCTGGACCGTCTGCAGGACGAACCAGGTGTCTGTCTGCAGTTAAACAACTGGAGCATCAAAGTAGACGCAACGTAGAGGGGACTAAGGCAAAAAATATATATATAGCTATAGTAGCTACAGTATATACTGTATTTATTTTGATTTTGGGCTAAAAAGTTACCTCTATTACCTTTAAGAACACTACCACACTGTTACACATTTTTTCTTTGCATAAAAATAACGTGTTTGACATGCACAGCGGGAAATTATCCGACACTATGAAGAGGACAGGGGCGGATGTAACATTTCCCAATTGGGGGGCAAGAGAAAATGGTATACCATTTTCAGTTACAGGACTTTTATTAGGCAAGTAAAGCATCAATAATAACATCAGTTGTTGTTGTAGTTGCAACAGACACGCAGCATGCATAAAGCTAAAGGTCTGACTCAGAGAGTTTTCAATGATGAAATGCTGTTGGTTTAGTGGCGACACAGCTGTAGTTAGTTAGTAGCAGTAGTAGTGTTTCACATCATTTTTAAATAGAAGCACTTTAATTTGAAATATCTTGGATTGTTTTGCATGCCATCATGTTTGGTGGGGCAGTCTGGGCATTTAGGGGGGCATTGCCCCCCCCCCCCCCCATGCCCATGCCTATAGATCCGCCCTCGGAAGAGAACAACTCTAGGAACTATCTTTAATTATCAATGCTGCCTTTCCCTTTCTCTGCCTCTCCCTCTACCAACTTAGTTCTCCTCCTGAGGCCACCAGGCAGCTCCTCTCAGTGCACTCCAATCTGTTCCTCTGGACCTCATACACCTCCTTCAGATCTTCGGCGCAATCCCTAAATATTGCAGGGCGAAGTGCAGAAGCACTTACCCTTTAGAGTTTCCCTGGGTGTTTGCTGTTGGGGCTCGGCTTACTGCGTGTAAGCATGGTAACCCTCGGCTTCCATAAAGGCAGCCCTACTGGCAATCGCTTAACTGGTGTTGAAAATAGTGAGGATTATAATGGAAACTTGTAAAGAACACATGAAAAGAAACCACTTAAGATTTTATAACCCACTGCTTGCAGGGGGAAATTATTCAGGGCTGCGCGTTGGGGGAGTCAAATAAAACGCCATTAACTCCTATTTCTCTTTTTTTAGCGAAGCCCGATGTTGTTCCCTTGTTTATATCATAATAAAAAAAAAACGTTATATATATTTTATTTATTTTATTTTAAGAACAGCCTACAGCATGACATGATAGACATGTTATTGGCTGGCTTCACTTTTGTAAACTTTTGATTACAAAGAAAAGTTGGACGAAGCAGAAAATTGCTGCTGCTGCTGCAACTCACTCTCGTGGTATTTGCTCTGGCGGCTGCCAGTATTACCAGTGTCACTAAACCTGGCACAAACTTCAAAGTTCCAAGTTGAGCTTTTGTTTTTCAGCTTTCTGAAACCCAACAAGTTCTATATGTGAATGTAACCGTTTCATAGGGCTGAGCAGTCCTGCCCCCTCATGACGTCGACCCTGTTCCAGAAATGGATTCCGCATTCATATTTCTCATAGACTTTTTCGAAAATGATTCATATAAAGACGATCACGCTGCGGACAAAGCCAACTCGGTTCGTGACAAATCATGACAATACGCAATCTTTGGGACAATCTAATAATTTCCAAGATGAAAAACCGAAACAAAATGTGTTGTCTCCTGCCGTTTTTTTTTTTAACTTGATAATTAGATATTGCATGATAATTGCATGATAATATTGTGGTACCTGAGTTGGCTTTGTCTGCAGCATATTTGTTTATATTAACCATTTTCTAACAGTAGTCTATCGGGTCAAAACCATTTTCTAAAAGTCTATCGGGTAAATGAATGAGGATTCCATTTCTGGAACACGGGGGACGTCATGAAAGGGACAGGACTGCCCGGCTCTATACTTGACATAGCTCTGCTTTTGAGAGATGAAAAGGCATCCCTAGTCTAAAGACTAGGGATGTCCTGATTGGAAAAAAAGATCAGACTTTTTTTTGTCATATCGGTGTCAGCGAATTCTGCATGGGTATCCGAAAAGTAACAGTATTGGCCCTTATTTGTCATTATCGGGTCACATTGGTATTGCCAAATATACTGGTCTAACCACAGGTCCGACACAGGGGTAAGACGTTGACGCTATGGTGAATATGCCAGTCTAACCAGTGATCAGACACAGGGGTAAGGGGTTGACACTATGGTGAATATACCAGTCTAACCAGTGATCAGACACAGGGGTAAGGGGTTGACACTATGGTGAATATGCCAGTCTAACCAGTGATCAGACACAGGGGTAAGGGGTTGACACTATGGTGAATATGCCAGTCTAACCAGTGATCAGACAGATTGGTAAGGGGTTGACACTATGGTGAATATGCCAGTCTAACCAGAGATCAGACACAGGGGTAAGGGGTTGACAGTATGGTGAATATGCCAGTCTAACCAGTGATCAGACCCTAGGTGGGGTTGGCCTTCTGTGTGGAGTTCTCCCCATGTCCCCAGACAGTTAGTTGCCCTCACAAACAACTTTTAGTACTGCTGGTGTTTACACTGCTTCCCCCCGATGTCCTGCCAGCGAAACACTATTTCTTTCTACTTGGGTGAGCGGAGTAGGCGTAAGTTAAAGATGGAGTGCCATGATTTTTTTCCAACTTAAATCATGATCATCAGGTATTATTATTATATGAAGAGAAAGAACTTTCTCAAAAACGTGTACAGTATTTGTTAAAATGATGTTTTTATGTGGACTCCACACCAGTTCATTAAGTATGCCTGGTTTGCCTGGTGGGTGGTGATGGGTGGAGATCCACCTGAACTGAAGCCATGCCCACAGCTTTAGTTGTATGGTAAAGGAGGAGGAGTTAGGGGAGGGGCTGATGTGTGATGTCACTACATTACAGCCTTTGTCATTGGCACATTTGACTGGAACGGTTTTAGCCTCCAGGAAGAAACCCTAAATGCAAAGGGAAGACAGCATTGCACAAAAAACAGACCGAGGGTTCTATTGAAGTACCATCACCTCTTAAACATGTACAAATTTGGGAAAAAATACAAAAATCGCGGCTCCCCCACTTTAAGTATTCAGTGTGCGATCGGTGTTTGACGGTGTACTCCGATAGGCCGGTTTTGGTGACGACGTAATGGTGACGTAGGTAAAAGCTAAATAATAATAATCTAATCTAATAGCTAAAGCCATGAGTATTAGCTCACTCCGCTCACACAGGAGTAGGCCATGGCCCACTCGTGCGCAACACTCAAGTTTGCACTTGCACTAGCGAGTGATGATCTAGTTTAAAACCCATTGTGTCCTGACTAGATTCTAGTTTCTGACACTAGATGGCGCCGGATTCTAGTTTGTGGCACTTGTTTCTGATGCTAAATTCTGGTTTCTGACGCTAGATTCTTGTTTTTTCCTGAAAAATCCATGCTCCTGTGCCAGTGATGCTCAACATATTCCATAGGACCACCAGAATTACTGTATATATATTTGGCTGCGGACCCCCCATCTAAAAAAAAAAACAATAATAATGCTTCTAGGGATCACCCCAGAAGCAAAGATTTGAGCTAAAATGTTTCATTCTGAAATAATATATTCGAAGATTTCTGCCACATTTTCATAATTTTTCAAAAATAGCAGAGATACAAGCTCATATCGCGCCACTCGGTGGCGCGATATGAGCTTGTAGATCTGCTATTTTTCAACAGATAAAACACCAAAAAGCGTTCAGTACACAAAGGGTTAATGCTTCTCCATCCCATTGTCCACGGGTATAACATTGTAGACTACTTGTGCATAGTTGTAGGAAACTAAAAACAAAACACATGATGGTCAAAACCCAGCCCACACTTTTTTTGACTTGAGAGCTACTTTCAAAATGACGGGCTCAACAAGATCTACACATCAAAAATGTGATTGTTCCATTACTGAAAATCCATTTCAAGGCCCCTAGAAAGTTTGAGCTTTGAAATAGTGGTGATGGTGTTACTTACTGTTATAGTGTTTAAGATAATGCACTTATAATAAAAAATAGAGGGGGAGAATTGGAAGGTTTTCTTGTATATGCTACCTTTTAAAACAGTATTTGGGGGTTTGAGTTGACAGTTTGTAATGTTGAGTTTAGTCTCTTGCACCCAAAACTAAGAACTTTCACGTTTTTGTCCACAATTGGGAAAGAGAACTGGCAAAACGTTGGTCAAAAATAATTATTCTCCGTTTTCTAATTGCGTGGACTCTTGAGAGTGTAACTCTTGAGAGCGGTAAAACGAAACCAAATGGACCCGTAAGGGTCCATTTGGTTTCGTTTTAACGCTCTCAAGAGTTACAGATCTATGGGGACTGTCATGTGATCTACCTGCACGGTCTGTGTGATCTACTGGTAGATCACAATCTACCTTTTGGGCAGCCCTGGTCAAAACGAATGATTAATCTCATATGCTGTGTGTGCGTGTATATACGTGAACGAACATGTGTGGCGGTGGCCGTGTGTGGCCATGTGCATACATGCATATGTGTGTATATGTGTGTGCGTGTGTACGGCACGTGCACGTGTGTGCGTGCGTTGGCAACATGAGGGGAGCGGGAGGAGGAGAGGGATATGGCACTTAGGTGCAGCCCAGAGCCACAGACATGGAAAGGCTGTTTCAGCTCCTGCCCCGCCGTGTGCCCGGGCTCCGCTGCGCAGGGCCAGCCGGGAGACCTGGAACAAATCAATCTAACAAATAATTTACTGGCCGCGGCACGCCCCGCTGAACTGATGGCAGAGGAAGTGGCAAAATGAATGAAAGATTAAAAGGAAACTGTCACTTTGTGTTACAGAAACCAACTAAACTGGTTTATGCTTTTTGCCGCCAAGAGTTGGGAAAGTGCTGAGAGCGAATTCACAAGCACTCGCACTGGCAAGGAGTAAAGTGAAAGCTCTCGGAGTACGAGCCTAGCGAGGGAGAGCGAGAGGCACCAGCGGAGAGAAGGAAAGAGAGAGAGATAGAGACAGACAGACACACAGACACAGACAGAGTTTTCTGTCTGCCTTTTCAGCCTATACTAGCCTGGCTCGGCCCTGAAAACTATCTTATTTCTCCCCCCTGCGATTCAAGGACTGGTGTCCCTCCCTCCAGTGTCGTTAGTACTAGTTGAAAATCCAACTGCAGCAGCTGATTGGCCGACAGCCCTGTCACTCAACAGGGCTGTCGGCTCCTCCAATGTAGCCTCGGTCTCCGGCCTCCAATGCTTCTTTAAAGAAGTGTCGGGTTTTTATCATCATCATCTAACATATTTTACCGCTATTGTTCACATGCGTTACACTTATCGGCTGTGTTTGTTTGGTGTGCAACCGGGCACATTAGCCACATTAACGTTGTCTGCTTTCCCAATGTGTTGGTATGATGGTTGGTAGCACCCATCCCAGAAACTGCTGTGGTGGAGAGGAACTTCAGTCTGAATAATGAAGTGAAACGAAATGACATTTCAGACTGAGGTCAGGCTAGAGCCTAGCTCTCAATCTGGGATAAACAGGGATAAACGATGCACTGGTGAAAGTACATTTTGTAATGAACTTTACTACTATGTATAGACATTCTTTCTTTCTACTCCAGGGGTTTTCAACCTTTTTGATACCAGGGCCCACTATTTATTCAGAATTTGAGCCACAGACGACTATTTGAGGACATTTTCAGCCCCACAGGCCCCAAAACTTTAAGATTTATGCTTTTGTCCACAATATGGATTTGGGAAACAAAACATGCAAACATACATAGCAAAATGAGTAAATAACCATTAATCTTCTAGTTGCATAGACTTGAGCTAATTCAGATGATGAATATTTTAGCAAATGGACCCTTGCGGGTCCATTTGGTTTCATTTTTACACAAGAGTTACACCTGGTTCACCAACTTTTGATCTGGCTAACCAACTTAGCTGGGGACCACGTGGAACCATCTCAAGGACCAATGGTGGTCCCCGGACCACTGGTTGAAAACCACTGTTCTAGTCCAGTTACTTAGCTGTAGATTTATTGTTATTATTACAGTACAGAACACTTCTTCCATCAGTGCAGGGATGAACACAGAACCATAACATTCGTCAACTCCTCAGAGGAGAGATAAGTGGTATACACAGCCAGGGATCATCCTGCTGTAGTAAAATCAGAAGCCCCGGATAAACATGGAAGTGGAGAGTATCTGATATCCTATAAGCTGTTCGTAGAAAGGCAGGGTGTGTCAATTGGGGGTTCCATGGGGATGGCAAACTCCCCTGTGGTTACAGGAGCGCTTATCGTCACAATATACATTTCTTCTCTACTAACGCTCATGACAAGACGGCACAGTGTTTGTCTACACACTCGCCGTCGTTTTGGTGGATTATGCAAAACCTGGCTATACCAATGACATGGCCAATGGGGATTACAAGTGAATAGAAAGAAGCGTACTATTCCTAGAAGGTTTGCATGCTTTACTGAAGCCATTGTTCCCGTGGTACTCTGTGCCCGCACAGGGTACACAAAAACACTGATGTTGGCCTACAAAGCATCCCTATCTTCAATCTGATCCAACCTTACAACCCCCCTCCCCTGGGGGGAGGCAGGAGTAGGGGGGATCCCTCAGATCAGCCAACACAGGGAGGACGCAGGCTCCAAACTGATGTAATAAACTTCCCATTGCAATCAGAACTGCTGACTCACTTCATAGTCTGAGAACTCACCTCTATCTAAACTCAGTTTAGATAGCACTGAAATCAATAGTGTCTAAATGCCTAAATAATTAATGCATATTATTAATTACAAAAAATAAATACAATGGAAAATGTAATTACACTGGAGGTCAGGTCAGGTATGTGGCCCTCGCACCACCAATCCTAACAATATGTCCTTGCGTGTTTGAAAATCTGTGCCTTTGCTTAATGTTGTGTATGCATCTACCATTATGCTCACTTTCCCAGTGCCCTCAGAGGGGCTATTCTTTCTTCTTTTTCTTTCTTTTTTTTTTTTTTTTTAGCTCCACTGACAATTCCCCCATTTTGTAATTATCTAAAAAGAAATGTAAGAACTTTTGTTTTATCATTTGCTAAGAATGCATTCAGAAAGTGCAATTGTGTGAAGCAGCATTAATATGCTATCTGTAGGTTGGCTGTCAATGTGACAGGTGGAGAGTTAATTCTGATCGAATAAAAGACATGTGTCCTCTTTACATTATGTCATGTCAGAAGGTAAAAACATGTTGAAGTACACCGGCACTGCCAGTTTCTATCCCCCTTTTGATTACTGTGTCAGTGGGAATATCACAAAATAACCACATAAAAACGCAAAAAATTAAACCAAACCCAAATAATGTCACCAAAACAGACATGCATGTGGAGAGGGGCCCTTTGAGGGGCCCTCAGAGGGACTAATCTACTCCTGTCTGTATGATTGACATCAGTGCATGTTGATTTCCACACAACATAGCACAATGCACACTTGATCGGGCTATTATGTGCATTTGGCATGTACTGTATTTCATAATATATAGGTTTGACCAGAAGCATTCTAATCCATCCGTGGACGGAAAACTTACATCTGGCATTACATCACAACAATATAATGATTTAACATGAATGCAGGAGTGGCTAGACACTAAAATCTGAAGCAATCCCTTAACCCCCTGATGCTGTTATTCTGTGCATTTGAATCCTACATTGAATAGGCGGGGGCGAACGTTGACCAAATACATTGAAATGATTACTAAACTGAACATTCTGTCTGGTAAATAAGATTATCGGCCTGGATATTTTTTTCTATAGAGTCAAAAAAAATTGCATTAATCTGTGAGACTTCACTTAATCCACATCTGTCTTAAGTGTCCCGCCGAACAACACCGCCCACCTGAGCCAGTTGCACGCAACAGAAGGTCGCGGGAGGCTCATGAATCTGCATCTATTTCAGTGTACAACACGCTGCTGCAGTGCGTAGTGCATCAACATGCAATAGGTGATTCACCCACCTTAAAGACTAAAGTTTGTTTATATCAATGGGTTGGAGTTTCTGCACCCGGGGCTAAATCAGGACGCCAGACAAGCAGCTACTGCCGTGGCTAATAATGACAAACAGCTTCTCAATGAGTCAGTAACGAGTGAAAGTCAGGCCAGAGGTGTGTGTGTGTGTGTGTGTGTGTGTGTGTGTGTGTGTGTGTGTGTGTGTGTGTGTGTGTGTGTGTGTGTGTGTGTGTGTGTGTGTGTGTGTGTGTGTGTGTGTGTGTGTAGGCCAGAGTGACAGTAGCATTAGTATTAAGCTTAACCACACACAATGAAGGTCACAAGGCTAAAAGTTCTCGCAGCGGTCACAGAGTGAACTGAAGCAATTTTTTTTTTTTTTTTTTGCTATTTTGAATCTGGAGTTCCACCGTTAAAACGAATTCTCCCTGGCTGGCATGATGATGGGGGGTGGGTTTGGGGAATGTTTCTGCAGAAGACACCCCTGAAATCAAGGTCTGATGGATTTAAACAAGTCAATTATCCTTGCTTGCAGGGGAATTCCACGGCTGTGACTGCGACTGCCTTCAAAGACGCGCCGCGGCTGCACACTGCACAGCCCCGTTGTGGAAGTTTTTTTTTTTTACAGCATTTCATCTTTTGCTCAGAAAACATGGAAGTCAGTGTTGTGCAACCTTGCGTTTCGAAGCAGATTGACAGTCCTGGCACGTAGCAGTGTGCATGTTTTAATAATACTATAGTAGTGCGTTATGTCAGCAGGTGGCCATCTTCGTTGTCAAAGCCATGCGTAATTAAATTAAAGTTAAACGTAATCTAATGTTTGCCTCAGACAATCACATTTATACACATTAATTTGGATGACAATGAATTCAATGGCAAAACTTGAAATGCCAGAGCATTTGACTTTTGATACATGAATTGATTGATTAGCCACTGAAACGCATACTTCATTGATCGTAGTCCCAGAAGGGTAAATCCTTTCACCTTTTTGATACCAGGGCCCACTATTTATTCATCATTTGAGCCACAGACCACCACTGGATGACATTTTAGCCCCACAAACCCCCAAACTAAAGATTTCTTTTGCTTTTGTCCACAATTCCAGGCTGGATTTCAGAAACAAAACAGGCAAACATGCAGACCAAAATGACCATAAATCCTCTACATTCTCTAGTTGTGTAGACTAGGGCTAATTCAGATGAAGAATATTATTCTTACTCTTGAGAGTGTAAACATGAAACCAAATGGACCCGCAAATTGCCGCAAGGGTCCATTTGGTTTCATTTTTTTTACGAGTTACATCTGGTTAACCAACTTTCCATCATTTAGCCTGGGGACCACTGGCCCCCGGATCACTGGTTGAAAACCACTGCTTTAGCCCCAACCATTTTCCCCTTCACAGCAAATCTCTCTCAGCAAATGGATCTTCTATTTCAACACGTCACAACTAGGGCTGGGACTTTAACTGATTAATTGAGATTAATTAATCACAGAAACAATAACGCGATTAACAAAATTAACTCATTTTAATCGCCACACAGACCCCAAAACTAAAGATTTCTTTTGCTTTTGTCCACAATTTCAGAAACAATGTCACAGTCAAACATACAAATCAAAATGACCATTCATCTTCTACATTCTCTAGTTGCATAGAATTGGACTAATTCAGATGGTGACTATTTTAACTCTTGAGAGCGTAAACATGAAACCAAATGGACCCGCAAGGGTCCATTTGGTTTCATGTTTACGCTCTCAAAGAGTTACATCTGGTTAACCAACTTTTGATCTAGTTAACCAAATTTTGATCTGGTTAACCAACTTGTGTCAACCCAGTTTTGATTTAGAAAAACTCTCACATGCTACACGAGCCTGTTTTAATTGACAAAAAAAATGCTTTTTGGGTCAAATATTGGTATGTGATTAATTGAGATTAATTAATTACACAGGTCCAAATGAATTAGATCAAAATTTTTAATCGAGTCCCACCCCTAGTCACAACACAACACATGCTATTTTCAGGTACTGTAGTTCGCCTGCTCAGGGACTGTTGCCAAAATGTTGGCTTATTATAAGAGTGCCCAGAATAGGCACATGCACTGCAGGGCTCATGTTAAAGGAGCAGCCAGTGATTTGGGTGATTTGGAACACGACTGGCAACACGATGTGCACATGCACACACTCTACAGTGGGAGGGGAAGTTTAACAGGCCATGAGCAGCACATACACCAACGCACATGCCCACTCGACCCTGATTGGAGGAAGCCCCCCCTCTCATCCTGATGGGATGAAAGGCTTTTCTCTGAAAGCCCCAAACTGAAACTAGTGTTTTTTGACCCCAGGGGCTCATTGGGGACGGGGAGGAACTCCTTATATGGTCACCACACCCTATAGTCGTGAGGATTAGCCAAAAAAGAAAACAATAACAGTATGAATGAATTAAGTGAAATCACTTATTATACCTTTAAACTGTTTGAAAGCCAACTTGTAAGCCCAGGAGTACCAAGCAGATATTGTACCTGTGCATCTATCCAGGTGTCTGGGCTATAGGAACAGATGTCTTTCACAGTAAATAACCCCAGATGAGTCGGACCCGAAAGCTTCAGTCAGAGCCGTAAAGATCCTCTTTCATCCATTGTGGCCGACGCGAGGAGCTCCGAAGACTACAAAGCCTGCTAGGAAAACCGATCTGTACTAGGTTTAGTAATCCAAAGAGGTGACTAACTGCTTTTGAAGTTAGCTGATCCATTGTGCGGGCCATTGAGCAGCTAGTAGTTTAGAAAAACGCCATACAAGAGCGGCCTGCTGTCTGTCACTGGAGATAAGCATTTGGGAAGCGGCGTTATTGTCAGGAGGTCTTCGGGGTTTTCACCTCTGCCGGATTTGAAGGATGAGTGTATTTTATTACTGGGCTTCTCTGGGATATCAATCTTTCTGACCGCTGCCCTCTTGCTAACCTGTCTACTTTCAGGGTATCTTGTTAAAAGTAAGAAGAGCTTTGTGTGTTAAACAATACACTTTTAAAGGCATTGTGTTACCTGGCTATGCTGTATTGTAGTGCAAAAAAATAACTCATATGACATGACATATCTCCCATCTTTTTGGCTACTGTATTTGCCGCCGAATAGAATGTCAATGTTCTATAAAAAGCCTATCTAACTCTCATATTTGTCTGAGAGGGTTTTTGTATTTGTACCGTGTAGATCGCTAAAGACACCATGGCCTCCTTTGAAGATGGCAAATGCATTGCAGTGTATTCAAATAAATACGGGGGGAAAAAAAGCTCTTTGGGGCAGAAGTCACAAAATCGGAAACCCACAGAGTTGCTGCACAAACCTTTGATGTTTCAAGGAAAAAGGCGAAGGAATGACTATAGCGTTTCATCAACAACAACAACAACAACAACAACAACAAAAACATCCAACTGACCTCTTTTAAAAACCATGCTGTCGTAAGGTATTTTGTTCCTGGTCTCCAGGCTGGAGCAGTTCCAGCGGTGGCCTCTGAACTGGTGCTGGCACTCGTGGATGGCGATCTGGATGCCCTGGATGGCCGACGCCGTGACGTCGGGGTTGCGCATGCACACCTCCAGCTGGCGCCGCGTCAGGCCGGGCAGCGTCAGGCACACCGTGTTGGCGTTCAGGATGGGCTCGATGTTGGGGATTTTCAGGCCCAAGATCTCGTTGGAGTTTGCCCTGCGTGCGTAGCGGGGGGCGCAAAAAGAAAGACATTGATGCGTTTACAGTGGACTGACAAGCGCTTTGCACATGGTGTCGCACATCACGGCACAAGTCCAGATTGTTGATTTTGAGGGTTAAAATTAACTTAATATTGGCCATTACCCCAGGCTATAGTGTGCATGGCCGCGGGAAGATATTGACAGTAGGGGGTGCTGGACGTTCACTATGGGGTGCTGCAAGATGCGCACACACGCAAAATGTGTGTGAGTGCGCATTGTGCATGCACATTTTCATGCATTTACACACAGAAAAGTGTCTTTTACCTTCCCTCTCCACATGCATGAGCTAACTGACACAGGTACCTTAGCCTCTGATTCAACAATAGAGAATATGTATAAGGCCTATTAACAGGAATCTGTTTTGATTAAAATAACTAGTATTTTCCTCCTCCTGTCCAAGGGGGGCTGTGTCTGAAAAAAGGGGGTGCTCAAGCCCCCCCAGCACCCCTACTTCTCCTCAGCCATGATAGTGTGCTGCCAGTGCCAGTCAAATATGTAAAATTAGTAGAAGAAGAATCTCTGGCTGTGTATCCCTCCCCAAATGTACAGTATGACGTAATCATTCTGGTTTACACACTCTGCTGTGAATTGGTTGTTTGTATTGTGCGTTCATCATCATGGATTTTATACGCTTCCCAAACAGTAGATTAGGTTTGGTTTTGGACCGAAAATGGAGTTATAAGTGTGTATGATGCTGAGTGCACGTCAGATGGATGTGGAGGCCATCTAATCATGAAAAAAAAATCGGTTTAAAAACAGACTTGTCCGATCATTCTGGCATGGTCAGGTGCAAAAAAAACATGGGCTTGTGAATCCGGCTCAGATTGTGTTAACACTCCACATTTTTTGGAGTGCAGCAGTCGTCTCTGAGCAGCAGTCATGGTGGATTCAGTGCTGGACAGTGTTCTCTATTCAAAGTCTGAACTCTTAGGTTTTCTGGAGTTGTTTTTGTGTGTTCGAGTGTGTCCGTCCCATCCAGAGGTTGACACTAAGGTCTCCGAGGCACTTGCCCATCGGGCAAGTGCAAGTCAGGTTCTACTTGCCCTCAGGTCATGGTCACTTGCCCCCCAGGTTCCAGGTGGTCCCCAGTTAAGTTGGTTAACCAGATGTAACTCTTGAGAACGTAAAAATGAAACCAAATGGACCCTTGCGGGACCATTTGGTTTCATTTTTACACTCTCAAGAGTTAAAATTCATCATCTTAATTAGCCCAGGTCTACACTGTAGAAGATTAATGGTCATGTTGATGTGTTAATTTGCCCGTTTTGTTTCCCAAATGCAGCCTGGAATTGTGGACAGCTAGAAAGCAGGGAAAGACACAGAGGCAGAGTGCAATGACTGCCTTCAAGACAAATTCATCTTGTCGTACACTAAGTTGCACACTTGCCCGATCGGGCAACCAGGTAGCAGTCTTCACTTGCCCCACCATTTTTTTACTTGCCCCGGGCAAGCGGGCAAGTGTTAGTGTCAAGCCCTGAGATACATCATGTATTTTATGATAGCTGCACTGCTGCTGTAATGCCACTACAGACACTGAACGGGTAGAGTTAATGTAATCATTTACACCGGCACTGTTTTAGTATATGCTACAGTGTGTTACATACAGTAACATAGCAGTGTTACATCGAGTAACAGAGCTACTGTATGTTACATACAGTGTTGTCAAAAGTACTCACATTTTGTAGACTACTGTAGAAATAGAAATACGTACAAGTAAATATCTGAAATTCTTTTTCGTTCTACTGAAAGTACAAAAGCATTTGGTGTAACATTCAACACATGTAGGTAGTAGTCATACTGCAGAATGCCACATTTCACAATTCAACACGTTAAACATACTGTATATTAATAAAGAAAAAAGTTTGAAAATAGCCGACAAGATCACAATGCATCACATAATGGCACAGTGATCTGGTTAAATCTGATGTTTCCAAATAGCCAAAGTGGTTCATATGTTTTGCAATGATAATCCAAATCTACAAAGTAATGAAAGTGTACCAATAAATGTAGTGGAGTAGAAGTACAACATTTAGCTTAAGTAAATGCTATATATTTACTTAAGTTGGCCCTGATCTGCAGGGACCAAAAACAACATTAAGATAAGACAAGGAGTCAGTATTGTGTACATGTTTGAATGGCACTTCTCTAGGTTCTGTGCCCTGATGAAAGAAAATAAATTGGCATTTCAACACTTCAGTCTCCGGCTTTGAGAAATCTGCAATTGTCCTTTTTTTGTATCCTGCTAGTAGATGTACAGTAAGGGGACAGTACGTCTGACAAAATAGAAATTTCTACCTGCCTAAAAATAAGGCCTAGGTGCTTTGTTCTTCCTAGCATTTCCATAGTTGCTTACTACTGATAATTCCAGCGATTTTCTCCTTACTGGATGCACAGCGATGCACTGGCGGTGCATCTGCTACAGATCAATGTGAACAGTCTGTATTCGACTGACAGCAGTCTTACCATAGTCACTGTTCTGATATATTACCCAGAAAAAACAATAAACAACACAGGCTACAAGATCTGCAAGATAATAAAGATATATACGCTTCTTCCCATTACAAGTGAAGTCGTGCGAGACTAAACACACACTCACACGTGCATCCAGGAACATGTTCGAACACTCACACATAGACGCGCACGCATGCACGCCACACGCACTCGCACACACACACACACACACACCTGTTGCAGATCTGCACATTTTCTTTAATTAATAGTTCATGCATTACCCCATTTTGTTTTTATTAAATGCATTGCAAAAAAAAAACACTTTATAAATTTGTAGTACTCTGGTCACAGTAGCTATAAGGACCTTTTATCTATAAAGTGGTAGATCAAAATATAAGCCATAGCCTGTGGCATAACATCATCATACTGTATGGGTTTCACTTTCTGATTGGAATCTACAGTACAACTAGCCTGTTTAAATGCTCTATAGCAGTGGTTTTCAACCGTTTTGACACCAGGGACCACCATTTATTCAGCATTTGAGCCACGGACCACCATTTGATGACAGTTTCACGCCAAAGACCTAAAACTAAAGAATTATTTTTGTTTTGTCCACAATTCCAGGCTGGAATTTGCCAACGAAACAGTGTAGACTTCTTAATTAAGTGGTGCTAATTCAGATGATGAATATTTTAACTCCTGAGAGTTAAAAAATGACACCAAAGAGTAAAAATGACACCAAATAGACCCTTGCGGGTCCATTTGGTTTCATTTTTACATTCTCAAGAGTCACATCTGGTTACCCAACTTTCCATCATTTAGCCTGGGGACCACCTGGAACCCTCTCAGGGACCACTGGTGGTCCCCGGACCACCTGTTGAAAACCCCTGCTCTATAGTAAAAGCTGACCTGAGGTGTAGCTGTGGTCTTTTTTCCCCCCCATGCATATACACCAGGGGTTTTCAACAGGTGGTCCGGGGACCACCAGTGGTCCCTGAGAGGGTTCCAGGTGGTCCCCAGCTAAGTTGGTTAACCAGATGTAACTCTTGAGAACGTAAAAATTAAACCAAATGGACCCTTGCGGGTCCATTTGGTTTCATTTTTACACTCTCAAGAGTTAAATATCCATCATTTTAAGTAGCCTAAGTCCACACAAGATTAATGGTCATTTTCTGTATCTGTATGTTGGACTGTTTTGTTTCCTCGAATCCAGCCTGTAATTGTGGACAAAAGCAAAATAAATCTTTAGTTTTGGGGTCTGTGGGGCTAAAATGTCCTCAAGTGGTGGTCCGTGGCTCAAATTCTGAATAAATGGTGGGCCCTGGTATGAAAAAGGTTGAAAACCCCTGATATACACCAAATCCCTCCAGGGAACGTAACGTTGCCCATGCAGAACAGGGATGCGAGGGCTCAAGTGGTTAAACTTTGAACAGGCTCCTGTCCTTTGTAGTTGCTCTCAGGGCTGTGTTCCTACCTGTTGTGTGCACTCTTGTTTTGAGGAAAGACCTGTTTCATCTCTCCATCTATCTATCTATCTATAGCACTATAGCAGGGGTGGGCAATTATTTTTCCCCAAGGGGCCAAATGAGATACATAAAATATTGTGGAGGGCCGAGACTAAAAGGCTGAACTTTGAACTAAAGTCTGCGTAGTATTCATTTTATTTCAAGACGAATGTAAGAGTGAGACCAAACTTTTTGATACCGGGGCCCTCTATTTATTAAGAATTTGATAAAATTTTAGACCCACAGACGCCAAAACTAAAGATTTCTTTTGTTTTTGTTCACAATACCAGGCTGATTTTGGGAAACCAAACAGGCAAACATAGATCAAAAATGACCCTTCTTTTACATTATCTGATTGTTGTAGATTTCAGGATGATTCGGATGATGAATATTTTAACTCTTGATGTTTCATGTTTACATTCTCAAAGAGTTACATCTGGTTAACCAACTTTCCATATTTAACTTGGAACTCTCTCAAGGACCACTGGTGGTCCCTAGACGGGCCGGTCAGAGTCAGCCATGGGGCCGCATTTGGCCCCCGGGCCGCATAATGCCCAGGTATGCACTATAGGCTACAACACACAGCTCTCTGAGTTCACATTGTCGTTGACACTGCCTGAGCCTCGTGGCCATGGAGAAGTAAGTAGGCTATAATTTAGGCCACTGCTTCTCAAACTTTTTTTTTCTTCTTATTTCAAGGATATGCCCTTTAGCAGGTTCCATTAGTATGTACTTAAGTTATTATATGGTTACAGTTACCCCCTCAAGGAACCCTGCATGGAGCCCAGTTTGTGACACACACACATTTGGACTTTAGGTGACACATCATCATTGTGGATAATATGATATGTAGTGATTGGGGGACTGATGATAAATTGTATTTGTGTTTAAACTACAAAAAACAACAACAAAAAAACACCATATTGTCCACAGATAACATTTCCCTTGCATCCATGAGAGTAATAATAAATTATATTAATGGAGGCCAATTATGAGAGAATCTAATAACTACCTGAATTAATACAATATACAAAGAGGTGTGATAAATTAATCGGTTATAATTCGAGATCACCCTGGAAGTGTTCTATAAAGTCTATGCCTATAGTCGTGATTCACTTATTAATTAAAGTTGTTAATTGGGGTGATATATCCTGCATTTGTTTCATCTAGTAGTGCCAACTCACCTTTTATCCAAAAGACAGACTACTATCAAGACGCAAGTCAGCCTGCAGTGGAATAACGAGCGCTCCATTTTCTTGCGTGTTGTGCGGGCTTTTCTTTTTTTTTGCGAAAAAAAAAAAAAGATAAATAAAAGTCAAATAAAGTACAATATTCCTTCTTCGAGGCGCCTTTTCAAGAGTTGTAGTAGGACAAGGGAAAAGAAAGAAGAAAAACAGAAAAGGTTCATGTCCGTGTTGTTAAAGGTTCAGTCAGCAGTAAGTGAGGCTGCCGCTGCTGATCCTCTAATCCAGATGTGAGTAGACCGTACTGTGCGGACGCAGCAGCAGCAGCAGCACAAAGTCATTCAACAAAGTTTCAGCGGCGCCGCAAGTAAAGGACCTTCTCTCAACTTTAGTGAATGGAGCAGGACCGTTCCGGACGGGACAATTAGGCTAACAGCGGCGTTTCTCTCCCCTAGTCGTAGTAGGACACATCCGTACACATCCCGGCAGGATCTTCTCCGGTCAATAAAGACATTTGCATTGGAATAACAATCCGAGAGGCAGAGGAGTAGGCTAGTGTGTGTCTGTGTGCGTGTGTGAGTGACATCGGCGCGCTCTGTCTGTCTGAAGTCTGGGTGACTGGTGATGTTTCAGCACTGAAGCCACGCACTGATAGCAGCAGTTCTTTCTAAACTACTGCACTTAGCACTCTGCCAGCCCACTTTTTCTTTACGTCACTCAGGGAATAACAAGGAGAGTGGCGGGGAAGGTCAAGTGCCTTGTTAAAAGTAGGATAGAGATCCTTGGATAAGGAAGTTTTTCAAGAAGAACGCGCGTGCGTGTGTGGGTGTGCGCGTGTGCGTGTGTGTGTGTGTGTGTGTGTGTGTGTGTGTGTGTGCGGGCGCGCGCGTGGGGGAGGGTGTTTGTGTGTGTGGGGGGGGTAATTGATCTCTATGCTACACCAGTGGTTTTCAACCTTTTTCATAGCAGGGGCCACTATTTATGGGCCACCATTTTGATGACATTTTAGCCCCACAGAATCCAAAACTAAAAATACATATATTTTGCTTTTGTCCACAAACAAAAAAGTCAAACATACAGATCATAAATGACCATTAATCTTCTACATTCTCTAGTTGTGTAGACTTGGCCTAATTCAGATGGTGAATATTTTATAAATTAATATTTTAAAAATGAATTTGATGAATGAAAAATGTTATGCTCTCAAAGAGTTACATCTGGTGAACCAACTTTCCATCATTTAGCCTGGTGGGGGACTGGGGACCCCCTGGAATCCTCTCAGGGACCACTGTCTGGTGGTGGTCTCCGGACCACCTGTTGAAAACCACTGTGGTACACAGTTTTACTCCAAGGAGAAGGGAGTGGTGGTATGGAGGAGTGAAAGTGATATTGATGAGGGGAAACACTACAAGGATTAGAATGATGATAATTTTTATTTATATACATGAGACTATAAATACTTGGCTTGCTCTCTATGTGGGACAGGACAGCGGCTCTTATTGCACGGCCCAAAGGGGAAGGGGAATGTGATTCACTGCCGTTGTAGTGGGATGATGAGAGAGACTATTTTCTGTGTGTGGGACTGGCCAGTTGTGTGCTTATTTCATCACAGCTCTGTATTTAGTATCTTGAATCTTCCAGGCATAATAATTAAGGGTAAGGGGGGATGTAACATTTCCCAATTGGTGGGGCAGGAGAAAATGGTATGGGGGCAGCTTACCATCATTTACTTTTATTAGGTAATTAAGCATCAATAATAACATCAGTTGTTGTTGAAGTTGCAACAGACACGCAGCATGCATAAAGCTAAAGGTCTGACTCAGAGAGTTTTCTGTTTTCAATGATGAAATGCTGTTGGTTTAGTGGTGCCACAATTAGTTAGTAGCAGTAGTAGTGTTTCAAAACATTTTAAATATAAGCACTTTAATTTGAAATATCTTGGGTTGTTTTGCATGCCATCATGTTTGGTGGAGCAGTCTGGCATTTAGGGGGGCATTCCCCCCCCATGCCCATGCCTAGATCCGCCCCGATTAAGGGTGTAACAATACACTTTAACAGCGAAGCGATATGTATCACGATCAGTGTTGGGCAATATTACTTAGGAGAGTAACTTACGAGCCCATAGAAAAAGTAATATTATTACTTTACTTATTACTAGAATCAAAGAATAATATATTACATATCACTTTCCCAAGTCGCCCCTCCCACCCACAAAGGAATATAGATGTACAACACAATCTGTTTAGTGACAACTTGCAACAACTGCAATAACTTGTAGTGTATGTCATGTGTACAGAATGCTGCGGTGGATTAGGATCTACAAACTACAGTGCATCTCTGTTTTATCTGTTTATATCTTGCAAATCTGTTCTAGATTCTCATGCATCAACAAGCAAAACAGTAAAAAGTAATGAGTAGGCTACATTACACATGGCAGAGTGAGTGATATCTTTACTTTTGCTGGAAAATGTAATATTATTACAGTAATATGTAATATTTAATTAGTTACTGCCCAACACTGATCACGATACGGTTGGTGATACGATGGAAGATATTGGTTCATTAAGGCAATATGATATGACTCAATGATTTAAAATCGATGAACTATTACACATGTGGATAGCGCAGTTTTTTTTTAAGGGAAAATATATTCTAATGGATATAAATAAATAAAAACAGTCAGCTGGCATATAGATGGACATCGTATTTGAACACAATATGTTTTTCTTCTTAAAATGGCTAAATAGTAAATACAATGCGCAAATACTTTTTGTATTAGTAGTAGACCTATTGGTAATGTTTCGATACCGACTAAATACCACTGCAAATAACATTGCAAATCGGTATACAAATTCAAGTTAAACAAAACGATATTTTCTGTCTACAGAACAATCTACTTTGATACAGTTACTATATCCACCCCTAATAATAATACATTATATCACTATACCAGTGGTTTTCAAATCAATTTGATGCCAGGGCCCAGTATTTATTAAGTATTTGAGCCACGGACCACAATTTGAGGACATTTTAGCCCCACAGACCTAAAACTAACGATTTCTTTTGTTTTTGTCCACAAATACAGGCTAGATTTCAGAAACAAAACAGGCAAACGGTAGATCAAGACGACCATTGATCTTCTACATTCTCTAGTTGTGTAGACTGGGGGTAATTCACATGATGAATATTTTTAACTCTTGAGTGTGTAAACATGAAACCAAATGGACCCGCAAGGCTCCATTTGGTTTCATTTTTATGCTCTCAAAGAGTTACATCTGGTTAACCAACTTCATCAATTAGTGGAGGACCACCTGGAACCCTCTCAAGGACCACTGGCGGTCCTTGGACCACTGGTTTAAAACCACTGCACTATACCAATGTTATATACCTGTACAGTACACAGGGACGGGACAAATGTATTGATTACAAGAGATGCCCAACAATTTAGCAAAACGCTACATGCCTGCATGGGAAATAATGGGTGGGTGTGTGGGTGGGTGGGGGGGTAAATTAGGAGTAAATTGCTTAAAAACATTGGCCATAAATCATGCCCTTTGAGCCCTTTTGATCCAAATCACTCTAACATAATGGGCCCCTTGCTGAGCACACTCATCTTATAGTTCTTTATGAGCGGAGCCCCGAGAAGAAAGAATGGCAAACCACAAATAAAGAATCCTCCCAGCCAGTGTAATGGGGCTGAGCATTCTGGCCCTGTGAGGTCACCACCAGTGGTAAAACGCAACAAAAACTTTTTTTTAAGATTCTGCCACAATTAAGTCGGGCCTACTCTTAATTTTGAAAAATTTGGGTGCTAATCCCACATCATAGTTGTTCTCAGGGCTTGTCGACTCGTGGCGGTCGAGGGAGACAGCAAACTTTGTGCTGCTCATAATTATTTCAAGGCATATTATGAACACGCTGCAGGCTTCAATGGGCTGGAGCTGTGAATTATTTGAAAGTTCTCAGCATTAGTCACAATACAAAAATGTTTTTTTTTTCCCTACAAAGTCAGTGGTTTTCAACCTTTTTGATACCAGGGCCCACTATTTATTCAGAATCCGAGTCACGGACCGCCATTTGATGACGTTTTCACCACACAGACCTCAAAACTAAAGATTTATTTGGCTTTTGTCCACAATTCCACAACAAGTCCAGGCTGGGTTTGGGAAACAACACAGTCAGATCAAAATGACCATTAATCTTCTACGTTGTACATTGTGTAGACTTGGGATAATTCACATGATGAATATTTTAACACAAACCATGATTCCAGGTAGACCCCAGGCTAAATGGAAAGTTGGTTTAACCAGACGTAACTTTTTGAGTTACGTCTGAACGTAAACATGAAACATGTTTCATGTTTGAAACAGTGAAAAACACTGTTCTAAATGATACTTAAGTAAAAATAGAAAGGTATTGGCAGCAGAAATTAATCAATTATATATATATATATATATATATATATATATATATATATATATTTTTTTTTTTTTTTCCCAGGAACTTCTAAGTTATTGTTACTAGGACCTTACCCGTTGTGAATATATGAACACCAAATGATCTAGAGTGTGGTTAATGTGATTTAATATCAATAACAATAATGTAAGTAATTTGATGGAGTACTGCTGTAGTTGTACTTGATCATGGGAAAGGGGAAGCAGTGATAGCAAAGCAAGGTGCAGTTAACTGGTGATAAATGTTTTTGTTGCATTTAAGTAGGTGTTTGTGTGAACATCATGAAACCACTGGTTTAGAAAGTGGACACACACACACACACACACACACACACACACACACACACACACACACACACACACACACACACACACACACACACACACACACACAGTAGCCCATCCATATCAAAGTGCCGCACGCTGTGTGCTTGTGTTTCCAGGGACCACCAAATGGAACAATCCCTAAGGGGTCCTGATGCTTTCTGGGTACCTTTTAATGTGTTGTACAGTAACCTATTTTTATATCAAAGATATCAAAGATAAAAACACCGTGGACCACCAATTGAGGATATTTGTAGACCCACAGACCCCAAAACTAAAGATTTCTTTTGCTTCTGTCCATGGCCATTAATCTTCCAGTTGTGTAGATTTGGACTAATTCGCATGATGGATATTTTAACTCTTGAGAGTGGCGGGTCCACCACCCCAGCTTTAATATATAAACAACAATGATAGAATGAAGTGCATTAATACAACACTTTCAAAAGACTTGACTTCACACTCTGGCGTTGTCCAGTTTTACTGTAATTGACGCCCAGTGGAGAACAATAGACATTTCTAATGGCCTATCGTTATATGCAGTGCTTCGGGGATTATCCCTTTTCCTTGAGAGGGCTCCAGGTGGTCCCCAGCTAAATGATGGGACATTTGGTAAAGTTGGTAACCAAATGGAGGCTTATATCCGCTGGCAAACGTTTAGGTGTGGTTAACCAACTTTCCATCATGTAGTTGGGGACCACGTGGAGCCCTCTGAAGGACCACTGGTGGTCCCCGGGACATAGTCAATGAAGAAAATAAAACATAACCTCGACTCACGGCGTGTCGGCTGCTTTAGCCTACTCGACACGGTGTTTGAGGAGCAGTAGGACGTAGCCTATTCAGGCTGCACGAACAGCGCTCGAGCGCTCAGTTTCTGACCCCCCAATGTCGCAACTGTGACTCTACATGCCATTGATGTCGCAACGTTGACTCTGCATGCCCTTGAACGGCCAGAGTGTTACAGACAGTAGACAGAGTTGCGACAACTCCATAGACATGTACAGGCAGTTCGCCATCATGGCACACAGCCCGGCCCATCTCTCTCTCTCTCAAACCCTTTTCCACCCACCGCGGCACGCTCGATCTTCCCCTAAGTGTTGCGACGTTCGACACCAAAATAGAATATAACGATATAATCCACCATGATTATAACAGCGCTGACTCTCGCATAGACACGACTGAGACATACAACGAATTGCCGATCCTCCATGCAGCCTCGCATTTCCTCGAGCACAATGACTACAACGAATCGCCGACCCTCCCTCACGCACACACGCATCGCAAAATGTGCATGTCCCTGCTGTTGTACAACTCAACATCATATAATAAACAGAAAAGCGGTCGCGTGCGATTGTAGATGGGCCGTTTTCGTTTGCGAGGTGGCCAGGGAAAGAAATGCGCCTGCTGTCGTTTCCATGACGCAAGAGTTGTGTTACCCTCCGTAACTTATCATCATGGTGGGGATGCTGCTGCCCGCCACTTGAACATGCGAGTGAAAACTGAAAAGCGACATGGCAAACAAACAACTGTCCAGTTTGAACACGCTTCCTTCCCGGCGTATCGTAGAACCACATTGTGCCAGCGTTCTCCTCCTCCGACAACACCGCTCCTCCAGCAACGACTCCGCATGACAGTGGGGTTACACCGAAAACGGTGCCCGTGATGTGATGCGTGACTTTAGGGGGCGTTCGGACGTTGCCGATTATGCACTATTAAATTAATTATTAATTAACAATTGTTTTTTTCCAGAAAAGGGCTTCGTTAGTCGAAAACGGTGCCCGTGATGTGATGCGTGACTTTAGGGGGCGTTCGGACGTTGCCGATTATGCACTATTAAATTAATTATTAATTAACAATTGTTTTTTTCCAGAAAAGGGCTTCGTTAGTCTCTTCCTAATGTTATGTTCAATGAGCATGTGAAAACTCAGAATGATTGCTGTAGTCAGTGACGACTTATGCCTGTTTCAGACATTCATTCAGACGGACGGACAGACAGACAGACAACTCCTTAATTTTAGTATGGATTAATCTAAAAAGTAATCAAACATTGAATAATCACTATAATAAAATAATCAATAGCTTCAGCCAAAATTCCCTCCTTTGCACTTTGAGTCAGAGCTTGTTTGAGTGCACAAGCGCGCGCGCACACACGCACGCAGGCACGCACACACACACACACACACACACACACACACACACACACACACACACACACACACTTGGAAGCTTGACAGCAGACACTGTTTAATGGTTGATCTTGCCCCCACTGAGACGATGTCATAAAACAAAATTAGAAAAAGGTGCTGAAGAAAATCTCATCTTTCTAAAGACACTCTTTAACAGAGACGCCTGGCGGTGCAGAGCAGTTTCCTGAATGAAAACAGGTATGTTGCTTTGATGAGTAAGATGCTTGTTTTATGCAGTGTAGGATGTAACAATATCCAAAGGATTAATACAACAGAGACTTGTTTAGCAAACATAAAACTGCATAATCAACTGAATAATGGGATGGGTGAAAATATAACACAAATGTATCTTATTGATACATACTGTACTTCGAAGATACAGGCAATAATGACAAGTATTTTGAAAGGTTTTGAAAATTATAAGTTTTTATTTTTTTCCTTTAATAAAAACGTATATACAGATTAGGCAATTCATAGATTGATTGACAAACATTAAATTAAAATAATTGCCTATATGTGAGCATTTTAAGAATACATTGCTCATACAAGCAGAGTGATTTTCAGGGTTTATGGAGCAGGCAGCTCCAATGTGTGCCACTGTGTGTGAAAGCACAGGCCAGAGTGACCGTGTTATCATCCAAAACTGGACAAAATGGTAAATGGTGCATTTATATAGTACCTTTACCCAAGGTGCTTTACATAGCTTGTGCATCATATTCACCCATTCACACACATCCATCCACTGATGGCAGTGGAAACCATGCAAGGTACTGTACCTACTCATCACACATCAGGAGCAATTAGGGGTTCAGTGTCTTGCTCAAGGACACTTCGACACTAGCTCTGGGGGAGCCTGGGATCGAACCAGCAACCTTGCGGTCCCGGTGACTCTGCCCCTGAGCCACTGCCGCTCCCAAGAAGAACTACATCAGGGGTGCCCAACCTTTTTTGACCCAAGATCTACTTTTCAGCAGCCAACCCCTCTGGGATCTACCAGTCCAATATCAACATTTCAAACCACATCGTTGCCAGCCTACAGTAACTTCACAACAACACAACACTACTTTGTTTTACCACTTTACTTTATGTCCATATAAGCATAAAGTACAACAGACTTGTCATAAATAGGCCTACAACAGTACAACATAAATACAACAGACATGGACAAACACTGCCATTGCAAATGCATCACACACACAGACGAAAATCGCTCTTTTTTCTTTTCCATCCCATTTTTTTTTTCTTTCCCCCCACATCTCCCAAGATCTACTTGTGATCAGGCCGAGATCTACCAGTAGATCCCGATCTACTGGTTGTGCTCCCCTGAAGAACTACATAATGAGGCTGAATGTACAACAGGGGGTATAGCAGGGGTTTTCAACAGGTGGTCCGGGGAGCACCAGTGGTCCTTGAGAGGGTTCCAGGTGGTCCCCAACTAAGTTGTTTTAAGTACCAAATGTAACTCTTGAGAACCTGGCGGGTCCATTTGGTTTCATTTTTACTCTCTCAAGAGTTAAAATATCTATCATGCGCATTAGTCTACTCTAAATCTACACAACTGGAAGATGGTCATGGACATCTTCTTGGTCACTCAATAGGAGGTTCTCCGGTCGCAGGATGATGATGTCACAGAGCATGTTCATCCATATATTCTATAGAGCTAGATCACACGTGACATCATCATCCTGCGCCAGGAGCAGTTCCTGTTGAGTGAAATATTCTTTATTTATGAAAGAAATAAGATGCCATTGGTGTTTTAATTTGTTTATTTTAGTTATATAGGGAAAGTATAATGTTTTAAGCAATGTTCATCTTATTAGACAGGGATCCTTTTAAGTGTACCACTGGAGGAGGGCTGAAGGAGAATGACTACTGCAGTTGGTTGACTATAGCCGATCTCTGTATTATGGGCAACTCTCCCCCTTCTACAGAGGGCCCAAAACTATATCCCTTTTGTCAATCAGCCTTTTGAGTAGAACAAGAAGGTGACTAGGCAAGCACATTACCATAGTTCTGCATGTGCACTGGTTACCAGTTAAACACAGCATTGATTTTCTTACTTTTTTTTAGCCTGAGACTCAGGCCTCAGTGCATTGCTGATTTTGTTTCTGCAGCACAGGTGTTCAGGCCTTTTCAGTTATTTCCTCAAAACTTTAGAACAATCCTGCACATCAAATCCAGCCACAACATTGAACGTTTTAAATCCACCCTAAACACTACTGACCAGGGTCCAGGATACTGACACCAGCATGCTGACCAATTAAGGCAGGGGCAGATCTAGGCATGGGCATGCGGGGGCAATGCCCCACTAAATGGCCAGTCTGCCCCACCAAACACGATGGCACGCAAAACAACACAAGATATTTCAAATCAAAGTGCCTATATTAAAAAAATAATAATAATAAATTAAACACTACTGCTACTAACTAACTACAGTTGTGGCACCACTAAACCAACAGCATTTCATCAATGAAAACAGAAAACTCTCTGAGTCAGACCTTTAACTTTATGTCTGTTGCAACTTCAACAACAACAACTGATGTTATTACTGATGCTTAATTGCCTAATAAAAGTCCAGTAACCAAAAATGGTGTGGGTGCAACTTCGTCCGCCTCCATACCATTTTCTCCTGCCCCCCATTTGGGAAATGTTACATCCGCCCCTGGACCAAGGGCATATTTCTCAAAACTTTGAAAAGCGAGGCTTGATGAATCTGGCTTGCCAAATCCGTCCATTCTCAGCCTCACTTGACTTTATGGAACGTAATGATAATCCAGTCTGTAGAGACCAAGATTTAACAAGACTGGTTTTGGCTTAAATGCTAAATCAGTTAATTCAATTTTCTTTGAAAAGGCCCCAGGACATGGACGCAAGCATTCAGAGACCAGGAGTGACCAGTAGAGATCGACCGATCAGACTTTTGGCCGATGTTTCCGATCACCGATTAGTGGAACATCAAAAAGGCCGATAGCCGATATCAGCCGATACGATTATTATTTACTTTAATAGAATAAAAGTGCGGAAGCAGCAAAAGTGTTTCAGTTTCCCCTCCATCACATGCATCTTTTTTAATTCAAGTACAGGCACAGAGCTTCAGACATAAAAGAAAAAGAGAAAATACATTTTGGATAATTTGCATAAATCTATAAATACATGAGGTGAGAGGGTCAGAGACACACAGCTATACATCTCCTTACCACCACAATCTACCGGATCTTCAATGAAAGTGGTCGATGTACCATTTTTTAACATTTATAATAAATACAAATAATCGGCTGCTCTTTTTTCAATTATTTATTTTGAGCACCTATACCGATTATTAATAAAATCATGAATATCGCATTCGATAATCGGCCGCGGCCGATAATCGGTCTATCACTAGTGACCAGTACAGTGACATTAGGATACTGACAAAACTACTGACACCATGAGGATACTGACCATGATACTGAAACCAGCAGGGCCGTGCAGAGGACGGAGGAGCAGGTGCTCAAAGATCATAAAGGGAACATTGAGTGTGTGTGTGTGTTAGGGGCGGATCTACGCATGGGGTAGGGCAATGCCTCCCTAAATGCCCAGTCTGCCCAATCAAATATGATGGCATGCAAAACAACCCAAGATGCCTGTTGCAACTTCAACGACAACTGATGTTGTTATTGATGCTTTACTTGCCTAATAAAAGTCCTGTAACAGAAAACGGTATGGGTGTGGCTTCATGCCCCCCCCCCCCCATTGGGAAATGTTACATCCGCCGCTGGTGTGTGTGTGTGTGCAGAATGTATGCCGAGGATTGGCCTTTCCCTCATGCCATTCCTCCATTTCGCACCAAAAATGGAAGCAAGATGACAATAACTTGTCTGGATGTGTTAATCATTAGTATTACCCCGTACTTTCTCATGTATCCTGTATAGAACCCAAATATTGACAGGTTGACTTCCATTTTACGAGGACAAAAGCTACACCAACTTGAAATTTTCAGGTGCATTTGGTCATTTCCAACGTATAAAAGGTGCAAATGGCAAAAGGTGAAAATGTGAACATTTTCAACCATAAAACCTTGAAACCTATAAAAAAAAAAGAAAAGATCAAAAGTAGCAGATTTACAAGCTCAAAATGTGTTGGCTGTACACAGATATTGGCTCTGGAACATAGGGCGGGCACGCACGCACGCACACGCACACGCACACACACACACACACACACACACACCTGGAACAAATCCTTGCGCTGGAGCTTGTTTGCTCATACACAAACACACACATGCCGGTATAGTGCATAACACACATGCAGATCTTTAATTGTTTCCCATTGTTCATCGGGGAGTATTTCTGTTCAATTATGTTTATCATAAAATCATGTGGGAAACAGTCTGAGTTCATCTCAACCCGTGGTGTCTGGAGACACAGACTTAAACGTTTCGTCAGGCTTCATAATATCCTGCTACATGTTGTACACACATCTCTGATGATGAAACAAGCTATTTTCATGTTATGTGCTTTTTTGTCAATCTTGGCGTCTCGTCCTTTGTTGAAAATATGTTTTACTGTTAAAAACATTGCCGTTAAGTCAATTCACATCTGTCTTAAGTCTAGCCTAGTAGAGATACTATAATAATTCCTACAGTGCCGTAATTCACGATGGAAACACGACAGGAATATGTGTTCACGTCGTGCTCACACTCTTCAGTCATTTCAATGTAAACTTTATTGCCAAAGCGGGACGGCTGACGCAGCTGAGATTTCACAGTCTGAGCCCAGTGTCACGTAAGGAGATGAGGTCACATACTGTATGATTAAACTGTTACTGGCTTTGAACAATAAGACTGGTACATCTTGCATTGTGCAACCGTTGTCCTGTGATTCCTCTTCTAAATCACATTATGCACAATGCCTTTTTACATTACCGTACTTTAGAGTCATGGTTCTCCACCAGTTGTCTGGGTTGTCCCCAACTAAGTGATGGAACCCCTTGCGTGGGTTCCAACTGGTCCCCAGCTAATATCTCACCAAATAGGCCCTTATTGATCTTTAAAGGTAGGGGAAGTGATTTCACTTTTGTCAGATATCACCCAAAAAAAAAAAATCTCTGTTAAAATGCTCTATTATAAGGTGTGGAAACCACATATTTCCCCCTCCCCCACGTTAGCAGAGGAGCTAATAAAAGTTCCCCAGGTCACCACAATTCTCCTCCAATCAGGAGCGAGCAGCAGGTTCACATAGTGTAGCTACTGTTGGGGGCCCCTAGTGCACCAGGCTGGTACTACACCATGAATTTCAAATCACTTCCCCTACCTTTAACAGTTGAGAGTGTAAAATTAAATCAGGGAGCAACTCTTGTCCACATAAGTGCCAGAGACAAGTTGCATCCTTATTCTAAGGCTTAATACCAACAGGAATAACAAATTATAGAAAGTGTGTAGGCCTATACGTCTAAAAATGTAAACACACAATTTCCCTACAGCTCTCTTGGCAAGTATACAGCAAAATGAAGAAGTAACAAAGCAAGCAACAGGACTAAAACGATTAGTCATAATAAAAAAAAACACTCACTGCACAATTTAAAAGCAGATGAATAAATATGGAATTTCATCCCAGAGACAACTTTAGTGTGAACAAACACAGTGTTTGTAAACAGATTTGTTTAAAAATAAGAGTCTAACTCCACCTCACCTCCACTCTATTGGCTCATTATGAAACTGGTGGAGACTGCTGTGCTGTTATTGGCTAAAACGCTGCCTCACTCCATACAACCCCCCCTCCCCCAACAACAAATTAGCACCGCCTTCCCTGAGCCTGACGAATGTTTTTGTTTTCACGATTTGTTGACAACAACCAAGTTCTGGACCGTCTGCAGGTCAAAGCAAGTGTCTGTCTGCAGGGAAACAGCTAAAAGGTTGCCTCTATTACCTTTAATATCAATCAAAACAATATATTAAACTTACAGATGATGCCTTTTTGGGAACAACATGTGAAGGACTCAGGGGTAGAGCGGCTGGATGGTCACCACAAGGTTGCCAGTTCAATCCCTGGGTTCTCCTCCAGTGTTTGTGTTGAAGTGACCTCAAGACTCTGAAGAAGACAACTTCCTGTTTCCTGTGTGTCCATCAACTATGTTCCCCCAATGTCCCCCATTGGTTCCCATCTAGGTGTCACTGCTCTTCATTAAATTCTAATTTTACCTCAAACTCTCTAGAGTTCAATTATTGTTAAAAACTAATCTGCATTACTGAATTCATAAAGGTAGAGAACGTAGAACAATTATTTTGATCAACATTTGCCTGTTCAAATGTTCACTCTTAATCACTCTTAATGGTATACCACACAGTGGACAAATCCAATGATAACAAAATGTACAAAAAAAGATGTGGGTCTGATCAAATTGCATCAAATGGTGTTGCGTGGCTCAAATCCCAAATTAATAACTGGCCTTGATATGAAACGGGTTGAAAACCGCACTGCTTTAGAGTTATAAGCTTCACTGCCAGTAATATCTGACTGTCTGTCTAATCATAAAACGTACGAGAAGTCTTAGATACATCATGCAAGGTTTTACCACAAGACTGAGAGGTTTTAAGCTGGGTTTATATGCAGCTGGTCTAAGCTAAGGCTTAGCAGATGAAAGCTGATGAAAGAGAGCAGGCCTGGCATACCAACAGTTGAACACAGTGTACTCTCATCATCTTTGAATGAGAGGGAGTTACAATAAACCAGAGAAAGGTGGGTTTGTTTTACATAATACAGATTTGAATTCAAAGCAATCAAAATGCATTGTACGACATTTGACCTCACAGGCCACAAAAGGTTTAACCATAGAGAATAAAATATATAGACCGGACTGGAGCGATAGCCCCCCGCTTGCCGTTCATTTCAATACAAGTTGCTCAGTGGCGCTTTGAAGCACCCGGAAGACTGCCGGAAGTAGGGTCTATTTCCGCATTTGACCACCAAATTTTGGTGTGGAAGTGTCACCTCCATGAACGCGCACATGAACGAGCGTGTTGCCGTGATAGAGACATCGCTGTTGTATGGCTCAAAGGGGCCTATTTTGATTGACTTACAGTAAGTATCAGCTCTTAAGTCTTAAGTCAAAACTTGGAGGTGTGGCAAAGCTGCGTGGCTGTTTTGAGTGGCCTAACAGCTTTGCCACACCTCCAAGTTTTGACTTAAGACTTAAGACCTGATACTTAAGACCATCAAAATAGGGGCCCTTTGGGCCCTATTTTCTAGATCAGGGGTTTTCAACCTTTTTGATAACAGGGCCCACGATTTATTCAGTATTTGAGCCACGGACCACCATTTGAGTATATTTCAGCCCCCGCAGACCCCAAAACGAAAAGATTCTTTTGCTTTTGTCCACAATACCAGGCTGGATTTGCTGAAACAAAACAGTCAAAACACACAGACCAAAATGACCATTAATCTTCTAGTTGTGTAGACTTGGGGCTAATTAAGATGGTGAATATTTTAACTCTTGAGAGTGTAAAAATGAAACCAAATGGACCCGCAAGGGTCCATTTGGTTTCATTTTTACGCTCTCAAGAGTTGCATCTGGTTAACCAACTTAGCTGCGGACCACCTGGAACCCTTCTTAGGGACCACTGGTGGTCCCCGGACCACCTGTTGATAACCCTTGTTCTAGATGGTACTGTACAACCTGGTGAGCCAGGCCCTGGGTTCTTCTCTTGAGGCAAAGGCAGCCTGGAGTCAAAAAAGGTGGCTGTTGCCCTCTGGATCTTACCTGGCTGCCTGAAGCCCGACCCTACTGTGTTCCACCACCACCAGACATAGCGGTAACTAACTGTCCCAGATGGCCTTCGATGGGACGGGAGGCCCATGATGCAACCCAAACCCCCATCAAGGAACCTCAGAAACAAGCCGGCTGCAACCCGCATGACACGACTTACAGCGGTGCCCCCAGGCAGACTCAAGTCGCCGCGCCATCCATCCCTATACGTGTATGGAGGAACAATAGATCTGCTCCGTTCTGTCCCCAGGGGCGGATGTAACATGTCCCATTTGGGGGGGGCAAGAGAACATGTTGGAGGGGCAAGAGAAAATGGTATGGGGGCGGCTTCATCGCCCGTGGCGCGAAGCGACTTAACCACTTAACCATACCATTTTCGGTTACAGGACTTTTATTAGTCAAGTAAAGCATCGATAATAACATCAGTTGTTGTTGAAGTTGCAACAGACACGCGGCATGCATAAAGCTAAAGGTCTGACTCAGAGAGTTTTCTGTTTTCAATGATGAAATAGTAGCAGCAGTAGTGTTTCAATTCATTTTAAATATAAGCACTTTAATTTGAAATATGTTGCGTTGTTTTGCATGGCATCGTGTTTGGGGGGCCAGACTGGGTATTTAGGGGGGCACTGCCTCCCCCCCCCCCCCCCCCCCCCCCCCCCCCCCCCCCCCCCCCCCCCCCCCCCCCCCGCCCATGCCTAGATCCGCCCCTGTCTGTCCCCGAGAACCTGTCTGTTAACTGCAGTGTTTGGAGTCAGGAGTCAGAGACGACCGACCGCGGGGCCCCTTGAATCCATCACGTTGAACTCCAAGGTGATATAAAGGCTTTGTCTCTCTTGACAGCATGCCTTTAACTTGATACATTGGATCACCTTAGAGTAATGATCTTTCATTAATAAAGTAGGAAAACCCCATTGTTGTACGAAATAATGGTGCGTCTGCGACGCTCGCGCTCCCCGTTTTAGGTCAAATATCAGGCCTTTCATCCATTGAGTCTCTCAACAGCTTCCAGGATCAACCTGACTGTAACCGAGTTTGCTAAACCCAATATAATACGCATGTGTTTGATCCAACTTACTGTAGTAACGGACTAGCCTGGGTTCAGCCCACAGACCCCATCTACTCCGTTGGGCCCCGCCCACTCAGCTGGGTTCTGTGGTCTGGTGTTGTGATGAAGAGTTTCGATTTATCTCGTCCGGAAAAACGGCTCGGCCAATGAGCTGGAGTTGGAGGCGGGTCTAAAAAAAATAGCCAATCAACACCGAGGATCATCTAACTGCCACAACAGAACAGTTTCCCATAAAAAAAAAAACAGCACACATCCATTCAGTTTCATTGTAACTAAAGTTTCATTGTAACTAGAGTTTCATTGTAACTAGAGTTTCATTGTAAATAGAGTTTCATTCTTTAATACTGCATTTAGTTATAAATAGTGAAAATGTCCGACGCCAACTGCACTGCTAGTCAGTTAACTGCTAGTCAAGGGCCCGCCTCCTTGTAAATCAGTTACAATGGGGCCAATGTCAGACTCTTGAGCCATGGCTCAGAGTCTGACAATCAGGCTAGTAACGGACTGAAATGCATTAGTCCAACACCCCACCCCTAACCATAACCTCATAGGGAAGCCACAGACAGGTGCGTCTTAGGCAGCCACATATATCGGGAGCCACGGATCGGCCATGCATGTCTTAAATGGACTGTTACAGTAATTTTCATTTATTTATTATGGCCTCAATTTCACCCACACAATTTTCTGTGGTGGTTTTCTCTGTTTGTTATGGAGCCTTTTGAGCTGCGGTGAAAATCAGAAATTGAACAACCTTAAACCTGCCTGTAGAAATGTGGGCAGGGAAACAAACCTATACCATCGTCAGTGAGCATCAATATGTTATTGAAATTTGGGGTGGATTGGGAATTCCATTCGTGATTTGTGGCGGTCTTTGTAAAGTAGGCATCTTAGACTATAACTTCGGATGGCAATTACGTCCTAACGCTACGGACTATCAAATGTCCGACTGTGCTGTTTTAATCAGACAGGTCCAGAGATCACATGTAGAATCTAAAATGTATTAGGAAATGTATTAGGAACAATAGTTGTTTGTCGGTTCAAATATACTCAATATCTCACACAAAAAATCAAACACAGTGGGTTGTTTTGGCCATTAGGCCTGATTTATTCTTAGTCATATATGAGAGTGCCCTGTGACGAAAGTAACAGATCTACAAGCTCAGTATGCAGTGTGATGTGACTCAACCAGGAGTACACCCCTGCTGGATTCAGGCCTTCTCTCTTGTTCTCCACATGTCAGGGACAATACTTGCGATTTGCGAAAAGAAAATGTGTGGCTGCTTACATCGTTCTCACTTCTCCTTTTGACCATTAGGCCTGATTTATACAGCACTTATAGTCACATGAGGGCGTCCCTTGGCTAAAATAGCAGATCTACAAGCTCACAAGACAAAGTGATGTGACTCAAACAGGAGTATACATGCTGGGCCTCTCTCTTGTTCACCATGTCCGGGTCAAAGTATTGGAGAAATATACACTAAATATACAATGACACTTCAAAGCACAGTAATATTACCGACAGAAAGTTATGCTGGTCACCCTTTCCTCCTCTCTCTCTCTCTTTCTCTCTCTCTGTGTGAGTGACTCTGAAAAAGTGAGTTCAAATAAAGTTCATATTTCTCTGAGTTTTAGACTCTGCTGATGGAATGAGCAAAACAGAACGCGGCAGAGCAGAGGTTAGTCAATTACAAGGCTCTAGTCGAGCAACAAAACTTCTAACAGGCAAATTCTTTACCCTGTGTGTGGGTGCGTGCACGCTTGGGGTGTGTGTGTGTGTGTGTGTGTGTGCGTGTGTGTGTGTGTGGGTGTGTGTGTGTGTGTGTGTGTGTGTGTGTGGTGTGTGTGTGTGTGTGTGTGTGTGTGTGTGTGTGTGTGTGTGTGTGTGTGTGTGTGTGTGTGTGTGTGTTGTGCTGCTGTGCGGTGAACGACAATCTTACATCAACAGAAACATTTGTGATGTCCATATGCAATTTGTTTGTTGTAGTCCTCTGTGTGTGTGTGTGTGTGTGTGTGTGTGTGTGCGCACGAGCGTGCGTGTGTGTGCGCACGTGCGTGCGTGTGTGTGTAATTGTAAAAGGTGGAGCGCACACACAGTCAAACCTGCAGTGGTAATTGACCCAAGTGGAACGTATTACACACCTCAGAGTGGCAGGTCTATTTGGCTCAATTTGACCCACGCAAAGAGGTTAAATTAACACCGCAGCAGGGTAGCAGTCTGGACAAATCGCAGAAGAAGGTATAACTGTGCAATTATACGCAGAGAACTGGGCCAAATGGCAGGGCTGTCAGTCAAACAATCTGTAAATGGTAAATGGTGCTCAGTGTAGCGCCTTCATCCAAGGCACTTTACATAGTGCATTACATTCATACATGTTCATACACCGATGGCAGCGGAAACCATGCAAGGCACAGCCAGCACATATAGGCAGCAATTTTGGGTTAAGTGTCTTGTCTTGCCCAAGGACACTTTGACATGTAGACAGGAGGAGTCAGGATTTTTTTGGTCATATCGGTATCGGCAAATACGGAAAAGTATTGGTGTCGTATTGGTATTGGTATCAACGCTTATTTGTCATTATCGGGTCATATTGGTATTGGCAAATATGCCAGTCCAACTGCGCAGGTCTGACGCAGGGGCAAGGGGTTGACACTATGGTATGCTAAATGAAATGTTGGGCCATGTTGAGTTTGCTTTAGAGTTGCTCAGGTGCGCATTATCAGTAAGGACTCTGCTATTCCCATTTGGTGGAGTTCGGATCTTTTTTCTGTTCTTATGGTATCGGTATTTGGTATCGGTATCGGCTAACACAGAAATTGTGGTATCGGGATCGGATCGCAAATGAAAAAAAAAAATGGCATCGGGACATCCCTAGTGTGTACAACAAACACTGTTTCCCTGTCCATTGTAAACAGATTTGTTTAAAAACAGACTCTAACTCCACCTACCTCAGGACTGGACTGGGACAGTCATTTTTGGTATGAATTTGGCCCAGACGGTCCATTTTTGCACAAATTTGGCCCAGAGCGGCCCACCACAAACAGTGTTTACATAGCCCCGTTCTGTCAGAACACACACAAACAAAACAAAATAATAAAAGTTATGCTTGCCGTCACCCTTTAGCACCGCCTTCCGTGAGCCAGACAAACGTTTTGTTTCCATGATTTATCGACAACAGCAAAGTTCTGGAGCGTCTGCAGGACGAAGCAAGTGTCTGTCTGCAGGGAAACAGCTGCAGCATCAAAGTAGAAGCAACGTAGAGGGGAAAAAGAAAAAAATATAGCTACTGTATATATCATTTTTGATTTTTGGTTAAAATGTTTCCTCCACCTTTAAGTATTATTACCATGTTCAAATGCCCCCCCTGTCAATAACAGATGAAATGCCTAAAATGAAGGAAAGCAGCAAATGAAGAAAAAATTACACTAACCTTTTAGTTTCTCTAATAACAACCTAACCTAACCTTTTTGGTTGAAAAAAATAATAATAATAAAATAATAATAACAATAGTTTTTTGCGTTCACGGCAGGCATTTTCAATTCAAATTGACAGGCTTTGTGTACGCAAGTAACTCGGTGCACACAAGTTGTACTTTTGCCATACCAAAATAGGGCTAATGATCACAAATTAGTGCCTTTCGTGAACACGGCTGTGTTGACACTGTTTTATCAATGGGGGGCAGCAGAGATCTATGGTGTACACGGGCCATTATTTGTGTGCACGCCCAATACTTTAGTACAGTCCAGCCATGGTTGGTTCTCAAAGTGTGGTTCGGGGGCCCCTGTGGGTCCAACTACTGTATGTACAGTGGCCATAGTTTGTGTGCATGACCAATAATTTTACACAAACATTTCTAGACTATAGTACAATCCAGCCAAGGCTGGTTCCCAAAGTGTGGTTCGGGACCTCTGGGAGACCAACTATGTACATGGGCCAGAGTTTGTGTGCACAAACAATAGTTTTACAAGAACATTTCAAGGTTATATTGCAGGACAGCCTCGTACAGCCACGGCTGGTTCGGAGACCTCTGGGAGTCCAACTATGTACAAAGGCCATAGTTTGTGTGCACGGCCAATACATTTACACAAACATTTCAATGCTATAGTACAATCCAGCCATGGCTGGTTCATAAAGTGTGGTGTGTTGACCTCTGGGGCTCCAACTATGTACACAGGACAGTGTTTGTGTGCACGACCAATAGTTTTACTTGAACATTTGTTGGTTATATTACAGGACAGCCAAGTACAGTCACGCCTGGTTCCCAAAGTGTGGTTCGGGGATCTCTGGGAATCAAATTATGTACACGGGCCAGAGTTTGTGTGCATGACAAATAGTTTTACAAGAACATTTCAAGGTTATATTGCAGGACAGCCTCGTACAGCCACGGCTGGTTCCCAAAGTTTGGTTCGGAGACCTCTGGGAGTCCAACTATGTACAAAGGCCATAGTTTGTGTGCACGGCCAATACATTTACACAAACATTTCAATGCTATAGTACAATCCAGCCATGGCTGGTTCATAAAGTGTGGTGTGTTGACCTCTGGGGTTCCAACTATGTACACAGGACAGTGTTTGTGTGCACGACCAATAGTTTTACTTGAACATTTGTTGGTTATATTACAGGACAGCCAAGTACAGTCACGCCTGGTTCCCAAAGTGTGGTTCGGGGATCTCTGGGAATCAAACTATGTACACGGGCCAGAGTTTCTGTGCATGACAAATAGTTTTACATGAACATTTTTTGGTTATATTGCAGGGCAGCCTAGTACAGCCACGGCTGGTTCCCAAAGTTTGATTTGGGGACCTCTGAGTTGCCAACTATGTACAAAGGCCATAGTTTGTGTGCACGGCAATGCTTTTACACAAATAGGTCAAGGCTATAGTATAATCCAGCCATGGTTGGTTCCTAAGTGAGGTTCAGGAACCTCTGAGAATCCAACTATGTACATAGGCCATAGTTTGTGTGCACGGCCAATACCTTTACACATACATTTCTAGGCTATAGTAAAATCAAGCCATAGCTGTTTCCCAAAGTATTGTTTGTGGACCTCTGGGGTTCCAACTATGTACATAGTTACATATGAACATTTCTAGGTTATATGACAAGGCAGCCTAGTACAGCCATGGCTGGTGCGTAAAGTGTGGTTCAGGGACCTCTGGGAGTCCAACTATGTACACAGGTCATAGTTTGTGTACACAGCCAATATTTATACACAACATTTCAAGGCTATAATACAATCCAGCCATGGCTGGTTTCCAAAGTGTGGTTCAGGGACCTCCGGGATTCCAACTATATACATAGGCCATAGTTTCCATGCACAACCAATAATTTTACACAGACAAGGCTGTTTCCCCAAAATGTAGTCCGGGGACCTCTGGGAATCCAACCACATGGTTGGATTCCCAGAGGTCCCCGACTACAGTTTGTGTGCACGAGACACGACCAATACCTTTACATAAACATTTCAAGGGTATAGTACAATCCAGCCATGATTGGACTGGGAGTCCAACTATGTACACAGGCCATAGTCTGTGTGCACGGCCAATAGTTTTACACAGACATTTCAAGGCTTTATAACAATCCAGCCATGGCTGGTTCCCAAAAAGTAGTTTGAAAACCTCTGGCATCCTATGTACACTATATACAAGCAACTATGTACACAACCATAGTTTGTGTCACGAACAATACTTTTACATGAACATGCATAGGCTATAGTTCAGTCCAGCCTAGTGAAGCCATACTAGTCGCTGGACATTGGCATGTCATATGAGTGTAGAATAGCCGAGTGTCCCTGTTGTTTCCTAGGGAACGGATTTCCAACAATTGCTCTTTAACACAATTTGCATGCTGTGTCTTGATTGGCCACTCCAGTTTTCTAAAATGTCCCTACTTTAGAACTGGGGTGGCCAATCTGGATACAGTAAGCATTCAAGCATGTTTTTTGCCAACAGCTGATTCAGTTTGCATTATTAGCTAGGCTAGCTCCAGGGTCCTGCCAGCATTGTAGATCCTTGCAGATGCTAATAGTTTATACATGACATCTACACGGCCAATAGTTTTACATGAATGTGTCCTTACTATAGTCCCAAACCCCACTTTAGGAGCCTGCCATGGATGTACTGTACCTAGAGATGTTCATGTAAAACTATTGTACAGAGTTGCCCCCACAGATTTCCCCAAACCAAACTTTGGGAAACAGCCATGGCTCTACTAGGCTGGACTGTACTATAGCCTAGAAATGTTCATATACAACTATTGGTCTTGCACAAAAACAATGGATCATGTGCATAGTGGTGCCGCCAGAGGTCCTCAAACCCCACTGTGGGAACCAGCCATGTCCTAGTACTAGTCTGTCCTTTAATATAACCAAGAAATGTTCATGTAAAACTATTGGTCATGCACACAAACTATGGCCCATGTGCATAGAGTACCAGAGGTACCAAAACCACACTTTAGGAACCAGCTGTGGCACTACTAAGCTGTCCTGTAATACAATGTAGAAATGTCCATTTAAAACTATAGGTCGTGCATGCAAACTATGACCTGCATACATAATTGGACTCCCAGAGGTCCCTGAACCAAGCTTTGGGAACCAGCTGTGGCCGTAGTAGGCTGTCCTGTAATATAATCTAGAAATGTCCATGTAAAACTATTGTTTTTGCACATAAACTCTGGCCTGTGTACATAGCTGGACTCTCAGAGGTCCCCGACCATACTTTGTGAACCAGCCATGGCTGTACTAGACTTCCTTTATTATTTAACCTAGAAATGTTCTTGTAAAAGTATTGGTCGTACACACAAACTCTAGTTTGTGTACATAGTTGGATGGCAGAGGTCCTCCAACTACACTTTGGGAACTAGTCATGGCTGGATTGTACTATAGCCTAGAAATATATGTGTAAAAGTATTGATCGTGCACATAAACTATGGCCTGTGTACATACTTGGTTTCCCAGAGGTCCCTGAATCACACTTTGGGAACTACCCATGGCTGGATTATATTTTAGCCTTGAAATGTTTGTGTAAAAGTATTTGCTGTGTACACAAACTATGGCCTCTGTACATAGTTGGACTCCCAGAGGTCCCCGAACCAAACTTTGGGAACCAGCCGTGGCTGTACTAGGCTGTCCTGTAATATAACCTAGAAATGTTCATGTCTATGTAAAGGTATCGGTTGTCCACACAAACTATGGCCTATGAACATATGGTAGTTGGAAGCCAGATGTCCCCAAACCAAACTAGCCATGGCTGAGCTGTCCTATAGCTTAGAAATGGTCACATGAAACTATTGGTCATGCACACAAACTATGGCCTGTCTACATAGTTGGAAGCATATTAATGTATGCAGTCTCTCTGGTTTTACAATGTGCTATAGGTGAGGATCCTACCAATACAGAGATAGTGAAGTAATTAATCTGAAATCAGCAGATCTACAAGATCTGCATGAAGCATGAATAAACAACCATTTCAATACATGTTAATCTAAACACCATTTAGATTAACCGTGGTTTGGATTCACTTACAAGTAGAAATGCAACAGAATGCAACAGAATGACCCCCCCCCCCCCCTCTCATCCCACAGCACAATCTGAATTGAACCCTCGTTAAGTGCAATGGACGGCACCTGCTGTTAGTCAGTTCTCAGTCAACTAGTGTGGCAGTTCTGAAAGTGTGAAGCCCCTACATACACAGTTTTAAGATAGCAGTGCAACAGTGTGGACTGTGGAGATACACAGTTAGAAACATTTGTAAACGTTTTCTTCCGTAGTATAATAGAAAGCCAAAATTGAATTAGACATTTTTGAAAATGTTGTAGTGTGATTTTATATATATATATATGTATATATATATAATATATATATATATATATATATATATACATATATATATATATATATATATATATATATATATATACATACATACATAATATATATATATATATATATATATATATATATATATATATAATATATATATATATTATATATATATATATATATATATATATACGGGTAATCAGTATTTTCCATGCTACATTATTAATATTTATATTTTGATGATTTACATACTGTATATCTTGAAATGTTTGTGTAAATGTATTGGCCCGGCTCACAAACTATGGGCTGCATACATAGTTGAACTCCCAGAGGTCCCTGAACCACACTTTATGAACCTTGTCTCTCTGGTTTTACAATGTGCTATAGGTGAGGATCCTACCAATACAGAGATAATGAAGTAATTAATCTGAAATCAGCAGCTCTACAAGATCTGCATGAAGCATGAATAAACAACCATTTCAATACATGTTAATCTAGATTTAGATTAACCGTTTGGTTGGACTCACTTACAACCGTTTGGTTTGGACTCACTTACAAATAGAAATGCAACAGAATGCAACAGAACGAGCCCCCCCCCCCCCCCTCTCATCCCACAGCACATTCTGGATTGAACCCTCGTTAAGTGCAATGGACGGCACCTGCTGTTAGTCAGTTCTCAGTCAACTGGTGTGGCAGTTCTGAAAGTGTGAAGCCCCTACATACACAGTTTTAAGATAACAGTGCAACAGTGTGGACTGTGGAGATACACAGTTAGAAACATTTGTAAACGTTTTCTTCCGTAGTATAATAGAAAGCCAAAATTGAATATATTCTCAATCCCTTGTGCATTAAGTGAAATATTTAAAAAATGTATTAATCTTGATTATGGTGTCCAGATCATGAAAAAACCCCACATCTCAATTAATTAGAATATTTTGAGACCACTAAGAAAACATGACAAGAAATGTCGATTATGTGAAAAGCATATTAATGTATGCAGTTACTACTACTTACGATGGATCAGACTGGACTAGACTAGACTAGGGTGTACTTGGCTGTATGAAATCAAACAGACTAACCACTCATGGGCAATAGTTTGTATGCACTTACTTACATGAACATATGTAGTACAGTAGAGCCTTGTATGCCCAGGTCTAACCTAGTCGAGCCCGATGGGAGAACAGAGTAGTGGAGGGACTACTACCGTACTGTATTATGGTGGATCAGGCTGGACTAGACAAGACTAGTGTGTACTAAACTCAAATAGGCTCTATCAGCCTGTACTAGGCTCTGTAGATCCTCACACAGTTGGGACTAACCACTGTGTACATGTGCAATAGTTTGTGTGCACAATCAAGAGTTTTACATGAACATGGGTTGACGATAGTACAGTATTGCCTTGTACAGCCTAATGAAGCCTAGTACAGCCTAACAAACCCCCTACAGCCTATTAGATCCCATTCGAGTCTAGTGCAGTACAGCCTAGTATGTCAAAGTCCAGCCTTGTCCAATGGGAGAATAGAGTAGTCGAGGGGAGTACTAGTCTTTATTATGTCACACCATTGGGACTAACCACTGTGTACACGGGCAGTCGTTTGTGTGCACATTCAATACTTTTACTTGGACATGAGTTGACCATAGTGCAGTATCACCTCGTACAGCCTAATGAAGCCTATTACAGCCTAACACACACCCCTACAGCCAATTAGAGCCCATTTGAGTCTTGTGCAGTACAGCCTAGTATGCCAAAGTCTAGCCTAGTCCTCTCCAATGGGAGAATAGAGTAGTAGAGGGAAGTACTAGTCTATATTATGTCACACCATTGTGAATAACCACCGTTTACACGGGCAGTCGTTTGTGTGCACATTCAATACTTTTACTTGGACATGTGTTGACCATAGTGCAGTATCACCTCGTACAGCCTAATGAAGCCTAGTACAGCCTAACAAACCCCCCTACACCCTGTTAGAGCCCATTTGAGTCTAGTGCAGTACATTCTAGTATGCCAAAGTCCAGCCTAGTCCTCTCCAATGGGAGAATAGAGTAGTAGAGGAAGTACTAGTCTATATTATGTCACACCATTGTGAATAACCGCCGTGTACACGGGCAGTCGTTTGTGTGCACATTCAATACTTTTACTTGGACATGTGTTGACCATAGTGGAGTATCACCTCGTACAGCCTAATGAAGCATATTACAGCCTAACACACACACCTACAGCCTATTAGAGCCCATTTGAGTACGGCCTAGTATGCCAAAGTCTAGCCTAGTCCTCTCCAATAGGAGAATAGAGTAGTAAGGGAAGTACTAGTCTATAGTATGTCACACCATTGTGAATAACCACCGTTTACACGGGCAGTCGTTTGTGTGCACATTCAATACTTTTACTTGGACATGTGTTGACCATAGTGCAGTATCACCTCGTACAGCCTAATGAAGCCTAGTACAGCCTAACACACACCCCTACAGCCAATTAGAGCCCATTTGAGTCTTGTGCAGTACAGCCTAGTATGCCAAAGTCTAGCCTAGTCCTGTCCAATGGGAAATAGAGTAGTAGAGGGGAGTACTAGTCTATATTATGTCACACCATTGGGAGTAACCACCGTGTACACGGGCAGTCGTTTGTGTGCATTTTCAATACTTTTACTTGGACATGTGTTGACCATAGTGCAGTATCACCTCGTACAGCCTAATGAAGCCTAGTACAGCCTAACAAACCCCCCTACACCCTGTTAGAGCCCATTTGAGTCTACTGCAGTACATCCTAGTAGTGCTGTATAGTTGGACTAATTCTGGCCTTCGAACGTTCGCTGGGAATTATAGGGCGAGCTTCGAAGGTTCGCTAAAAAAAAAGCAGCATGCTACCCCCCCCCCCCCCCCCCCCCCCCCCCCCCCCCCCCGCGCGTCTACTAACTATTAACATCGTGGATGTTGCCATCGGTAGATACGTTTTCTACTGCCCTGAGATGTGATTGACATCTGTGAATACACCAGTCATGACACCGCTCTCCTTTTCTCTCCTTTCTGATGAGACTGATCCGACACAGCCACGGGTAACACGCTGTTTGGATTGCCAATACATGCTGTCCATCGGCTCGTTTAATTATTTGTTTGCTGTGAACGACTACGTGTCTATTATTGTATGTAGGCCTATAGGCTTAAGCCTGCTGCCCACCAGCCTGCTATGGTGGTCAGTGAACCATAACACCAACCTTAACCAAAGGCTGGTTTAATTATTTGTTTGCTGTGAACGACTACGTGTCTATTATTGTATGTATAGGCTTAAGCCTGCTGCCCACCAGCCTGCTCTGGTGGTCAGTGAACCACAAGACCAACCGCTCCGCGTGCAGCTCTATAGAGTACAGACGGAGTTGCGCAAACTCCGTTCACTTCCTAGAGCCAGTCTAATGGCGGATCGCCTACATAGACTTCTATTGAGAATGGGACACCTTCAGTGAAAACAATACATTTCTAACTGCAGTAACAGCGCGTTTCACAGCGAGTTTCTGACCCCTCAATGTCGCAGATACTAGATGGGGGGGGAAAGTTAAATAAATAAATAAATGCGAATGGTTCGGCATCATTAATATTCGTTCGCGTGGCGACCTTAGCGAGCGAATGGTTCGAATCCGAGCTTCGGTATACAGCCCTACATCCTAGTATGCCAAAGTCTAGCCTAGTCCTCTCCAATGGGAGAATAGAGTAGTAGAGGGAAGTACTAGTCTATATTATGTCACACCATTGTGAATAACCACTGTGTACACGGGCAGTCGTTTGTGTGCACTTTCAATACTTTTACTTGGACATGTGTTGACCATAGTGCAGTATCACCTCGTACAGCCTAATGAAGCCTAATACAGCCTAACAAACCCCCCTACACCCTGTTAGAGCCCATTTGAGTCTAGTGCAGTACAGCCTAGTATGCCAAAGTCTAGCCTAGTCCTGTCCAATGGGAGAATAGAGTAGTAGAGGGCAGTACTAGTCTATATTATGTCACACCATTGGGAGTAACCACCGTGTACACGGGCAGTCGTTTGTGTGCACTTTCAATACTTTTACTTGGACATGTGTTGACCATAGTGCAGTATCACCTCGTACAGCCTAATGAAGCCTAGTAGAGCATAACAACCCCCCCTACACCCTGTTAGAGCCCATTTGAGTCTAGTGCAGTACAGCCTAGTATGCCAAAGCCTAGCCTAGTCCTGTCCAATGGGAGAATAGAGTAGTAGAGGGAAATACTAGTCTATATTATGTCACACCATTGTGAATAACCACCGTGTACACGGGCAGTCGTTTGTGTGCACCTTCAATACTTTTACTTGGACATGTGTTGACCATAGTGCAGTATCACCTCGTACAACCTAATGAAGCCTAGTACAGCCTAACCAACCCCCTACAGCCTATTAGAGCCCATTTGACTCTAGTGCAGTACAGCCTAGTATGCCAAAGTCTAACCTAGTCCTGTCCAATGGGAGAATAGAGTAGTAGAGGGCAGTACTAGTCTATATTATGTCACACCATTGGGAGTAACCACCGTGTACACGGGCAGTCGTTTGTGTGCACTTTCAATACTTTTACTTGGACATGTGTTGACCATAGTGCAGTATCACCTCGTACAGCCTAATGAAGCCTAGTAGAGCATAACAACCCCCCCCTACACCCTGTTAGAGCCCATTTGAGTCTAGTGCAGTACAGCCTAGTATGCCAAAGCCTAGCCTAGTCCTGTCCAATGGGAGAATAGAGTAGTAGAGGGAAATACTAGTCTATATTATGTCACACCATTGTGAATAACCACCGTGTACACGGGCAGTCGTTTGTGTGCACCTTCAATACTTTTACTTGGACATGTGTTGACCATAGTGCAGTATCACCTCGTACAACCTAATGAAGCCTAGTACAGCCTAACAAACCCCCCTACAGCCAATTAGAGCCCATTTGAGTCTAGTGCAGTACAGCCTAGTATGCCAAAGTCTAGCCTAGTCCTGTCCAATGGGAGAATAGAGTAGTAGAGGGGAGTACTAGTCTATATTATGTCACACCATTGGGAGTAACCACCGTGTACACGGGCAGTCGTTTGTGTGCATTTTCAATACTTTTACTTGGACATGTGTTGACCATAGTGCAGTATCACCTCGTACAGCCTAATGAAGCCTAGTACAGCCTAACAAACCCCCCTACACCCTGTTAGAGCCCATTTGAGTCTACTGCAGTACATCCTAGTATGCCAAAGTCTAGCCTAGTCCTCTCCAATGGGAGAATAGAGTAGTAGAGGGAAGTACTAGTCTATATTATGTCACACCATTGTGAATAACCACTGTGTACACGGGCAGTCGTTTGTGTGCACTTTCAATACTTTTACTTGGACATGTGTTGACCATAGTGCAGTATCACCTCGTACAACCTAATGAAGCCTAGTACAGCCTAACCAACCCCCCTACAGCCTATTAGAGCCCATTTGACTCTAGTGCAGTACAGCCTAGTATGCCAAAGTCTAACCTAGTCCTGTCCAATGGGAGAATAGAGTAGTAGAGGGGAGTACTAGTCGATATTATGTCATACATTGGGACTAACCATGGTGTACACAGGCAGTTATTTGTGTGCACATTCAATAGTTTTACATGGCATGTGTTGACCATGGTACAGTATTGCCTTCTACAGCCTAATGAAGCCTAGTACAGCCTGATGGGAGAAGAGAGTAGTAGAGGCCCCTTTATAACACTTGCACGTATGTGATTCCACTCTCTCATCCTCTGGGTCCATATGTGCCAGTCTCCTCGCACACGTTTAGGCTAAGTGGTCTAATAGAAGAATTGTGGTACAAAAATAAGTAAATTGTCCCAGTGACAACGTCAGGGAGGAGTATGTTACAATAGTAAGTCAGTCAGTCAGTCAGCCAGCCAATATGATGTTCCTGAGTCAATTGCAGTTATATCCCTCACACGGTGATGTTGGTTTTAATGCAGAAGACATCTGAGGGATCAAAGGTCAAAAACATTCAATAGGTTTTCAGCCAATCACGTATAGGTTCTTCGGATTGTCTGAATATTTGATTATATTTGAATGTATTTTAAAGGTGTTGCAGCCATCAAAATCAAAATGAGCAAATATTTGCATACAAACAATAAAGTTGAACATTCAGTTTAAGCATTCAGATAAGCGGAAGAAGATGGATGAATGAACATCTTCCCAACTCCAACAGAATTGGGGTTGTACATGGAACCAGCTGTGGCTGTAGTAGGCTGTCCTGTAATATAACATAGTGTTCATGTAAAACTATTGGTCGTGCACACAAACTCTGGCCTATGTACATAGTTGTACTCCCACAGGTCCCCGAGCCACACTTTGGGAATTGGGATTGTACTATAGCTTATAAATGTTTGTGGAAAAGTATTGGTTGTGCACACAAACTATGGCCTTTGTACATAGTCGGACCCACAGAGGTCCGCAAACCACAATTTTGGAACTAGCCATAGCTGTACTGTAATAAAACTTTTGGTTGTGCACACATACTATTGCTTGTGTACATAGTTGGACTCCCAGTGGTCCCTGAACCACACTTTGGGAACCAGACATGGCTGGATTGTACTATAGCCATGAAATGTTTGTGGAAAAGTATTGGTTGTGCACACAAAATATGGCCTTTGTACATAGTCGGATCCACAGATGTCCGCAAACCACAATTTTGGAACTAACCATAGCTGTACTGTAATAAAACTTTTGGTTGTGCACACATACTATTGCATGTGTACATAGTTGGACTCCCAGTGGTCCCTGAACCACACTTTGGGAACCAGACATGGCTGGATTGTACTATAGCCTTGAAATGTTTGTGGGAAAGTATTGGCCGTGCACACAAACTATGGCCTATGTACATAGTTGGACTCCCAGAGGTCCCCAAACCGCACTTTGGGAACCAGCCGTGGCTGAACTAGGCTGTCGTGTAATGTAATCTAGAAACTTTTATGTAAAACTACTGGTCATGCATACAAACTATGGCCCGTGTACATGGTTGGACTCCCAGACGTCCCCGAACCACATTTTGGGAACCAGCCGTGGCTATAGTAAGCCTGTAATATGTCCTGTAATATGACCTAGACATGTTCATGTAAAAGTATGGGACATGTACACCATGTACACATGTAGAGTTTTGGTTAATAGCCTGCCACCCTGTGGAATTATGCTTGAACTGCAATATAAGGCCCTAAAATGGACACAGAGGAAAAAATAGCAGTGTGGGTCATCTGAAGGACTGATCGATGAACATGTGGTGTTCACACGAAGAGGAGGGGGCCCAGAAAATTTAGAGACCATCCGCTGATTTTTCACGCCCCCACAGTCCGCACAGTGTGGACTGGAAATTTCTGGTGTACACCGGCCTATATCGCATTGACCTTTTGAGCACCAAAAGCGATAGGGGTAATAATAATAATAATAATAATAATAATAATAATAATAATAATAATAATAATAATAATAATAATAATAATAATAATAATAAATTTATCCTTTAATGTTTACACTCTTTTTATGATCCATGTGTGAACCTACAGTATATCTGTCTATAGCAACAAGTATCTGTACGATGAGTAAATACTATAGAATATTATGTTTACATAATATTAGGCTATGAACACACACACACACACACACACACACACACACACACACACACACACACTCACACACGCACACGCACACGCCCACGCACACGCACACGCACACGCACACGCACACACACACACACACACACACACACACACACACACACACACACAGTGTGTGTTGTTGTCTTAGAGTACTACTCTACTCTATCTGTGTTGCAATCGTTGGGGTGGAGGACTCCTCTGTATGTTTCTAATCAATTAATCCGTCATTGTGGGAATGAAAACATCCCCAGGATGAGGGGGCTCACTTTATGTTGGATAGCCTGTTAACAACTCACAGAAGGTACACAAGACGCATGCCAGATTGTGTGTGTGTGTTAGGGTGACCAGATCCAAACTGTTCATTTGAGGGACAGAAGTGTTGCATGTGTGGGACAAGTGGAGTGTGGAAACACGACAGAATGTCCCGTTCAAGATTCCATTTCACACAGCAAAAACAGCTGATCTGAAATCAAAAATAGCTGATCTACGATCTCAAAACGCGTCGCACTGCGATGCGCTTTGACATCGTAGATCAGCTATTTTTGATACGACAGTATGCAATGTGGCCTCTCTAGAGTGAGTGTGGAAATATAGTGGTACCACATGTGGGAATTATTAAAAAAAACATAGCAAGAAATGATGAAATCCAACTATTAGGGCACTACAAATTATTAGGGCATTTTGAACACTGATGTCTTTCAGTCACAATGTGGGACAGAGTCTCAATTTGTGGGACGCTTCAAAAATCTTGAAAATGAGGGACTGTCCCACGCAAAGAGGGACATCTGGTCACCCTAGTGTGTGTGTGTGTGTGTGTGTGTGTGTGTGTGTGTGTGTGTGTGTGTGTGTGTGTGTGTGTGTGTGTGTGTGTGTGTTTGTTTTTGGTATAAAGTGAGGACACACACGTGCTTTCCACCTGCAGAGTGAGGACCGTTTGGGAAGTGAGGACATTTTGCTGGTCCTCACTTTTTTGGGGGATAGTGAGGACTGACTTCATATTTAACCCACAGAGTGAGGACCTTTGGAAAGTGAGGACCGGGCTCCACAGCGCCCCCCTACAGCGCTGTGGTCGGTCGGTCGACCGGTCCTCACTTTCCTTTATGCTTATTGCTAAGCATAATGGAGCTATGTTGTGCCAGGATGCATAACCAAAAATGGAATAAATGGTTTGTACTTGACATTCACAATTCTTCATGGCCTTGAACATGCTTGAATATAACTTCCAATAATAATTACAGATTAAGTTATAAGGTTAAAGGTTTCTTCTTTGTTACTTCTCACATGCAGGTATATAAGAGCACAATTTTTCATTCAACATTGTACTATGTCATTAATATACCTTTTGAGTTCTTATAATAACATCATATTGAGTCACTACCTTTTCTAAAGTAATGCAAGGAAAGTAACGGACCCCAAGTCTGATGAACTGTCACCCCATGTACCAGTTGCAAGCGATTTTCAGTAGTCCTTTCTTCCGGGTCGATTTTTATAATGGCAGTCTATGGGAATTCCGGGGGAGCTTCAAGTTCAAGATCGGTATGATACTGTGGCTGGTTATGTGCCTTGTCAGCTGTTTAATCGCTGAAGTATGGAGCTTAAACTGCAAGGTCCTCACCTACAGCCAGGACCAGCTCCTGTCACTCAGGCAACCAGCCAGACCAGGAGACTCTGACTTCGACTTGCTGGATAAGTATCCAGAATTTAAAAATACCGGAACACGAAAATGGACTAAATTCAAGAAAAGAGGATCGAGAGGCGGAGTGAGAGAACGGCTAAGGAGACGAGGCAGCAGACCCCCCTTGCCGGTAATAACTCTTTCCAATGTTTGCTCGTTGACCAACAAGAAAGAAGAAATACGCGCTATGCGTCCACTTTCCCGTGCAGCGAATCAACCCGTGCTGCTTATTGGGGACTTTAACTCTTGTGACTTGTCCGATCACCTCCCCAACCTACATCAGTATGTAGACTGTCCGACGTGCTTGGCACGCACTTTGGATAAGTGCTACGGCAACATACCCGATGCCTATAAAGCCACCTGCAAGCCTGCCCTGGGGAAGTCAGACCACAAGGTCGTACATCTTCTTCCACGTTACAGGGCTCGGCTGAAACGGGAAAAGACAGTAAAAAAGGAGATTGTGACTTGGACAGAGGACTGTAAGGAGGAAATGCGATGCGAGCTGGAGACAGATAGAATACAAGGATAAAGTGGAGCATCACTACTTTTCAGGAAATGCCAAGAAAGCATGGGAAGGTTTAAAGGTGATGATGGCCAGGGACTCTAAGCAAAAGCGCACCCCCTGTCACACCCCTCTCCATCCTTTGCTAATGAGTTAAACATCTTTTTTAGTCGCTTTGATAATAACGACTTCAGTACAGAGCGTGATAATGTGTGTAGGTCCATTCCTGAATATGTCCCTATTACACTTAATGAACATGAGATTGTAACTAGCCTGTCCTGTATCAAGCCCAACTCTGCTCCTGGGCCTGATGGCCTGAGAGGCAGAGTTCTTAAAAAAAAAACATTTATGTACTTAAAGGTATTCTTTTGGAGCTTTTTCAGTACCTGCTTGATTCTTTAACTATGCCCAACGGATGGAAAATGTCTTGCATTGTACCTCTTCCCAAAAAGCCTGGAGCCACTGAACTGAAAGACTTCAGGCTCATTGCCCTTACCTTTATTCTGGGGAAATGTTTTGAGAGAGTATATAGCTTGACTAATAACAGAGTCTGTTTCTAATTGTTTTGATCATCTACAATTTGCTTATAAAAGTCAGAGGGGAACTGATGATGCAACTGTCAGCCAGGGTCCTGTTTATTGATTTTACTTCTGCTTTTAATAGCATGCAGATACACACTCTCCTGCAGAGACTCATTGATATAGGGGTTAATGGTGGTATCATCCACCTAGTCAGAGACTTCCTCTCTAACCGTCCTCAACAGGTCCGTGTCAATGACACCCGCTCTGACATCACTGTGCTTAACACAGGTGCTCCGCAGGGGACAATACTATCACCTTTACTTTTCTCCCTGTACACTAATGAATTCAAATTAGATCAGAAGTTTAGTCTCTTTAAGTATGCTGATGATATGGCTTTGGTTGCCATGCTAAAAAAGGGAGAAATAGTGCGGGAAGAAGCATTCAGAGGACACGTGTCTTCTCTCCAAAACTGGTGCGACGTAAGCTCCTTAGATATTAATATAACAAAAACAAAGGAACTGGTTATTTATCAAAAGGACCCTGTGCAGCCCTTTAAGATGAAGGGACAAAATGTAGAGATAGTTAACAAAATACTTAGGATCTATTGTTGACAGCAACCTTGACTTCAATGATAACACAGATAATATTTTTAAATCCTGTAACCAACGTCTCCACTTGTTGCACAGGCTCAACTCCTTCAGAGTGAGCAAATACATTATGGAGACTGTTTACAAGAACCTCATAGAGGGAATCATGACCTTTAACATAGCTATGTGGTATGGTAACCTCAGCAATGACACCTCTCATCCACTCCACAGGGAGTTCGAATTACTCCCCTCAGGTAGACGTTATAGAACACCAAAGTTTAACCGTAGCCGTAATATTTTTAAAAAATATTTTATTCCAAAGGCTTGGTGCAGTATTATGCCTTGTTGTGCTCTTCTCTGCCTGTTAAGATGTTTTGTGTGTAAATGTTTGTTGCTTGTTGTTGATCTTGTTGTCGTTTTTAATGTTTTTTGTACATGAGACTAAAGACAAATTTCCACTTGTGGACAATAAATAAACTAACTAACTAACATGTGTGAACCAGATTCTGATGAAGAAGTACAACAAATTCATAACTGCCTACATGTAGTCGCAAAGGTCCCCCTGACAGCTGAGTCCCCAGCTTACAGATATTAGTTGTAATTTGGACACCTAGGCCTACTAGTATTGGTATCCATTACATCAAGCACATTATTACCATCACAGCACACATTATACTATCATCGGGATACTTGTTTATTTGTCATTATTTATTCTAATGATATATTGTAATGATAATTTATTTATTCCTTCATCTGACTATAAATATAAACACTTAGCCTATGTTGGCTATATAGCTGCCCATCCTGTCACAAACTACAAGGTTCCTTCACAATTTCCCCTCCGCTCCACAAGGAGACACAAGTTCAGTAGAACCCCCTTTGCATGGAACCTACAACCACCTCACTTCTTGTCACAGTCTACATACAGGCCTGGATCCCCAGGCCCAGTATTCTATTGTCTACAAACAATTCACAGCCAGCAGAGCCTGCTGTGTTTCCTACAAACTGATGATGATGCCATGCGTCTTTGAACATTGATCTATGTAAGTCCAAATGCCCTGACTCTGATGTTTATGGATGGATGCATTTGATTGAGATGTGATTTGGTATATTATATTATGAAATTACTTTTACTTGGCTTGCTATTTATTATTTGAATGCTCTATTAGGTAATATATTAGACTATATGCAAGTATTTAAATGCCATATTTATCTTCTACTTTAAGAGAATATTACAATCTGTTCCTTTTATAGAACCATGAAGAAGACAATAGGCAACGCACATCGACTGATGGGTGCTGGGTTAAAAGAATACTATTAAAATGGATGGAGCCCGCACACCAGATAAGGTACAAAAAGACTTTCTTTATTTGGATCGTCCAAATAAAGAAAGTCTTTTTGTACCTTATCTGGTGTGCGGGCTCCATCCAGCTTGCAGCAAAAAGCAGCAAGCTCATAAAGTTTATCCAAAATAGGAACCTTTGATTCCTAAAAGGTACCATAAGTCATTTGGGCGATTTGGAAAATCCTACTGGATGTAGCAGCTTTCTGGACTGAAGTGGTGGGGGGGCTGCACAGGTGCAGTGATTAGAGGCAATTCTACTCCACTACATCTCATAGCCAAACATAGCCCCATTTACCCACTACAATTATATACTGTATATGGTATAGTAAGTGATTTGTGTGATTTGGGAAACCCTCCAGTCCTCCTGGTTACAAGATGTGCACATGCACATACTCTACAGTGGGGTGAAGTGCAACAGTGCCCACCTTGGGGTACAGTATACACTGGAGCTGTGTGTAAAGTTGGTCTGACCTCTTCAATAGCTTGTTTCATTTATGCTCCGAGTTGAACTGTCAGCTAGACTGCACCCATCCCCCACTCCACTCTACTGTAGCATTCTGTAGCAGCTTTACAAAATGCTACAGTAGAGTGGAGTGGGGGATGGGGGGGGGCTGCGCAGGTGCATTGATTACAGGCAATTCTACTGCACTATCTCAGAGCCAAACATTGTATTAGGCTCATTTCCCACTACAGTTATATAAAAGGTATAGTTAGTGATTTGTGTGATTTGGGAAATCCTTCAGTCCTCCTGGTATGTGCACATGCTCATACTTTACAGTGAATGAAGTGCAACAGTGCACACCTTATAATGGAGCATTTTAACAGAAAATGTTTTGGACCACTTACTATACCTTTAAATCCTTAATGGTTTACTTTGGAGATATGACTTAAGCATTAACCACTTCGATCCTGTGCATTTCGGCCACACTGGCTACTTAACTGTAAATCAACTGATTTGGCAGTGTACCAAGTACAAAAAAAAACAATCAAACAAAAAAAAAAAAAAACTTTTGGTCATCTTATGGTCTACTCAGTCTCTTATAACTTATAAACAGTCTGGGGTGAAACACTTCTTTAACAGAGCCCAGAACGGCGCCAAGACCAGTTATTTTCTTTTGTTTGTGAAGGCTTTCAGTTCAGCTCTCACATCACCACAAGCTGAAAATAGCTGATCTAAAAGCTCACAGCGCGACGCAGACACAATGTGCTGTGAGCTTGCAGAGCTGCTCTATTTTCAGCATGGAACACGCAGTAGGACAGGGGTCTCAAACTCATTTAACATAAGTCAAGTAGTTCCAATTTGATCCGTTCAGTGAATAGAGTGGACTAGTTGCTGCAGGAGAGAGCACCAGCCAGGAAGCACCAGGAAAGCAAGGGTTGCTGCTTTCCAGAAAGGCATACTTTTCAATATGCACTAATATATAATAATGCACATATGATCGTTGTAAAAATGTACATCATGGTTTCTTCATAAGAATACAAAAAGAAAGTTCCACAGGTTTACCAAGGTCCAAGGTGTGAGATACTGTTCCAAATTCCAAACTGTTCTGCTCTGCCCTTCATAGAGTAGAGTGCAGGGTCGTTAATTAGGCTGTGTTGCTACATTAACGACCCAACCGTGGCAGTATGGGGGAAGGGCAGCAGTTGAACTGAGCTTACAGAAACTACAGCAGTGAATTGTTCTGACAGGTGAAAGAAAAAAATCTGAGTATCCTATTATTGCATCATACTGATTTTTGCCTCACACAAACATCTATTCTAATCACATAATATAAGTGTATTTAAACTGGCTAAAATAAATATTGATAGAAAATGTTTTGGATGTGATATAGTAGTGATTCTTGTAGCTTGGAGTCACCTCTTAAGAATTCAAGAGGGTGCCCACTGATTATGCCTCGGGCATTTTTAATTATTAACCCCTTAATGTCATATATATATATATATATATATATATATATATAATATATATATATATATATATATATATATATATATATATATATATATATATATATATATATATATATATATATATAAATCCATACAAAATAGAGTTGTATGGTATTTAATGCAAGGGCAGTTAAGGCTCAAGGCCTACTGTTTTGGCCAGAGCCTGTGCCAGAGTGTTTGTGACCTGGAAGCAGGTGGTGCTCAGTCCTACAAAGGTGACATCGATAATACTGAATTATAAAGTGGCTGAAAGCAACAACCAAGCCTTCAGTGCGTCCAGGTCCTTTAGACGAGCTATTCACAAATCCACTACATACAGTGGGCTGCTGAAAATATACTGACTTGGAGGACCAATCTGCTCATTAAATCACAGTTTTTCCCACGTGCCATATACATACATATATTTATTGTGGATTTGAAAGTTTGAGTGTTGCAATGATTATGAGTCGGGCTGTGTGCAATAATAGAACGTATTAGGCCTATACTGGGCCTTTAATTATTATTTAATTATTTAATTATTTGCATGATTTGAGTTTTGTTTGCCATGATTACTTTATTTTGCTTTATTTACATAAGTTACTTCCTTTGATTTGGAGTGGTTGATTTGCAGTGTTTGTTTAGTTTTGAGGACTCAGTAAATCTATTACTATTGTTTGCCTATACATCCGCCCTAGAGCATCATGATATATATTGATATGACTTAATATAACCCCCGCTTCCCTTCTGTATTTTAAAGTAGTCTTTCTAATTGTGAATAAACTTTACACTTTTGATACATCAGCCGCTGGTTCTATTCATACGGAGCCCGTACCTACAGTAACAGTATATGGTTCATGCTATGGTTAATGTATTTATAGGATCTCTCACTCCTATATGTGATAGTGGGGTTGTTAAGTCATAATTGACCCAGTGTTTCACTGTCAACAATTAACCAGGAACTGTTGGATGCAGTACAGTGCTTGTGGGCAAAGTAAAAAAAAAAAAAAAAATCACGTAACCATGCATTCATCTCTGGTCCTATGTCAAAGAAGCAGTCTTATGGGTGGTCCGGTAGGCTATAGGAAACAGGTGGTGAATAAATCTTTAGCAGTCTGCTTATCTTCACCATACTGGTATTCTGTGTGGTTTGCCAAGGTTAACTCACTGGGTTTTTCAAGAGGGTTCCCTGCCTTCAATTGTGATGGCATACCCTATTTTTGTGGGCCTGGTCAATGCCCGGCCATCACCCACTCCTGCTTCCAAAATCTTGTTAGCCGAATGTAGTATTACGCAAGTATAGGGCAGTGCCCGATTAGCTGGGCTGTTGCATGCTGGTTATTTCGTTTGGGGCTACACATGCATTGACAGACAGGTCCTCAGCGATAGAACAGAGCTGAAACGGTCACCAAGTACTGAAGTGCAAAACTACCTCCCCAACCTTCCCTCAGCAGCATTCAGCAGCCGATGGAGTTAGGGACAAAGGAACATAAAGCAATTCTTATGAATGAGGGGGGCTTGCAGGCGCCCAGACGGTAACAGTATGTACTATGTACATATAGAGGGTGAGCTCTATCAGCTTGAATGGACTTAACTTTAGGAACACCTGCTTATTATAGATGTGGTCTAGACTGTTCATTTGGGTGCCAAACTCACAAGGGAGTTCTTATCCTTGACGCTAAGATTACCAAACCAGCAGATAATCAAGAAAGTAATAATAGACTCAACATAAGCACCATAGAGCAGTTTCATGATAGTTTTATCCACATTGAACTTAGCCAGTTTCCTCAAACAATGTAGGTGCTGTCAACCTTTTTTGTACAACATGCCAGTGTTGAGGTCAAATTACAATTTCTCATTGATGATTGTGCCAAGGTACTTGTAGCTGGGAACAAGCTCAGTTTGTCTGTTAACAACAGTGCTTTGGGCAGCATATAAGGAGGAATAACAATACCGAGATCTCCATATATTGGCATAAATGTGACAAAGACAGATTAGATCTCAAATATCTGCATACCACAGGGTTGAAACGTATATGGGTTGGCTGTGGTCCTTCAGTGCATGTAACAATGTGATGTTGATGTTCTATCAGTCTGTAATGGCTAGCTCGCTGTTCTTTGCAAATGCACAGGGGGTTACATACATACATATATATACATCTATTATGTTATCTGATGATATCTTGCTTGCAAAGTAATTGGTGTCATTAGTAGTGACATGGTACAGACTCCTACAAAGACTAGTGCTAGGATGAAGACATGGATAATATACATAATACATAGATAATAGATAGCTCTATATATAGCATTTGGCTGCACCTTCATGACAGAACTTGCTTTCCTGACCAACCTGTTATTGTTGATTATGTCTTGGGCAATGTATGTGTGTGTTTGTTTTTGGGGCATAGTGAGGACCGGCGTGGGTTTTTAACCGACAAAGAGAGGACATTTGTATGTATGTATGTATGTACTGTATGTATGTAACTCCCGGTGCATTTGCAAAGAAGAGAGAGCTAGCCATTACACACTGATAGAACATCAGCATCACATTGTTACATACACTGACGGACCACAGCCAACTCAAAGGACAATCTACTCAGGCCCTTAGTTTAGAGGGCATCAGAATTGTTAGTCTAGTCCGATGCAATGCTCCCATAGTGTCGGTCTGTACACCCTTCTTACTTGCATGTGCTCCTTGTTTAGCCATTTAAAGGCCACAAAAAAACACCCTGATCATCCAATCCTACACATACTGAAAATACATATGAAAACTATGTGATGATTAACACTGATAAAACTGAGGAGATCATTGTCGATCCGAGGTCAGATTGTAATTAATATCCATGACCGTAACATCAAACAGGTCTCCTCCTATAAATATGAGGAGATTGATCAAGATGTGAGATGGCACATACATGTATCCTGTAACAAGTAGTGACATGGTACTGACTCCTACAAAGACTAGTGCTAGGATGAAGACATGGATAATATACATAATACTAGGCACATTTGTCACTATATTTAGCTTTTTTTCAGACCAAGCGCCAAAATTAGTGAAAATCTTCTGGTGGAAAATCTGGTGTTTTTGAGTTGGAGCGAAATTGGTTGACAGTCACCAGAGACAAAACCCTTGTTTTTCACCATTTTTACTTCTATGATGATGAGTCCTCCTTCCTTCCTAGAAAGGACCATTGGTAACCAAATGGACCCCTTATAGACCTGTAACTCTTGAGAGCGTAAAATGAAACCAAATGGACCCTACCAAATGGACCCTTACGGTCCATTTGGTTTCATTTTACACTCTCAAGAGTTAAATTATATTATATCTGAATTACCTAATTTTCAAGAATCGACACATTTAGAAGATGTAGAAGAAATGCTATTCTGACAAACATTTTACCACTTATTTCACCTAAATTAGTCTGAGGGACTAAAATCAACATCAAATGGTGGTCCTTGGCTAAAATGAGGAATAAATAATGGGTCCTGATATGAAAATGGTTGAAACCCACTACTCTAGTGCATTTGGATTTCGGCAGTTGGCAACACTTGGCTTGGATCATCCCTGGGAGCTCCCTGGGGGAACGAGGAAGAGGCCTAACAAGTTGTTGTTGTACGCAATAAAAGGAAATGAAACCATCTCTAGATTCTCTACATCTGTGTCTTTCCACCTCTGGAACGTGCATGTATATTAGTGTTTACATTTATCTGGCTCCATCACAATAGATGCTGATTCTGGAAGGACATGTGAGGGTATAGTGACTTGTAGTAAATTCAACATTTGGCTCTGAAGACGCAAGTAAAAAGTGCTCCAACTTCTCTTGTATTATAATTGTTATATTCAATTTGTCCCACTGCTGAGCATAGGGCCCTTATACAAATAACTGGCTTACACACTAAACCCACAGATGGCTCCATCCCAAAGGTACTTTATGGTAGGTTGAATCTGCTTATACAGTGTATCTACACAAGAGGGGGGGAAAGCAGGCAGCGCAAGTTCAAATTAAATGTTTTTATTCATGTTGAACAAAAGACATGGCTTACAGGTCTATAGATGCAGTAATTTGTTACATAATTACATTTTATCTAAATATTTTCATTATTAACGCTAGTTCAGATAAGCAACACACCAACATAACTGTTAAGAATCTACAGGTTGTGGCCGGTCCTCACTATGCCCCAAAAACAAACAGGAGTGTGTGTGTGTGTGTGTGTGTGTGTGTGTGTGTGTGTGTGTGTCCTCACTTTCCTGTTAAAAATATTTTTTTAAAAAGAGGTTTTCAGCTAATCTAAGTGAGTATTTGGGATAAGGGTACCCCCAAGTGTCCAGAATGACCCTTGGTATTTTCGTAAATCAATCAGAAGTGGTGGTCCTCAGTTTATATGGATTTTGGGAGGACCTCACTTTATACCAAAAACAAGGATGTGTGTGTGTGTGTGTGTGTGTGTGTGTGTGTGTGTGTGTGTGTGTGTGTGTGTGTGTTTTTTTGGGGGGGGGGGGTCAAACTTCAGGGAGAATCTCTTGACAAAACAGGCGCCCAAAGCAAGGGTCTTAAAACGTCTGTGAAAAAATGTTACGTGACTTTTAAGACGTTTTTCATTTTCATGGGGGGGACCGGGGCAGTTTTAAGGGGCAAGGGAGGATACATAAATAGGTGAGGGTAATCTTAACAGAGGATGGGGTGGTTTAAAGTGGCTCCAAAATGAATTTGACATTTTTCAAGTTTTTTGGTGTTTTTAAACATCCCCAGTGTACAGTATCTTCACACCCCAAAAAGTTGTTTTTCATGCAGACATTCAGACCTGAGATAACTGTGATTTTCAGTGTGTGTGTCTCAATGGGGATGCATGAATAGGTACTCTCAGAATCTCCTATTTAGGAGATTCTAAATAGGAGATTTAGAATAAATGGTTGTGTTTGTGGACGTTTATGCACTGCAGCCAAAATGGCACACTGAGGAAATATGAAAAATGATGAGTATATATAAGAGGTATTAGTATGCAACATTAATTTGATATTTGGTCCCCATTGACACACCACACATAATATAACAGCCTGGGCTCCAGCACTGGCAGTTACGTGGCACCGTGGGTTTGACTCCCGATCCTGGCGGCCTTTGTATCTCCATGTCTACTGTCTGTCCCCTTATAAGTATAGTAGGTAGGAGGACCTACCGTCTTATTCTGCATGATTTTAGCCGCGGACCACCATTTGATGTTGAGTTTAGTCTCTCATCCCCAAAACCTTACGGATTTTCAAGGTTTTATCCACAATTTAGGAGGGAGATAAATAACAACTCCTCTACATTTTCTAATTGTGTAATTCATATGTTTAAATATAATTTAACTCTTGAGAGCGTAAAATGAAACCAAATGGACCCATGACTCAGGTCCATTCGTTTTCATTTTTACGCTCTCCAGAGTTACAGATCTACAAGGGTTCCATTTGGTTACCAGCAGCCCATCATTTAGCTGGGGACCACCTGGTATCCTCTCAGGGACCACTGGCGGTCCCAGGACCACTGACTGAACACCACGGTTATAGGTGACCCGCAGACCTGCAGGTCTCAGGTCAGCTCACTCATTACTAGGAGAGGGAGTTTCCCAGAAGGTCCCAAAATGGCCGATCCTCCCCTTGCAGGTGCGGATCTAGGCATGGGCATGGGGGGGGGGGGGGGGCAATGCCCCCCTAAATGCCCAGTCTGCCCCACCAAACATGATGGCATGCAAAGCAATCCAAGATATTTCAAATTAAAGTGCTTATGTTTAAAATGATTACTGCTACTATAACTAACTCAAGTTGTGGCACCACTAAACCAACAGCATTTCATCATTGAAAACAGAAAACTCTCTGAGTCAGACCTTTAGCTTGAAGCATGCTGCGTGTCTGTTGCAACTTCAACAACAACTGATGTTAACATTGATGCTTAATTCCCTAATAAAAGTAACTGAAGATGGTATGGGTATGGTATGGGTAAGCTACCCGGGCGATGAAGCCACCCCCATACCATTTCTCCTGCCCCACCAAATGGGAAATGTTACATCCGCCCCTGCCATGCAGGGACCCCTATGGCTGGACAAAAGAGGACCGCTGGACTTTAACAATAAGCTGCAGGGAAACACCGACATGCATGATAATGGTAGTAGTGAAGTTGAAAAGAAAGACAAATGTTTGGGCTCCATTTTCGTTACATGCTAAACCCCTTATCACTTTTTACGTTTTTTACGTTGTGTGTGTGCGTGTGTGTGTGTGTGTGTGTGTGTGTGTGTGTGTGTGTGTGTGTGTGTGTGTGTGTGTGTGTGTGTGTGTGTGTGTGTGTGTGTGTGTGATTATTATTATGTGTGTGTACACACTTACCTATTTGTGTGCCTGTGGTTTTGAAAGCATAACATAATCAAATAAATACATATAATATATGGGCGCCTATGGAAATAAGTTATTGATAATAAAATTAACACAATCGAAAAATTGAAAATATTCCTGTATCCCCCCCCCCCATCCCCTTTTATTAAGCTGACAATTTGTTCTAGTTTTACGTGTTTGTTTGTATTTAACCTAACAGCAGATAAAACAAGCTATAAATTAAAAAGAATCAATTGACTGATGATGACAATAGCCTATAATTGTCACCTCATAGATGCCACTGATCAGCTTCTCTGAAAGTAGGGTCTCTAGACTCAAGTCTAGAGAGACCAGGGTTATTGATAGAAATCCCAGGACTAAGGATAGGGATAAAATGGATCCTTATAGATCAGTGACTAACAGTGAACCAAATGATCACTGGTCTAATGCAGTAACTTGATGACATTTCAGCCCCACAGACCCCAAAACTAAAGATTTCTTTTGATTTTGTCCACAATTCCAGGCTGGATTTCAGAAACAAAACAGTCAAAACATACAGATCAAAATGACCATTAATCTTCTACATTCTCTAGTTAGGTAGACTAGGGGTAATTCAGATGGTGAATATTTTAACTCTTGAGAGTGTAAACATAAAACCAAATGGACCTGCAATAAGGGCCCGTTTGGTTTCATGTTTACACTCTCAAAGAGTTACATCTGGTTAAACAACTTTCCATCATTTAAACTGGGGACCACCAGCAATCCTCTCGGGGCCCACTGGTGGCCCCCCGGACCACATATTGAAAACCCCTGGTCTAATGCACCCCAAACAAAACAGGGGGTCCTTGAAGTTTGACTGAAGCATCAATTACTCCACAAAACCTGCTCACAACACGCCACAGTTTGTGGACTATCAGGGAGGATAACATGGAACTAACAATCTGTTCCAAGGACGCCATCTAGTGTTCATGAGCCCAAATGAGTGTCTGGTTGATCTTGGGTGGAGAACACACTACTTTAATTCAAGGCAGGGCCGGATCTAGAGGGGGGGGGGCAGGGGGGGCACTGGGCAGAGCCCATCCCAACCGTGCATCCTGCTCACCCAATGAAAGGTAATATCAGTGGTTTTTAACCATTGGTCTGGGGTTAAAATATTCATCATGTGAATTAGCCCCAAGTCTATACAACTAGAGAATGTAGAAGATTAATGGTCATTTATGTTGTATGGTGACATCATCAGGTTGTGTTTCACCATGTTAATGATTTGTCTTTTAGAACCTTTTTTTTTCCTGAGAATAGCCCTAGTCAAAAAACCCTATATAATTCCTCCTATCAAATTTTGGAGCAAATCCTATTGGATTTCCATCCAATATGATTCCAATAGAATCCTATAGAATTTTCCCAAAATTCCTATAAGAAAATCCTATAGGATTTTCTTATAGGATTCCTATACGCATTGGATTCCTATTGGAAATCCGATAGGATTTGTTCCAAAACCTGATAGGACTTTTCTATTGGAATCCTAGGATTTTTTGACTAGGGATATTTATACGCTCTCTTGAAAGTGGGCGGAATTCCCCTTTAAAGTACCAAAAGGGAAAGTATACTCATTTTACAGAATGTTTGCCATTTCACAAGTTTTCAAGTGCATAGTGTATAGGGTTCAAGTGCGTGTGTGTGTTTGTTTTTTTCCTGAGTGTGAACCAGGGGCGGATTGGCCATCTGGAGTACAGGGAGTTTTCCCGGTGGCCTGCGTCACCTAGTGGCCTGGACAGGGTCCACTCGCGCTGCTGGAGGCAGTGTTGCCAACTGCCAAGATCCAAAATGCACTAGTGGCACTTCCAAAATGCACTAGAATGCGCTAGATGCTCGCCTGGAACATACAGATCAAAATGACCATTAATCTTCTACATTCTCTAGGTGTGTAGACTAAGTTGGGCTAATTCACATGATGAATATTTTAACTCTTGAGGGTGTAAAAATGAAACCAAATGGACCCGCAAGGGTCCATTTGGTTTCATTTTTATGCTCTCAAAGAGTTACATCTGGTTAACCAGCTGCCACCCCCAGGGTGGCCTGGCAAAGGAAAAAAATGTCCCGGTGGGAAAATATGTGCCAATCCGCCCCTGGTGTGAACACTCTACAGACATGAGGAGCAGAGCAGAGGGCTGGTCACTGGTGGACATTACAGAGGAGAGGAGGTGTCTATACTTCACATCAGGGAATTCCATGCTGGAGTGTTGGACAAACAGCTTTGTTTATTGTCTCTGTCCTTGAGAAAAAAAGCATGTGTGTGTGTGTGTGTGTGTGTGTGTGTGTGTGTGCGTGTGTGTGTGTGTGTGTGTGTGTGTGTGTGTGTGTGTGTGTGTGTGTGTGTGTGTGTGTGTGTGTGTGTGTGCGCGCGTGTAGGGCGCGAGGAGGACCTGCCCTGTTCTCTCGGAACGGACAAAGAGAGCCAAAGCTGCCTCTGAAGACAGCAGGCATCCTCTGCATCACAGCAGCCACTGGCAGCCATGTTTTCACAGCTCAAGATAACAGAGAGAGAGAGAGAGAGAGAGAGAGAGAGAGAGAGAGAGAGAGAGAGAGAGAGAGAGAGAGAGAGAGAGAGAGGTGGGAATGGGATGAGGGTAAAAGAATGGGAAGAGTGAATCAGGAGTCAAGTGTGTGTGCACCCACTGCACACAAAGCGAAGTGGAAACCGAGCTACACTTCCTAACGACTTTGTACCAAGACACTTACTTCTAGAGCCCGACCGATATATCTGTCGTACCGATATATCGGCCGATATCGATACCGATATATCGGCATCGGTATCGGTGATATTCGTACCGATATATCGGTCAATACATCGGCCATTATATCGGTAAAATCTGCCCATATATCGGTAACATCGGCCGATATATCGGCCGATATTTGCCTGGAACAGAAAAAGAAACGCAGCAAATGGAATTATTTCACAAAAGTAAATGATGTCAATGTCGTATTCTATTGTTTACTTGAAAGAGAGAATAAATTTGACGTTTAGAAGTTTTTCAAATGTATTTTTAATTATTTTAATTCATTATTATACATCGGTCCCAAACATCGGTAACATTGGTGCAGTTTTTTCCAAAAATCGGTATCGGCATCGGCCACAAAAATATGGCATCGGTCACATACTTCCCATGGATTACAACCATCCACAGAGACTTCGAGAACATTAAACAACAAAAAACTCCCATATATCTGCTGGGCAAAGTACAACAATGTACAAACACAGCAGCAAGATTTGTGATGTGCTGCGATCAAAGCAAGGAACGTTTTGAGAAGGAAGGGAAGCTAATCTGCCGCGGCTGCGCCATGACACCTTGGGTGGCAAAACTCCTACCGGAAGCCAGGGCAAATACATGGCAGTGGATGGCAGCACGCTGATTTTTTTGTAATCAAATATTATTTCTGAACGCCTGATACCATTGTAAGTTAAGCACTTCTGGAAAATAACAGAATACACATAAGACATTGTGGTCTGCTGTGTTGCTTTTCGATGTGTACACTGTGTAATGTTATATAGCTATCCAAAGAACAGAAAGTTTGGGTCTGATCGTTCTGAACGTGACGTCACTGTCTGCGAGACTGCAGCTGGGTGCTATTGCAAAGAGGGGCAGTTCTCGCGATGAGAGGCTAGGCAGCCCAGGCAGACGCATTTTGTGCTGTTTAGATAGCTTAATAAAGTGAAATAGTTTGCAATTCGAAAAACACCCACTCAGACCACAATCTGTGACCTGTTTTCTTTTATATTCCTGAACCGATTATATGACATTGGTCGCAGTCATTCATAAATCATGTTTGTTTGCAAGAAATGCGGCATCCTGCCATCCACTGCCATGTATTTGTCCTAGCGTTTGCCACCCGAGGTGTCATGGCGCAGCCGCGGTAGACTTAGCTTCCGTTCCTTCTCAAAACGTTCTTTGGATCAAAGAAGGATATCAGATGGAACACAACCACCCTGAAGAATAAAGTATTGTACTCTTGCACCCTTAATCTAAGCATATAGAAATTTGTTTTCGAAGACTATTCGAAGACAAAAGTTATTCTTAACTTTTGTATTGCGTACTGTTGTAGTATTAAGCTTCCCTGTTTCTGTTATCGTGTTTTCTTGCTGTTATGTTCTTGCTTTGGCAATGTAAACGTATGTTTTCTCATGCCAATAAACCCATTTGAATTGAATTGAATTGTGTGCATGCATGTGTGTTGCACCTTTGCAGGGTTATGTTATGTTTTTAAGTGTGTGATTTGGCCACCTGAGTGTGCGACTGTGCGTATGTGCGTGTGTGCATGTGCGTGTGCGTGTGCGTGTGCGCGCGCGCGCGTGTGTGTGTGTGTGTGTGTGTGTGTGTGTGTGTGTGTGTGTGTGTGTGTGTGTGAGAGAGAGAGAGAGAGAGAGGTGGAGAGAGAGAAAAAGAGAGGGGGAGAGGGGAGAGAGAGAGGGGCTGAAAACAGAGGGAGTGAATTTAAGAAAGAGACATTGAGGGGTCACGTCGATGTTTATCCACCCACGCCTATAATATGGGTCAATAAGGGTTTCTTTCTCAAACTCCCAGCCAGTGGGTAGGTTTCAACCATGTCGCAATGTACTGTAGGAGTCAGGACAGGTTTCTCTGAGGCTGGGCCGCCCCCATTCACACGCTAACCACATTAGTGGTTTTCTTCCAAATAGACGTTTCGAATTGTTTAACTCGCAGAAGTATGTTGGCGATTGTTCTTCTACATTTGAAGTGCTCAGGGATACACATGGCTTTCGTGGAATGAAATGTGGCTCGCATGATTTGCTCAGCTGACCTCCTCTTATGTGTTTTGAGGTGATAATTCGAGAGTGCACATGCAGTGAAATCGCCAGAGAGTGTAGAAACGGAGCCATTTGTCCCAAATGGACCCACAGGGTCACTATGAACCTATAGTGTGCAGGCTTTAACCCATTTTGTCCTCACTAGATTCTACTTTCTGACAATAGATTCAATGTCCTGATTCCAGTCAACGCCAGATTCTAGTTTCTGACGCTAGATTCTATAGTTTCAGATATTAGATTCTAGTTTCAGACTCTAGATTCTAGTTTCTGGCACTAGATTCTATTTTTTGGCGGTCGATTCTAGTTCCCAAAGCCACCAGAATTATCTATATAAATTGGCTGCGGACCCCCATCTGAAAACACGTTCTAGGATCCCCCAGAAGCTCATAGCGCGCCACTCAGTGGCGCGCTATGAGCTTGTAGATCTGCTATTTTTCAATAGCTGAAGTATTATAGTGCTCAGTAGAACACCAAAACTGTACAGAAAAGGCTAACTTGGATCATCGCATTATGTGCAGAGAACACACATGCAGGCACACACACAGGGCGCACATGCATGCACACACATGTGCACAATTCTTGCACTCTTCTTGTCATCCATATGGGGACTTTCCACTGATTTCCACTGGCTATATTTGTTCCTCCAACCTCTAACCCCCCAAACCACGACCTCGCCACGACATGCCTGGCTTTAACCTTAACCCTGACCTCACCCTAAACTTTAATTCCAACCCTGAACACACATGTGCATGCATGCACGCCGCCGACCGGCCGCACACATGTCACAGTCACACGCACACACACACTAATGATCGTTGGGGTCAGTGACATATTTTACCCGGTGCACTGGGTGCATGTGTATAGCAGGGGTTTTCAACAGGTGGTCCGGAGACAAACCAGTGGTCCCTGAGAGGATTCCAGGTGGTCCCCAGGCTAAATGATGGAAAATTGATTAACCAGATGCAACTCTTTGAGAGCGTAACCCTTGCGGGTCCATTTGGTTTCAAACTAGAGAATGTAGAAGATACACCACAAGATAAACCACAACAATGTCCATCCAGGCAAAGCGATCGATATGTGACGTTGTAGGTCAGGGGTTTTCAACCAGTGGTCCGGGGACCACCAGTGGTCCCTGAGAGGGTTCCAGGTGGTCCCCAGCTAAGTTAGTTAAACAGATGTAACTCTTGAGAACGTAAAAATGAAACCAAATGGACCCTTGCGGGTCCATTTGGTTTCATTTTTACACTCTCAAGAGTTAAAATATTCATCATCTGAATTAGCCATTTTGGAATGTATGTTTTGCTTGTTTTGTTCCCCAAATCCAGCCTGGAGGCAAAATAAATCTTTCGATTTTCTGGTCTGTGGGGCTAAGAATGTCCTCAAATGGTGGTCCGTGGCTCAAATCCTGAATAAATGGTGGTCCCTGAGATGAAAAAGGTTGAAAACCCCTGTTGTAGGTGAAACGGATTGACTGCCGCCAGTATTAAATCTGTAAATTGGCGCTGGCTGCCTCGTTGGGTGGCCTAGGCTATATGTGAAGCCCAGACAAGGGCTGAGCCATCACCTCCAGGGCGCGCATTAACTCATAAAAATCACTGTCTCCTCCAAACACACCGCTGAAGTGCTGGCCATGCGTCTGTGTGTGTGTGTGTGTGTGTGTGTGCGTGCGTGCGTGCGTGCGTGCGTGCGTGCGTGCGTGCGTGCGTGGCTGTCTGCCTGAGTGTCTGTCCTGAAAAATCAGGGCAAAAGTGAAAACATAACTTTGGCCCGCGGGATGATATTGAATAAGTACTAGAACTGGCCCTCTGCTATATTGCACACACCATGATAAGAAAATTGCAACTAATTGTTTTACTTCCTCAACTCAGTCTCAATTACTTTCTCAAGTAACTCAGCTCATTAAAACTTAAAACAGTTTTTTTTAATGCAGGCAGTTTCATCTTTACAATTATCCTGCCATTAAGAGACATTGATTTTTGAAGGGAAATTACTGTTTTGCTGTTTGACAGGGACGCCATCGTAAACCGGTGTTGAAACACAGACCGGTATCTCCGGCCCTCGACTTGTACCATTTTTTCTATTTTGGCCCACTCTGTATTTGGGTTGTGTAGATCATTTGACTAAATGGTTATGTTTATCCACACAAGCCACCGTAGTTACGGTGCGCTACAGGTACCATTTTAGATGGACACTATTATTGTTGTAACATCACCAGAGGTTGTGTTTCTCCCCGCATGTGAAGAGCCTAATAATAAACCGGCAGTTTGTTAAACCCGTCTGATTCTTCTCCTACGATACACTACTGGACTACTTTTACATGGTGTCAGAGCAAGGCACGAACTCATCGCCTCGCTCGTCTGTGAGAGACTTTATTTCGTTTTTGACGAAGTTTTTGTTGTTGCTGCTCTCTTCTCCAGTGCCGTATCCCCGGGCTGCGGCGCGCTGTATGTATCATGGCTGAAGGATTTCGCAGACCTGATCCTCTACTCTTCAATGAAAACGTGGCCGAGAATTGGCGGATTTTCGAGAGGGAGTATGATATCTTTATCGCTGCCGCGCACTACGACAAACCGGCGAAGACGAGGGCCTATATCCTTCTCAACATTGCTGGACCGGAGGCCATTGAGCGGGAGCACTCATTTGTTTACGCGGCAGAGGTACGCGGGGACGAGGACGAAATAATCACCCCTGGGGAGTCCAGGGAGGACCCGGAATGCCTGAAGAAAAAGTTTCGAGAAATATGCAACCCACGACAGAACAGGACATTGGAGAGGCACAAATTCCACACCAGAAATCAGCGCCCAGGTGAGAGCATTGAATCATTCATCACCGATCTGAGGATCAAAGCCAAGAACTGTAACTTTGGTGCGCTCACAGACGAACTGATCTGCGACCGTATTGTGTGTGGCATCACAAGTGATCCCCTACGTAAATCCCTATTGAGAGACTTTGATTTGACTCTTGCTAATGCCATCTCAACCTGCCGCATTCACGAAATGACTGAGGAAAGCAGCAAGACGCTAGCCACGCCGGGCACCAGTGTATATGCGGTGAAGCCCGTTTCATACAAACCGCAACAGAAACGCCAACAAGCCCCTCACACTACAACAACCTGCAGTAATTGCGGAGGAAACCATGTTGCTGAGCGGGACAAATGCCCAGCTTTTGGACAGCAGTGCCATTATTGCAAGAAATTCAATCATTACAAAAGCTGCTGCAGGTCTCGACCCCCAAACAGGAGGGTTTTCAAACAGTCTGTACATGAAGTGGAGTTAGACAACCCTGCAGCATGCGAAGATGACACATTTCAAGTGGACGGCGTTGGTGTTGACTGTGTGAACTCCCAGATGGAGGAGAAGGATGAAGGTTTTGTGACAATTCACATAAACGAAAAGCCCACAGAGATGAAGGTCGACACAGGAGCAAGATGCAATGTCATGTCACTAGAGACTTTCAAACGTGTGGCAGACAATGACAACTTGATCAAGCAAAAGAAAGCCACCAACCTAGTTGCTTACGGGGGCACCAGGATTGAAACCATTGGTGTGGCCACAATGCCATGCTATTTAAAGGAACACTGCCATCTTTTGCCTTTTTTCATTGTGGACAAAGGAGTACAGCCACTGCTAGGATTTCGTGCATGCAGAGACATGGGCATCGTCCAAATGAGCCCCGACGTCCATCATGTCACCACGGAGAGGGACTTCAGTGCACATATTCTGTCCCAGTACAAAGAAGTTTTCAGCGATGACCTCGGGGAACTCCCACTCACTTACTCCATGACAGTAGATCCCAACATACAGCCTGTGGTTCGACCAGCTCATCGCATCCCGGTTGCAATGCAAGAAAAGGTAAAAGCTGAATTGGACCGCATGCAACGCATAGGTGTCATAACACCGGTCTCTCAGCCCACGGACTGGGTCTCCTCCATGGTCGCTGCACATAAGAAAGGCAAGGACGAGATCAGACTGTGCATCAACCCAAAGGACCTTAACACAGCACTGAAAAGGCCCCATCACCCCATGCGCAGTGTTGAGGAGGTGGCAGCTCAGATGGCAGGGGCAACAGTTTTCAGTGTGCTAGATGCGAAAAACTCTTTTTGGCAAATACCCCTCGACAAGAAATCCTCGATGATGACCACATTCAGTACCCCGTTCGGTCGCTACAGATTTCTTCGGATGCCCTTTGGCATCAACTCTGCAAGTGAGGTGTTTCAGCGCTCCATGGAACAGTTGTTTGCAGGCTATCCATGCTCAGTCATAGTCGATGACATCATCATTGGGGGCCGAGACACAGCAGAGCACGATGAGAACCTGAAGAAGGTACTCGACCGTGTGAGAGAAGTCAACCTCAGGCTGAACCCAGCCAAATGCAAGTTTCGCCTCGACCAAGTTTGCTACGTGGGCCATATTTTCACCAGCAACGGACTAAAAGCAGACCCCTCTAAAACAGCAGCTATTACTGACATGCCTGTCCCCACAGATGTCACTTCTGTGCAACGTTTCCTTGGAATGGTAAACTACCTCAGCAAATACATTCCGAACTTGAGTGACATTGCAGCACCGCTGCGCAAACTGACACACAAGGACACTGCATGGTGTTGGTTCCAGCAGCACCAGACCGCGTTCGACCAACTCAAATCCTGCCTATCCAGCCCTGCGGTGTTGGCCTACTACGACGTCAAGGAGCCAGTCACACTCACCTGCGATGCGTCCTGTTACGGTCTGGGAGCTGCATGTCTACAGAACGGCAGACCAGTGGCGTTTGCATCTCGTACCCTCACAGACACAGAGACACGCTATGCTCAAATAGAGAAAGAGCTACTTGCTGTTGTGTTCGCCTGCACAAAGTTCAAAGACTACGTGTATGGGAAGCCCACTGTGGTGGAAACCGACCACCAGCCGCTGGTGACTATACTGAAGAAACCTATTCACACAGCGCCCGCCCGTCTTCAACGAATGCTGCTCCAGTTGCAAAGTTATGACATCAGCCTGGTCTACAAGAAGGGCAAACTCATGTATTTAGCGGACACCCTGTCTCGAGCTCCAAACCCACACGCTCCCCAGAGCCTCAAAGACCGCGACACTTTCGACGTCATGTCAGTCAGTTACATCTCCACCACCCGCCTGGAGGAACTCAGGCAACACACAGCACAGGACGGAGCGTTACAGGCACTCCGTGCAGTCATACTCAAGGGGTGGCCAGATCGACAGAGTCAACTTCAGCCTGCTGTCAGAGTTTTCTTCCCCTACAGAGACGAACTGACGGAGGAAGATGGAATCATCATGAAGGGCCACAAGGCAGTGATCCCCCAGTCGCTCCACAAGGAGTACGTCAGTATTGTGCACAATGGCCACCCTGGTGTTGAGGCCACCAAGCGCAGAGCTAGAGGTGTTGTGTTCTGGCCATCAATGTCAAAGGATATCACGGAAGAGCTCGTCTCATGTGCTGTGTGCAACGCCACCCGGTCTCACCAGCAAAAGGAGCCCCTTCTGCTTCACAAAGTCCCAGACCTCCCCTGGTCCACAGTGGCCACAGATATTTTCGACTGGCATGGCAAACACTACCAGGTACTGGTGGATTCATACTCTGGGTGGTTCGAAATAGACCTCCTCCCGGACATCACGTCATCCACAGTCATCTCCAAACTGAAGCGGCACTTCTCTGTTCACGGTGCACCGCACCTCCTGTTCTCGGACAACGCCAGACAGTACGGCAGTCAGCATTTCAGGGACTTTGCCAAACAATGGGACTTTGTTCATACAACTAGCAGCCCCGAATTTCCCCAGTCAAACGGACTTGCAGAGAGAGCTGTCCAAAGCGCCAAACAGCTGCTTGAGAAATCCTACAGAGACGGGACTGACGCCTTCCTCAACCTCCTGAACCTCAGGAACATCCCCCGTGATCCAACGCTTGGATCCCCCGCTGAACGACTGATGTCACGACAGACCCGTGCAGCTATTCCAGTGTGCAGCAAGCTGTTGAAACCAGCACCGAAGGACACCCAACGTGTGAGCAACCGTCTCCTCGACAAAAGACTCACATCGAAGCGCCACTACGACAAGTCCAGCAGCCCACTGGCCCCACTAGCAGAAGGACAGGTGGTCCGCCTGCAAACCACTAAGGGATACGACCGGCTTGGGACAGTAAAGGAGATCGCCAAGGAGCCACGCTCTTATGTCATCCAGTCCAATGGACGGACATACAGGAGGAACCGCCGCCACGTCCTTCCTGTCGCAGAGCCGCCTCCACCACTCTATGCGGACATCCCGGACACCCACCCCGCCAGCCCGCCCATAACAGTCAGTTTCCCTCCTACTCCACCACAAACACCGGAGCAGATTGACACGGGGTCGCAACACGCATCGCCTCCCGCCCAATACCTCTGGTGCTCCCACCCACTCAGGACTGTGGACCATACACGACACGCTCTGGCCGTGTCTGCAAACCAAACCCAAGGTACATGCACTGACTTCATACTGCTTGACACACACACACACACACACACACACACACACACACACACACACACACAACACACACACACACACACACACACACACACACAGGCTGCCCTGCGGACTGTTTTGGGACTGTCTAAAAAAAAAAAAAAAAAAACTGTTTGCACTTTCTTGTTTTTTGTGATTTGTGAAAAAAAAAAAAAGAAAAGTGAATGGAAGTGTTTGTTATTCAGGATGCCAAGATGGGTATTCAATTTATTGTTGCTGACATTGAGCTATTTTTCTTATTTTTCTCTTTCTATAAGCTACTGAAGGAGTTTTTGGAGAGTTAACACTTCCAAATATGCTATTCTGACTAACTGACTACTTCAACAGCCACCTGCAGAATTGTGTCACAAGCAGCCTACATACTGATTGCAGAGATAGATCTTCAACTATTTGGATGTTCAAGCAGAGTCTAATTGTAGACTATGTCCAAAACAGATTCCATGAGTCATCTTAGAATCTGACTACAGGTCAGTAGGCTTCGGCTTACCACAGCCAATACATTGCAGGGCTATTGTGAGTTCATGTAGATTGCTCTGACAGACCACCTGGAGCTTGGGTGATTGACAGTGACACAAGCACACACAGAACCTTTCAAGGAGCAAACTAAGACACACCCATTGTATGTTTGAGAATATATGTATAAATGGGGTTTAAGAGAAAGACCATGCAGTAAGGAGCATAGAGCGAGCAGTAATGAGTAATGAGCATTGAGTGTTGAGAATACTACAGTACTACTGAAAGTGAAGGTTACCTGGGGAGGCTCCTGCCTCCATCTGCTGTACTAGAAATCGTGAATGCTGATATTTGTAATGTACTGACTGAAGTGAATCAATAAAAAGGAACAAAGGATTTAAAGCCTGCAAGGACCCTCAACTCATTTCAATAAGGTGACTACATGAAGGAATTAGGGAAATGTCCACAGAACCCTGAGATGAGAGGAAATACACCACATTAATGGCGCCCAACGTTTGAGGATTTTTGATGTGGACTATTCTGCGTCATGGACAACGAACCTTCGACTCTGGACTTTTCCTGTTTCAATTCCTTTTTTGTTGCCTTGGACGTGGGCTTTTGGGAACCTTCTGTATTAGGATGGAATAGCCTTGAACACTATCTGTGTTGAGTATAAATCTAGAGCATTAGTGTAGGCCTAGGTAAGTTATTTTAGTGCTAAGTTGAAGTGTGCTTCTGATAGGGAATTTAAGTGTTGTGCAGTGTGTGCATGGTATGATTGTGTGTGTCTACATGCTCTACTTTGTCTGTTGGCGAAACTAATTTGGCAGTAATATTTTTTATTTCCACTTTCTGAAACATGTTTTCATGTTTCAGAGGGGGGGAATAAATGATAATATATGTATTAAAGTGGGAAGGCTCATCAAAATTTTGCCGGAAATAGCATTTTAATTTAATCATCATATCGGAATAAAATTGGGGATAATTACATGCTAATTAATGTATTTAGGGTTAAATTATGGTTCAAGTTGAATTTAGAAGATACATGAAAATTGTAAACTTTGTAAAATTGGACATACAGGTTAATTTGGATTGTAAAACCTTAAGCTTGTATGGGTAATTTGACTCTTAGGTTGAGAAAAAAACAACAACTGTTGCTTATGTGAGTGAGTGAGTGACTGAGTGAAAGAGTGCATGTCACAGTGTGACTGTGTGAGCCTAGTGAGATATCTGCTATTTAGTAGCTATGATGACTCCTAAAAGCATTACCCCATTGGACATTGTCCAAGAGAAATATTCAGTTGTTTGCAAGGATATTTTGAAAATTTCAAAGAAATTTAACCAGCGTTGGCCATTCATAGACCAGCGTTGGCCGATTGAAGGATCATTTGACTTACAATTGATTGAATCTATTAGATCTCTAGTGCATGGATACAGAGCAGATCAGAAAACAAAGGCAAGAAATCTCAAACGCAAGACAGAGTTATCAGTGTTAGCTATGTTCTGTACAGAAGCTCCCAAAGCCAACGCCAACGTCGATCCCAACACCAATACCAGTTCCACTGAATCATTTTTGCCCAAAGAGCAGCAATCCATTGACACCATGGATCAAAACGACGACTCAGTGAAGAAGACCGAGATGAACTTTCAAGTGTTTGCCGACACACAACGCTCTATTAAGGAAGAGTTGGAACATGTCCGTGCTATGAAAGAGGACCTAACTAATGATCTAAAGACACAGAGACAGTCTATGCGTACCACAGAGGCACGTTTGAGTGAAATCCTGCTGAAAGAGGCACATTTGATTCTTGATTTGGGTGACCTGCAGGACACGGCTGCACACAGAGGAGCAGTCCACCCTGATACGAACATTGACATTGATATATGCAATCAGACAGTTTCAGACCTACACCAGCCCCTAGGAAGAAAGACCTACTGTTACAGGACACTCTACGCTGTATTGAGGATCAGCTGGATTCCCTTCATGCAGCAAAGACAAGCCTGAGACAACATTATGAGACATACAAGGATGTGGACAAAGACACTGCAGATTTCATTTTGCAACGTTTGACTGAACTCTCCAGTGAAGAAAATAACTTGACTGCACAACGTGAAATTGCCATTGGAGGACTCAAGCTGAAAAGCAAGCCCATCACAGAAAGAAAGCAGAAGAAGGAGGAGGATTTTGAACAATATAACAATGATCCTGAGAGGTGTTGCCACACACATGTGCATACCAGATCTACAATGATGGAACGAGAGACACAGACTGAAGAGAGCCACATAGAGAAAGACTCCAGGGGGGTTCCATACAGACAGCCATCCAGACCACAGAGGGCTGAGAGCCCTATCCCTGTCATTCCTGAGATTGTTACAGTCAATCAGTTGCCAGTACTGAGTGGCCAGAAACAGGGCTACAATCATGCTGTCATTGCAGAAATTGTGGAAAAGTTGCCACCACTCAAAGATGGAGCACCAGCATGGTGTAGAAAGTTTGATGCATTGATGGTGGATGAGCAGCTGACTATGGCAGACTTTAAGAAATTGCTTTCATTTTTGATTGGCAATTACCATCTTAATAACGTTTTGAGTCGTGCAAGCCTTGCACAGCAATGGGATTCAAGGATTAGAGACGATGACTCATTCTCAGCCCATAAGGAGGCTATTTGGCAGGTCCTGAAAAGACTTTTTCCTACCAAGATTAACCTGGATGCTATTCTCACCGACCCGCTAGGTGACAAGAATCCGAGTCTATTCATAATGCAAGCTCAAAAGAAATGGACAGATGTCACAGATCTCACAGCCTGTGACCCGGAATTGGACCAGCATGTGTTCCGCTCAAAGCTTGAAAAGTGTTTGCCTGAAGCAGTCCAAGCTGATTTGAAGGAAGTGATAGGACTTGAAAATATGCCTATGCAACAATACACAGACCATGTAGTGCATCACGTTACTTTGTTTCGCAAAAAGGAGGAGATTCAAAGACAGGAAGATGCAGAGATAATTCGCCAAATGAACAAGACACAATTGGAATGTAACCTCCAGACATTGCGAGGAGCAGTGACAGCTGCAACAGCACAGACAGTGAAGGTTGTCCAGCCAGAGTCAGCAACATTGCAGCTACTCAAGGAGACCCCTGAAACAGAAATCAGCAGGGTGTCGCCTGTGGGTGTTGGTCTAGTTGGCACACGTCATCAGAGAGAATTGCCTTGGAGAGTCCGACCGGAAGCGGATTCATGGGAACCACAGCAGAGATGGCAACCGCAGTGGGAGGTCCCACCGCGACAAGGACAACAGTGGAGTGAGAATATCTCACAGCAAGCAATGCCACCCTGTTCTGCACCCCAGTACACACCTCCATATTCCCAGACATCACAGCAGTATATTTCCCCACCAGGATGTGTCCCACAGAAGCGCAGTGGCACAGGGACCTGGAGAACTAAGGGATGTTGTCATAGATGTGGTGTCTATGGACATTTTTCTAGACATTGCCAACAATAAGGAACACGAGAAATGCAAGCTAATTGATGGTAGATCTGATGAACAATGAGACTGATGTCTTATGGAGTACGACAATTATGAGGAATATTAGCTGACTGTTGGGAGTTGCCACTCTACAGTGAAGGAGAAGTGTGGTCACTACTCCATGCTTTTTGACAGTTGACTGCCACACCACTTTTCTATCTGCCACATAGTTGTCATCTGACGCTGACTTTTTCTGGTGTTTTAAGGAACAGTAGAGATGCATTGCCAGCTCACAAGGACAATTGTGGCATGAAAGACAGACACGTAATTGAAAGTAATTTTCATGTACTGTATGATATCATTTTGACTGTTTTTAACTAAGTTTGTTTTGAGTTACCCTAACTGTGTTTAATCAGCTTCTCCTGATCCAGGGGGGAAGAGATCACCTACAAAGAGATTCAGTTTCAGAATTGGTAAAGACATTTTTTGGGGAATTTGAACATTTTTGGGAAAGAAAAAAAAAAAAGAAAACCTTTTTTGGGGGAAAATAATTTGGTCATTTATGAGCTATGAATTATGTCTGGGGAATGTGATATTCCCCAGAAGGGGGGGAATGAAGGAGTTTTTGGAGAGTTAACACTTCCAAATATGCTATTCTGACTAACTGACTACTTCAAAAGCCACCTGCAGAATTATGTCACAAGCAGCCTACATACTGATTGCAGAGATAGATCTTCAACTATTTGGATGTTCAAGCAGAGTCTAATTGTAGACTATGTCCAAAACAGATTCCATGAGTCATCTTAGAATCTGACTACAGGTCAGTAGGCTTCGGCTTACCACAGCCAATACATTGCAGGGCTATTGTGAGTTCATGTAGATTGCTCTGACAGACCACCTGGAGCTTGGGTGATTGACAGTGACACAAGCACACACAGAACCTTTCAAGGAGCAAACTAAGACACACCCATTGTATGTTTGAGAATATATGTATAAATGGGGTTTAAGAGAAAGACCATGCAGTAAGGAGCATAGAGCGAGCAGTAATGAGTAATGAGCATTGAGTGTTGAGAATACTACAGTACTACTGAAAGTGAAGGTTACCTGGGGAGGCTCCTGCCTCCATCTGCTGTACTAGAAATCGTGAATGCTGATATTTGTAATGTACTGACTGAAGTGAATCAATAAAAAGGAACAAAGGATTTAAAGCCTGCAAGGACCCTCAACTCATTTCAATAAGGTGACTACATGAAGGAATTAGGGAAATGTCCACAGAACCCTGAGATGAGAGGAAATACACCACACTACCTCTTCACTTAAGTTCTAAGACCATTTGTGTTTGTTATATCTGCTCAGTTCTTTATGCAGATTATCTAAAGGAAAGGGATGTAGATCATTTGACTAAATGGTTATGTTTATCCACACAAGCCACCGTAGTTACGGTGCGCTACAGGTACCATTTTAGATGGACACTATTATTGTTGTAACATCACCAGAGGTTGTGTTTCTCCCCGCACGTGAAGAGCCTAATAATAAACCGGCAGTTTGTTAAACCCGTCTGATTCTTCTCCTACGATACACTACTGGACTACTTTTACATGGGTTGGACACCCCTGCTTTAAAGGTAGTAGATAGAGGCAACTTTAGTGTGTACAAACACTGTGTTTGTTTGTACACAGATTTGTTTAAGAACAGAATCTAACTCCATCTCACCTCCACTCTATTGGCTCATTATGAAACTGCCCGGAGACTGCTGACTGTGCTGTGATTGGCTAAAAACGCTGCCGCCTCACCCCCCACACGACCCCCCCACCCCCACCCCTTTCACATTAGCACCGCCTTCTCTGCATGAGCCCGACGAATGTTTTTGTTTTAATGATTAGTTGACAACAATAACGTTCTGGACCGTCTGCATGGCAAGTGTCTGCAGGGATACAACTGCAGCATCAAAGTAGAATCAACGTAGAGGGGAAAAGGAAATAGATATATATACTGTATATATCTATCGTTTTGATTTTTGGCAAAAAAAAAGTTGATCTATTACCTTTAAGCTCTGGGTTAAACGTGTCTCTGTCTCTGTCTGTCTGTCTGTCTGTCTGTCTGTCTGTCTGTCTGTCTGTCTGTCTGTCTGTCTGTCTGTCTGTCTGTCTGTCTGCCACTGCCAGGGGCGGATTGGCCATCTGGAGTACAGGGAGTTTTCCCGGTGGCCTGCGCCACCTAGTGGCCTGGACAGGTTTTTTTTTTTTTTTTTTTTTTTTTTTTTTTTTTTTTAAGTCCAGGGCAGGCCAGGGCGCCAGGCCCAGACCAGGCAAACTAGTGTTTCTACCCTTCAAAAAAGAAAAGGTGTCCTACACCAGAGCCTTCAAGTAGGAGAGATGATCTCTAGTTGTGTATAGACTAAGTTGGGCTAATTCACATGAATATTTTAACTCTTGAGGGTGTATAAATGAAACCAAATGGACCCACCAGGGTCCATTTGGTTTCATTTTTACGCTCTCAAAGAGTTACATCTGGTTAACCAGTGGCCTGGCAAAGGCAAAATTGTCCCGGTGGGAAAATATGTGCCAATCCGCCCCTGCATCATGGCCACTGCTATAATTACAGTGGTTGCTATCAGATGAAACCCCACACAGTGCAGAGCTGAGGATGTGCTCTTAATGTAAGCAACATCTCACTGCTAGATTGATGGAGGATCTCAGAAGACTTCTCACACATACATAGAAGACATTATAGTGTCAGGTTACAAGTAAGATCTCCCCCCAACCCGCCTCTCTCTATCTCTCTCTCCCCTCTTTCTTCATTTATTTATTTTCCTCCCTAGCTCATAGTGTTGCCAACTTGGCGCATTTGTCACTAGATTTAGCTTTTTTCAGACCCCCCTTTAGAGCCAAAACTAGTAAAAACCCCTGGCAGAAAATCTAGTGCTTTTTTGCTGCTTTGCTGGTGAGTTGGGGCGAAATTGGATGACAGTTGCCAGAGATAAAACCCTCGTTTTTCATCATTTTTTCGTCCTATGATTTTTCGTCCTCCTTCCTTCCTAGAAAGGACCATTGATAACAAGCTCTTTAAGCAAGAGTTAAATTATATTTAAACATCTGAATTACCTAATTTTCAAGAATCTTCACATTTAGAAAATGTAGAAGAATTTGCCTAAATTTCAACATCAAGTGGTGGTCCACGGATAAAATGCAAAATAAGTCGTGGGCCCTGGTATGAAAATGGTTTAAAACCACTGCTCTAGTGCATTCTTGGAAGTGCCATTAGTGCATTTTGGATTTTGGCAGTTGGCAACACTGCCCTATAGCTATCTCTCTCTCATTGCCCCTCGATCTCACACCCATTACTCACTTTCACACGCTCATCTTCTGGCCAACCATGTCTGTCTGACTCTGTCCTATAGCCGTCCGCATTCCCTGCATATAGGTGCTAAATATAAACAAACAAAACAAAATATTATTATTAGCAACAAACAAAAGCCACTGCACTTGGCCACCAAAGCTAATACTCTACTCAGTTGCATAACCACCATGCAGGCCCGTGGATGCAAGAATATGTGTGAGTGTATTTTTGTGGATGTTCATAAATGTCAGCCCTTCAGTCAGTGTTTCTTGTGTGCGTGCGTGTGTGTATGTGTGTGTGTGTGTGTGTGTGTGTGCGTGCGTGCGTGCGTGCGTGTGTGTGTGCATGGCCTGCGTGTGTTACAATCAGTGCAGTCTCAACGTTTCAAGGATGGAACGATGCTGCATTCCTCACGCAGTAAAATCTCAGGTGTCCGTTTCACCACATAACGTAAAACCAAAAGGATGCACAAAAGGGTCCATTTGGTACCATTTCTTCACAATAATGATCAGACTGTGCAGGCAGTGAGTGTTCTGGTAAGGACATAGGCTATCTGTTAGAATGGCACCACTTCAACCACACATACAGATCACATGCACAAAGTCATACGCACACACAAACGTTGCCATGCGCACGCCCTCACAGAACTGCACACCCGTAGTAATGCTCGCACAGACAGACACACACAAAAGCCAGCCAGGTCCATGCGGGAACACACTCGTGCACATGCACTCACATTGCATGCATATTATGCGTTCACTTGCAAATACACAGATTTACCCACGCATGTACACGCGCAGATGTTGACAGGCGGCTATATTTATACCAATGCCTTCATAAATCTATCGGCTCACTTGTCTATTTTCTCTGGCTGTGGCCATGGAGCCCAGACGGTTCCCTCTGATGGCAGGTCAGAGGAGTGGAGGACAGTGCATGGGGAAGAGGAGAGAGGGTTGGACTGGACAGGGGGTACAAAGGACATAGAAAAACCTAGTTTTATCAACTACCCTAGGGGTTTTCGACCTTTTACATACCAGGGCCCACTATTTAGTCAGAATTTGAGCCACCATTTGATGACATTTTAGCCCCACAGACCCCAAAACTATTTTTAAGATTTCTTTTGCTTTTGTTCACAATACCATGCAGGCTAGATTTCAGAGAAAACATACAAAACAGTCAAACAACATACAGATCCAAATTCTACATTCTCTAGTTGTGTAGACTTGGGCTAATTCTGATGGTGGATATTTTAACTCTTTTGAGAGTGTAAACATGAAACCAAATGGACCCTTGCGGGTCCATTTGGTTTCATGTTTACTCCCTCTTGTTCATCACTATCAATGGCAAAAATGTTTACTCCCTCTTGTTCATCACTATCAAAGGCAAAAATGGCTAAAACACATCTTTTTGAAAAAATGCATTTAAAGTACCAAAAAGTGAAAGTGCTCATTATACAGAATGTCCCATTTTCAAAATTTAAGGCGCAAGTAACTGATACTGATTTGTAATTTCTTTGAAATCAGTTTAGCTGCCGTACCACAATGTCCTGAGGTGGTGGGGCTGATATGCAGATTATTTTATAGTTGAGTCGTTATATTTTAAAAGTTGATGCTAGATAAAAACCAGGATGGTTTCTTCCATGCCAGCTTGGAAAATGAACAGTGATGGACACTGGAAATGCAAATTTTGAACTGAAGACTGAAGACTGAAGGCTGGCAGGCAGTGGCTCAGGGGAAGGGTGAGTGGATGGTAACCATAAGGTTGCCAATTGGAATTCCGGGCTCCCACAGAGTTAGTGTTTTAGTGTCCTTAAGCAAGACACTGAACACCTAATTGCTCCTGTTGTGTTAGTATGTACCTGGCTTGCATTAGAGTTCTCAAACTCTGCCTGAACCCGACCAGGCCCAACCCGACCCGACCTTTTAGGGTCGGGCTCGGGCCTAAGATGTATGCAGATCAGGTGGGCCAGGTCAGGCCTAGAGCTCCATGAAAAAAGCAATATACAGTATACCTTTGATTGAAAAATAGCAGGCGTTCACGACTCACAGACTGGCGTGCTATGAGCCGTGTTTTGGGAGAGAAGAATGCAGCACAAATCTTTCAGTTTGCTCATTCAGAGCGAATGTTTTGTAGAACCTACAGGATTCTCAGGACAAAATCGTTAAGTACAAAAATTGTACTTAAATTAACTATTGCAAAATGCATTTGCAATGCACATCATGCACACTATATGTGTCTCTCCTCCTTAGTTTTGGGGTCCGAGAGACTAAACTCAATATCTAATGGTGGTCCGTGGCTGTTATGCAGAATATATAGTGGGCCCTGGTATGAAAAAGGTTGAAAACCACTGCTCTGCACCACTGCTGACTGCACTGCACTGTGCTACGTAGCAGCACCACGCAACAAATTCCTGGAAAATATGAACTTGTGTCGACTTGCACAAGCTCTAATACAGGCAGCTTTTTTTCTTTTCTTTTTTCTTCTTCATCCCCCTCTCCTTTCTTTCTTTTTCAATTGCGTAAATAACTCAAAACAACACCTCTCTTTTTTTTTTTTGCTGAGTGGCAAATGGATCTAATTGAGGCGGAGGTACTGTATGGAAAAGATCTGGTTAGCTGCAAATCGGCATTGAGGTGAAAGACTAAAGCTTCAGCCCCGTGCCGTGTGTGAACTCAGGCGCATAGAACAACACACCGCGCTGCACGTCTGGAAGAGAAGAGCTGCACAGGGAGGGAAAATGTGATATAATAAGTTATAAAACAAGAGTATAAATCTTTAAAGTTTAGGAAGGCCAGTATAACTTTAAAATCCTCTCTTTTGTGCTTATAACCAGGGTGATAAAAGAACAAATTTACTAAGGAGTTGATTAATATGACCGTAAGGCCCCCAGGCAGCCAGATTTAAACACAAGTATAAAGCAATTTAAACTTGGCATTCAAATGCCAAATGTAATATCCAAATGATACTCTATCTAGATTTGGTGCCAAGCCACTTCTAAAACATGTACACATGTCAAATAAATACCCCCAGGAAAGAATTTCTGGTATGCATACGTTTAATTGATTTTTTTTTTACTAAATCAATTAAGCTAATACTAATAGTTGTATAGAGCGATTGTTTGGATGAAAATACTCTCAGCTTTTTTATTGTTGTACTCAAATTTAGCTGTAAAATAGTTTGCATTGGGCCAACACAAGAGATTTTGTTCCTCAATGGGAACAAAAGGCCTGTCCATTTTAATTTTCTTTGTTTTGAACTTTTGTCCCCCTGAACTGAGCTTTCTAGAGCTCAGAGCTACACATCTTGTTACTTGTACAGTATACTTGAGGTTTCCTATAGCTCCTGCCTTGCATTATTTGCATAATTTCTTACTTCTCTGAAAATACACATCCAGGGGCGGATTGGCCATCTGGAGTACAGGGAGTTTTCCCGGTGGCCTGCGCCACCTAGTGGCCTGGACAAGATCCAAAATGCACTATAGTGGCACTTCCAAAATCCTGGAACATACCGATCAAAATGACCATTAATCTTCTACATTCTCTAGTTGTGTAGACTAAGTTGGGCTAATTCACATGATGAATATTTTAACTCTTGAGGGTGTAAAAATGAAACCAAATGGACCCGCAAGGGTCCATTTGGTTTCATTTTTACGCTCTCAAAGAGTTACATCTGGTAACCCCCCCAGGGTGGCCTGGCAAAGGCAAAATTGTCCCGGTGGGAAAATATGTGCCAATCCGCCCCTGCAACACCTCTTCAGACTCCATCTCTGCCCATATAGCACTTGTATTCCAAACCAACCCATAGTACTGGTACTTGCAGTAGCTACCATCCTAAGTATAGTTTAGATAGCACCTCGTTAGACTTAGATAGCAGTGACCTACACAGGTCTAATGTATTACCATGTTTCAGTGCTTACATTGTACATTCTAAAGTGTAAGTTCTGTATTTGGGGTGTTTTACCTTTCATTTTGAAAAATAGCAGGCATTCACGGCTCACAGAGTGGCGTGCTATGGGCCGTGAACAATGTCTATTTTGGGGGGGCAGAATGTGAGAATGCCGCACAAATCTTTCAGTATGTTCTTTCAGAGCGAAAGTTTTGTAGAATCTACAATGTCAGGAGGACGAAAAATTGGTCAATTGCACTTTCAACTAATCTGTATATGCATATGATGTATTCCAATGTTTTTCACTCGCTTTGGATTAAGAGCGTCAGCTAAATTCCAAAATCGTGAGGTGTAAATGAAACTATTAAACGAAATGCATTTGCAATGCACACCATGCACACTCAAGACAGATGGAAAGACATGCATATATTAGACCACAACAAAAAAATAACCCTTTATTTCATAACACCTTTGGTTTCAAACTGTGGTCAGCCTAGTACAACTAAATGTATAATAAAGATTGCCGTATAATATCCAGATATTGAAGGTTGAATTCTGTAAAAAAAACAAAACAGAAACAGAAAGAAAAGAGCAGGAGTGTATGGAAACAAAAGGTTGAACAGTGCTGCTGCGTGTCTTTAAATAAATGTGAACTCGGTAACATTGGGAACAGGTGGTTGCTCCAACACAGGGACCTAACATAGCTGAGGCAGACACAGGCCAAGGGCTGGTTTGCACTATATAACAACTGTCAGGGTAATAATATTAACTATCACTCTGGCATGGAAACGTATGCTCATAAAAGCTACCATATTGGTAGTAAAGTACAGCTCATTCTCCCCCTCTGTCTTGTACTGTCTGTTTCGATGTGTTCTGCAGGCAGGGGGCGGATCTAGGCATAGACATGGGGGGGGGGGGGGGGGGGGGGGGGGGGGGGGGGGGGGGGGGCTAAATGCCCAGTCTGCCCCACCGAACGTGATGACATGCAAAACAACCCAAGATATTTCAGTGCTTATTTTATTTGAAACACTGCTGAAAATGGTATGGGAAAATGTAGTAAGCTACACTACTTGCTTCTCTCGATAAAAAGTAGCTAAGCTACACTACAAGCTATCCCCAGAAAATTGTAGCAAACCACACTACAAGCTACACGACAAAAGTAGCTTGATGTAGCTTGCTACATCAAATATCTCAACTTAATGTACAACTTTCTAAATAATACTCATAATAATTAAATAATATCAATAAATGTGTATTATGTATATTAGAGGGATGTATATTTGAGGTTTTCTACCCATTAAAAGTGGGTGGAATTTGAAAATGTGTGTGGGAAAATGTAGTAAGCTACAATCTTTGTTACTCAAAATAAGTAGTGTAGCTTCACTACAAGCTACTCGAAACAAGTAGTGTAGCTTCACTACAAGCTATTCCCAGAACAAATGTAGTAAGCTACACTACAAGCTACGGGAAAATGTAGTTAAGCTATGTAGCTTAGAAAACAAGCAGAGCTGCCGAAGCAGACAACCCGCAACACTCCATGTTAAAAAATATTCTTCCAGGTGCAAGGCTCAGAGATATACGTAGAAAACAGAGAAAATGCCAGCACTCATTAAATGTCCTTTCTAATGTTCTTTATTTACCTCGCATAGTGTACAGCAACGAACGCGTTTCGACCTGTGTGGTCTTCCTCAGCGTTGTAGTGGACAACAGATAGTGAGGTGAATATATACAAGCTAATGCCATCATGTGGTCACAGGGTAATTAGTCAGCTGACAGCTGTCCACCAATCACATGACATCAGTGTTAGACATAATAATTGATGCAAGAAATATATACAACAGTAAATATGGACCAAAAAAAGGGTTATAAAAGATCATACCCATCTAGAATCTATACTATATTTGGGCCGGCCCCTAAACTAAGTCCTCTGTGAGGCTGTTGAACCAAACAGGAAAATATTAAAGACCTTTGAGTCTTGTCAAAGTGAGACTCATATTATAGAAATAGATAATTTAGAAAATACAACAACAACATGTCCCAAACAACCCTCTTTTCATGGAGTCTAGTCAAAGTGAGACTCAAATATTAGTAAAGAATATAGACAATATAGAAAATGTATTAAAAAGAGTAATGCAAAAGCCGGAAGCTCCTGGAGTGTACCCAGACTGGAACTAAATTTATTAGAGAAGGTTTAATAAGTAGAATTGAAGAATTTAGTAGTGTCCAATAAAGAATCGTTAATTTACAAAAAGCAACCCAAGAGGAGTTCCTCGTTTAGACCTTTTGGGTGCTCCGTCTGGAGTGTATGAATCCAAAAAGCTTCACGTTGCAATAACAACCTGTCCCGATCCCCCCCTCTTTTCATGGGGTTCACAACCTCAATACCCTGAAACCGCAAAGAGCTGACTGGGTGACCCACAGAATTAAAGTGTCGTGCTACAGAAGATTTTTCATCATTATTCCGGATAGAACTCTTATGTTCTGAGAATCTAGTTTTAATTTCCCTCCCTGTTTTTCCTACATAACATAGGCCACATGGGCATTTTAAGAGATAGACTACATGTTTCGTTTTACAGGATATTCTCCCTTTGACGGAATATTTTTTTCCCGAATGTGGGTGTAGAAATGTGTCGCTTTTGACCATAGCATTACAGTGTATACAATTGTGGCAAGGGAAATTACCAGAGGGGAGTGTAGATAAGAAGTGCTTAGGTGGACTATACAGGTCTGCTCTCACCAGTGTGTCCCTCAAGTTTTTGGCCCTCTTGTGGGCAAATAAGGGTTTGTCCTTAAAGACATGGCCAATGCTAGGGTCACTTGACAAGATGTTCCAATGTTTCTCTACACTCTGTCTAATGCTACTGGAGAGAGGTGAGAATGTGGTAGCACATACAATTCTGTTTGACACTTTAGAGCCTGATATTTTAGGAGTTAACAAGTCATTCCTGTCCAATTGTCTAGCTCTCTGTAGAGATTTATTCAGAATATTTTCACAATAACCCTTATGGGAAAACCTGGAGCAAAGTTCCGTAGCCTGTGATTCAAAGTCACTGTCAGAGCTGCATATTCTTTTAATCCTGACTAATTGACTATAGGGTAAGCCTTTTTTCAGACCTGGTGGGTGATAACTGGAATAATGAAGAAAACTGTTGCGATCTGTCTTTTTTCTGTGAACTTTGGTTGCTAGAGAGTCTGTCTTATTGACTACCACATCCAAGAACGGGATGGACTGCTGACTATGCTCCAAGGTAAACTTGATAGTGGGCATTCTACTGTTTAAATATGACTGAAATTCTAATAAATGTTCAACTGAGGAACTGTATACACAAAAGACATCATCGATAAACCTGAACCAACATTTCAAGTGTTTAGAGAAAGGATTGTTATTGTAAATGTAGTTCTCTTCGAACTTCCCCATAAATAAGTTGGCAAAATTAGGAGAACATGGACTGCCCATACTGACACCCTGACATTGCAGGTAGTAAGAGTTTTCAAACTTAAAGTAATTTCTGTTCAACACAAGTTTAGCTAGTTCAACCAGGAACTCTGTGGGTGGTTTTTTAACCGTTCTTTGATCTAGATAATAAGCAAGGGCATCGAGACCCTCTTGATTTGGTACATTGGTGTATAAAGCTGAAACATCAAAACTGCAAAGGATGTCAGTTGGTTCCATGTTCTCTATCACCTTAAGTTTGTTTAAGAAATCTGTAGTATCCTTTAAAAAGGAAGGAAGTCTAAACACCAGGTCTTTGATGTGAGTGTCAATATATTGAGAGATAGGTTCAGTGAGTGACTGAATACCGGCAACAATTGGTCGGCCTGGAACAGGTTCTATACAGGATTTGTGTATTTTAGGTAATGTGTGGAAAACTGGACGGATAGGATGTTTTTGTAACATGTAGTTAAATTCATCTTGTGTGATCTGGGACTCAGTCAGAGCCACAGTTAAGAATGTTTCTATTTCTTGTGAGAATTTAACTGTAGGGTCACCATTTAAAGGAGTATAAAAAACAGAGTTGCCAAGTTGACTCAATATTTCTTTTCTGTAAGATTCTTTGTTCTGTATAACAACAGCTCCACCCTTGTCAGCATGCTTAATCACAATACTGGTGTCTTTACAAAGATCAGACAAAGCTCTTTCTTCTTGTTCATCAATATTAGAATGAAATCTTTTTTTATTCAATATAGAGAAATTGTCCATTGTCTCTTGTTGGACCAGTCTGCAGAAAGTGGCTACAGAAGGATTGAAAGCGGTGGGACGAAAGTACTTTTTGCTCTAAATTGTTTACTCACCCCGGAGGGTATAGATGCCGTAGCATCACTAATAACACGCTGAGGAGATGATAAAGTGTTCGTGGCTCCCTTGGCAAAGAAAGCCTTCAGTTTAACTGATCTGAAAAACTTAAACAGTTCGATCCTCGTGGTGAAAGAGTCTGATTTGGTGAAAGGGACAAACGATAAACCTCTAGAGAGGAGGGACTCCTCGTGTTTAGTCAACTGTCTGTCGGAAAGGTTTATTACGTTCGATACCTCATCTGACCCCGTCTGTTGTTGTTCGGCCTGGCGGTGGTGGTGGTGTCGTCTCCCTCCACGCCGGGTCGGTCGTTTCTTGATCGAGTTTGGTAGCGGCCCGTGGGTGCTGCTGGTTCTAAAAAACGCCGCCGTCCACGTGCTGGAGCGGTGGTTAGATGTTCATCTGTGCCCGATTCATCGGTTGACAGGCCACTCGAGGCAGAGAAGTCTCCACGTCTCTGTCCCTGTTGTGATGATCTGTGTCTGTCGCGCCAGGTATAGACACGGCCATACTTGTAGTCCAAGGTGTCTCTGCGGAATTTGTACATCTTGACTTCAGTGAGATGTTTCTCATATGATTCAGTGACAGTAGCGCATTTATCTTTGATTTCTTTAATTTCTTCAGTCGTCAGTTTAGTGGACATGTCTTTCTCTAATTCAGCCAGTTCAGTTTTTGTTTTAATAATCTCATTGTCTGCGTGCTGAATAATCAACAGCATTATATCAAAAGAAGCCTTGTTGAGAATTTCGTGCCATTTTCTGGCAAACTCACCGCCATCATCGCGGCCCATGGCTGGTTCCTTGATGATGCGTAGCCCCCTTGGTATACGTTTGCTACGGTGGTACTTGGCCATAGTCGAGCCATGTAGAGCAGCCCGAAGTTGCTTCTTTAGTAGATACTGACGCCTGTGTAGAAATGTGGTGGCCGATTCTGTCACGGGGTCCGAGACAGAGATGGAAGAATCCTGGGGAAAGCGGCTCAGAATGTCGTCACAGTCTGTATCAGAGAAAGCCAGAGTGGAGGCTCGAATCTCAGTCAAACTGTCGATGTCCTGGTATGACGCCATGTTGTCCTGCTGTCACTTTGAGGTAGAACTCCGATTGGAGAGAGGGGGAGGTGCGTGGTTCAGTTAAACTGAGAAAACAAGCAGAGCTGCCGAAGCAGACAACCCGCAACACTCCATGTTAAAAAATATTCTTCCAGGTGCAAGGCTCAGAGATATACGTAGAAAACAGAGAAAATGCCAGCACTCATTAAATGTCCTTTCTAATGTTCTTTATTTACCTCGCATAGTGTACAGCAACGAACGCGTTTCGACCTGTGTGGTCTTCCTCAGCGTTGTAGTGGACAACAGATAGTGAGGTGAATATATACAAGCTAATGCCATCATGTGGTCACAGGGTAATTAGTCAGCTGACAGCTGTCCACCAATCACATGACATCAGTGTTAGACATAATAATTGATGCAAGAAATATATACAACAGTAAATATGGACCAAAAAAAAGGTTATAAAAGATCATACCCATCTAGAATCTATACTATATTTGGGCCGGCCCCTAAACTAAGTCCTCTGTGAGGCTGTTGAACCAAACAGGAAAATATTAAAGACCTTTGAGTCTTGTCAAAGTGAGACTCATATTATAGAAATAGATAATTTAGAAAATACAACAACAACATGTCCCAAACAACCCCTCTTTTCATGGAGTCTAGTCAAAGTGAGACTCAAATATTAGTAAAGAATATAGACAATATAGAAAATGTATTAAAAAGAGTAATATAAAAGAGTAATGCAAAAGCCGGAAGCTCCTGGAGTGTACCCAGACTGGAACTAAATTTATTAGAGAAGGTTTAATAAGTAGAATTGAAGAATTTAGTAGTGTCCAATAAAGAATCGTTAATTTACAAAAAGCAACCCAAGAGGAGTTCCTCGTTCAGACCTTTTGGGTGCTCCGTCTGGAGTGTATGAATCCAAAAAGCTTCACGTTGCAATAACAACCTGTCCCGATCCCCCCCTCTTTTCATGGGGTTCACAACCTCAATACCCTGAAACCGCAAAGAGCTGACTGGGTGACCCACAGAATTAAAGTGTCGTGCTACAGAAGATTTTTCATCATTATTCCGGATAGAACTCTTATGTTCTGAGAATCTAGTTTTAATTTCCCTCCCTGTTTGATGATGAAAAATCTTCTGTAGCACGACACTTTAATTCTGTGGGTCACCCAGTCAGCTCTTTGCGGTTTCAGGGTATTGAGGTTGTGAACCCCATGAAAAGAGGGGGGGATCGGGACAGGTTGTTATTGCAACGTGAAGCTTTTTGGATTCATACACTCCAGACGGAGCACCCAAAAGGTCTGAACGAGGAACTCCTCTTGGGTTGCTTTTTGTAAATTAACGATTCTTTATTGGACACTACTAAATTCTTCAATTCTACTTATTAAACCTTCTCTAATAAATTTAGTTCCAGTCTGGGTACACTCCAGGAGCTTCCGGCTTTTGCATTACTCTTTTATATTACTCTTTTTAATACATTTTCTATATTGTCTATATTCTTTACTAATATTTGAGTCTCACTTTGACTAGACTCCATGAAAAGAGGGGTTGTTTGGGACATGTTGTTGTTGTATTTTCTAAATTATCTATTTCTATAATATGAGTCTCACTTTGACAAGACTCAAAGGTCTTTAATATTTTCCTGTTTGGTTCAACAGCCTCACAGAGGACTTAGTTTAGGGGCCGGCCCAAATATAGTATAGATTCTAGATGGGTATGATCTTTTATAACCTTTTTTTTGGTCCATATTTACTGTTGTATATATTTCTTGCATCAATTATTATGTCTAACACTGATGTCATGTGATTGGTGGACAGCTGTCAGCTGACTAATTACCCTGTGACCACATGATGGCATTAGCTTGTATATATTCACCTCACTATCTGTTGTCCACTACAACGCTGAGGAAGACCACACAGGTCGAAACGCGTTCGTTGCTGTACACTATGCGAGGTAAATAAAGAACATTAGAAAGGACATTTAATGAGTGCTGGCATTTTCTCTGTTTTCTACGTATATCTCTGAGCCTTGCACCTGGAAGAATATTTTTTAACATGGAGTGTTGCGGGTTGTCTGCTTCGGCAGCTCTGCTTGTTTTCTCAGTTTAACTGAACCACGCACCTCCCCCTCTCTCCAATCGGAGTTCTACCTCAAAGTGACAGCAGGACAACATGGCGTCATACCAGGACATCGACAGTTTGACTGAGATTCGAGCCTCCACTCTGGCTTTCTCTGATACAGACTGTGACGACATTCTGAGCCGCTTTCCCCAGGATTCTTCCATCTCTGTCTCGGACCCCGTGACAGAATCGGCCACCACATTTCTACACAGGCGTCAGTATCTACTAAAGAAGCAACTTCGGGCTGCTCTACATGGCTCGACTATGGCCAAGTACCACCGTAGCAAACGTATACCAAGGGGGCTACGCATCATCAAGGAACCAGCCATGGGCCGCGATGATGGCGGTGAGTTTGCCAGAAAATGGCACGAAATTCTCAACAAGGCTTCTTTTGATATAATGCTGTTGATTATTCAGCACGCAGACAATGAGATTATTAAAACAAAAACTGAACTGGCTGAATTAGAGAAAGACATGTCCACTAAACTGACGACTGAAGAAATTAAAGAAATCAAAGATAAATGCGCTACTGTCACTGAATCATATGAGAAACATCTCACTGAAGTCAAGATGTACAAATTCCGCAGAGACACCTTGGACTACAAGTATGGCCGTGTCTATACCTGGCGCGACAGACACAGATCATCACAACAGGGACAGAGACGTGGAGACTTCTCTGCCTCGAGTGGCCTGTCAACCGATGAATCGGGCACAGATGAACATCTAACCACCGCTCCAGCACGTGGACGGCGGCGTTTTTTAGAACCAGCAGCACCCACGGGCCGCTACCAAACTCGATCAAGAAACGACCGACCCGGCGTGGAGGGAGACGACACCACCACCACCGCCAGGCCGAACAACAACAGACGGGGTCAGATGAGGTATCGAACGTAATAAACCTTTCCGACAGACAGTTGACTAAACACGAGGAGTCCCTCCTCTCTAGAGGTTTATCGTTTGTCCCTTTCACCAAATCAGACTCTTTCACCACGAGGATCGAACTGTTTAAGTTTTTCAGATCAGTTAAACTGAAGGCTTTCTTTGCCAAGGGAGCCACGAACACTTTATCATCTCCTCAGCGTGTTATTAGTGATGCTACGGCATCTATACCCTCCGGGGTGAGTAAACAATTTAGAGCAAAAAGTACTTTCGTCCCACCGGCTTTCAATCCTTCTGTAGCCACTTTCTGCAGACTGGTCCAACAAGAGACAATGGACAATTTCTCTATATTGAATAAAAAAAGATTTCATTCTAATATTGATGAACAAGAAGAAAGAGCTTTGTCTGATCTTTGTAAAGACACCAGTATTGTGATTAAGCATGCTGACAAGGGTGGAGCTGTTGTTATACAGAACAAAGAATCTTACAGAAAAGAAATATTGAGTCAACTTGGCAACTCTGTTTTTTATACTCCTTTAAATGGTGACCCTACAGTTAAATTCTCACAAGAAATAGAAACATTCTTAACTGTGGCTCTGACTGAGTCCCAGATCACACAAGATGAATTTAACTACATGTTACAAAAACATCCTATCCGTCCAGTTTTCCACACATTACCTAAAATACACAAATCCTGTATAGAACCTGTTCCAGGCCGACCAATTGTTGCCGGTATTCAGTCACTCACTGAACCTATCTCTCAATATATTGACACTCACATCAAAGACCTGGTGTTTAGACTTCCTTCCTTTTTAAAGGATACTACAGATTTCTTAAACAAACTTAAGGTGATAGAGAACATGGAACCAACTGACATCCTTTGCAGTTTTGATGTTTCAGCTTTATACACCAATGTACCAAATCAAGAGGGTCTCGATGCCCTTGCTTATTATCTAGATCAAAGAACGGTTAAAAAACCACCCACAGAGTTCCTGGTTGAACTAGCTAAACTTGTGTTGAACAGAAATTACTTTAAGTTTGAAAACTCTTACTACCTGCAATGTCAGGGTGTCAGTATGGGCAGTCCATGTTCTCCTAATTTTGCCAACTTATTTATGGGGAAGTTCGAAGAGAACTACATTTACAATAACAATCCTTTCTCTAAACACTTGAAATGTTGGTTCAGGTTTATCGATGATGTCTTTTGTGTATACAGTTCCTCAGTTGAACATTTATTAGAATTTCAGTCATATTTAAACAGTAGAATGCCCACTATCAAGTTTACCTTGGAGCATAGTCAGCAGTCCATCCCGTTCTTGGATGTGGTAGTCAATAAGACAGACTCTCTAGCAACCAAAGTTCACAGAAAAAAGACAGATCGCAACAGTTTTCTTCATTATTCCAGTTATCACCCACCAGGTCTGAAAAAAGGCTTACCCTATAGTCAATTAGTCAGGATTAAAAGAATATGCAGCTCTGACAGTGACTTTGAATCACAGGCTACGGAACTTTGCTCCAGGTTTTCCCATAAGGGTTATTGTGAAAATATTCTGAATAAATCTCTACAGAGAGCTAGACAATTGGACAGGAATGACTTGTTAACTCCTAAAATATCAGGCTCTAAAGTGTCAAACAGAATTGTATGTGCTACCACATTCTCACCTCTCTCCAGTAGCATTAGACAGAGTGTAGAGAAACATTGGAACATCTTGTCAAGTGACCCTAGCATTGGCCATGTCTTTAAGGACAAACCCTTATTTGCCCACAAGAGGGCCAAAAACTTGAGGGACACACTGGTGAGAGCAGACCTGTATAGTCCACCTAAGCACTTCTTATCTACACTCCCCTCTGGTAATTTCCCTTGCCACAATTGTATACACTGTAATGCTATGGTCAAAAGCGACACATTTCTACACCCACATTCGGGAAAAAAATATTCCGTCAAAGGGAGAATATCCTGTAAAACGAAACATGTAGTCTATCTCTTAAAATGCCCATGTGGCCTATGTTATGTAGGAAAAACAGGGAGGGAAATTAAAACTAGATTCTCAGAACATAAGAGTTCTATCCGGAATAATGATGAAAAATCTTCTGTAGCACGACACTTTAATTCTGTGGGTCACCCAGTCAGCTCTTTGCGGTTTCAGGGTATTGAGGTTGTGAACCCCATGAAAAGAGGGGGGGATCGGGACAGGTTGTTATTGCAACGTGAAGCTTTTTGGATTCATACACTCCAGACGGAGCACCCAAAAGGTCTGAACGAGGAACTCCTCTTGGGTTGCTTTTTGTAAATTAACGATTCTTTATTGGACACTACTAAATTCTTCAATTCTACTTATTAAACCTTCTCTAATAAATTTAGTTCCAGTCTGGGTACACTCCAGGAGCTTCCGGCTTTTGCATTACTCTTTTATATTACTCTTTTTAATACATTTTCTATATTGTCTATATTCTTTACTAATATTTGAGTCTCACTTTGACTAGACTCCATGAAAAGAGGGGTTGTTTGGGACATGTTGTTGTTGTATTTTCTAAATTATCTATTTCTATAATATGAGTCTCACTTTGACAAGACTCAAAGGTCTTTAATATTTTCCTGTTGGTTCAACAGCCTCACAGAGGACTTAGTTTAGGGGCCGGCCCAAATATAGTATAGATTCTAGATGGGTATGATCTTTTATAACCTTTTTTTTGGTCCATATTTACTGTTGTATATATTTCTTGCATCAATTATTATGTCTAACACTGATGTCATGTGATTGGTGGACAGCTGTCAGCTGACTAATTACCCTGTGACCACATGATGGCATTAGCTTGTATATATTCACCTCACTATCTGTTGTCCACTACAACGCTGAGGAAGACCACACAGGTCGAAACGCGTTCGTTGCTGTACACTATGCGAGGTAAATAAAGAACATTAGAAAGGACATTTAATGAGTGCTGGCATTTTCTCTGTTTTCTAAGCTATGTAGCTTAGCTACTTGTAACAAGTTACTGCCCATCACTGCTGCCCCCTTACCATTTTCTTCTGCCCCCCCAATTGGGAAATGTTATAAGCTATGTAGCTTAGCTACTTGTAACAAGTTACTGCCCATCACTGCTGCCCCTTATACCATTTTCTTCTGCCCCCCCAATTGGGAAATGTTATATCCGCCCCTGTCTGCAAGGGGGGGGGGGGGGGGGGGGGTATTCTGTCCACCCAATCTGGACAGAATAACACAGGAACCCACCCTGAGGCACGGCCTGCATGAACTACAGAGACCAGTGTTTGCTCAAATGCACGTTAGTCAGTGTTGGGACATGTGCACTACGTAACTTAATATATTACATAATATATTACCAAAATGCAGTAACTTGTAATATAAATATATTACTAAACAAAAACAATCTAATATATATACTTTTCTTTCTGCATTACTGCATTACTTTCAATATTACTTTCTGTCAATCTGTGTCGTTGCAAGTGTTCTTGTGACATTATATTGACAACTGCAGAAGTTAAATAATTACTTATTTTCTATCATTTGCCATCAACTTATTTACTGGCTTCCATGAATTCAAGGAATACATTTAACTCCTGTGTTAAGGAGTGATGTTTTTTTCAAGTTGATTTCAAATGGATTTGACCAGAAAGCCAAGCTTTATTGTACGCATGCCACTGGCCTGCACAATATTTGATTAATAATGATACTAAATATTTAATTATATATTTTGTGAAAATAATATTTAATAGTAATATTAATATATTACACTTGCTCAGGCAGTAATATTGTAATATAATATATTGCTTTAAAGTGATGGTAATAATTAATAAGTAATATATTAACAAGGTAAAGTAATATTCCCAACACTGACGTTAGTTGTAATGTGTGCATGACCCAGAAAGAAAAAAACACCCCAATTTGTTTATACAGTGTATTGTATTATATAATACAAGTTATAGTTATAATAATTATTAATACAGTTATAATTATTATTATTATTAGTGTTTTATTTCATATGTGGACACAGCACTTTCTACAGGTCAGTGGTTTTCAACCTTTTTTCATACCAGGGACCACTATTTATTCTGCATTTTAGCCACGGACCACCATTTGATGTCGATTTCAGTCTCTCTGATCCAAAACCATGCAAGGATTTTGAAGTTTTTGTCCACAATTAAGGAGAGATAAACTGATAACTGATATTTTGATGTAAAGCTTCAGGTGTGAATGTGTTACACAGATAACATGTTTGCATTATGTTCGCATTAGGTTTGAATTAGGGCTTTAACCAAAAAATCGATACATCGATGCATCGATTTGCATAACACGTGTCGACTCCAAAAAGCACGAGTCGATAAGTTGTTTTTTCCCTTCCTCCCAGGGAAAGGAGTAAAGAGGAGGAATTAAACATTTACCTTTGTTTCCCCCTTTTTTCTTTCTCTATGTGTGCGACGCGTGTGTATATAATTCAACTGTAATATTGGTTACTGTCACTCACGGACAGAAGTCTCCTTTGAAGTTTTTCCTTTGCAACTCTATCGGAGTTCAGCCTTAAGGCTTACCAATCTTACGCAGCGCGCTCTGGCGCGCGGTGTTCCACTGATCATTGCGTACACACGGATAAGATCGAACAGCAAACAGTGTCAAAGGAATACAGGACTTCATCAACCACCACCCGTGCGTAGTACGCACGGGACGCATGCTTCTGTCCGCGTCATTCTCATTAATTTACTGAATAGAACAGAAAAGAAACGCGGCGCGATATGGTGGTGGTGGTGGTGGTGGTGGTGGTGGAAGAGGAGGAGGGCGCTTCATGTAAATGGATCGTATTCTGATGTGGCCGCTGTTAGAATGATCATGTCTTCTGTTGGGCGCGCGGCGTTCCACTGATCATTGCGTACACGGATCAGATCGAACAGCAAACAGTGTCAGAGGAATACAGGATTTCAACCACCACCTCCCCATGTTACAGTGCAGTGGTCGTCTTGTTCCTCGTTTCGCATGCGACGCACGGGACGCATGCTTCTGTCCGCGTCATTCTCATTAATTTACTGAATAGAACAGAAAAGAAACGCGGCGCGATATGGTGGTGGAGGAGGAGGCTTCTTGTAAATGGATCGTATTCTGATGTGGCTGCTGTTAGAACGATCATGTCTTCTGTTGCGTTCTAATGTGTGGGCTGCTCAGTGCTGTGTATTGATAATGTTAGCCTATGTGTTTTTATGGCTGGCCTGGGAGTGGACGCTGCGCTGTGTGCCAATATTGTTTTCATATTGTATTAAGCTTGCCACATGCGCCATGCGTAGCCTCGCGATGTGTTTTGTATAAGCACTGCGCCGGCATATAGCGGCACCATTTGATCCCCACCCTTCCTCGGGGAACCACCACGGGTCCCCCCCCCCCCCCCCCCCCGCGCCATAAAACGATAAATCGATAATTTATCGACTTGACTGTCTGACAAGTCGACTTGAAAAAAATTCAAGTCGTTAATGCCCTATGTTCCCAGTACAAAATTAGGCATTCAGTATATGGCAGTATCCTTTGCTCACTGTTGTTTAATAATAGACAAAAATAGACGATCGATTGACTTTAGCACCAACATGGTTTAGTGACATGTTAACCATATCTGTGTCAGCCAATAAAGAGCAGTTAAAGGTACAGTAGGTAGAAGTGAATCTGAAGGGAAACACACCCTATAAATACAGACAGCCAACGATGGATAAACAACGTCGGCCGACATCAGCGACGCCGGCGGTCATTGCCGTAAATTCTCGCTTCGAATGGCATGCAAAATGAGTACTGTAAATGACGATGCTGTGGTGCACTGAAAAAAAAGGAGGGTAGAGGAGGAAGTGGTGCGGAACTAGGAAACAAACTGCGCCGAACGGTTCGGGGTCGAGGGGGGAAAAAAGCAGCACTTCGCTCTGATTGGCTATCCCCGGGCGATGTCAGCCGATTTGGCCGAAAAGCTCGGCGATTTTCATCTTTTCGGCCGACGTTGCCCCGCCCACTTTTTCGACCGTCGCCCGTTCTGCTGCTGTCGCCCGAATCGGCGGCTCTCATAGACAAATAATGGATGTCGGGCGACGTCGTTTGTCCATCGCCCGCTGTTAAACGTACTCTGACCATAGGCTAGATCAGGGGTGCCCACACTTTTTTGACTTGAGAGCTACTTTCAAAATGACCAGCTCAACGAGATCTACACATAATTTTTTTTTTCAAGGCCCATTTCAAGGCCCCCAAGAAAGCTTGACTTTGAAATAGTGGTGATGGTGTTACTTACTGTTATAGTGTTTAAGAATAATGCACTTATAATGAAAAATTGACGGGGAGAATTGGAAGGTTTTCTTGTATATGCTACTATTGACGTCCACAATTGGGAAAGAGAACTGGCAAAACAACAATTATTCTCCAATTTCCGAATTGTGTGGACTCTTACGTAATTCGGATGTTTAAATATAATTTAACTCTTGAGAGTGTAAAATGAAACCATTTTACACTCTCCATTCTTTTTAAATGAAACCAAATGGACCCTTACGGGTCCATTTGGTTTCATTTTAACGCTCCTAAGAGTTACAGATCTATACATTTTAGGGGTCTGTCATGTGTTAAAATGAAACCAAATGGACCCTTACAGGTCCATTTGGTTTCATTTTAACGCTCCTAAGAGTTACAGATCTATACATTTTAGGGGTCTGTCATGTGATCTACCTGCACGGCCTGTGTGATCTACTGGTAGATCACGATCTACATTGTGGGCAACCCTGGGCTAGATGGAGCATCGTTGAAGCAGTATAATAACATTGTCTGGTATAATTAGACTGTCTGCTATATTACACATGTAACATAACTGAGATGACGTTGGTCTACCATGGCAGCGGTTATCAGGGCCAGGACCAGTGGAGTATGAATTAAACTCTATCCCACTCCTCCCCTGAGTCAACAGGCAACCGGACCGATCTTATCTGACCCACAGAAAACAATACAATACAAAACAAAAAAAGGAACTAGACAGAGTCAGAGATGAAAAGTGAGCTTTCAATAACCAACATAATGTAGTTAAACATCGACAACGACAACTGAAAAATACACCAAAGTATGAAGTTACTGTCAGTTAAAGGATACGGTGATGACTGGCCATCCGTACAAAACACTCGCAAACACTTACGCGCGCATGCGTATGTATGTGCATGACTGCAAATACACATGCGCACGCACGCACGCACACACGCACACACACACACACACACACACACACACGCACACACACACTCAAAAGCTAATGTTGAAAGTGCATTATTACAATAGCCCTGTATATCATAATAAAGATAAAATACATCATAATCTTTTCTTGGTATCGAATGTTGTGTAAAAAATGTGTTTTTGCTTTTACTTTTGCATAGAAATAAGGCTGTAATAACATAAAACAACAGTCCAACGCTAATGTAGAGCTCGCGGCAGCCGTACCCAAAGTGCTTTTCTGAGAGAGATGGAATGGGGCGGCGCGCTGCGAGTAAGTCTTGTTATTGTATCTTTGTATAAATAACAGTCTTTGCTGGCAGGTTGACTCGTCCACAACCACATATGCAGGGGTTGACACTAAGGCCTCCGAAGCACTTGCCCATCGGGCAAGTGCAAGTCAGGTTCTACTTGCCCTCAGGTCATGGTCACTTGCCCCCCCCCAAAATATATTGCAAATTTTGCATTTAAGTTTACTTCCTACTTGGGTGCTTTAAACCAGGGGTTTTCAACAGTTGGTCCCTGAGAGGGTTCCAGGTGGTGCCCAGCTAAGTTGGTTAACCAGATGTAACTCTTGAGAACGTAAAAATGAAACCAAATGGACCCTTGCGGGTCCATTTGGTTTCATTTTTACACTCTCAAGAGTTAATATTCATCATCTTAATTAGCCCAGGTCGCAATGACTGCCTTCAAGACAAATTTATCTTGTGTTGTGTTATAGTGCACACTAAGTTGCACACTTGCCCGATCGGGCAACCAGGTAGCAGTCTTCACTTGCCCCACCATTTTTTTTACTTGCCCCAGGCAAGCGGGCAAGTGTTAGTGTCAAGCCCTGCATATGGTGTTGATTGTGTCCTCCAATATGCCACAAATGTGACCAAAAACATCCCTTTTCGTACATTTTTTTTGACACAGCAGTAGGAAAACAAAACAAAAACCAGCATTCTCTCTGCGGAACCTTTCCTTCCTGTAAGTGGAATACATTTTCAGTGGATAAAAATCAAAAAAAGACGGACACAGTGGATCCAAGTATGGTGGTGGTTGAGGAGCGTATGGGGGGAGAGAGACGGACATTGAAACTGTAGTTTCAGCATTCACTCCGTACGGGTTATTATATGTGCTTGTGAGACATACAGTACACCATTGTGGTATAGAAGGATGCTCCTGTTACAACCTCAAAACATTTGGTTTAAGTGAGAATCACAGAATTGTTTTCCAAGTCTTCTTCTTCTTCTTCTTTGCACTTTGGCAGCATGAGGGAAGTAGCTGTAGAAATTAAAAAAAGGGTTAAATAAAAAATAAAATAAAATGTTGTAACGCCCGGCTCTGCTTTGAGCTCCACTCAAAGCCGAGAATCGCTTTTGTCTCATTTCAATCAGACCTTCCTATTCTTGCTATTATTATAGCAAGCGTTCATTTAATATAAAATGGTGTCAGCAAAAAAGCAACATTGTTCGATTTCAACGCGGCACCAACTATATTTCTACGGCTCTCTCAAAAGTCCCAGTTGGCCATGCATTCCCCCGTATAGCCTTATGGCCATTTTATTTTGTTATTCAACAGTCCAGAGGAGGCAAAAGCTGCGTTTTTCCCAGGTAGAAAGCACGTTGGACATTCTCCCATGTCGGTTGATGATGCATATTGTCAGATGACATAGTTGACAACATTTCAAATAGCAACAAGGGGCGCCGTTTTGGAAAGACAACGTGGGCTGAATGTAACGGGATAGTCACACACGGATGGTGGCTTTAGTTCCTACGGCAAAACCTTAGCTCTCTCTGTGGAAAGAGAGCTGTCAAAGCTTTTGTTTTAACAGATTCCGATTTAGATCCAGGAAGTCAAAACAGAGACTCGTAAAGACACGACAAGCGCCTTTCTGTTGTGTTGCGCGCTTCACTATATTTCGTTTACGTTCAGGCGTGCGGCCCAGTAAAATGAATTTATAGGAATTTCACAATACCTGGGTATTTCAGCGGGTCCCAGTGTGTAGGGTGAAATATGAAACACAGCTCTAGTATGACCTCGGTTCATTCAAGGTCATTTTCACTGTTTAAATGGGCAATGTACAGAAGACACTTGCATCAAACTGTTCAAACACAGTTCTTGTTTTTTTTTTATCCCTGTTTTATTGTTGCTCATTCACCGACTTGGAAGGAGCATTCTTAAAACATTTTTTGGCCTCAGTCTCTTTGGTCCTATTGGATAGAAATAAGAGTACCTCCATTCCAATGTCACATAGGTGCATGACTGTAACAACACTCCATTTTCGACCCTTTCTGCGCGTGTGGGAAATCGTTTCCACGTGTTTTACATTGTTTTCTGGGCCTTTGTGTGCTCCGCGGGACGGCCTCCTCTATTCCGTCTTTCAGGAAAAAGGTCGCGGCTAAAAATGGAACTGGGAATCAGCTGGGAATCGCACAGAGAGATGGTCAGTAGCCTCGACACACCAGGCTTTCATTTTCGTCTGCGTTGCGCGAAAACGGAAAGCCCGGACTAATTTGTTACCCACAGTGGCCTAGAGGGGATTGGGTCAACCTTTCGGAAAGGGGGGCGGGGGCGTCGTTCCAGATGATGTGACGTAGCACAGCAGTGGAGGGGCGGTAGGTAGGGGGAGGGGCCCTGGATGACGACACACTGGTGAGATCCAATCAGATCAGCTCATCTGCCGTCGAAAAAGTCGAGGCACCCCTCCCACCCCTGGGCCAAAATCATTTGGAGTTAGGCCAGGCTAAGATGGTCAGTAACTACTTTGAAAACCAAAGCAAAAAAAATGTCAGGAGGTTTAATCTTATCTGGTGCAAAAACACAGGTTGAATCCCTCACCCCAAACCCCCCAGCTTAGGCCCAAACCGTTTCGACTTGATTTGTGTGTTTCTTTACCTTCAAGATGGCGAGGGAGGGAGTGGAGGAGGGGCTTCAGGGGTTGACACTAAGGTCTCTGAGGCACTTGCCCATCGGGCAAGTGCAAGTCAGGTTCTACTTGCCCTCAGGTTATGGTCACTTGCCCCCCAGGTTCCAGGTGGTCACCAGTTAAGTTGGTTAACCAGATGTAACTCTTGAGAACGTAAAAATGAAACCAAATGGACCCTTGCGGGTCCATTTGGTTTCATTTTTACACTCTCAAGAGTTAAAATTCATCAACTTAAGTAGCCCAGGTCTACACTGTAGAAGATTAATGGTCATTTTGATGTGTTAATTTGCCTGTTTTGTTTCCCAAATCCAGCCTGGAATCGTGGATATCTAGAAAGCAGGGAAAGACACAGAGGCAGAGTGCAACGACTGCCTTCAACACAAATTCATCTTGTGTTGTGTTATAGCGCACTAAGTCGCACACTCGCCCGATCGGGCAACCAGGTAGCAGTCTTCACTTTGCCCCGACCATTTTTTTTTTACTTGCCCCGGGCAAGCGGGCAAGTGTTAGTGTCAACCCCTGGGCTTGTTGTTGGGGTTTGTTGTTGTTCAGTGACAGAGGCTGAGCTCCTTGCGGACGGAGCACTTCTTGCACTGCACCACGCAGCACCAGTGGAAGCGGCACAGGCAGTTCTCCTCGAACACCACCGTCTCGTCGCGGTGGCCGCGCTCGCAGCACAGCAGGTCGCAGCCGCTCACGTCCATGGCGGTGCTGTTGCAGGCGCGGCCCCGCGTGCCCAGCGAGCCCGTCTTGCGGTTGGCCAGGCAGAAGTCGGGCGACTCGGCCGAGTAGATGAGGTCCTGGCGGTCGGGCGGCTTGATGTTGTGGCCCACGGGGATGAGCGTCTTGCCGTCGTTGCCGCCCATCACCTTGGAGGCGCCGTTGAAGCGCTCCAGCAGCCGCTCGCCCACCTCGCGGAAGTGCGGCATCTTCTTCCAGCACGTGCGCAGCGTGCACGAGCCCGACAGGCCGTGGCACTTGCACTCGGTCCGCATGTAGAGCTTCACCGCCTGACGGGGGAGTGTGGGGGGGTAAAGATAATGGAGGATGTTAAGGTTGGAAGGAAAGTGGGGATGAAAAAAAAAAAAAATCAAGCGGAAAGGGTTGAGTAAAAAGGTGGAGGGTGTTGGGGAAGGAGAGACAGAGCAGGGAGAGAGAGAGAGAGAAAGGGAAGAGGAAATGTAAATGGTGTTTAATTCAGTCACTACTGTATAGAACAGAGCCATGTGTATCTTCTGACAAATGAAAAATAGTGCACTAAAGGTGTAATTTATAGTTGTGTTTTTGCGATATATCACACACAACTGGCACACGTGCAGACACTGCACACACACGCGCAAGCAAACACACACACACACACACACACACACACACACACACACACACACACACACACACACACACACACACACACACACACACACACACACACACACACACACACACACACACACACACACACACACACACACACACACACACACACACACTCAGATAGATAGATAGGTGAGATAAAAGTAGACGCTATTCAGAAGGAATTTAACCCCCCCAACCCCCCTCTCCCTCCATATTGCCTCAGGCCTTCCTACATCTAACAAGCCTTGACAACAGATCATTCACTTATACACTGCACATAATTAACCCATCACACACACACACACACACACACACACACACACACACACACACACACACACACACACACACACACACACACACACACACACACACACACACACACACACACACACACACACACACACACACATGCGGACGCACACACATACTGCAGCACACTCAGACCTCTTTAAGAAGTGTGTCTTGTGCCAGTTGTGGAAAAGTATAACCAAGTACATTTACATTTACTAAAACTACTGAAGTTACAGTACTTACAATCTTGAGGTACTTCTAATTTAATATCTTTAGTTTCACCTCCACACTACAGCCCGACTGCAGGAAACATTTGAAAAAAATAGTTGGCGACTAACTTTTCAGTATTCTCTATTAAGCACAAACTAACTAATTAAGCTGTTGTTCATGTACATAAAACATATATATTTTTTTTAAACTTTTACTCTAGTAATTTACTAGTGTATTTCTACTTTGGAGGAGGAGGAATTGCCTGCACTTATTATTATGCCTGAGTACCTCTTTCTTTCTCTCCACCGTTTTGTCTGGCAGCGCGTTCCCTTCTGTTGTTTTGTTCAAATAGCTGCACGTTAATGCTATAATTGGACGTTCCCCCACCTCTTCAACCTTTCCTCTCCTCCTCCTCCTCCTCCTCCCTCCCTTCCTCCCCGTCTACCTGTCTTTGACCCCAGCAGACAGACGGGTGCATCCCATCACAGCCGCTTCGCCTCAATTAGACTCAGCGACCTTGCTGCCGTTACACCCCCCCCCCCCCCCCCCTCAAAAAAAAAAAAAAAAAAAAAAAAACTGACAATCCACAAGCTGGACACATGCTTGTAGGTTGGAGACTTTTTTTGCGGATGCGGGTGTACAGTATTAATTAATCCTTTCCGTACCGTGACGCATTATGTTATACTTCAGCTATTGAAAAAAAAAATAGCAGATCTACAAGCTCATAGCGCGCCACCGACTGGCACGCTTGTAGGTCTTGTAGGTCTGCTATTTTTGAAAAAAAAAAAAAACGTGAAAATGTCGGCATGAAATATGTTGAGCATCACTGACAAAGGAACATAGATTTTTCAGGGGTAAAAAAATAGAAACCATTGTCACAAACTAGAATCTAGCACCAGAACCTAGAATGTAGCATCAGCAACTAGAATCTAGCACCAGAAACTAGAATGTAGTGTTGGGAACCAGATTCTAGCGTCTAAAACTAAATTGTGGTGTCAGAAAGTAGAATGTAGTGTCAGAAAATAAAATGTAGCATCAGAAACTAGAATGTAGCTCAAGAACCTTGAATGTAGTGTGAGAAACTAGAATGTTGTGTCAGAAAGTAGAATGTAGTGTCAGAAACTAGAATGCAGAGTCAGAAACTAGAATGTAGTGTCAGAAACTATAGAATATAGTGTGAGAAACTAGAATGTAGCTTAACTCCTTAACTGTTTTACCACGACTTTTGGAGTGATTGGTTATTCTGTTGTCTGTTTATCACTCCAAAAGTCGTTTTGGGTTTTGTTTTATTAACAAGCTCATTAACTCACTGCACACCACCTGATGAAGTCTTTTGAGTGGTGATTACACTACAAAACCCAGAAAACACCTCACACACTTTACAACTATCATTGATAAATGATAAATTATATAACTTTAAATGCATTTATCTCTGAATGAGCCCTGGAAACAGTGAAATGTGAAAATACAGCCTGTTTTGCCAAATGTATTAAAAAAAGCCGAAACACTTGATCAACTCATTTTATTTTTTCCCTTAAAGTAGACACCTTAAACTGTCTTTGGATATCATTCATTTGTACAAATTCACAACAGAGGATTTTCTATAAATGATTGTGTTAATATTGAGCCTAGCTTTTCTGCTGATCTGTCAAAGAGTCAAGAGCCTTGAATGTAGTGTGAGAAACTAGAATGTAGTGTCAGAAAGTAGAATGTAGTGTCAGAAAGTAGAATGTAGTGTCAGAAACTAGAATGTAGCATCAGAAACTAGAATGTAGCTTCAGAAACTTGAATGTAGTGTCAGAAACTAGAATGTAGCGTCAGAAACTAGAATGTAGTGTCAGAAACTAGAATGTAGCATCAGAAACTAGAATGTAGCATCAGAAACTAGAATGTAGTGTCAGAAACTAGAATGTAGCATCTGAAACTAGAAACTAGTCGGGACAAAACAGGTTCGCAAATTTACAGTACTACACCCTTCCTCTCTCTGCGTCTCTGGTGTGGTGATGTGAATGTTAATCAGCGTTTTCTGCAGGAGTGTGCACAACAAAACTGGAGGCCGCCCGTGGCTGACAGCTCTAAAGCAAATGAGAGATGGAAGACCTTCCCAGCAATAACATGTCATTAACTTCTTAAAAAGGTACATAAGGTCTCCAGAAAAAAAGGACAGCCAAAGAGGTTCCTCTATATATCGCTCCCCTCTCTCCGCTCCCAATCTACCAGGTAGTTGACTTGTCCCGGCCATAATTCACCACCGTGTAAATACACGAGAGTGGAGCGAGCAACAAAGAGCGACTTTAAACTTTAACAAGGGCCGGGGAAATGTTAGAAGCTATGTGCCTCGGAGGCTCGAAAACAAAATGTGTGGCACGCTCTTGTTTTTTGTGTTTCAGAAACTTGATTCTTGTTCGAATATCGGTTTACGGCGCAACACTAATATGGCCCGAGGCGATGTCTTTCTCCTTTGGATCTCGCTTGCGACGGCGGAGCATTCCATAAGATACAAGCAATGCTTTTGTTCCTATAATATCCCTGTATATAGAACGGTGAATGATATTACTGCTCGATGTGTTTGCATCATGGCTGCCTGCGGGGGTCAAATAAGTTTCCATATGCCACGTATTCAATAGCAAATATTTCTCTGCTTGTATCGCATGGACATTTTTGAAAGACATTGGGACGTGAATCTCAAAAGTATGCCATTTTACACATGTTGAGTGAGTGAGCTCACACATCCTCCTCAAAATAGAACAATATTTGTATTCATACCTCCTTAGTGGGGGTATGAATACAATGGGGCTAATGGGTGTTGTTCAAATTCACCGATTTACATCGCTCCAAAATGCATTTTTTTTGCCATATATTGTCTCCCCACCAGGTCAGCAGTGGGTTGACAATTACACTTTCACTTTTGCTTCAGCAAAAGTTGAAAGTGCACGGCTTATGGCTGAACCACTGCTGAACCAAAAGTGAAAGTGTGAGGGTCGACACACTATTGACACGGTGGAGAGACAATATATAGCACAAAAATGCATTTTGGAGAGATGGAAATACTGAATTGGAACAACTTTCAATCTAAGCTTATTTTGGGGTAGGCGAAACATTTCAGTGTTTTCACTAAATAACAACTGGGTCATTTTTGGGAGGCAATAAATCAACCGCAAATAAAGTTAAGAAAACTTTTTGGGGTGGAATTCTCCTTTAAAGTTCTACTGTCCAAGGATGTTATGATGTGATTTTTACTTATGATGATGATTATTATTATTATTATAGAATTTGCCTTCGTATATTACAAATAAATAAATGATTCATAACTTTGTATTGTTTTTAGAGCTGTCAATCGATTAAAAAAAATAGTCGCGATTAATTGCATGATTGCCCATAGTTAATCTTTGATTACTCGCAATTTAATCGCATATTTTTATGATTTCTGAATATGCCTTAAATGAGTGTTTTTCAAAGATATTCATATCAAGGTCAATTATTTATTCTTCATTTGAGCCACAGACCACCATTTGATGACATTAATTTAGACTTCCAGACCTAAATTAAAGAATTTGTCAACAATTTGATGTTGGTATCATTAGGAGCGAACATGCACATTTTGTAGAAAGTTTTCTACATTCTCTAATTGTGTAGACTTATTTTAAAGTAACTTAACTGATGCAAATATTTAACAATTATTCATCTGCATTTGGCGAAATTAAACCAAATAGACCCACTTGGCCTTTGGTTTTACTGTGAGTTAATCTTGCACTAAAAAAATTAATCACGGCTGAGTTAACTCACGGCTGAGTTAACTCGCGATTACCTAGTTAATGCTGACAGCCTTAATTGTTTTATACCTGTATATTGTAAAAAATATATGTACATACTAGGGCTTTAACCAAAAAATCGATACATCGATGCATCGATTTGCATAACACGAGTCGACTCCAAAAAGCCCGAGTCGATAAGTTGTTTTTTCCCCTTCCTCCGAGGGAAAGGAGTAAAGAGGAGGAATTAAACATTTACCTTTGTTTTCCCCTTTTTTCTTTCTCTATGTGTGCGACGCGTGTGTATATAATTCAACTGTAATATTGGTTACTGTCACTCACGGACAGAAGTCTCCTTTGAAGTTTCCTTTGCAACTCTATCGGAGTTAAGCTTTAATTTAGGCTTACCAATCTTATGCAGCTGCGCTCTTGCGCTCTGGGCGCGCGGCGTTTCAGCTGATCATTACGTACACGGATCAGATCGAACAGCAAACAGTAACCAACACCTCCCTGTGCTACAGTCAGTGACCGTCTTGTTCCTCGTTTCGCATTAGGCTATGATTAGGCTACGCAGTACGCATGGGATGCATGCTTCTGTCCGCGTCGTTCTCATTAATTTGCTGAATGGATCAGAAAAGAAAGGCAACGCGATATGATGGTGGTGGTGGTGGAGGAGGAGGAGGCGGCGGCTACATGTAAATGGATAGTATTCTGATAATGTGGCCGCTGTTAGAACGAGCATGTCTTCTGTTGCGTTCTAACGTGTGGGCTGCTGTGTATTGCTGTGTTGCTGTGTTTTTATGGCTGGCCATAGTGGACGTTGTGCTGCGCTGTGCCAATATTGTTTTCATAAGCTTGCCACATGCGCCATGCGTAGCCTCGCGATGTGTTTTCTATAAGCACTGCGCCGGCATATAGCGGCACCATTTGATCCCCGACCCCCCTCGGAGAACCACCACGACGGACCCCCCCCCCCCCCCCCCCCCCCCCCGCGCCATAAAACGATAAATCGATACAACTTCGACTTGACTGTCTGACAAGTCGACTTGAAAAAATCTCAAGTCGTTAATGCCCTAGTACATACTGTATATGCTAATATATGCATCATATAGGCTATGTTGCATATGTGCAATAATCAGGTACATACAGTATATGTGTCATATATATCCACATATATGCCACAGTCAGGTACATATGATAAGAATATCACAAGAAAATATACAGTATTTACATATATGAAATTGGCCCCCTACATATTATGTAGGGCAGTGGTTTTCAACCAGTGGTCCGGGGACCACTAGTGGTCCTTGAGGGAGTTCCAGGTGGACCCCAGGCTAAATGATGGACAGTTGATAAACCAGATGTAACTCTTTAAGAGTGTAAAAATGAAACCAAATGGACCCTTGCGGGTCCATTTGGTTTCATGTTTACACTCTCAAGAGTTAAAATATTCATCATGTGAATTACCCCCAGTCTACACAACTACAGAATGTAGAAGATTAATGGTCATTTTGATCATCTGCATGTTTGACTGTTTTGTTTCTGAAATCCAGCCCGGTATTGTGAATAAAAGCAAAAGAAATCTTTAGTTTTGGGGTCTGTGGGGATGAAAAATGTTCTCAAATGGTAGCCCGCGACTCAAATTCTGAATAAATAGTGGGCCCTGGTATCAAAGAGGTTGAAAACCACTGATGTAGGGGGCCAATTTTATATACTGTATGTACATATATTTTCTTTTTATGTGGGATATAACAATGCGTGATTATCACACAATCCCAAGGCACACCTGGCCTTGGCCTCCCAGCGTTTTAACCCATTGTGTCCTGATCACGTTCTAGTTTCTCATGCCAGATTCTAGTCCCCCACGGTAGATTCTAGTTCCTCTCAGTAGAATGTAGTTTCTGAAGTTAGATTCCATTTTAGTTCCTGACACTAGATTCTAGTCCATGACACCACATAAATTATAGTTTGTGACACTAAATTCAAGTCCCTGGCGCGAGATTCTAGTTTTTCTGGAAAAATATCTTTCTGTGTCAGTGCTGCTTGACATTATTTCATAGGAAGGACCCCCAGAAATATCTATTATTTAGCTGCAGAACCTCCTCTAAAAACATGTTGTTCTAGGGAAAGATTTGAGTTAAAATGCTTGCTTCCAAAATAATGTACCGATTTTCCGCACCGGATTATAAGGCGCACCGGATTATAAGGCGCACCTTGTAAAACTGTTTTCATATACTGTATAAGGCGCACTGGATTATAAGGCGCAGAGAATAGAATCTACTATTGTTAACATAGAATAGAAGCACCTGCAGTCAAACAATCCATATATAAGGCGCACTGGATTATAAGGCGCACTGTGGATTTTTGAGAGAATGAAAGGCTTTTAAGTGCGCCTTATAGTCCGGAAAATACAGTATTCAAAGATTTGCACCCCATTTTCCACAATTTTTCAAAAATAGCAGAACTACAAGCTCATATCGCGCCACTCGGTGGCGCGATATGAGCTTGTAGATCTGCTATTTTTCAACAGCTAAAACACCAAAACGCGTTCAGTTACACAGATGGGCTAACTGATCTCTAGACATGGGTAAACCATTGAGTGAAGGGGGCTGACGTCACACAGTACCGTACCAGCCTGCCTGCCTCGTTGTTGTGCAAGTCAATCAGGGCCCTGATGTCACTCTTGCCTCTCCTCCTTTTGGCGTCCATGAACTGTTTGGACTTCTCGTAGCCAAACTCCACGTCATCCCCGCAGCCCCCCCACTCCCACTTCACTCCCCCCTCCCCGTTGGGGGAGGAGGAGGAGGAGGAGGAGGTGGTGAGGGGCCGCGGCGGCGCCCTGCTCCGCGTGGCCTCGCACCCGCACTGCAGCAGGTCCCCCATGCTGCAGGCCTGCGTCACGGCGTGGGTCACGCCGGCCGCCGTGATGGCGTAGACGAACGCCGTCTCCCGGATGTCTGCAAGAGAGAGAGAGAGAGAGAGAGAGAGAGAGAGAGAGAGAGAGAGAGAGAGAGAGAGAGAGAGAGAGAGAGAGAGAGAGAGAGAGAGAGAGAGAGAGAGAGAGAGAAAAAGATTTGAGATCTGGGAAAGAATCGTGTGATTATGCCTGCATTTGCACTTTGGTTATGCATCGTATCACTCACCTAATGGAGAAAAAGAAGAACATTTCCAATAGTTTAAATGGCCAGTCTACAAGCTCACAATGTGTCAATAGACACATTGAACTATTCCAAACTATTCCAAAATAGTAAAAAAAAAAAAAATGATAAGGGGTTTAGGATAAGGGGTTTAAATGAAAATGGAGCCCCAGATCTACAAGCATGTATATAGGACAAGTAGTATCCAGTATGATAATTTGTAGGATTGTAGGTCAGCTATTTTAGGTAGTGGTACAAAAAGTACTCGAAGACCCAGTGAATTGAAAAATACATTTATCACACTTTTAGACCAAATCCATGGTCATTATATAGCCATACCCAACAATGCATGCCCAAAAATGGGAACATTTTCACTTGTGTGTATTTTTAAATAAAAAGTCCATACAAATCGATTTTTAATTATTTATTGAAAACCAAAATGTATTGCGTGACCATGTCATGGGGCCTACTGCAATATAAAGCTAGTAGAAATGACGTTGACCTGTTTTTATCCCATTTCTGAATTGTCCTACACAAACACAGGTGTCAGAAATACTTTCTGGCATTTAGACAGCGTATTACAGGGTTTAAACTCAATCATCACGTTAGAATATATATCTGAACACATTATACGGTATAAATAGGCCAGTCCAAGTGTTGCCTGCATAGTTCTTGTGTAGTGGCGATGGGATGATTGGAACCATCCCACTGAGATAGAAACAAGGCACGCTGCATGTTCCTTGAAACTAGCCATCCCATCGCTTGAAGGGATTCATGCTGTGTGATTGGCTCAGAAACCCTCTGTGCCAGATAATCGGGTGTGATCCAAAATAAAATAATAAAAAAAAACACTGCTTCCAGTTCACCGCACCTTTAAGTTAAGTATCAACACTGCAATGTATTAGATAAATATTGCATTCATATAGCGTCTTTATGGAAGGCGCTTTACATAGTGCATTACATTCGCCCATTCACACACACATTCATACACCGATTGCGGCTGAAGCCAATGCAATGTGTACAGCACATCAGGAGCAATTTGGGGTTCAGTATGTTTTCCAAAGACACTCGGACATGTAGGAGGAGGAGCCAGGATTCGAACGCTCGACTCATGGATCATTGGACGTCCTGCTCTACATTCTGAGCCACAACCTCCATAGACCTACAAGCTGTGAGCTTGTAGATTGGCTATTTTGTTTGGTAATAATAAAAATGATCTAAACAAGAAAAGGGTGAAATAGTAATTAGCTTTTCAAATAAATGTGGTTGAGTAAAAGTGCAATATGTGTACCTTGTGATGTGCTGTAATCTTGTAGATCAATTATTAAATGTGTCAGTGATTTATATTACAAATAACTTTGGAATGTTACAAATAACATTCCAATGCTCAATGAAAATAAGAAAAGAAAAAGGTCTTTGTGTGCAATTACTTGTGCAACAATTAATCCACATAAATTCTTAAAGGTAGGGGAAGTGATTTCACTTTTGTCAGATATCACACAAAAAATATTTTTTTTCTGTTAAAATGCTCTATTATAAGGTGTGGAAACCACATATGGAGTTTCCCCTCCCCCACGTTAGCAGAGGAGCTAATAAAAGTTCCCCAGGTCACCACAATTCTCCTCCAATCAGGAGAGAGCAGCAGGTTCACATAGTGTAGCTACTTTTGGGGGGCCCTAGTGCACCAGGCTGGTACTACACCATGAATTTCAAATCACTTCCCTACCTTTAATGGCGACAGACCTACACATGGATGTATCTCTTGACACATTCATGCTCCTAGAATGAGGAAACCTTTTCAGAATGGTGACCACCATGACCACCAGATGTTCCAAACTGGAGATGTTGAAGCAGAAGCCTGCCCTCTACTGAGCCCTCCGGTGTAGTGCTGGACAGGGCCGGATCTAGGCATGGGCATGGGGGGGCAATGCCCGCCTAAATGCCCTGACTGCCTCACCAAACATGAAGGCATGCAAACAAAACAAAATTCCGAAGATATTTCAAATTAAAGTGCTTATATTTAAAATTATTTGAAACACTACTACTGCTGCTGCTAACTAATTTACAATTGTGGCACCACTAAACAAACCCCTCTGAGTCGGAACCTTAGCTTTATGCATGCTGCGTGCCTGTTGCAACAACTACTGATGCTTACTTAGCTAATATAAGTCCCGTACAAGATATAAATCTTGTGGGTCACAGAACTAATGAATTTACATGAAAATGGTATGCCATTCATGCCCTTTTCGCCTGCCCCCCAATTGGGAAATGTTACATCCGGGCCTGGTGCTGGAACTGTTTGATCAATTGAACAATCATCGAGACGTTTTGTTAGTGGATATTGCTTTATATATACAGTATATTGATATGGTGATATTGTTGACACTGGTGATCTGTGATATCATATTAGGGCTTTAAAACTGTAGCTATGGAACATGTTACATAGCAGTAACAGTTATAATAATAGCAATACCAGAATGTTAATAGCGCACATTGGAAGTCAAGACAGCATTGTTGTATGTTGTATTTAAGTGGGTTTAGGAAGAGAAAGAACATCCACAAACTAGCTTCTAAGGTCAGAGATTTACTTCATGCCTCACCTTGATGTGTGACATCCACCTGGCCTGAATATAGGCTTTGAGATGTGCACATAATCTCCTCTGTAAGTGGGTTTAGGAACACCGACCAATACCAATATTTTGGTAATGCAAAAGAGACAAAAGCGAGATCAAAGCAGGTAATCTACAGTATAATCTGTGTATAGAGGGTATGCAATAGGGGTGGGCAAAAAAAATCGTACCATGCTAATATCGCAATTCTTAATGCCATGATTTCAATATCGAATTGTTAATGATTTTTCTTTTAGGACCTTTTTTTTCTGACCCGTTAGGGTCCATTTGGTTCCATTTGTACGCTCTCAGAAAGAAAATCTTGAAAATGGGTGCAATTCCCCTTTAAAATGTTATAGTATAATAAAAGGGCAGTCATTTGTGGGAAAAAATGTGATATATCAATGTATCAAATTGAATCGCAGCATAATTAAGAATCACAATATAAATCGAATCAGAACCCTAAATATCGATATTGTATCGTATCATGAGGTAAGGGAAGTGTCCCACCCCTAGTATGCAAGTATGCAAGGAGTCATGTAGGAATGCTTATGGAGTGTCACTCACTTCATGCATGTGCATAAAGTACCATCTATGTGGCCTAATGCAATATTAGAACTGGCCCTCTGGTATATTGCACATACCATCATAAGAAATGAATGCAACTGACTTTTTTACTTTCTCAACTCAATTGACTTGCTTTATCATTTCTACCACTATTTCGAGTGACGTGGTCAAATACTGGATTGTGATTGGCTTAAAAGAGTGGAAAATGAGACAACTCCGCTCGGAACTTCAAAAATACCTGGATGCGCTATGATACAAATGCCATGAAGCAATGGGTAAACCAGCCAACGACCCACTCACTCCCTTTCATGGTAAATACCATACATTTACTATGACAAACACTGCTTAGAACAGGAAAATGAGCTTTAATAATGGATTTTCTTCTTTGAATGCATGCAGTTTCTCCTTTGCATTTATTTTGCTATTAAGGAACATTGTTTCTGAAGGAAATTAAAGAGGGGGTGCCGTGATTTTTGTATTTTTTCCAATTTTGTACATGTTTGAGAGGTCACAGTATGTAAATAGACCCCTAGGTGTGTTTTTTATGTGCAATGTTGTCTTCCCTTTGTATTTAGGGTTTCCTCCTGGGGGCTGAACCTTTCCAGTCAAACGTGCCAATGAAAAAAACTGCAATGTAGTGACATCAGCTGTTCAGCCCCTCCCCTAACTCCTCCCCCTTTATCATGCAACTAAAGCTGTGGGTGTGGCTTCAGTTCAGCTGGATCTCCACCCATCACCACCCACCAGGCAAACCAGGCATACTTAATGAACTGGTTGAGTGGAATCATAAAAATGACAGTTTAAAAAACACTGTACACTTTTTTGAAAAAAAATCTTACTCTTCATATAACAATCATACCTGATGATTATGTTTTAGGGTAGAAATCATGGCACTCCATCTTTAACTTTTTTTGCTGCTCCCCTGGGGCATCCTCGTGTGTTGTAACGCAGTACGGCGGCTCCGGCCCTCGTCTTGTACCAATTCCTCGATTTTGTCCCACTGTGTTTCTATGCAATTTGGAGCCCCAGGCAAAACCTCCTGTGACCTCATACCTATGACAGGCACAGTAAAATGGCGCCCCCCAAAAGATAAAAATAGGAACTATTTTTAAACTAAAGAACTAGAGATGCCAGATATTATCGGCCCTCCGATATTATCGGCCCTCCGATATTATCGGCCGATAAAAGCTTTCAAATTTCATATCGGAAAATATCGGTAGGCCTATCGGTATTTACAAACTGGAAATTATGACTATTTACAGAGATGTAGACTCAGCGCTACGGTCATGTTTACACCATTACTTTTGTACATTACTCAAGTAGGCTACATGTTGAATTTATAGTTGTATGGAGTATTTCTAGGCTATAACATGAATTCGTGTTTATACTAAATGTTTATTTATATTAAATATTTGTATAGTAATAGTTTCTGTTATTTTTCAACCACTGGAGGCCGCATATATCGGTATCGGTTGCTATCGGTATCGGGAATTAGAAGTTGGATAATATCGGGATATCGGATATCGGTAAAAAAGTCAATATCGGGCATCTCTATAAAGAACATATTATATGTGTTTTTAATGTTCAATTATAGTTATACAGGACAAGTATAATGTATTTATCCATATGAGGCTTATTAGTGTGGGATCCTTTTAAAGCATGTCTGCCCCCCCCCCCCGATCCAATATATCGATGTTGTATCGATCCAACAGCCGACAATACGATGCATCGACACGTCCGCAAGAGTATCGATTCATGTTTAAAAATAAATGAATAAAAAATAAATCTGGTCTATTTTATCCATTTGCTCCTGGATGTAATTCAGACTCCCGTGCTGCGGGTGGCGCTAAACCTATTTTGTCCTCCTACCTCGCTTCCTTTACCTCTTCCCGCATGCACACACACACACACACTCTAACAGTAGGCGAAACAGTCATGGCTGACATAGCAGGGGAAAAAGAGTAGGCAAAACAGACGTGGCGAAGGAAAAAGATGACATACACACCCTCACGGTTCCAAGTCGTTTGTGTGGAAGTATTTCGGGTTCCGTAAAGATGGAGGAAAACTGACTGGTGTATTCTATTCTTGAGTATCGAAAAAAAATCAAATCGTTGGGTCAGGAAATCGATACTGAATTGAATCGCCATGATGGGTGTGATTTACACCCCTAGCAAAAACGCCCCTGTTGGCTGTGCAAAAAAAGGCAGATCATACAAGCTTGCAGCGCTGCGGGAGTGAGGTTGTGAAGTACATCCGCTACTTTTTCCACCAACCTTGAACCTGTGAGCAGGGGCGCAATCCTGCGTCCGTCCTCATGGGGGCCCAAAAAAAAACCCATCAACCCCGCCTCCCCGCGACCCCCCCCCCCCCCCCCCCCCCCCCCCAGCGACTCCCCCCCCCCCAACAACAACTCTCTATGTTAATTATGTGTTCTAACTACTTGCTTTCAATTTTGAAGCAATTAGTTAGAACACATAATTAACATAGAGAGTTGTTTTCGTTAGTTTTAGTTAACTATACTTTAAAGTTTAAAATTTAAAGTTTTTATAGTTAACTAAAACTAACTAACTAATTTTCGTTAGTTTTAGTTAACTATAAAACCCTGCAATACACCAGTATACTTGTGTTATGTCTTTAAGTTTAAAAATATATATATATTCGTTAACTGAAACTAAATAAAAGCTAAATAACTAAACAAAACTAAATAAACTAGCATATGAAGTAAGAAACATTTGAATTGAATAGAAATAAAACGAAATCTCTCTGCTCTTTTAGTCAGGCGGCCTCTTTTAGAAATATATGGAATTTTAGTAGTGGCATCATTGGCTTTAAAAAAAGCCTTTGGGGTGGCTCTTAAAAGAGCCGTTGTGGTAGTATTAGAAGCATCGTCGGCTAGAGAACATGGAATTTTACAATTGGAATCACTCTTATCATTGGCCTTTAAAAGGGCCTTTGTGGGGCTGGCTCTGAAAAGAGCCGGTGTAGCAGCGGCGCCGGCGGCGGCAGGTTCCAGCCCCAAGCCGGCAGCAGCATCACTGTTCTCGGCCGTCGTGGTGATCTTGGTCTTGGCAGTGAACTGGAGAGTCCCCTGGATGAAACGCTTCTTGGCAGGAGGAGCTTTCATTGTGAAAATGTAAGCACAACACTGTGCCCAAGCTTAAATTTATACACTATACCCTACAGGTAAACAAAAGACTGTTCAGTTCAATTCAAATGAGCTTTATTGGCATGATAAAACACACAGACTGATTAGCATTGATGGCCCTGTTGCCTATGACGTCAATGCATTGCACAATACAATAGGCAAGTCTCCACCCCCGAAACCATGGCCCCGATGTGTGAACAAGCGCAGTGGGGTGGGGGTCGGTCGGGGTGGGTGTCGGGGGGCCCGGGGAGGTCGAGCCCCGATGCCTTAATTTCTCATGGGGGCCGGGCCCGGAGCCCCCATAAAAACAGCGCGCCTGCCTGTGAGGACTATTATATACCGATTTAGACGGCATTACTAGAATCAGCCTCAGGTGTTAATGACTTATAATGCAGATGGGAGTGCTATTTATCTCTCGACTGTATATTGCACTCTCTCATTCACACACGCACTCGCACAAGAACACGCACACACATGCCAGTTCCGGATCTAGAGGGGGGCAGCCAAACGTGCATCCTGCCCACCCAATGAAAGGTAATATCAGTGGTTTTCAAACAGTGGTCTGGGGATCAGTGGTTCTTGAGAGAGTTCCATGTGTTTAATTAGATGTAACTCTTTGAGAGCGTAAAAAAATTACACTCTTACGCTTGGCATTGTGGACAAAAGCAAAAGAAATCTTTAGTTTTGGGGTCTGTGGGGCTAAAATGTCATCAAATAGGTCTGTGGCTCAAATGCTGAATAAATAGTGGGCCCTGGTATCAAAAAGATTGAAAACCACTGCTTCATATAAAAATTTTGGAGTTGCTCACCCTGCCATTCTTCCAGCCCACCCTAGTAGGGCTGGCTAAATCCGGCCCCGACACACACGCCTCCGCACGCACACACCACCACCACCACCATGACCACAGCTGTGGTTTTATTTCTGGTGCAGAGCTTAGCACTCCTAGCTAAAGGCAAGTCCAACCACAACTGCAAATTGATCCTCTGTCCTCACCCGTGGCTTCAACATCATTCTTCCGTTTCAACTTTATTCTCAGTCATTGATTTGTTTATTTGCGAAACAAATAAAATGAGTTCATTCCAAGTCACTGAGAGTTGCAGTTAAAATACAGTCATCAATCATCAGTACATGGCAAGGGGCTTTAGAGCAGGGGTTTTCAACAGGTGGTCCGGGGACCACCAGTGGTCCCTGTCTCCTGAGAGGATTCCAGGTGGTCACCATGTTAAACGAAGGAAAGTTAATGATCATTTTGATCTCTATGTCCGACTGTTTTGTTTCGAAAAACCAGCCTGGAATTGTGGAGAAAAGCAAAAGAAATCTTTAGTGTTGGAGTCTGTGGGGCTAAAATGTCCTCAAATGATTGGTCCGTGGCTCAAATGTTGAATGAATAGTGGGCCCCGGGATGAAAAAGGTTGAAAACCACTGCTTTAGAGGTGTAACAATTGCACTTTTCTAATGGTAGGTCCACTATTTCTACAGGTTTATGTGCACTGCTGATGCCAACAACACACGTGTCTGACAGCCGATCAGCTCATGGCAAAAAAAAGAAAATTGGTATCTAAACTATGTGGAAGACATGGGCGTGTAACACCTTGTTTGAATCCAGATCCAGATTAAAAGTGTGGAACCCCAGGAGCGGATCTAGGCATGAGCATGGGGGGCAGTGCCCCCCTAAATGCCCAGACTGCCCGAGCAGACGTGATGGCATGCAAAACAACCCAACTATCAAAGATATTTCAGATTAAAGTGCTTACAGGATATTTAAAATGATTTGAAACACTACTACTGCTGCTGTAGTCGGCTGAGAGGCGAACCCGGGACCTCATACATAATGTGTATGAGTACGTTCCCCCCCCCCAATTGAGAAAAGTTACATCCGCCCCTGGTGGAACCCGTTGAAACGTTGCTCCGAAGCTAGATGTCAACATTAGCCCATATGCGACACACTGCCAGGCGTGGTACAACATGGATGGAAGTGTATATTTGCTGCCTGGAAACATTTTCTGGTTTTACGTTCTATCAGGAAGCGGCAGTGGGAACAATCGCCTGCCTGCGATGACTTCAATGGCAGAGCTCTGCCTAGATAGATGGCTCTAGGGGGGATTGGGTACAGCGCGTGTGCGTTGGTACGTGTGTGTGAGAGACACTGTGTGTGTGTGTGTGTGTGTGTGTGTGTGTGCGTGTGTGTGTGTGCGTGTGTGTGTGTGTGTGTGTGTGTGTGTGCGTGTGTGTGCGCGCAGGCACTTAGTGGGCCATTGTGTGGGAGCTGAAGTGAATGACTTTTATTTCTGCGAGCTGGAAGGCGGTGAGCGTGCAGTCACCACCATCAACACTGCCAACTCCATATCGCATGATTCAGTGAATGGGATTCATTAGGGCCAGTCGCTTGCTGCACTCTGCTGAGCACACACACACACACACAAATGCACGCACGCACGCAGACACACACACGCACACACGCACACACAGGCACACACAGGCACACACATGGACACACACATACACGAAATGGGTGGCGTGCGACGAGACCTGCACACACTAGCATGCCGTGATATCAATACCAGCTGTACACCCCAACACCCAAAGATGTCTCCAGTACAGTCAAAATTGTGTGTGTGTGTGTGTGTGTGTGTGTGTGTGTGTGTGTGTGTGTGTGTGTGTGTGTGTGTGTGTGTGTGTGTGTGTGTGTGTGTGTGTGCGTGTGCGTGTGTGTGTGTGCATTGCATACAAACTACGGTACTCAGACCACACCTATTGTCCTAATTGCCTATCTGCTTGGAAAATTATAATTCTCATACTTAAAAAAGTTTCATGGCTTTCTGCATGTTCCTCTCTACATGTACAGTAGAGAGGAACATAACATCCACTGTGCACCGAACCACACCCTGGGTGCTAAGTAGGCATTAGAGCAGTGGTTTTCAACCTTTTTGATACCAGGGCCCAATATTTATTTAGCATTTGAGCTACGGACCACAATTTAATGACATTTTTAGTCCCACAATTCCAGGCGTTTCCACAATTCCAGGCTGGATATCAGAAACAAAACAGGCAAACATACAGATCCAAATGACCAGTAATCTTCTAGTTTCGTAGACTTGGGCTAATTCACATGATGGATGTTTTAACTCTTGAGAGTGTGCTTTACCCTCTTAAAGTGCTACATCTGGTTAACCAACTTTCCATCATTTATTTGGGGACCACCTGGAACTCTCACAAGGACCACTGGTGGTCCCCGGACCACTGGTTGAACACCACTGCATTAGAGTCTATCAACGGTTGTTGGTGGAAGTTACTGTATTTACAGTCCCCAGCAAAACAACCCTGTTCAGTCCTCACTAGTGTTACTGTATTTACAGTCCCCAGAGAAACAACCCTGTTCAGTCCTCACTAGTGTTACTGTATTTACAGTCCCCAGCAAAACAACCCTGTTCAGTCCTCACTAGTGTTACTGTATTTACAGTCCCCAGAGAAACAACCCTGTTCAGTCCTCACTAGTGTTACTGTATTTACAGTCCCCAGAGAAACAACCCTGTTCAGTCCTCACTAGTGTTACTGTATTTACAGTCCCCAGCAAAACAACCCTGTTCAGTCCTCACTAGTGTTACTGTATTTACAGTCCCCAGCAAAACAACCCTGTTCAGTCCTCACTAGTGTTACTGTATTTACAGTCCCCAGCAAAACAACCCTGTTCAGTCCTCACTAGTGTTACTGTATTTACTGTCCCCAGAGAAACAACCCTGTTCAGTCCTCACTAGTGTTACTGTATTTACAGTCCCCAGAGAAACAACCCTGTTCAGTCCTCACTAGTGTTACTGTATTTACAGTCCCCAGCAAAACAACCCTGTTCAGACCTCACTAGTGTCTTGACTGACACTCTTATCAGAAAAAAAAAAGAACGAACAAAGCAGTTATGGAAGTGTGCAAAGTGCACATGATTCCATCTTTTAAACCTTTACGGCGGCTTTGCAAGCACAAAGGGAGAAATAAAATGTTTCCGCGGGGTATACATTTACGTGATTGGTTGAAAATGGCAACTTCCGGTGGGGAAGTTTGACAACTTTCCAGGGGAGGTTAATAAACTCTGTCTCCAGTATGGATGTCCCGACACTGTATCGGGTGTCGGAAAAAAGTATTGGATCGGACCTTTTTTGTCATATCGGTTCATATCGGTATCGGCAATACTGTATCGGTACCAGAAAGGTATCAGTATTGGCCCTCATTTGTCAGACCATTCAGTATTGGTAAATATACCAGTCTAAATGTACTGGGTAGCACGCACATCTCAAAAAATGTTGACAGGTGCTGGACAGTATATGTACGTACTTAGAGGAGAGAAGATGTCCGCACACTGTTCTTAAGCTCCATTAACTTTAAGTCGGGTCTTCTTCAGGAATGATACCAGTCTAACCAGTGGTCAGACACAGAGGTAAGGGGTTGACACTATGGCAGGTAAATAAACTGTTGTGGAATTTGCTTTGTTTCCCAAATGCACATTTGAGTGAGGAGTCTACTATTCTAGTCTGCTATTATTCTGCTCTTATTTGGTGGACTTCATATCTTTCTCTTGGGACAATTTTAGTCCTTTTTTTTCTTAATGCATTTGCAAAATGTATCTGATCGGGAAAAATCCTCGGGAATGATTGTATTGGGAGCAAAAAAAAGTGATTGGATAGGGAAATATCGGGATCGGCGGATACTCAAACTCAAATGATCGGGATCGGATCGGCAGCCAAAAAATGTGATCGGGACAACCCTAATCTCCAGGCTTTCATTTGGCGGCGACAGATGTAAGCCTGGGGAACCGAGGTTAACCAAACCGATGCTATTTCCCCGACAAGTGAACGAACGCACGCAGCTGAGATTCATATCCTTTATTGGAGCGTGTGTTATGAGTGAACATGGCAAGCGTTTTTAATCACAAAAGCTTTGTGTGGTCACAAACAAAACAAGACAAAGCCCATGTTGATCATACCAGTCCTGCGGTACCCTCCCAACGCCCACACGCCCACACGCACACACACACACACACACACACACACACACACACACACACACACACACACACACACACACACACACACACACACACACACACACACCAAAAGACAATGGACATATTCTTTTAGGAAATGATGTTGACTTAAAACATCATCAAAAAATGTTTTAAAAAATGTTGATGATGGTGATATCTGTTGCCGCGGTAACACCTGATGGGTTTGACTAATAGGGTTCCAATGCACTCCCAATCCTGTTCCTATGCGATGCAATGGAAATATTACTTCACTAATCCATTTGGCCAAAGACAACGACAGAGAGACAGAGAGAGAGAGACAGAGAGAGAGAGAGAGAGAGAGAGACAGAGACAGAGAGACAGAGAAAGAGGGAGAGGGAGAGGGAGAGAGACAGAGGGAGAGAGACAGAGGGAGAGAGACAGAGGGAGAGAGAGAGAGAGAGAGAGAGAGAGAGAGAGAGAGAGAGAGAGAGAGAGAGAGAGAGAGAGGAGAGAGAGAGAGAGAGAGAGAGAGAGAGAGGGAGAGAGAGACAGAGGGAGAGAGAGAGAGAGAGAGACAGAGGGGGAGAGAGAGAGAGAGACAGAGGGAGAGAGGGAGAGAGACAGAGGGAGAGAGAGAGAGAGACAGAGGGGGAGAGAGAGAGAGAGAGACAGAGGGAGAGAGGGAGAGAGACAGAGGGAGAGAGGGAGAGAGACAGAGAGAAAGAGGGAGAGAGAGAGAGAGAGAGAGAGAGAGAGAGAGAGAGAGAGAGAGAGAGAGAGAGAGAGAGGGAGAGAGGGATAGAGACAGAGAGGGAGAGAGACAGAGGGAGAGACACACAGAGAGAAAGAGAGAGACAGAGAGAGAGGGTATAAAGCAGTGGTACCAGCCAAACGGATCTACAGGGTCCATTGTTCAACTCAAAGAGTTACATGATCTGGTTAACCAGCTTTCCATCATTTACCTGGGGACCACCTGGAACTCTCTCAGGGACCACTGGTTAAAAACCAACTGGTATAAAGAGAGAGGAGGTGAAGTTTGAGAAACAGAAAACGCAGACAGACAGAAGGGTATGGCCGGGGTTACGAGTTAAAAGAAGGTATTAGAAATCGACAGAAAAAAAAGATTTGAGGCCCCCCCTCTGTCTTCCTTCATTTTTTCCCCCTCGGAGACATGAATTCCAAACAAATTCCCTGCCACAGCGGGTGTCTGGGCCTGTCTCACTCTGCTCTTACAGCCAGAAGGGCCCAGCGGCTGGAATTAGCAAATATTGTTTTAATACTCAATCTTTCAGGCCATGATGATGTATGGGGATCCGGTGGTACAAAACAAAACTCAACGACGGAAGTCTGGAAAACAACCAAACATCTTCGCTCCTCAGACACACACAACACACAGAAATATGTATTGTGATGATGATGAAAGCCTATAACAATCATTTCATAATTAGCCTCATCACAATTATTCGAGACAATCATACTTATTTTTGCATAATCGTCAATCATTTCCAGGTTTGAAAAATGCCCATACAGTTTCAAACGTTTTTTCTAAAATGGTAGATATGCAAGCTGCATAATACTGTATGCAAGCTATTGTGTACAATTTATCAAATAAATTCTACATTTGAATATGATCTATATTTCTGCACTATAACAAATAATAAAATAAGTCTTAGGTGGTTAAAGGAGCAGTGAGTGATTTGGAAACCCTTCGGTCCCCCAGTAACAAAATGTGCACATGCACACACTCTACAGTCTGGTTAAGTGCAACAGGCCAATCGGACATACAGCAAGGCCCTCCGCACTCGATCCTGATTGGAGGAAGGCCCCTCTCATCCTGATTGGACGAAAGGCTTTTATCCCAAAGCCCCAAACTAAAACTAGGGTTTTATGAGCACAGGGTTTCTCTGGGGACAGGGAGGAACTCCTTATATATGGTCACCACACTCTATAGTATGGAGGATTAAAGGTAGGGGAAGTGATTTCACTTTTGTCAGATATCACCCCCCAATTTTTTTTCTGTTAAAATGCTCTATTATAAGGTGTGCAGACCATATATGGAGTTTCCCCCTCCCCCACGTTAGCAGAGGAGCTAATAAAAGTTCCCCAGGTGGTGGGTGAATTCTCCTCCAATCAGGATCGAGCAGCAGGTTCACATAGTGTAGCTACTGTTGGGCGCCCCTAGTGCACCAGGCTGGTACTACACAATGAATTTCAAATCATTACCCTACCTTTAACCAAAAAAGAAGAAAATCCTACTATAACTTACTATACCATTAATCAATCAGGCGGTTCATTATAAAAAAATAGTTTGAATTTGTTGATTTAAAAAAAATCTACTTAACTCTATTATTAGAATAATAAATCAATAGAATAAAGGCTAAGAAGAACAATAATTACAATAGTTGTAGCCTGTATTGTCACAGTGGTGTCATTGAACGCTACAGGGCCTGAGGAATAGCATTATTGACAGTGGGCTGCAGGTTTAAATTGGGTGAATGAAGTGAAAGTGGGATTATCATGAGTGTAAACTTTACCCTGGGACTGTCACTACTGGGGCATTAACATGATCTCTGTTACCACTGGTTATATAGCACAGGATTTCAAATGAAAGCACCAGTACAAGAAAGCAGGGGCGGATTGGCCATCTGGAGTACAGGGAGTTTTCCCGGTGGCCTGCGCCACCTAGTGGCCTGGACAAGATCCAAAATGCACTAGTAGTGGCACTTCCAAAATGCACTAGAATGTGCTAGATGCTCGCCTGGAACATACAGATCAAAATGACCATTAATCTTCTACATTCTCTAGTTGTGTAGACTAAGGTGGGCTAATTCACATGATGAATATTTTAACTCTTGAGGGTGTAAAAATGAAACCATTTTTACGCTCTCAAAGAGTTACATCTGGTTAACCAGCTGCCCCCCCCAGGGTGGCCTGGCAAAGGCAAAATTGTCCCGGTGGGAAAATATGTGCCAATCCGCCCCTGCAAGAAAGGTTATGTCCTGGACAAACCATGATTAATTAAAGGGGAATTCCTCCCATTTTCAGCATTTTACTATGTCATTGATATACCTTAGAAATGTTGTGTGGACATAATAAAAAGCCCTCCCCCATCCCCATTCAGTTTTTCAGGAAATGGAGGTCTGAAAAAACAAAAATAACATTAACACGGTGAAACACAACTTGATGACATCATCAAGTTGTGTTACCCCGTGTTAAGGACTTTTCTTTTAGGAGCCTATTTCTGAGAGTGCGCAAATGTGAACCAAATGGACCCGCTAGGGTCCATTTGGTTCACATTTGTGCACTCTGTTTTTTTTTTTTTTTTTTAAATGGGTGAAATTCCCCCTTAGGCATTTACACTGGTTAACCAGCTGCCCTGTTTACAACAGGATGAAGATCAATAAGTGTAATTCGGATCGATAACAAAACGTATCTGAACACCAGCCTTGTCCCAATCCATAACTTTCGGAGAGTGGCTCTGTGCGGATTTATGTATTTACACATTTTTCAGCTCTGTACATCGGAGTGGCTCAGAGCACACGTGTGCATGCATGTTTGATTTTTTTGCGAATATGCTTTCATCTGGAATTCCTATATATTTCACTGGAGAACACTATGACCTGTGTAGGGTAATGATTATCCAGGAGAAGATACAGCTGCTTGTCTGAAGGGTGTAAATAACGCTGAGTGATTGACTGTCCACACACACACACACACGTGCACGCACGCATGCACGGACGCACACACTGCATGCTTACATGCACAATTACTCAAAAAAAAACATAACAAGGCACATTTAGTGTGCTCTTACAATCTTTGCACGCACGAACACACGCACGGCACGCACGCACGCACTAATATAAGGCTATACTTTTTACTGCCTTTGACATTTTTTCTTTTTACTTTACTTGTGGTTATTTCCTTTCCTAATTAATTTTCCTAATTGTACGCCTAAACTCCACACACAAAAATATGTTGCACAACCAACGTTGATGCTCTTGTGAGAATCAGGAAATAAAATTTAACTAGAGAATGAATACACCAGAGGTTTTCAACCTTTTTCATGCCAGGGCCCACTATTTATTCAGCATTTGAGCCACGGACCACTATTTGATGACATTTTAGCCCCACAGACCCCAAACCCCAAAGATTTCCTCTGTTTTAATCTACAATTCCGGGCTGGACCCGCAAGGGTCCATTTGGTTTCATTTTTATGCTCTCAAAGAGTTACACCTGGCTAACAAACCTTCCATCATTTAGCTGGGGACCACCTGGAACCCTCTCAAGGACCACTGGTGGTCCCCGGACCAGTGGTTGAAAACCACTGGGATACACGCTTGCACTTACACAGGCATGAGGCACACTCACATGCATACACTTGTACCAGCTGTACTGTACAATACATCCATGTTGCTGTGCTCTGTATTATTGAGACAGGGAAGCCCTTATAATCCATGCATCACAAAGCCATACAAGGTAGGTATGCAGTAGGCCTACTGTATACCATGTACAATACCATGCTGCATTGCATTCCAACTGAAACATAAGAAAGGGTAAACAGTATGTCATGTCATGACATAATAGTGGAGCGGGTTAGCAAAACTATTGTTCACTTTTTGAGAAAAGCGTGAAAATTGGTACACGCATAGCCAAAGACATTCTAAAAATATTTGGATGTGGAGGCATCTTGAATTCCAAGATGGCGGCCCCCAAAATCCAAGATGTCTGCCCAGAAATGTGGTTTTTCTGTCATAACTTGAAATGCATTGATTTTACGCCCATAGATGTATTGAACGTTAATACAAAGTTGGCCATTACCGACGATTTGGTACCAAGTACGTGTCTGTATCTCCTATGGTTCTTGAGATACAGCATATAGGCACTTTCACAGATTGAGGAGAGCAAGACATTTGTAACATTGATTCTTAAGTCAATCCAAAGGTCATACAGACATGAAAATTGGTACACACACTCTGCAAACCCCACTATTTCTAAAAGTACTGCATGCCCTGCAAAATTCCAAGATGGCAGCCCCCAAAATCCAAGATGTCTGTCCAAAAATGTGGTTTTTCCTTCATAACTCGAAATACGAAGATCTTAAGATGTATAAACGTTAATATAAAGTTGGGCATTACGGACATTTTGATACCAAGTACATGTCTCTATGTACTACGGTTCTTGAGTTACAACATATCCGTATTCATGAGGCACCAAAAGTGTAACATTTTGGCACATTTCACTATTTAACTCAAAGATCCCTTAATCACTTTCAGGAATCATTTTCAGGAAATGGACCTACATGTATCTGCTATCATAAACCACTTCAAGTTTCTCAATTGATGAAACGGGTCGGGAGTTATTGAACCGATCGTAAAGGGCTGTTTCAGTGCTAAATTTGCTGCGTAATGTGCGTATAGTTAGCGAACATAAGCCACCCAGAAATGTGCATCTGCCCTTCACAATAAGTGTATATCTGAAGCGGACGCACCAAGTGCAGCATGTGTCCTAGTATAATGGTATAATATGCTAATAGGCGTAATAGTGTAATATATGCAATAGTGTAATAGGGCTAATAGTGTAATCTATGCAATAGCGGTATACTGTAATAGGGAATATATGTAATAGTGTCATAGTGTAACATGTGTAATAGTGTATTAGGGTAATATGTGTAATAGTATAATAGGGCAATATGTGTAATAGTGTCATAGTGTAACATGTGTAATAGTGTAATAGGATAATATGTGTAATAGTGTCATAGGGTAATATGTGTAATAGTGTCATAGTGTAATAGGACAATATGTGTAATAGTGTAATGGTGTAACATGTGTAATAGTGTAATAGGGTAATATGTGTAATAGTGTCTTAATGTAACATGTGTAATAGTGTAATAGGGTAATATATGTAATAGTGTCATAGTGTAACATGTGTAATAGTGTAATAGGGTAATATATGTAATAGTGTCATAGTGTAACATGTGTAAGAGCGTAATAGGGTAATGTGTAATAGTGTCATAGTGCAACATGTGTAATAGGGCAATATGTGTAATAGTGTCATAGTGTAACATGTGTAATAGGGTAATAGGTTAATATGTGTAATAGTGTAATATATGTGCATTAAGGTAAGAGTGTGGTATAATAAATAGCTGTATAGTGTAATTGCCCTATTTCACTATTGCACATATATTATACTATTACACGTATTAGCCTATTACACATATTACACTATCACACATATTGCACTATTACACATGTTGCACTATTACACCATTACACATGTTATACTATGACACTATTGCACATATTACCCTATTACGCTATTACACATGTTGCACTATGACACTATTTCACATGTTACCATATTACACTATCACACATGTTACACATGACACTATTACACATAGTGCCCTATTACACTATTACACGTGTTACACTATGACACTATTATACATATTACCCTATGACACTATTAAACATATTATCCTATTACACTATTACACATGTTACACTATGACACTATTACATATATTACCCTATTACACTATTACACATGTTACACTATGACACTATTACCCTATTACACTATTACACATGTTACACTATGACACTATTACACATATTTCCCTATTACGCTATTACACATATTACCCTAATGCACTATTACACATGTTACACTATGACACTATTACATATATTACCCTATTACAGTATACCGCTATTGCATATATTACACTATTAGCCCTATTACACTATTACGCCTATTAGCATATTATACCATTATACTAGGACACATGCTGCACTTGGTGCATCCGCTTCAGATATACACTTATTGTGAAGGGCAGATGCACAGACAGACATTTCTGGGTGGCTTATGTTCGCTAACTATACGCAGCAAATTTAGCACTGAAACAGCCCTTTACGATCAGTTTAATAACTCCTGACCCGTTTCATCAATTGAGAAACTTGAAGTGGTTTATGATAGCAGATACATGTAGGTCCATTTCCTGAAAATGATTCCTGAAAGTGATTAAGGGATCTTTGAGTTAAATAGTGAAATGTGCCAAAATGTTACACTTTTGGTGCCTCATGAATACGGATATGTTGTAACTCAAGAACCGTAGTACATAGAGACATGTACTTGGTATCAAAATGTCCGTAATGCCCAACTTTATATTAACGTTCAATACATCTATGGGGCTTAAGATCTTCGTATTTCGAGTTATGAAGGAAAAACCACATTTTTGGACAGACATCTTGGATTTTGGGGGCTGCCATCTTGGAATTTTGCAGGGCATGCAGTACTTTTAGAAATAGTGGGGTTTGCAGAGTGTGTGTACCAATTTTCATGTCTGTATGACCATTGGATTGACTTAAGAATCAATGTTACAAATGTCTTGCTCTCCTCGATCTGTGAAAGTACGTATATGCTGTATCTCAAGAACCGTAGGAGATACAGACACGTACTTGGTACCAAATCGTCCGTAATGGCCAACTTTGTATTAACGTTCAATACATCTATGGGCGTAAAATCAATGCATTTCAAGTTATGAAGGAAAAAACCACATTTCTGGGCAGACATCTTGGATTTTGGGGCCGCCATCTTGGAATTCAAGATGCCTCCACATCCAAATATTTTTTAAATGTCTTTGGCTATGTGTGTACCAATTTTCACGCTTTTCTCAAAAAGTGAACAATCTGCCCTAATAAGAGAGCTAAACCGCTCCACTATAAGAGGCCACAGGCTGAAGAAAGGAAATACAGGGTTTGACACTAACACTTGCCCGCTTGCCCGGGGCAAGTAAAAAAAAATGGTCGGACAAGAGAAGACTGCTACCTGGTTGCCAAGTGTACGACTTAGTGCGCTATACCACAAGATACATTTGTCTTGAAGGTAATCATTGCGCTATGCCTCGGTGTCTTTCCCTGCCTTCTATCTCTCTCTCCCAGGTCCATTTGGTTCCAAACTATCATTTTGCTGGGGTCACGGACCCCTGAGTCTGTGACCACTATGGGAAACACTGATTTACAAGTTGAATATTTCCTGTAGTGATTGTGACTTAAACAAAACAGTCTTCGACTGCGAAAGGAAATGTTTATAGCACCAAGAGTAAATTAAACTTAAAAGCAAAATGTATGATATATTTTGCGGGGGGAAGTGACATGTCCTGAGGGAAGTAGAACCTGACTTGCACTTGCCCGATGGGCAAGTGCCTCAGAGACCTTAAGGCCCTGCTACACAAGCAATATTTTGATCAATGTCAACATCAACGGGCAACATGATGAGACACATGGCAACAGGCAACATTAACACCCATTTTAATTTTTTCCTGAGAGTGTAAAATGTGAACCAAATGGACCCTAGCGGGTCCATTTGGTTCCATTTGTACACTCTCAGAAAAAAGAAGCCTTAGTTTGCATTGAATCATTTTCACCCAACTGCCACCCAACTCAAAATGTTCATTTAGCAGAATAAAAGTTACAAAATCCTTGTTTTTGTCCACCGCAGTGAAGCAGCAGCAGCCATAGTTTCAGAAAAGTTTATCTGTGTTCAGTCTAGGAGAAAGGATCAGGTGACACCAAGGAGGGCTGTGATTGGAGGATTCCGAAATGTTGACCAGTAGAGGGTGCTAAAGATCTGACTTTTCTGAACAACCAGGAGTTGATCATTTTCTATAGAAAGGTGGAAAGTCAACGTTGATAGTTGACGTTACTCGTTGATGTTGATCAAAATATTGCTAGGTGTATTAGGGCCCTTAGTGTCAAGTTAACCCCTGAATATACGGCACAATGCACACACATTGATCTGACACCCTCCCGGTCCCCAAAACTTGGGGAACGTGCTATTGCAGACCAAACCTCAGTTGTTTTCAACCTTTTTCATACCAGGGCCCACTATTTGTTCAGCATTTTAGCCACCTTTGATGTTGAGTTTAGTTTCTCTTTTGTCTACAATTTAGGAGAGATAATTGGCAAAACGTTAAATGTCAAAATAACAAATCCGAAAAGGCACAGGACAGCCATGCAGCCCTCTTTGCGAAGCTATTGCTACAGTACCAGTCATGCAATTCATAGCAAAACAAGTTGACATGTTGTGTACACTGTATAGATGATGAATTAATTAGTTTGTGCTTGTTTGTGTGGTGTGTGTGGTGTGTATGGTGTGCGTGCGTGTGTGTGTGTGTAGAGAGAGAGAGAGAGAGTGAGAGGAGAGGGAGAGAGAGAGAGAGAGAGAGAGAGAGAGAGAGAGAGAGAGAGAGAGAGAGAGAGAGAGAGAGAAGAGAGAGAGAGAGAGAGAGAGAGGAGAGAGAGAGAGAGAGAGAGAGAGAGAGAGAGAGCTATTGCTACAGTACCAGTCAAGCAATTCATAGCAAAACAAGTTGACATGTGTATACAGCATAAGATGGTGAAATTATAGTTTGTGTGTGCGTGTGTGCTTGCGTGTGTGCTGTGAGAGAGAGAGAGAGAGAGAGAGAGAAGAGAGAGAGAGAGAGAGAGAGAGAGAGAGAAGGTGCATGTTGCATGAGTCTTTCTGCAGCAGTACATGCATGCTGCATGTTTGCACGGCAGTGTGTGAGTGTCTGTCTGTCTCTGTGTATGATTTATGCTCACATATTGTAAGAAAGAGAGAATAAATTCCTCTTTTATTCTGTTTCTGACACGGGTGATGATGACTGGCTTAATTAGGCCTACTCTGCAACCACTTCACACCCCAGGGGAACGAGTAGCTGTTTATTCTGCTGCCGTATTGGATTACACACACACACACAACACACACACAACACACACACACACACAACACACACACACACACACCACACACAAACACACACACACACACACACACACACACACGCACACATGCACACACATACAACACACACGCGCGCGCACATGCACGCGCATACACACACAAAATGCACACAAAATACAACATGCAGACAAAATACACAACACCGTGCGCGCGCACGCACACACACACACACACCAGTAGAAAAAATGCATTTTTCCTGAGAAGTGAACAGAGTAAAGCCTCAACATCCCTATCCTTCATTTGGTTTTCAAAGCCACACACACACACCACACACACACACACCACACACACACACACACACACACACACACCAACACACACACCACACACAACACAACACACACACACACACACCACACACACACACACACACAACACACAACAACCACACACAACACCCTCTCAGCTGGCGCACACACTGGAGTCAGGACTGCTTTGGGCTCCATGTGTTATCTGAACACAGCTGAGATCAAGGCCAGGATGGTAATAACTACCAATTATTGACAAGACACCAGAAATCCAATCTCCTTTATAGAAACGTACTGTATGTGTATCCGTTCTTTCATTCATAGCCGTGTGTGTGTGTGTGTGTGTGTGTGTGTGTGTGTGTGTGTGTGTGTGTGTGTGTGTGTGTGTGTGGTGTGTGTGTGTGTGTGTTGTGTGTGTGTGTCATTCTTCCACTTTTTCATTAACTCTGTCTGGTTCTCTCTTACTGTAAGCAAACACAGACCCTGTCTTTCTCCTAAAACATACCCCAATGTCTTACAACAGATCTTGCTGTATCTGTTAGTAATGTCTTAAACATGTGATCTGAGTGTGTGCTACAAATTACAGTCTTTGGTTGTTCACATCAAAGTTAGCCAATGAAATTGAAATCAAACCATATTTGGGGCATTACAAACATGTAAAGGTAAGGTAATATAGGCAACTTTACTGTGTACAAACACTGTGTTTGTAAACAGATTTATAAAAAAAAAAAAAAACAGAATCTAACTCCACCTCACCTCCACTCTATTGACTCATTATGAATCACAGCTCTGCTGTGATTGGCTAAAACACCTCCTTCACAAATTAGCACGTTTGTGGAATGTTGTGTTTTCATGATTTGTTGACAACAACACAGCTCTGAATCATCTGCAGGACAGAGCAAGTGTCTGTCTGCAGGGAAACAACAGCTGCAGCATCAAAGTAGAAGCAATGTAGAGGGGGGAAAATAACTAATAATACTGTATATCTATTTTTGTATGAATCAGTCTTGAGGTTCACCTCATGTTTGCATAGAGCGAGAAATGAGCCTGAGGATATTTTTGTGTAGACGAGGAGACAGAGAAGAAGAGGATGTCTCCGCTAGCCAGGTTGGACCAAACCTGTCTATAGAGATGACTCATCACTGACAAAGAAAATAAATAGAATTTGCGATTTGGGATACTAGAGTATGGGCAGGGGTGTTTTTGCCATTAGGCAGACTAGGCAGTTGCCTAGGCCGCCATGAGGGGGGGGGGGGATGAGGGAAGGGGAGCGAGGGGAGGGGGGCGACCACCAGACATGCGTCAAAAGGATCCCAGCTTAATAAGCCTCATATGGATAAATACATTTATACTTATCCTCTATAACTAGAATTGTACATTTAAAAACACATATAATATGTTATTTAGTTTAAAAATAATATTATTTTACAGGAGATTTTCCCTGGAGCCCCCCCTTACCAAATGGACCAGGGGAAAATCTTGCCTAGGGCTCCAAATTGCTTAGAAACGCCACCGAGTATGGGAATACCTTCTACCACAATTAACTTGTGGCATCTCCATAACTGCTTAGGGGCGTGAAAAGAGGTGTGAATTATCGGTTGCATTCTAGTTAGAATCAATATACGCATTATCACGGTGATCAATCAATCTTTATCTTAAATGTTTTCACTTCTGGTTTTAAGTTACAGTACAGCATGACACTATGATGAGGACAAACTCATTACATTTGCTTCTGAAACGTACTGTAGTGGAGTCTACTGGAAAAATTGGAAATACTCCAGTGAATACCTCAAAATTGTACAGTAATTAAAGGAAAAGGAGCAACCTACAAACACTGTGTTTGTAAACAGATTTGTTTAAAGGTAGGGTAAGTGATTTGAAATTCATCCTGTAGTTCCAGCCTGGTGCACTAGGGGCGCCAAACAGTAGCTACACTATGTGAGCCTGCTGCTCGATCCTGATTGGAGGAGAATTCGCCACCACCTGGGGAACTTTTATTAGCTCCTCTGCTAACGTGGGGGAGGGGGAAACAGCATATATATTTTCCACACCTTATAATAGAACATTTTAACAGAAAAAAATATTTTTTGGGTGATATCTGACAAAAGTGAAATCACTTCCCCTACCTTTAAAAACAGAAATCTAACTCCGCCTCACCTCTACCCTATTGGCTCATTATGAATCTGCTGGAGACTGCTGTGCCGTGATTGCCTAAAACGCTGCCTCACCCCCACACAACCAACCTTCCCCCCCTCACATATTAGCACCGCCTGTCCTCGGCCCCCCACATTCATGTTTTGTTTTCATGAATTGTTGACAACAGCAAAGTGCTGAAACGTCTGCAGGACGAAGCAAGTGTCTGTCTGCAGGGAAACAGCTGCAGCATCATAGTAGAGGAAAAAGGGAAAAATATAGCTAGGGCTATTACCTTTAAGCATACAGCGCTTAGTAAATATACTTTTCACTATCGACCAAATATTTTAGTATAGGCGAAATAACGGAGGAGCATAAAGCATATTGAGTGTGACGGCCTGCATTGGCCTGGCATGGCTTAGGTTCACTCGACCCCTCAGTGAGCCTGCATGCATGGCCAATGCCAGTACACACAAAGCCATCGTGAGCGATTGCCTCTCGCGCTCGCGCAGGTGAAGCCTTGATGCGTGCTATTTAAAAACACTTTACGTTGGCACTTCTTTATTTTGGCCGTCAACCCTATTAATGACAAACGGCCATTAAGTGAGAGATCCAGGTAATTGAGGGCGAAGGTTTCAAAAACAAAACTGCACTTTGGCTTCTTATAGACAGGCAGGAATTTATGATTAATCGCTCCTCTGTCTTCTACTGGCAGATTGTTGGTCTGTGTGTGTGCGTGTGCGTGTGTGTGTGTGTGTGTGTGTGTGTGTGTGTGTGTGTGTGTGTGCGTGCGTGTGTGTGTTTGCGTGTGCGCACGTGCATGTATTGCACGCGTGCATGTGAGTGTCTGTGTGGGTGTGTGTTGCTAGAGTATGTCTCTCCCTCTGTGCATGAATGACTGCTTGTTTTCTATTCTTTAAAGGTAATAGAGGCAACTTTAGTGTGTACAAACACTGTGTTTTTAATCAGATTTGTTTAGAGACTGATACTTCTGTGCTATGATTGGCTAAACGCTCCCCGCTCACAAATTAGCACCACTTTTCCTGAGCCAGACAAATGTTTTTGTTTACCGTACATGATTTGTTGACAACAACAATGTTCTGGACCATCTGAAGGACGAAGCAAGTGATTGTCTGCAGGAAAACAGCAGCAGCATCAAAGTAGAAGCAAATTAGGCAAAAAAAAAAAAAGACCAGGAAAAAGGCAAAACAAATTGCTATATACTGTATCTATTTTGATTTTTTGATAAGAAGCCTCAATTGGATGGCCAGGTATTATCTTTTTCACTGCCATATAGATATTCAGTAACGCTAACCAAACCTAGTGTGTATACTTTGGTGGTGCTGTTTTCATTGCAGCGTTGCAGGTCTTTATTTAACGTTTAGTGGAAGAAAATAATGTATTGTGAAACTCCACTCACTTAAAAAATCACTGTGAAAGAAGCGTTGTTTTCCATACTCGTATTTTTCCCTAACCTTTTTCCCCACTCTGCACCCGGAGCGCCAACAACCACATTGTAACCGGGGCTTCGTTGATTTGGGCTTAAACGACTGCTACGGCTACAGAGCCAATGATGTCGCAGCGAGAACTGGTAAAACTACCCACGCTATCATGCGATTGGTCGCTGGTGCACAACCGTCCACACGAGTTAGGCTGTGGTCAGCCTTCCCTAGTCAATAAACAGGAAAATAAAAGTGACCCATGGAAACTGGTCAAATTGGCAAAAAAAAAGATGGGATTATAGAGAAAAATAATGCACTTCCAGGTACAGTGGCAGTGGAATGGACACACTGCAATCCTACAAACCGTTTCACAATGTTGATATGACTGCTGCAGAACGGCTGGAAGAATGGATACTGTAATCAACATTCTCGGGACAACCTTTATAAAATCGAGAATGCCATCTAGTCGTTTTATAAGGTAATATCGACTCAACATCGATATTTCTGGCCCCTGGGCCAGACAGAGAACGTCATGCTACCACAGAACCACAGAGGATTACAGCTCTGCTCTGGTATGGCTTACAGCCTGGCTATGGCCACTGGTGTAAAGTAAAGTAAAGCTTGCAGATCGTCTGTTTGAAAATAGACGATCTGCAAGCTCACAACAGCTATTTTAAAACTTGAAAACTTTTACTTGTAACAGAGTATTTTTATATTGGCATTGCATTATTTATACTCTTACTTTTCATTGATACTTTTGATTTGATCCAGAAAGACCAGCTGTTGTAGATTGCCATAATGTACAGTAAGTTGCACCATACAATATGAGCCCAAATGTCTGTGTATACTCCTAACAGTTGCACTGTCCCAGGAGTGGATATTTTCAACAACATAGCAGATTACGATTTTATTTTTGTACCACGATTTCTGAAGCTATTTTGCATTTTCCACAGGCCAATTGTCTAATCTGTAATCCTGGGCACTAACTCGCCCTCTGCCAACATGGGAGTTGAACTGAGTTCATGCTTCCTTCAATGTTGGTGAGGACTGAGGAAAAGTATTAGGGGTTAGTTAACACACCCAGTGCCAGCCCTTTTTCATATTTTTTGAGGTAGCCAGTGCCAGCGATTTTCATCAAAAAGTCATATTTCATATTTCGGTCCATGTTTCCCCACGGACAAGTTAGTTGGCGGACACACACTTCCGGTTCCGGTTTGGTCCCTTATTATGGTCTATCAATGGAATATGCGGTCGCTGCACGCTGCTGTTAGCATGGGGATCGTATCAAACCGGCGCCGGTAAGTAACGATCAAAGGCGTAGCTCAACGGCAGCGGCATCAGTCGTTACTGTATTTCATAATGATAACGGGAGACGTAGATCTATGAAAACTGTTAAGAGCTAACTAGAGATGGAGACTGCCCTCATCTAACTCCGATTCTGATTCTTCCCCACCCGTCTTGTACACTCAAGACATCTATGGCCAGTACAGAATTCTTTCTATAAGGTGATGTCACCCTTGAGTAGACTGCCGTCTGCCATCAGCTAGGCGACTGCCTGTACGTGACCTATAGGTCGCTTGTCGCCCTCAGGGCATTTTAGCCAATCACAGTGCAGAAGTCTCCAGCAGTTTCATAATGAACCAATAGAGCGGAGGCGAGGTGGAGTTAGATTCAAACCGGTTTACAAGCACAAAGCTTGTACGCACTAAAGTTGCCTATAATAGAGATGCGCAGTGACGTCACCGCCCCGGTTCCGCGAAGTCTTTTCCCCATTCATTTTTCTCATAGACTTTTCGAAAATAATTTATATCAACACGATTACGCCGCGGCCAAAGCCAACTCAGGTCGTGACAAATCATGACAACAAACACAATATCGTCATATAATATATAATTGGGAAGAAGTAGAAAACGGCATGATACAAGACTTTTTGTTTCGTTTTTTCATCTTAGAAATTATTTTATTGTCCCAAAAGTTTGTGTGTGTCATCATGATTCGTCACGACCTGAGTTGGCTTTGTCCGCGGCGTAATCGCCTTGATATAAATTATTTTCGAAAAGTCTATGAGAAAAATGAATTGGGAAAAGACTTCCGGAACCGGGGCGGTGACGTCACTGCGCATGCCTATAATATACCTTCAAGTGCATTTTGATGCCAATAACTTTTCCAGACTTTGTAGTATTTTTAGTATTGATACTTTCAGCATAAAACATTTGAGTAGTTCTTCCCCCACCGAATGCTGGACCTTCCCCGCTTGTTGACAAAACACATTTGCTGTATGGGCACACAGTGAACCGCTCCTCTGTGATTCTGCTGCACAGAACCCGACAGACAGCTTCTTCTATGAACGTTCTCATACCAGAGGGGGAAAAAAAAAAGAAGCCAAACACAGTAATTGCAGAAGACCGAGCCATGACCCGACATTAGCTATATTACAGACTTCAAAGAGCTGGAGGATGATGTTAAAGAGATCTTAGGGGGAGATGGTAAGGGAGAGGGCAATTTCGGAAGATCATTCGGAGCAGCGCGCGGGCCATGTTCTGATGAAGAGGAGGGAGTCAGTGGAGTGTGAATATGTCTGCTCTGAAATACAACAGCTGCCCTTGTCTGTCGTACCGTGACCAGACAGGGAACCGACCTCAGGTTGACGTAAGGCCGGCAGCCTGTGGTCCTGAGGTCATGGGTTCACATGCAAAAAAAAAAAAAAAAAAAAGCGCAGCCCGGCGAAGAATGGGAGATGACACTCTCTTTTCAAATAAAAAAGTGTGGATGTTTCGTAATAATAATAATAAAAAACAGACCATAACCACAGCAGTAGATTTAGCAAAGAGTGCTGACATGAGCCGTATTCGTGATTCTAGAAACATGTTCTCTATTACGCCAATCAATCCGATGGCAAAGTGGGATATCCGCGGTTTTCTAGATGATTCTGATGAAAAGTGGAAGATATTTTTTTTGTACTGAAGGAAAATGTTATGTGCTTGTTTGACAAAATCCTGCAGTGGGTCTGCACGCTTATAAAATATATAATGTGTCGTCAAATTGACAGCAATGACAGAAGTTACTTGGAACATGAGATATATTACTTGGAGCGGAGCGGGCACAATTTAAGTGATCGGTTTGCGGTGTTCGGTCGTACCTTGGGTCACTCCAATTGGCCGGATTAAGTGATGACACAATGGTACCGTAAGTGAAAGACCTTCATGGCTAATGACATGAATATTAGCTCGCTCCACTCACACTACTTGTGCGCAACGTGCGAGTTTGCTCTCTAGCGAGTGCTGATCTAGTTAAACCTACAATCGGCACTTCCGAAAAGCATCATTAGAAGGTCCAGAGTTAGGGTTAGGGTTGTCACAATAGTACCTCAGGGATGTAAAACTCAAATACACAGCGGGTACAAAAATAAAAGTCGGTATCAGTCGAGGGCCAGACTGTGTTTCAACATGCACAAGCAACAGGTTAGCGGTACAAGGACGTCCCAGGCAAACAGCAAGTAATTACCCGCAAAAATCTATCTCTCTTAGCAGCAAAATGAATGCAAAGAGGAAACTCCATGCATTAAAAACTACTAAACTACTACTAAACTAAAGTTCAGTTTCCTGTTCTGTGATCCTCAACAAGCACTCCTTTTAGAGTAAAATGAATAAGTAATGTGTGGGCAATATACGTAAGGGCCAGTTTTAATACTGATTCAGTATCATCCCACGGGCCAGAGATAATTCATTCACAGGCCTGATTTGCCCCCCTGGGCCTTGAGTTTGACATACTGTATGTGCAATAGGTGAATATTTGGCAAAAGAAATCGCAGATGTACAAGCTTATAGCATGTCGCGTGAAGAGAGTGTATAAGGGAGGGGGAAGGATGGGGACCAAGTATAGACTCCTGAAAGGTCTCTGCAGTCAGTGAGGTAGGGTTTAAGTTGTTGAAATTAAAACTGAGGATGTACTTGTACATGACATTGGCATCATCAGTACACACAGGGGTTGACACTAAGGTCTCCGAGGCACTTGCCCATCGGGCAAGTGCAAGTCAGGCTCTACTTGCCCTCATGTCATGGTCACTTGCCCCCCAGGTTCCAGGTGGTCCCCAGTTAAGTTGGTTAACCAGATGTACTCTTGAGAACGTAAAAATGAAACCAAATGGTTTCATTTTTACACTCTCAAGAGTTAAAATTCATCATCCTAATTAGCCTAGGTCTACACTGTAGAAGATTAATAGTCATGTCGATGTGTTAATTTGCCTGTTTTGTTTCCCAAATCCAGCCTGGAATTGTAGAAAGCAGGGAAAGACACAGAGGCAGAGTGCAACGACTGCCTTCAAGACAAATTTATCTTGTGTTGTGTTATAGTGCACTAAGTTGCACACTTGCCCGATCAGGCAACCAGGTAGCAGTCTTCACATGCCCCACCATTTTTTTTACTTGCCCCGGGCAAGCGGGCAAGTGTTAGTGTCAAGCCCTGATCAGTACACAGGTGTGTGTTTCACTCACCTTGCTGCAGTATTTTGCCAAAGTACTTGTTATGGCTGGTGCAGTTCCACCGGCGGTACCTGAACTGGTACTGACACTCCTGACGCCCAACCTGGCGCCCTTGGCCACCTCGCTGACGATCTCTGGCTGCGTCTGGCAGAGCTCTGCCTGCTTCCCCGCCAGCCGCTTGGTCTTCCTGCAAATACTGTTAGGGTCCATGACCAGTGGGCTGCCCACTGCCCTGCAACAGAGGAGACAAATACTGTTAGGGTCCATGACCAGTGGGCTGCCCACTGCCCTGCAACACAGGAGACAAATACTGTTAGGGTCCATGACCAGTGGGCTGCCCACTGCCCTGCAACAGAGGAGACAACGGTAGCCTGTTAGAAGAGCGTAAGGAGAGCTTGGAATGAAAGTTTTTTTTTTTTTTTCTAAATAATTTTTATCCCACGATTTTGTAACCCATTTTTTTTTCACCCAGTGCCAATTCCTAATGTGATCCTACACCCTCCACCAACCTGGGGAGGCAGCGGACTGGGCTCATGCTTCCTTCAAGGCATGAGGCGTCGCGTCGCCTTCTTTTCACCTGACAGGGAGGAGTTTCCCTGGTTGGACGTAGCGCGTGGAAGGAACACGTTATTCCAACCAGTTCCTGTCCCCTCCATCAGGCGCCCCGGCTGGCCAGGGGGAGGCAGTTTAGAGCCCAGGATTACTGCATGTTTTGTGAGGGTATCTACCCTAGGGGACACGGGGAGAACATGCAAACTCCACACAGAAAGGCCCTTTCATCAACCCCACCTCAACCCCACCTTGGGTATCGGCACTGATGACGCGGAGGAGCAGACACGCCGCCAGCACCCACAGCAGCGCCCCTAGCGGGAATCGAACCCAGGACCTTCTAGCTGTGAGGCGACAGCACTAACCACTGTGCCACCGTGCCCCCGCTTGGAATGAAAGTTAAAGATGTTCATCCTGACACACTTGAGTAGGGATGTTCCGATACTGTGTTATTGTATCGGAAAAAAGGAAAATCGGATTGGCCCTTTTCTTGTCATATCGGTATCGGCAAATACTGTATTGGTGTCGGAAAAGTATCAGTATTGGCCCTTATTTGTCATTATTGGGTCATAATGGTATTGGCAGATATGCCAGTCTATCACAGATCTGACACAGGGGTAAGGGGTTGACACTATGGCAGGTAAATAAAATGTTGGGGCATGTGGAGTTTGCTTTGGAGTTGCCCGAGTGCACATTTGAGTGACAGGGGTTGACACTAAGGTCTCTCCGAGGCATTTGCCCATTGGGCAAGTGCAAGTCAGGTTCTACTTGCCCTCAGGTCATGGTCACTTGCCCCACAAAAATATATTGTAAATTTTGCATTTAAGTTTACTTCCTACGTGCTTTAAACCAGGGGTTTTCAACACGTGGTCCCTGAGAGGGTTCCAGGTGGTCCCCAGCTAAGTTGGTTAACCAGGTGTAACTCTTGAGAACGTAAAAATTAAACCAAATGGACCCTTGCGGGTCCGTTTGGTTTCATTTTTACACTCTCAAGAGTTAAAATATTCATCATCTTAATTAGCCCAGGTCGCAATGACCACCTTCAAGACAAATTTATCTTGTGTTGTGTTATTGCGCACTAAGTTGCACACTTGCCCGATCGGGCAACCAGGTAGCAGTCTTCACTTGCCCCACCATTTTTTTTTACTTGCCCCAGGCAAGCGGGCAAGTGTTAGTGTCAAGCCCTGAGTGAGATACAGTACATTATTCGCTGGTATCAGTATTTATATCGGTATTGGCTAACACAGAAATTGTGGTATCGGCAGGGCTTGACACTAACACTTGCCCGCTTGCCCGGGGCAAGTAAGAAAAATGGTGGGGCAAGTGAAGACTGCTACCTGGTTGCCCGTCGGGCAAGTGTGCAACATAGTGCAGAATAACACAACACAAGATAAATTTGTCTTGAAGGCAGTCATTGCACTCTGCCTCTGTGTCTTTCCCTGCTTTCTAGCTGTCCACAATTCCAGGCTGGATTTGGGAAACAAAACGGGCAAATTAACACATCAAAATGACCATTAATCTTCTACAGTGTAGACCTGGGCTAATTAAGATGATGAATTTTAACTCTTGAGAGTGTAAAAATGAAACCAAATGGACCCGCAAGGGTCCATTTGGTTTCATTTTTACGTTCTCAAGAGTTACATCTGGTTAACCAACTTAACTGGGGACCACCTGGAACCTGGGGGTCAAGTGACCATGACCTGAGGGCAAGTAGAACCTGACTTGCACTTGCCCGATGGGGCAAGTGCCTCGGAGACCTTAGTGTCAACCCCTGTATCGGGATCGAATCAGAGATGAAAAAAGTGTCATCGGGACATCTCTACTTGAGAGGGTGTGGTTCGATCCCCAACCGGGTCATAGACTATAATAAAGGGAGCCCAATGCATCAACGCTTGGCATCAATACGTTGGACTGGGAGTCAAATCAACAAATCAAGTGATTCCCAGAGCGCAGCACAGCTGCACTTCATTGATCCTTGGACATCTCTCCAAAATTTCTCACTGCGGTCGCAGCCAAAAGGGCACATTCACACAACAGCCATGTTGGCATTTTGCTTTGGAAACAGTAAAGTGGTAAGTTTATAGAACCAAATAAGGGATAATTTGTGTAGGACGGAAATCAGCTGAATATAGGAGTGGTTGTGTGTCCAGGCTAAGGAGGAAGTCAGGTGAATTCAAGCTGTGTCGCTCATGGCTGATGGAAGTAGGGGTGCTGGGGGGGCTTGAGCACCCCTTTTTTCAGACACAGCCCCCCTTGGACAGGAGGAGGAAAATACTAGTTATTTTAATCAAAACAGATTCCTGTTAATACATACATATGCTCTATTGCTGTATCAGAGGCTAAGGTAACTGTCAGTTAGCTCATGCATGTGGAGAGGGAAGGTAAAAGCCACTTTTCCATGTGTAAATGCATGAAAATGTGCATGCATAATGCGGATTCACACATATTTTGCATCTGTGCGCATCTTGCAGCACCCCATAGTGAACGTCCAGCACCCCCTATTGTCAATATCTTCCCGCGGCCATGGTGTCACTGCCACAAGCTGTGGCCAATCACTGCGTGTCTTGTCTGGACTTGTCCGGACTGACCAATTAAATCCAAAGGGGCGTGGCATGAGAACAACCAAACAAAATGTTTAGAGCAGTACGTGCACGGTTTCCAACCTTTTTCATACCAGGGCCCACTATTTATTCAGAATTTGAGCCGCGGACCACCTTTTGAGGACATTTTAGCCCCACACACCACAAAACTAAAGAATTCTTTTGATTTTGTAAACAATCCAGGATGGATTTCGGGGGGGAAATTAAGCAGGCAAACATACAGATCAAAATAACCATTAATGTTCTACATTCTTTAGTTGTGTAGACTTGGGCTAATTCAGATGATGAATATTTTAACTCTTGAGAGCGTAAACATGAAACCAAATGGACCCGCAAGGGTCCATTTGGTTTCATTTTTACGCTCTCAATGTATTCTAAACCACTGGTTTAGAATACATTGCCTCTGAATTGACTAAATGCAGTCTACAGCAGCCGTTCATGGCTTCTTTTCCTAACATTAAAAGAAATTGAATTTGCTGAAAAAGTTGCTTCTTCGTCCGTTCTTTATCTGCTCAACACCAACAGTACGTATAGAATGTATTGTGATGGGGCAATTTTAAAGGTGATTTAGTTTAGGAGAGATGAATCACGTAAACCTCAAGTAGTTCAAATATGTGAAACCATAATAGAATAAAATACTTTTCTCTTTTTCTCATTTGATGAAGAAGGGCCCAGAGCCTCTTCAACAGCTGTGATGGATGAGTGTATATCACTGGGATAAATTGTTTACTTCAGCTATTAATGGGGGAAGAGAGGGCCTTGGCTCCTTCACTGGAAAGGCCTGCCCAGGGGCCAGGCAATAGGAATTTCAAATCAATATAGCCATTATGTCAAACAAATGCCTCCATTATACCATTAAGGAACTATTACTTTTTATTTTATTTATTGTAAAATATAAAGCATATCATCAATACAAGCTCACAAGGAGTCATGCTGCAGTGCGTTGTGAGTTTGTAGGTTTGCTATCTTTAAGGCGACATTATACCGTTGTACACCAAAAAATGAATATAGCTCATTGGTTTTCAACTAGTGGTCCGGGGACCACCACTGGTCTTTGAGAGGATTCCAGGTGGTCCCCAGCTAAGCTGGTTAACCAAATGTAACTTTTGAGAGCGTAAAGATGAAACCAAATGGAGCCTCGCGGGTCCATTTGGTTTCATGTTTACACTCTCAAGAGTTAAAATATTCATCATCTAAATTAGCCCACTTAATTAAGTCTACACTCTACACAATTAGATATTGTATATAAGAAATGGACATTTTGATCTGTATTGACTGTTTTGTTTGGGAAAATCCAGCCTGGAATTGTGGACAAAACCAAAAGAAATCTGTAGTTTTAGGTCTGTGGGGCTAAACTGTAAATGGTAGTCCGTGGCTCAAAAGCTGAATAAATGTGGGCCCTCCCCTGGTATCAAAAAGGTTGAAAAACCACTGATATACCGTAGTTGATTATGAAGAAATTGTGTTGATTTGTTGCTACACGTATATGTAACAAATATACTAGAGCATGCATGCGCAATGCGCACACGAACACACAGGGAACTCTCTCTCTCTTTCTGTCTGTCTCTCTCACACATATCGTCAATTGCTTTAATAAATTCTTTAGGACTTTCATATGGAGGATAACATGTCAGCATTACCGGTATCTCCGATTGAATCAAAATACCATTAATTACAACCCTAACAGCAGGCCAAGTGCAGTACGTCATGGAAAGGCTGATCCTCCTGCCTGCCCAAGTACTGCTATCACTTGTCTGAGCAACATTATGATAATAGCAGGCGGCGTGGATTACCGTTATGGATTTCCTGTAATCCATCCTAATAAATTCAGCTTGTCGTGAAGATTAGGAGGAGTGGGGTGCAAATCATCCCATGACATGAGCTACGATATCTATGCTGTCTGGAGGAAAACACCTAAGATAAATATGCATTTTTCAGGAAATGAAGAAAACCTTATAATATTATTATTATATATATATTTTTTAAATGCAATACTGACTCATCAAACTTGCTCTTGTGAGTTTATATATTGTCAATTACTTGCATGATAGGGGGAGAGGTGGTGGAGACAGTTTGATCGTCCAATGGAGTTAAGAGGTATTGTCCAAAGCATTAAAATATTTAATCGCGATTAATCGCATGATTGCCCAAAGTTATTTTTGATTAATCGCAATTCAAACACATACTTTTTAACGGTTCTAATTGTACCTTACATTAGTGTTTTTCAAGATTTTTCATATCACGGTCCATTATTTATTCAGCATGTGAGCCACAGACCACCATTTGATGACATTTATTTAGACTTCCAGACCTAAATTAAAGAATTTGTCCACAGGGAGTGTGTGAAACAACCGAGTATGTTTCTCTTTTTTTAATGGCAAAAACCTTTGAACCCTAACTAGGCAAATAGAAAAATAAAATAGAAAAAACTCATCACACACAAACAAAAACAACCCCTCTAAAGTACACACTTGGTCAGTCAGTCAGAAATGTCCACTGTCCTAAAAAACAATCAACAAAAACATCAATCTGCATGAAGCAGAATAAATCTGTTACAATAAATCTGTTTAAATCTGTTAAATCTGTTGTATAGTACAAATTACTGTTCACTGTGTGTGCACTGCACACTGACCATAGTAACACTAGCAGGTAACTCAGTCAGTGTGAAATATGCCAAAGTACTCTTTTAGCATAAAAGGTACAGATTACTTCAGAGAGCATTAATCATACCAAGCAAGTATTATCACCGAATATTGTACTCAAAGCAGGGCTCTCAACTTTTGAAGTTTGTTGGGAGTGTGAGATTGGATGGGTCGGGGGCGCCGGGGGGGCCGGGGGGGCGCGCGGGGGGGCCGGGGGGGCACCACCGAACCGGCCCATCGGCTGGTTATCACAACAACAATAACAGAGTAGCACTAATAGGCCTAGTTAAGACATTTGTTCCATCTAGTAAAGAAAAACGAAAATATGTTGACTATTTTGTGTGTGTTAGGGGTAATAAATAATAATAATAATAATAATTTTATATATTGCCTTTCAAAACAACCAAGTTAGCTTGAGAAACCCAAAGGCCCATGCAAAAGATGGGTGCTGGCACTGACATTTCTTCATTAATTATTATATTTCCAGTGAAATACTGCACGACATACAGATATATGAACACATGGACAAAGAAGTGAATTCTTTCTTTTTTAATAAACTAAATGCACACATTTTGAATGGGTGTAAATTCTATAAATTATTACTGTTTATGGTTTTAAAGTGTGTTTGTGAATGTTTAATAATGTACTGTGGGTGTAAATATACTGGGGATATTATTTTGAACAGTTTATGATTGCGATGTTGGGGTGGATGGGTTTATTTATATTTTAAAGAGTTGTCACCATTGTTATGAAAGGGCGCACAACACCTCTAGGTTAATGCATTCAACTTAGATTTTAAACGTGTCTTGCACGCCAGGGCCTGCAGGGGTCTACCTACACCCTTAGCAAACTCTAGAAAGCTGCCAGGGGCAAAAAATGACTTTTAGTGCAGCGGTTAAGCTCATTAAATGGAAGGTATTGTGCATTTTATGACTAAAGCATGAAACTTTCTATAGTGTTTCTATACACCATGAAGTTTATTTTCAGGTGTGGAAACACTTCTCAGTTGAAGTGCTTTCATGTGTTAGAGGCTGTACAAATGTAAGGTGGTCAAAAACATGGATTTTTCACTTTTTGCAGGCATACAGACAGTATATCAATAAGAAGAGTCCTGGAACACAGTACCTTTGGTTGGTTGTTCTTGGTATCGGTGTCAGTGTCCAGCTAATCTCATCCTCTGTACTGCTATCTTCTACGTGCAGTAATGCCCCGATGCTGGGTGATACAGGGTTCCCCAGGGTGTCTTGTATGAAGAGCACCTGTCAATTATGTTTTTTCTATATTGTATTGCTGTTGTGATTCCTTAGAACAAAACCTCCATTTAATGGAGACTGGCACATGTCAGAAAGCAATTCTGAAGTCAATGACTCTCGGTGACTCAAGGTCTCCAGATGTCAGTCTGACAGTGTTAACAGTTCCGGGCATGCCGTTCTGAACATGCACAGTGCAGTTCTGCTGTAGGTTATAGCACATACCTATGGTATTTAAAAATTAATAAATACATACTATATTAGTATGTATTTATTCATTTTCAAAAATCATGAAACACTGAGGTATAGGTTTCCAAAATCTCATACCGTGTCATCCCTACTCAGGAGACTGTTAGGCCTCACTAACAGTGTCATTGCATTATAGACACTCTTTATTGCAACTAGGAGACACTTTACTCTAACTAGTAAATGTCTAGAAGAGATGTGAAATGCTCAATCCAATTTAACACAAATTGTTGAAAATCCGTTTTTTGTCTTTGGTCATGTGAGGTAAGTTTGTGTGACCTAATGGACCCTGAAACACAAATGACACATCTTATACTGGTGATATAACCCATTGAAGAAATTTGATGATAATTAGTGGGTTCCAGAACTCTTGTTGTTGATATCTTATCAATGTGTCTGCAGAAAAGTAAAAAATACATGTTTTTGACAACCCGGTATTTGTACAGCCTCTGGCATATAGAAACATTCATGCTCAGAAGTGTTTCCACATCTCAAAACAAACTTCATGGTGTGTAGAAACACTGTGGAAAGTTTCATGCTTTAGTCATAAAGTGCACAATTGGTTTGCTTAACCGCTGCACTATTTGGCGAGTTATTTTGACGTGCGTGTGAAGACGCATGTGTGGCGTGTGTGCGTGTGAATACACTCTGAAGAGTGTGTCACACGCTCAGTGCGTGAGACATGAGAGCTTTGTACTCAAAGGTACATAGAATACTGTACATTCACAGTAAGTATTTCTTCCCTTAGCCTTCAGCATGGCTGGCTTAAAACATGAGGCCTAGCAGACAGCAGCATAACAGCACCCAGACTCCCACACACACACACAAACTGTTTCTTTATATTCATCTCTGGTTTACAGTAGGCAAAACACTCTTAATTACTTTTTTTTATACTTGATTACTTTGTACTCAGTGGCACACTTCACTTTTATTAGCTGCATAAAACCACCTGTGAACACTGCAGGATAGGTTTAAACCTAGAAAATAAAACTCACCAGAGATCACAAAAGTGTAAACACAACATTCTGGGCATCCAAAGGGTGTTGTCTTCATCAGGAAACTAGACTTTAGAACTTAGAAACACTGATTTTCAATAAACTGATGTTTCAATGTGGTGTTTGTCTGTGTAGAAACAGTGCAGTGCTCTCCTCTCCTATTCTCTTGCTCTCTGCTACAATAGGGATAAAAGGGATGACTAGCGCCCCCTACAGTTACACAGTATTAGTCACTTTAGATGCTGGTATTACATCTGGGTTACATCTAGTCCCACACCTGTCATGACTTTGTCCGTGTTCCAGATATGGAATCCACATTCATTTTCTCATAGACTTTTTTGAAAATGGTTAATATAAACGGACAAAGCCAACTCGGGTCATGACAAACACCACAATATTATCATGCAATATCTAAATAGCAAGAAGTAAAAAAAACAGCAGGATGCAACACATTTTGTTTCATTTTTCTACTTAGCAATTATTTGATCGTCCCAAAACGTTGAGTGTGTTGTCATGATTTGCCACAACCTGAGTTGTCTTTGTCCACGGCTTAATAGTCTTTATGTAAATCATTTTCGAAAAGTCTATGGGAGAAATGAATGAGGAATCCATCCATTGGGGGCGGAAATGCTCAGCTCTATATATAGGTCTAGAAAAGGCTAATTTCGTCTGCTTGTATTCGCAAGTCTTCTCCCAACTATAAGATTTTTCGGTAGACTTTGCCTTCTCAGCTCTATTTCTGTCCCTCTTCCCTTGTTAACAAGAACGAGAGATATGTACTTAGTTATATATTGTCCGAATATAAGACGACTCGTTTAAGACGACCCTTTTTCAAGAGCCATTTACAGAAAAAAAAAACATTGAATGTCAAATAGTATAGCCCTGCCAAAAGGGTATATACTTTACGACACACGTCTCTCTCTCTCTCACACACACACACACACACACACACACACACACACACACACACACACACACACACACACACACACACACACACACACACACACACACACACACACACACACACACACACACACACACACACACACACACACACACACACAGTATGAACACTTTACTTTACAGCCTATCAGACTCTGTATACTAGTTATTGACAGGGTATTGACAGAGTCTCTATGGAAACTACCCCAGAAGCAGCCAGAAGTGTGTGACTGTGAGTGTGTGTGTGTGTGTGCGTGTGCGTGTGTGTGGTATACTGTAACAACAGCAGACAGTCGCCATGCGCTAGATATAATTTCAGTTCCGAGCAATCTCTGCTTAATTAGCAGGTACAGGTAGCCTACAGTACTTAACAACACACACACTCCCACATGACAACCGCTGATTATCCAACCGCTGTCATAAGGATGTGTGTGTGTGTGTGTGTGTGTGTGTGTGTGTGTGTGTGTGTGTGTGTGTGTGTGTGTGTGTGTGTGTGTGTGTGTGTGTGTGTGCGTGCGTGCGTGCGTGCGTGCGTGCGTGCGTGTGTGGATTGACAGCAGCCAGCACTGACGGTTGCTCACACAGTCCAGTGTTTTTAACAGTGGGAGGTGCAGAGTCATAAAATAACTGAGCATACAGTATCAAGTTTTGTTCTGCAAAAAGGAGAGAGAGAGAGAGAGAGAGAGAGAGAGAGAGAGAGAGAGAGAGAGAGAGAGAGAGAGAGAGAGAGAGAGAGAGAGAGAGAGAAAGAGAGGAAAATGGGGGTTCAATGAAGTCTTATTTTGTCACATAGAGATGGAGAGATCAAGTTTTGTTCTGCAAATGAGAGACACAGAGAGAGAGAGAGAGAGAGAGAGAGAGAGAGAGAGAGAGAGAGAGAGAGAGAGAGAGAGAGAGAGAGAGAGAGAGAGAGAGAGACAGAGACAGAGACAGAGACAGAGATAGAAAGAGAGAGGGGGGAGAGAATGAGGCAAAATACCAGCCAGACACAGACATCAAAGATCAAAATATATTAGACAAATGATTTGGAATTTTAAAAGACAAAATGTCACATGGGAGTCTTTGCATCATGCCACTCACTGTGAAACTGTCATATTAACTTGGAGGTTCCTTAAATAGACATAGCCCCCCAAACAGCAGCTTCTAACTTAGTGGTCCTCCAACCTAGATGTCAAGGACCTGTAAGGGACCATTAATCTGACTATATAGTCAATGAAATGCTCAAGTAGATGAACCTGCAGCTCAACAAACCCACTTAGGCCAGGTGACTGTTTTCAAACCTAAATGCCACTGTTCTATGTGAGGAGATAATAGCATGTGTTTCTCTACAAAATGTCTACAAGATTGCCGGTATAACAGCTAGCATGTGATGGTGTTAAAGTGACACACCATCACAGTAAGTAAGTAAGTAGCCTTGCCAGGCCATGATGTCAGGAGGCCCAGCTGAGCCATTGAGGCCCATATAGGTCAGGAGCCTATCTCCTGTTTCTGTAGCGTGAGGCAGCTTGGTGTACAAGTACACCCCCTGGACATGACGCTAGTATATCGCAGGGACTTACCCCCAATCCATCCCTTGATGCTGAGTGCCAAGCAGGGAGGCATTGGGTCCCATTTTTTAGAGTCTTTGGTATGACCCGGCCGGGAATCGAACCCCGACCTCCCAATCTCTACTCTAACCACAAGGCCACTGAGCTGGTCACACCATCACACAACAAAGTATAAAGGTTTTACTCATCCAAGAACAAGGCAAAATGCAGAGGGAAGATTCAACTCTATAAGCATCAAGAGTTAAATTCTGCCTTTCTCCTAATTTCTTCAAAATCCCAGGACAGACGCGGTTCTAGGCATAGTCATGAGGGCGCAATGCCCCCCTAAATGCCCAGTCTGCCCCACCAAACACGATTCCATGCAAAACAACCCGATATTTCAAATTAAAGTGCTTATATTTAAAATGATTTAAAACACTGCTATTGCTATTAACTAACTACAGCTGTGTCACCACTGAACCAACAGCATTTCATCATTGAAAACAGAAAACTCTCTGAGTCAGACATTTAGCTTTATGCATGCTGCGTGTCTGTTGCAACTTCAACAACAACTGATGTTATTATTCATGCTTACTTGATTAATAAAAGTCCTGTAACTGAAAACGGTAGTGGGGGCTCCTTCATCGCCCGTGGCACGAAACGACACGGGCGATGAAGCCGCCCCCTACCATTTTCTGCCCCCCCCCCCCAAAATTTTGAAATGTTACATCCGCCCCTGTCCCAGGAAATGGTTATGAATGTTTTCTCACTCTGATAGACAACCAAAAGGACCAAAAGAACTCTGTGTCTGGATAAGATCACTCTGTGATATAACTCATTGCATCAGGTATGTCAAAGATCCTGCCATCATCAGCAATACCAATTAATTGAGACATCTCATTTCTCTCTCTCTCTCTCTCTCTCACTCTCTCTCTCTCTCCTTTGTAAGATAGCAGCAAATAAATAAAACCCATCAAATCTGACTTGTAATCTCTCTCAGGGGCCGATCTAAGCATGGGCATGGGGGTGCAATGCCCCCGTAAAATGCAAGATTGCCCCACCTAACCCCACCACACATGATGAAATGCAAAACAACCCAAATGTCAAAGCTATTTCAGAATAAAGTGCTTATAATGAAAATGATTTGAACCACTGCGCTACTAACTAACTACAGTTGTCGTACCACTAAACTAACAGAAAACTCTCTGAGTCAGACCTTTAGATTTATCCATGCTGTGTGCCTGTTTTAACTTCAACAATAACTGGTGTTATTTTTTACTTGCCTAATATAAGTCCTGTAACCGAAAATGGTATGGGTGTGACTTCATCGTCTGTGGCGCGAAGCGACACGGGTGATGAAGCCGCCCCCATGGTCGGATTGACCATTGGGCGTCCAGGGAGGTCTCCCGGTGGGCCACGACCCGTAGGGGGCCGGTGGTATCACGCTATGATTAAACGCAACCTTTTTGATCTCAGGGCCTACTATTCATTCAGAATTTTGAGCCATGGACCACCATTTGATGACATTTTAGCCCCCACAGACCCCAAAACTAAAGATTTAGTTTGCTTTTTGGTCCACAATTCCAGGCTGGATTTGGGAAACAAATCAGTCAAACATACAGATCAAAATGAGCATTAATCTTCCACATTTTCTAATTAGACTTGGGACAATTTACGAGATGAACATTTTAACTCTTGAGGGTGTTAACATGAAACCAAATGGACCCGCAAGGGTCCATTTGGTTTCATGTGTACGCTCTCAAAGAGTTACATCTGCTTAACCAACTATATCAGGTAGAATAGGTCCATCACACACGTTGGTTGTGGTGGGCCGGTCTAGGCCAAATCACGCTAAAAATGTCCGGGCCGATTTTTTTCTTCGCCCCGGTCCACCACTGCCCCATAGCATTTTTGCCTGCCCCCCCAATTGGTCAATGTTACATCCGGGCCTGATCTCTCTCCTCTTTTTCCGTGACGATGGTGATGGATGAGCGCTGATGTAACTTTGGAGATAGATGTACTCTGTATACTCCTGTTGGCCTGCGCTCAAAACCCAGCAGTACGTAGTACCTCGCCTCCCCCTGATCTCCTGCCCTCTCTCCTGCCTCGTTGCCATCTCACCCAAGACAATAAAATAAAACCCACCGAGGGGAGTGATGTGGAACCCTTCCGTCTCAGGCAAATCGCTGCTGTCGGGCGGAACCTTGTATCTCCAAACGTCTCACAACCAACAGGTTGGGAGCTTGTTGATCATTAAAAGCATCAACAAGGCCTGTTACTTCCCCCCGGAATCTAATAGAAAGCTGTGTTATAATGCAGTGGTTTTCAACCAGTGGTCTGGGGACCACCAGTGGTCCTTGAGAAGGTTCCAGGTGGTCCCCAGCTAATTTGGTAAACCAGATGAAAAGTCAGTTTACCAGATGTAACCTTGTATCTCCAAGGTCTCACAACAGGTTGGGAGATTGTTGATCTGCTCTATTTGGGTCTGTGTTTTTTTTATAAATACATATTAAATAGGCTTATTGAATAATGAAAAGCATCAACAAGGCCTAATAATAACGACGTTGGATCCATTATAACAGTGTTTTTTGATCTTTTTCATACCAGGGCCCACTATTCATTCAGCATTTGAGCCACGGACCACCACCACTTTAGCCCAACAGACTCCAGAACAAAAGATTTCTTTTACTTGTGTCCACAATTTCAGCCTGGATTTGGGAAAAGAAAACAGTCAAACATACACATCAAAATGACCATTAATCTACAGTACATTTTCTAGTTGTGTAGACTTTGGCTAATTCACATGATGGATACTTTAACTCTTGAGAGCGTAAAAAGAGCGTACATTTTTTATGCTCTCAAGAGTTACATCTGGTTGGAACTGACTTTTCATCTGGTTAACCAACTTAGCTGGGGACCAGCTGGAACCTTCTCGAGGACCAATGGTGGTCCCCGGACCACTGGATGAAAACCACTGCATTATAACACAGCTTTCTATTAGATTTCCGGGGAAAGTAACAGCTTTGAACATACGAGGTTTCCAGTCGAACAAATATAGAGTGAATCACAGTGGTGCACCTCTAGCTCGGGGCAAACAGATAATCATAAGGGCTTGGCTTCAAACCACCATGGTTGTAGTGCATGAAGAAGTGCACAAACTCTCGCACAAGAAACCCAAAATTCGAATACAATACCGTTATACAAGTATAAAAGAGTCAAGTCATTCGGTGTCGGCCACTCACTGCTCACTACTACAAGACAAAAGGCTGGAGCAAATAAGAATGGAAATAGTAAAACATTCCATTCAATAACAAATGCAGCATATAAGGTTCACACATGACATACACCACCTGCTTACATATTGCACGCGCTAAAGAGCCTGCACACGCACACACACACACACACACACACAACGCACACGCACACGCACACACACACACACACACACACACACACACGCACACACACACACACACACACACACACGAGCACACACGCATGCACACACACAAGACAGTACACACACGCACCATTTAGATAGGAATCAGGCAGTGCTTAAGTTATCCTTCCTGTTTCCCAATGATTGACATTAAAGCTTTCATTCATCTTTCATGCCATGCACAGGCACGCTCGTACACGCACACACACACACACACACACGCACACGCACACGCACACGCACACGCACACGCACACGCACACGCACACACACACACACACACACACACACACACACACAGAGGGAACTATAAAGGCATTGTTTAGCCATTTCATGCAAAGTCTCTCTGAGTCCAACCTTCTTCTCCATCCTGATCAGCGTGGTTAAACCGTCTCCAACCAAAACACCCAGCTGGATCTGCTGTAAATCCACCGATAGGATCAAGAGCCTTACCAAAACACCGTCTCGCATGAACTAATCCTGGAGATAAAAGTCCCCAAATAGACAGAGAGGGAGAGATAGGGGTGGAGACAATTAGATAAAGGGGCAATATTATACAAAATAGTAATCGTTCACAGAGACTCTGTGTCAACCAGCCAGATGTCAGCTCAGATACTGTACTTCAATTGTTGAAACCGCACACAAAGAATTGTGAGCAATATTATTGATGCTTTACTGCTTTGTTCACCTAGAAAGGCAGTGGTTTTCAACCTTTTCGATAACAGGGCACACTATTTATTCAGAATTTGAGCCACGGACCACAATTTGATGACATTTTAGCCCCACAGAACCCAAAACTATAGAGATTAAAGAACTAAAGATTTCTTTTGTTTTTGTCCACAATTCCAGGCTGGATTTTGCAAACAAATCAGGCAAAGAGGCATTAATCTTCTGGATTCTCTAATTGTGTACACTTCTTAATTAATTCAGATTATTAATAATAATAATAATAATGGTAATAATAATAATAATAATAATAATAATAATAAGGGTAATAATAATAATAATAATAATAATAATAATAATAATAATAATAATAATAATAATAATAATAATAATAATAATAATAATAATAACCTTTATTTGTATAGCACCTTTCATGACATAAAATGCAGCTCAAAGTGCTTTACATTGCAATAGAGAAGAAGACAAAAAAAGAAAAAAGAGAGGGTATAAATTAAAGAGATCATTAAAATACATCAAAGAAGCAGTACAGTGAGGACCTGAAATAAGGCATAAAATATAAAATCATAAAATATAGAATCACAGAGAATCAGTTAAAAGCAAGTGCATAGAAGTATGTCTTGAGTTGTGCTTTAAAAATGTCTACAGAGGCTGCCTGTCGAATGTATAATGGGAGTTTGTTCCACGCCGTCGGTCCATAGAAGCAGAAGGCTGCTTCACCGTGTTTTTTAGTTTAGTATTAGTATTTTAACTCTTGATAGTGTAAACATGAAACCAAATGGAGCGCAAGGGTCCATTTGGATTCATGTTTACGCTATCAAGAGTTACATCTGGCTAACCAACATTCCATCATTTAGCCTGGGGACCATCTGGACCCCTCTCAAGGACCAAAGGTGGTCCCTGGACCACTGGTTGAAAACCACTGCTTTAAGGAATTGAGTTGATTGATTGCGTTCAATATTGCCCAATGTGTATCTTAAAAACATGCAAGATTTCATCATGCTTTATGCAGCATGTGATATGTATAACTAGGGAGTTTTCATGATGCTGAATACATTACAATTAGGGCTGTTGAATGATTAATTTTTTAAATCAGATTAATCACAGCTTCAAAATTAATTTAATCATGATTAATCACCATTTGTCCAAAAATATGTCATGTTTTCCTGGACAGGTTTTGAACATTTAAAAAGGCAACAGAATCTGGTGGGAAGAAAAAGATCTGTTTGTCTTCAAAATAGGTGATCTACAAGCCCACAATGCTTGTAGATCCCTCCAGCTCTTACTCTATGGCTCTGGTTACAGGGAGACACACAGCTATATGTCTCTGTAAAACTGTGCTCTACACATTTCTTTCAATGAGAAAATGCTCAGTGGGTTGAGTCAGGGGCACATGAGTTAATTGCGTTAAATAACCAGATTAATCAACAAAATGAATTCAATCCCATTAATTTGTTATATTCAACAACCTTAATTACAATCCTTACGAATCATCACTAAAACCAAACACCATCATCATAAATGTACTTTGTCAGCACATTGGGCAAGTGCTAGGTCCTTGCAAAACTAATAATTGGAATGGATTTAGCATGATGAAAACCCCCCACCGGTAGCTAGAAATCACATGCTACATAATGGATGATGAAATCTAGCTCGTTTTGACTTCTATTCTTCTAGTGAATGGTAGCCTGACTGTGACCTGTTCTTTTTTTATGAGGTTTCCCACGGGTGTTCAATTTCAACCTTTTAGTACATGTTATTGGAAACACATTGGTGAAGACATTTTGTGGATCCAGTTCCCAGATTGGTCAAATATCTGCTGAAATTCCCTAAACTTTTTGCCATAAAAACTGTTGCCAAAATGGAACTCGTGTTTTCATATTGTTACACGCAGACATATTTTCAAATGACAAACACACATTAACCATTCATTGAGTGAACACAACTAAGCAGTTGCTGCACGCTACGAAGCATTCACAGCACAATGAAATGGAACACACATAAGTGACAATGAGTCTGGATAATGAGCCATTTCTCCTTTTGTCAAATGACTCTTTGTAGGTCCACTTTTTTATCGTCAAACATAAAACAGCAAACAAATACCTAAAGGAAATCAGAATCCGAGTTTGAGATCTCCTGTACAGCTCCTTCTCAGACATACCAAATCTATTTCCCAGGAGAAAACAATGAGAAACATGGCCTTTGCGATACAACAATTGAGCAATATTTAAGCCATTTTCGAGAGCTTCTGTATAGCTCAGGGGTTGACACTAAGGTCTCGGAGGCACTTGCCCATCGGGCAAGTGCAAGTCAGGTTCTACTTGCCCTCAGCTCATGGTCACTTGCCCCCCAAAAATATATTGTAAATTTTGCAGATGTAACTCTTGAGAACGTAAAAATGAAACCAAATGGACCCTTGCGGGTCCATTTGGTTTCATTTTTACACTCTCAAGAGTTAAAATTCATATTAATTAGCCCAGGTCTACACAACTAGAGAATGTAGAAGATTAATGGTCATTTTGATCTGTATGTTAATTTGCCTGTTTTGTTTCCCAAATCCAGCCTGGAATTGTGGATAGAGTGCAATGACTGCCTTCAAGACAAATTTATCTTGTGTTGTGTTATAGTGCACTAAGTTGCACACTTGCCCGATCGGGCAACCAGGTAGCAGTCTTCACTTGCCCGACCATTTTTTTTTTACTTGCCCCGGGCAAGCGGGCAAGTGTTAGTGTCAAGCCCTGTGGTATGTCTCAGATGGAGCAGTACAGGAGATCTCAAACTCGGATTCCTCTTTCCTCTGGGTATGCAGTAAAAAATGTTTTACTGTAAACCAGCCTGTTCAGACTCTGAACTCTGAACCATGGAGCAGTGTGTGACCTCATGGCCCTGTGGGTTCCGTTCATAAAACTTCCACTTCCATGCTGAAATGAGGATTCTGGAAGGTAGAAAAAGGAGAAATAGAACAGAACAATGTTCTAATGATGGCAGTAACTGTGAAAAGGCTGAGATTGGTTTGACATCTCATTAGATATATGAGATATATGACCGCTCTCCTTCTTCTTTCTCCTGTTCCTCCTCCTTGTCATCCCTGTTCTCTACCTTGTATTCCTCCTACTCTCTATCCACCTACTCTCTAAGACAGTGGTTTTCAACCGTTTTGATACCAGGGCCCACTATTTATTCAGCATTGCTGCATTTGAGCCATGGATCACCATTTGAGGACATTTTAGCCCCACAGACCCCAAAACTAAAGATTGCTTTTGCTTTTGGCCACAATTCCAGGCTGGATTTCAGAAATAAAATGGTCAAACATACAGATCAAAATGACCATTCATCTTCTACATTCTCTAGTTGTGTAGACTTGGGCTAATACAGATGATGAATATTTTAACTCTTGAGAGTGTAAACAAATGAAACCAAAGGCTAGACACCTTTCCAGGTTATTTTTCCTCCCTTCCAAAGCTCCACCACACCATATAATCCCCAGGACTTTACTGTGTAGGACACTGGAGCGCAGGGCCAAGACAGATTGAAAGAGTTTTGGACCAGCACGACCTCAGCTTTCATTAGAAGTCACATGATGCCACAGATACAGCACTGCGCTGCCCTGTCTTTTTTTTTTTTTTTACTCCACCCAAGAAGCGAGTGAATTTCATTTGCCCTTAATCCCTAAAGTATGCTAGAGATGAAAACAGTCACGACAAGTATAGTCTGGGAGACGAGAGAGAGAGAGAGAGAGAGAGAGAGAGAGAGAGAGAGAGAGAGAGAGAGAGAGAAAGAGGGGGGGGATTCTGAGGGCATACTCCCCTAATGTAAAATTGCACACAAAAAAAAGTCAATCGATGTCGACTAATCTGTATACTATCATTGGATGCATGAATTTGTTTGTTAAATGCACAACAAATGCACTCCTGAAGCAACATTTATTTGTGACTAAAATGCTGTGTTTTGATTTCTTTTTCTCTTTTTTGTTTACTATTATTGTATTGACTGTACAGGACCCAAACGGAAATAAGGCCGCTAGGTCTTTTTTGGTGATCCTATTACAGTAGATCAATACTTGCCCAACTGTACTATGTACTGTTTTACTAATTATTGTCTAATAAAATATGCAATCAATCAATCAAGCAAAATGAATAGCCAACTGCCTGTTAGTCCAGGTTACAACTAGCTAGTTTGGCTTAGAGTTCTCAAACTCTGCCTGAACCACATACAGTATTTTAGGATCAGGCCTGGGCCTGAAATGTTTGCTGATCATTAGGGCCGGGTCGGGCTTAGGGCTCCATGAAAAAGATAATATATATACTGTATATATAGAATTATTTTATTGTGATAATAATAGCTCTGTTCCATCTCTGTGCATTCATCCATTATGAAGATGGTGCTGATTGGCATTTCATTTTTCTTAGGGTTCTCAAATTCTGCCCAAACCTGACCAGGCCCGACCCAACCTGACATTTTAGGTGCCGGGTCGGGATTAAAATCTATGATAATTATCAGTTAGTGCCGGGCCTCAATTTTCAGACCCGTTGAGAACTCTAGTAAGCTACTACTATTTTATATGCCAGGTTTAAGGATAAGGGGTTCAACATTGACAAAAATAGGGCCATATTGGTGACAGGGGACTGGTTTTCCTGACAAACCTTCCTGTATGTCACTTCCCATCTGTCTGCCCTCTTCTATGCCAAGCTTGGATGACAGTGCTAACAATACTAAACATAGCAACGTGCTAGTCGTTTTGGCGTCCACTTGAAAACTATTATTAGTTACAATGACATTGGGTTGAGGTGTTGTTGTTTACAGTAACGTGTTACGTAATCACAATTTTGCACGTGAGTCCCATGCACCGGCCACCTTCTGTCTGTTTCCCCACTGACACGACGCTCAGCCACTGGTAAAACTGCAGCCTGCATCAGCGCTGTAGTCTAAATGAGACAGGAATATCACCAGCACGGGCGTAGACACGTGGGGAAAAGGGGGACAATTGTAGGGGGGCCCAAAGTCAGGGGGGGCCCACTGAAAGCTTGCATTAATAAGGTTTTATTTGTATTGATTATATTGTGAAAAATATTTGATCTCAAAGTGCACCAGATTGAAGCATTTTAAAGGGGAATTCCACCCATTTTCAACATTCTAATATGTCATTAATATACCTAGATACTAGAGGTGCTGGGTGGACATGATAAAAACGTTTCCCCCCATTCTGTGGTTCCTGGAAATGGAGGTCTGAAGAAAAACCACAAAAACATGATGAAACACATCTTGATGGCATCAACAAGATGTACTCTATGTCATCATGTTAATGGATTTCTATAGACACTTCTTTTTTTCCTGAGAGCGTACAAATGGAACCAAATGAACCCGTTAGGGTTCATTTGGTTGCATTTGTACGCTCTCAGAAAAAATGTTGAAAATGGGTGAAATTCCCCTTTGACGCCGCCGGGAAAGGGGAGCCCATTTGGAAAAGCTTTGCAGGAATTGCTAGCCACGCCCCTGGATCCAGCACAGTGCTTGTGTTCTTCACCAACACTCGCACATCAACCCGTTTTCATTCAGACCATGTGATGTGGTATTAACCCATTTAGGCCGATCCTACGTTTTCTGAAAAACTTCAAATATTTATCTGACTGAATAAAAAAAAAAAAAAAATACTGTACATACTGTACAGCAGTGGTTTTCAACCTTCCTCATACCAGGCCCCACCATTTATTCAGCATTTTAGCCACGGAGGACTAAAATGTTGAGTTTAATCTCTCTGACCCAAAAGTAGGTTTTTGTCCACAATTTAGGAGATAAACAGGCAAAACGCTGGTCAAAATAACAATTCGTCTACGTTTTCTAAATGTGTGGATTCTTGAAAATGAAGTGATTCAGATGTTTAACATATAATTCAACTCTTCAGAGCATAAAATGAAACCAAATGGACCCATGAAGGTCCATGCCCCACCAAACATGATGGCATGCAAACGACCCAAATTTCGAATGTATTTCAAATTAAAGTGCTTATAATTAAAATGATCTGAAACACTACTACTGCTACTAACTAACTACAGCTGTGGCACCACCACTACCACCATTTCATCATTGAAAACAGAAAACTCTCGGAGTCAGACCTTTAGCTTTATGCATGCTGCGTGTCTGTTGCAACTTCAACAACAACTGATGTTATTATTGATGCTTTACTTGACTAATAAAAGTCCTGTAACTGAAAATGGTATGGGTGCGACTTGATCGCCCGTGTCGCTTCGCGCCACGGGCGATGAAGCCGCACCCATACCATTTTCTCTTGCCCCTCCAACATGTTCTCTTGTAGTGTTCTCAGTAGCGTACAGGATTACACTTAATAAACAATAAACATGGTTACAAAATCCTACAGTGGGTTTAAGAACACCATTGAACAATCACAGACGTTACAGAAGTAAGTCTCGGCAGACGGCAGGAATTGATGTATCAAGTCATTTACATTATCAGCAGCACACTGTAATGCCAAACCCATTCTGAATGCGATGTTGTCACAGTCACAGACTTTGCCCATTTCAATGTTAGTTTTCTGTTCTACTTATTTTGATTCTATGTTATGCTTATCTAGTTGTTTTGGTTCTATGTTGTATTCCGAATATGTCGCTCATGGGTAATCAGGCCTCTTGTGTATATTAGTCTTGTTCCCCAGTCAGTCCTTGTCGAGTCATTGTTGGGTGTCACATCATGTCCAGTGTTATCATGATTTTCATGTTTATTTGTAATAATTTCCACAGTCTTGGGTTTAGAACTATGCCTGCCTCGCTGTCCTGCATTTGTGTCCTCACCACACTACCAGATCCTGACAGATGTAAGTCCACCCGTATCACCTGTGTGTGGCTACACAATCAATTTAGTCATCGTAATTAATTTATGAATAATAGGATTCACTCCATATAGTAATAGGATATAACTCTCCAGGAATGGATGAACTTGACCTCAAGTTCCAGATAAAAACTACTGAAACTGCACTCCACAGTTAGAGAAAGTACTAATGTATGTCGTATCAGTGCCAGGCAGCTATACTTGAAGCAATATTGCTTTCTGGATATTCAGGGTTGGGCCAGATCATTTTGTAGCCAGCTATTGAATAGTATACACCAGGGGTGCCGTACTATTTTGATAACTTTCAAAATGACCAGCTGAACAAGATCTACACACAAACATATTATTATCCCATTGCTATTCCAAACTCAGTGCTCTATTTTGCTACTGACGTTTGTGCACATCTTAAAAACAAAATTTTGTATTTGAGTAGACAGGCCCTTTTTCATCAATTAGTTTTTTTTTTTTATTTTAATAAATATATTTAATCTACATATGTTTAGGGACATGTCATGTGGTCTACCAACATCCCTTGTGATCCACGTAGATCACAGACTACCTTTTGGCCATCCCTGGTCTAAGTTTCGCAATTAGTACAGTCTTTACTTTCTGTTTTGTATAATTACCGTGTATTATATAAGCTGTGTGGAACTTTTTTTGAACCCAAGTCTGAAATACTTTTGCATTATGGCAAACACAAATAAAATACCACTTACTCTCAGCATGTGAACGAACAATAATTACCTCACAACAATACATATCTTTCAACTCACAACAGTACACACATGCACACTTGGGTGTATCGTTATCATCTCAGAAGTCTTAATCTCTCTCTCTTTATCTCTCGTGCACACACACACACACACACACACACACACACACACACACACACACACACACACACACACACACACACACACACACACACACACACACACACACACACACACACACACACACACACACACACACATGCCCACACGCCCACATAAACACAAACCACATGAACATGCACACACACGGTAATATGGTATTACCAAATATCAAACTTAATAGGCCACTTGTAGATCCAACATTCCCACAGCACTCCTCCACACCTCCAGCCTGTCAGCAGGCAGAGGTGAAGAGGTGCACTCATATCTTCTCATATCATAGGAGATCGTGAGTATAGCATTCAGCAGGCCTAATAAATCAGCTCATTATGCACCCACAGAGTAAATGGCACATGGTACTGGTACTGTAAATGGACTACACACAGCACCATGCAGGGCTGTATTTCACATATACCCATTCACAGACATATTCAGACACCAAGGTGGAGAACAAGGGGGTCATGTCTATGTTCCCTCAGCTCTATGTTCCCTCAGCTCTATGTTCCCTCAGCTCTATGTTCCTTCAGCTCTATGTTCCCTCAGCTCTATGTTCCCTCAGCTCTATGTTCCCTCAGCTCTATGTTCCCTCAGCTCTATGTTCACTCAGCTCTATGTTCCCTCAGCTCTATGTTCCCTCATGCTTATGCACATGAAAGCAACTTTAATGTCATGTGGAGTCTTTCCACGACCCTCTGGGGAATCACAACCCCTTGGGCGTTGCGATTAATTTTTGGGGGTCCCCAGATGATGATTATTATTATTAATAATAATAATAATAATCATAATTTTAGTTAGGTGTGCAGCTTTGTATGTCATTTCTCTACCGTCCTGGTGCTCACAGGAACCGGGTGGGGATGTTACAGTAAGTAACACCACTCACTTTGTGAAGAGTGTGGGGGTTATTAAATAAGTAAGTTTGCATTAAAAGGCAACTTTTTTCTTGAATGCTTGTACAGTATATAGGTTCTTAAAAGGACACACACACAAAGAAAAATAATCTTATTTATCAAAATAGGTGATCTACAAGCCCCATCCTCTAGCTATACTCTATGGCTCTGGTTACAGGGAGACACACAGCTATGTCTCTGTAAAACCGTGCTCTACTGATTTTTTTTCAATGAGAAAATGGTCAGTCGGTTGAGTCAGTGTGCACATGTTTTAATCGGATTAATCAGCAAAATGCATTAACTAATTAACTCGTTATTTTCAACAGCCTATATACCGCACACAATGTAAATGATTTCAAGTATTTATTTGTTTATTTTTACACAATTTTGGTTTCCAGCTCATAAAACCAACCAAAACAGGATTTCAAAAAATAGAACATTTTACAAGACCACTAAAAAGAAAAACAAGGAATGTCGACTATCTGAAAAGTATATTGATGTATGCAGTCTATACTTGGTCTGGGCTACTTCTGAACAAATTATTTCATTCATGGGGCGTGCCATGGAGGTGATCAACCTGTGGCATTGTAGAGGTGTTATGGAAGCCCTTTTTGGTAATACAACCCAAATTCTATGTTGTGTTAAAGTCAGGACAGTTGACAGTAAAAAACAGTAATACTATGGTCAGCACAGCAGCTAGTAGTTTTGGCTCTGTGAGCAGGTGCCAAATTGAGCTGGAGAGGAAAATTAGTATCTCCATGACGCTTGTCAACATACCGAAGCACAGGGTCCTCTAAAAAGATGGCTGTGTTGAAACCACTGTCAGGTTTTCACTATCAGTGGATCAACACCAGCCAATAACATGGCCTAGAGACTGGACATGGCAAAACACATGATTTAGGCCATGTTCTCGGCTGAAAACGTCAACACAGCCATCTTTTTAGAAGCTTCATGGAGATGCTAATTTTCCTATCCAGCTCGATTTGGTACGTGCCCACAGAGCTAAACTATTAGTAACTGCTGGACTAACCATGGTATTACTCCACTTAACGGAGCAGCCAACTGTCCTGACTTTAACCCGACATAGGGGTTTTATGGTCAAGAGGAAGGTCTGAGACATTGATGCCCCATTGATGAAATAATTTACCGCAGACAAAGTATTACTGTATAGATTAATATACTTTTTAATAGTCAACATTTCTCGTTTAAAACACATTTTTTAGTGATCTAATATAATATTCTATTTTTTTTATCCTGTTTTGGTGGGCTTTCTGTAAAATAAATGAAAAATACTTGAAATCATTTACAATGTGTGCACTGGATATATAATTATATTCAGGTTTTGAATGGAATTGGGGAAATAAACCAACTTTTCCATGATTTTTTTTTTAATGGAGCTGGTGCCTTTTCACTGGACGAATTTCAGGCGTAGCCAACCGATCATGCTGGTGCATGCAACGATCTGACCGACCATTGTTTTGTTCAAAATTACTAGCCCTGTATCGAACTCTCAGAGATACTTTCAGGGATTTTGCACATTCCAATTAATGAGACTTATGATCTCTGGGACTTAGGATCTACGGCCAGTCCCCACCAATCAGACAGCTTTGCTTGGCCCACTGGATGATGGGACATTTTGATTTGAGGGTGAGTTTTAGAGATAATGTTAGTAATAGTATTTTTTTTAGTAATTTTACTTGTTTTTTGGCCAAGTAATTTTGGATCAATGGCAGCCCTTATTGGTTACCCTGATTGGTAATCTTCTCCCATTGTGTGCACCGATTTGGTGGTGTCCACCCAGTATTCCTACCTCCCATGATTCCGACCTCCCATAATTCTGAAAAAAGCGAAAAATAAGAACTCATATACGTCCGACATCCCGTTTTTCCAACCATCGGAAGAACAGGATTTCGTGATTATGGAAGGTCGGAATTATGGGAGGTCCGAATAATGACATGGTCGGTACCCCTGAAATCCGTCCAGTGGAAAAGGCTGGGTGCAAAATCTGTTTGCTATTAAAAGGGTTAATTGCTTTATTGTGTTAGTGTTTCTGTGATTAATTACATACACGTTGTATTACATGCTACTATTAAACTTGGTTGAGGGAACATAGAGCTGAGTGAACATAGAGCTGAGGGAACATAGAGCTGAGGGAACATAGAGCTGAGGGAACATAGACACCAAGGGTCGAGAACAAGCATCATGATGATCTGGAGCAGTTAGAGGTTCAGTGCCTTGCTCAGGGACACCTCAACACACAGTCGAAAGGATGTAAAGGAATTAGTCCTGCTGCACAATAATTACATAATCACCTAATTGCAAAGTAAGCTCATAACAAATAAAGTCGATGCATAATAGTCAATCATTTCTAAGTTGACAATTTTACAAAATAGAATAGTATATATCCTCCGTTCCTTCCTTCTAAACAATTCTTCACAATTGAAGTCTATACAAAATATACAAAATGAAATGATTAAATCTGCTCTGTGAAATGTGTGTTTTACGAAGCCTAAAAGACAAATGGAAAGTACAAATTGAAAGGTTCCAATGCAGAAAGAAAATTAATTGTGTGACAATTAATCGCCAACTTAAATTTTGCGATCGCCAGGCGACACTCAATCAGGATTGGTGGAAGGCCGATTGGATGAAGACTTTTTTGCCTGCCACCAAAACTGAAACTAGTGTTTCTTTTGTTTTGTTTTGACCCCAGGGGCTCACTGGGAACAGGGAGGAACTACTTATATCAGGGCTGGGCAATTATTTTTCCCAAGGGGCCAAATGAGACGCATAAAATATTGTGGAGGGCCACAAAGTAAGAGTAAGACCAACCATTTTGACACCAGGGTCCTCTATTTATTCAGTATTTGACGACATTTTAGCCCCACAGACCTCAAAACTAAAGATTTATTTTTGCTTTTGTCCATAATTCCAGGCTGGATTTGGGAAACAAAACAGGCAAACATAGACCAAAGAATGACCATTCACGAATGACCACACATTATCTGTCTGTGTAGATTTTAGGTAATTCAGATGATGAATATTTTAACTCTTGAGAGTGTAAAAATGAAACCAAATGGACCCGCAAGAGTCCATTTGGTTTCATTTATACGCTCCCAAAGAGTTACATCTGGTTATCCAACTTTCCATATTTACAACGTAACTGGAACTCTCTCAAGGACCACTGGTGGTCCCTGGGCCGGTCAGAGTCAGCCAAAGGCCACATTTGGCCTCCGGGCCGCATAATGCCCAGGTATGAACTACTTATATGGTCAGCACACTCTATAGTCGGGAGGATTATCCATTTCTCCCTCTCATATCTCTCTTAACAGTCTGGGGTGTGCATAGTCAGTAGCAATTTACTAATTAAACTGAAACTGTGAAACCGCTGTATGAGCCGTGGTTACACAACAACTATGCATGCACGGCGATGTGTGAAATACAGTAGGTGCGCGGCCACAGCACGGGGTATGTTGTCATGTTTATAAATGTATTGGCCTGATTTAGATGTGAGCTTGAATTATCTCTCTCCCTCCGTTCTGTCTGTGTGTGAGGCAATAAGGCTACAGCATGGTAGACAGTAGTATTTTTGCATGCACAGTCGCACACACGCACACAGGCACACACACCAGGGGCGGATCTAGGCATGGGCATGGGGGGGGGAGCAATGCCCGCCCTACATGGCCTGATTGCCCCACCAAACATGATGGCAGGTAAAACATCCCAAATTTCAAAGATATTTCAAATTAAAGTGCTTATAATTATAATATTTCAAGAAATGTCGTACCACTAAACCAACAGCATTTCATCAATGAAAACAGAAAACTCTCGGAGTCAGACCTTTAGCTTTATGCATGCTGTGTGTCTGTTGCAACTTCAACAACAACTGATGTTATTATTGATGCTTTACTTGACTAATAAAAGTCCTGCAACTGAAAATGGTATGGGTGTGGCATCATTGCCCCCCCTACCATTTTCACCTGTCCCCCAATTGGGAAATGTTACATCCGCCCCTGGTACACACACAGCTGCTGAGATGAGTTTACAGTGACCAGTACTGGGAAGTGCAATATCACATCAATGTTGGTGAATATGAACATGGACAATAGGATATGGGTCAAAATGTCTATATTTAGCATCCTAATTTAAATACGGGTATTAGAATCCGATGTTTAGCTCAGATATGTGCAGATATGTGCAATATCAATATCAATATGTCAAATTCTGATCTTGTGATTACTTCCATCTTCCACTTACATTTAGATGCCATTGGAACTATTTGTTTTAGCAACTTTTTTCTCAGTCATAATTTAGCTGCATTTGATAGTCATAAACAAATGCAAGTGTGCGTGTGAGCGTGTGTGCGCGCGCGCGCGTGCGTGTGTGTGTGTGCGTGTGTGTGCGTGCGTGCATGCGTGCGTGTTCTGTAGGCCTCGTGGCTATGTGTTGCAGACCCCTAAACCCAAACCATAGCTTTAAAGCTTTAATCAATGTTCGTAGGGGAGTGGGATTTGGCTGTCCCTAACCAATCACCAGACCCCGTCAAATTAACACTGACACATCTCCGTGCCATGTTGCCAACACAAAAACTATCTCCCCTTTGAATAAATACTGTTGGGATTTCAACGTAATTGGTGCTTTTTACTCGACTTAGGAGCGACTTGATAGCTGCGTCTTGTTATCCTTTGGTTCCAGCGCAACGCTTGACACTGTTTGACAAGAGCATTAGTCCCACCCAAGGTGCTGATTGGATAATCACTTTTTTCAACAGAGAAGCCGCTGTTTCATATCATGATTCCAGAGCTGGTGGTGAAGTGAGTGAATTCACAGGGTTTGGGCTGAGGCCAGGGGCGGATCTATCTAGGCATAGGCATAGGGGGGCAATGCCCCCCTAAATACCCAGTTTGCCCCCTCCAAACACAATGCCATGCAAAACAACCCAAGATATTTCAAATTAAAGTGCTACTTTAATTTGAAATACTAACTAACTACAGCTGTGTCACCACTAAACCAACAGCATTTCATCATTGAAAACAGAAAACTCTCTGAGTCAGACCTTTAGCTTCATGCATGCTGCGTGTCTGTTGCAACTTCCACAACAACTGACGTTATTATTGATGCTTTACTCGACTAATAAAAGTTCTGTAACTGAAAATGGTATGGGAGGCGGCTTCATCGAAGCCGCCTCCCATACCATTTTCTCTTGCCCCTCCAACATGTTCTCTTGCCCCCCCCAAATGGGACATGTTATATCCGCCCCTGGCTGAGGCACAGTACAGCCACAGCCAGTTATTATTGAAGATGGTGCCTCTAAGGCCAGTCATTCCCTAACACTAGCACGCCTGAAAAAAGTGCCAGGATTAGCATTTTGCTTGAGTTGATATTGTTAAGTCTATGCTATTCTCTGGTATTTATTTCAAGTGTGAGTAATATGATACACTGTGCCTTTAAGGGGGTATTGAACCCGGAAGTAAGGTAACGTAAGGTAGTAGCTTTGCCCATGAACCTTCTGAAAGCATCATGGGCAAAGATAAACAACTTTAAAAGACCTAGAATGACCTCTCAGCCATGCTAGTGCTAACTGTTTAGCCAGTGACCCAAAAGTATAAGATTTTGTTCTCCACAAAATTTGTGAAGATCTACAAGCTTTTCCCACTAGTTCTTATAGATTTTATTTATTTAGTTTGTTTTATATACATGAAATAATTACAAAATCTTTGGATTTTTTTGTACCGTAGGAAAAGAAAATGGTATTTTTACTTGTGTCGTGAGTCTTGTGACCCATAAAAATGGTCTGTGAACCACAAAATGGTCATAAGTTGTTGTAGGACCAAAGTCTTGGTTTGCATTTGGATAAATCAAATCAGACAATACAGCGATACTTTTTTCCACTGCAATTTACAATGATTTGTTATAGTCAGATCTTTCTCTCTTTTGTTTGTAAAAAGTTCCCGGGGGTCCCCCCCCCCCTCCCACCATTGAAGTGAAACATACTGTGTGGGATAGGGAAGAGAGATGGAGATGGAAAATGAGGAAAACAGGATACATAAATATGAAGATCAAAGCAAAAAAATGAGACAAACTACTTACAAATAGGAGCAATTCTATGGGGAGGAGAGGAAACATAAAGTAGTGGTGATTTCTGGATAGCAGTGGCACAGAGCTGCGGTTTCTACTAGTATGTAGGGCTTACGTTTTATAGGGCTGGAATTTGTTACTGTATATTTTTGTGACAATAATACAAATCTACATTTAGTACCAAAATGTCAAATAAATGTAGTAGAGTATTAAATATATTTGGATCTGAGATCTAACCGATTAGAACAGGGGTTTTCAACCTTTTTCATCCCAGGGACCACCATTTATTCGGGATTTGAGCCACGGACCACCAATTGAGGACATTTTTAGCCCCACAGACCCCAAAACTAAAGATTTATGTTGCTTTTGTCCACAATACTAGGCTGGATTTGGGAAACAAAACAGTCCAACCATACTGATCAAAATGACCATTAATCTTCTACATTCTCTAGTTGTGTAGACTTGGGCTAATTCAGAGGATGAATATTTTAACTCTTGAGAGTGTAAAAATGAAACCAAATGGACCCGCAAGGGTCCATTTGGTTTCATTTTTACGTTCTCAAGAGTTACATCTGGTTAACCAACTTAGCTGGGGACCACCTGAAACCCTCTCAAGGACCACTGGTGGTCCCCGGACCACCTGTTGAAAACCCCTGGATTAGTGTTGGAAAAGTGTTGAACATTGAAAAAACCGTTACAAATAACCAAAATTGTGCTTTAAAGGTAATAGGGGCGACTTTACAGCAGTGTGTACAAACGCTGTGTTTGTAAACAGATTTGTTTAAAAACAGAATCTAACTCCGCCTCACCTCCACTCTATTGGGTCAATGTGAAACTGCTGGAGACTGTGCTGTGCTGTGATTGGCTAAAACCACCTCACCCCACAAAACCCCACAACCCTCATAAATTAGCACCGCCTTCCCTGAGCCCGACAAATGTTTTGTTTTCGTGATTTGTTGACAACAACAAAGTTTTGGGCCGTCTGCAGGACGAATCAAGTGTCTGTCTGTAGGGAAACAGCTGCAGCATCAAAGTAGAAGCAACGTAGATGGGGAAAAGGCCAAAAATATAGCTATGCAGTATATCTATTTTGATTCTTGACTAAAAAGTTGCCTGTATTTCCTTTAACTTATAGTTATGCCACTGAATACAATGGCACAGCATGGCACTGTATAGTGTGCACATACAGGATGCTGCTATAGTCACATTTAATACATTGACTGCTGTGTGACACATTGTACATAAACCACAGAAACCAACGCACATACAGTCATTCTTGCACATAAACAAAGAATTATTTACTTGCGATGACGCACACAGGCACACATACACACAATACAATACATACAGCATGCACCATGTTGGCCATTTAGTGGTCTGTGTCACACGACACACACAGCCGCACACAGACACAGCCGCGCAGTGCGCGCATACACACACGCACACACACACAGACGCTCACAGAGAGAGAGAGAGAGAGAGAGAGAGAGAGACCGAGAGAGACAGAGAGAAACGTTTAATTCAGTTCCCTGGCTGGTGCCAAAACCACATTGTTATTTAATCTTTATCTGTTCCCATCTCCCTGGTCTTGATTAGACTGTCTCTCTCCCCCTGCCTCCTCTCTCTCCCTTTCCCCTTCTTTCCTTGTATGTGTGTGTGTGTGTGTGTGTGTGTGTGCGTGCGTGCGTGTGTGTGTGTGTGTACAACTCCTCATTTCTATTCTCATCCTGTATATACTGTAAATCTCGCCATATACTCTGGAAATGTAACATTTCAGGAAATAGCAAATAATAACCTGAGTTCTTTCATCCAAATGTGGGTTTTAGTCTTAATTCTTATTTAGACTTAACCACTTTCAACCTGTCATAAAAAACGGATTAAATCAGTCGTCACTGTAATCCAGGCCAGCGTTTCCCTGTATTATCCTTATTTTTGAAGAGCCAAAAACCGCAACCGCATGTTTCTGTGTGCGGTATTGGATCAGACGGGGCTTCTACTGCCATCATTAAAGCACTAGCTGGGTAGGGACTGTCGAATAAAGCTTGTATTTTACCAGAAATGCCGTCTCCCGGACAAGGAATTGCGAATAAAGTCGATCAAAAGAATCAGATGGGCACGAGCACAATTCAGGATAGCTTGATCCATTGCTGCTGACAAGTGACGATATCCACCTAAAACCCAGTGCTAATGTGAGTAGCATTACGACTTCATCTATGACAGTGGTGTTCAACCATTTTGATACCATGGACCACCATTTATTCAACATTTCAGCCGTGGACCACCATTTCATGACATTTTAGCGCCACAGACCCCAAAACTAAAGATTTCTTTTGCTTTTATCCAGAACTCCAGGCTGGATTTCCGCAAACAAAATAGTGTAGACCTCTTAATTAAGTGGTGTTGATTCAGATGATGAATATTTCAACTCTTGAGAGCGTAAACATGAAACCAAATGGACCCAAATGGACCCTGGCGGGCCCATTTGGTTTCATGTTTGCGCTCTCAAGGGTTACATCTGCTTAACCAACTTTCCGTCATTCACCTGGGGACCACCTAAAGGACCACTGGTGGTCCCCGGTCCACTGGTTGAAAACCTCTGATCTATGTAAACAACTATAAAAGACCAATTGCCCCAGATCTACGGCAATGGCGTCCAATGTGTTAAGAACGTTTGGAAAAAGCAGTCCTAAACCATATGCATAAACATAACGGAAACAACGTGGCTGCATGGAATGACAGAAATAATGAAGAAATAATGGAACGGGGAGTCTGGGGAGTCAGCGCGGGGAAAGATTAGAAATGTAACTTACATGCTTTTCTAGTGAAGCTGAGCAGATAAGATCTGTTATATCCAAGTGTTATTCTGCTGGTAACAACGACAATGCTGGCTCTGCGCGTGTGTGTGCGTGCATGCGTGCGTGCGTGCGTGTGTGCGTGTGTGTGTGTGTGTGTGCGTGCGTGTGTGCGTGCGTGTGTGCGTGTGTACACATTTACTCATATGCACGCAAGCAAGCATAGGAGATTGCAGATTAACCGTGAGCCATTCATGCCAGATGAGTTTGAATTGACACACACAGTCACACACATGCAGGCGTGCACGCACACACACACACACACACACACACACGCTTGCGTCGCACACACGTGCACACACACACACACAGAAACACACACACACACACACACAGAAACACACACACACACACACACACACACACTACAGAGGTAGAGATCAGTACACCTGTGGGCTCATGGCACACTCCAAGTATAGGCTGCCAGCCAAGTCTGCTATACCCCCCCAAACACACACACACACACACACACACACACACACACACACACCACACACACACACACACACACACACACACACACACACACACACACACACACACACACACACACACACACACACACACACACACACACACGGTGAAGATGGCCCTCCTGAGTGGCGTGGTGACAAGTTATATACGAGAGCAAAGGCATTCCACACTCCAGTGAGGCTCTCTGCTCCCAGGCCAAGTGATTAGAAGTCCCTAATCAGCACAGGCTTTGAAAGGACAGTATCTACCAGTGTTTCATCTCCTCTCTCTCTCTCTCTCTCTCTCTCTCTCTCTCTCTCTCTCTCTCTCTCTCTCTCTCTCTCTCTCTCTCTCTCCCCTCTCCCTCTCTCTCTCTCTCTCTCTCTCTCTCTCTCTCAATGACAATGTGTCTTTAGATGATAAGTATTCAGAGTGTATATCAGAGAGAATGGAGGGGCAGACACAGAGAAGAGAGAGAGAGAGAGAGAGAGAGATATGTATGATGGTATGACCAGCAGCTCTCAACAGAGAGCATCATTGTCCTGGCAGACTTGGGAATGACCTACAGGTGTGGCTTTACCCCAGCTGCACCAGACGTGTGTGTGTGCCTGTGTGTGCCTGTGTGTGTGTGTGTGTGTGTGTGTGTGTGTGTGTGTGTGTGTGTGTGTGTGTGTGTGTGTGCGCGTGCGTGCGTGCGAGCGTTTGTGTTCGGCACATGCGGTGTGTGAGTGTGCACATTAGCAACCGCATATAACTGAGTGTGCGAGTCAATCAGCAGTCAGTCAGTCAGTCAGTCAGTCAGTCAGTCAGTCAGTCAGTCAGTCAGTCAGTCAGTCAGTCAGTCAGTCAGTCAGTCAGTCAGTCAGTCAGTCAGTCAGGCGGCCAGACGGGCAGGGAGACAATCAGACAGTCAGCCAGTCAGGCTGAGTAGACCAGATACTTTAAGGTGTTTGATGTGATTCCATAGAGACAGGCAGTGTACACTCAGCTTTTACAGACTATAACCATATCGGATAACGTTGCCCTGTGGGATAACTTAAGTGATGGTGTCAAACTGGGAATTTAACAAGGGGGAGATGATGATGAGCACATAAATCTTCCCTATAGAATCTATCCCTTCCAAAGGAACTCAACTTGCCTTTTTTCTCCTAATTGTGTAAGACTGATGTCACTCTCCTCTCCTGTAGCATTTAGTTGTTGTTTTTTAAGCCACCTGTACCCCTAGCATCACTATTCAGAGACTTGTGCATACAGTATATGGCAGATGTGCTTTGTGATGCACAGCAACTGTAGATCTCTGGGTCAGTGGTGGCTCAGGAATCAGAGTTGTGTCGATGTGCCCCTGAGCAAGACACTGAACCCCAAATTAATCCTGATGTGTTGCTTGTGCCTTACATGGTTTCCACTGCCATCAGTGTATGAATGGGATAAAAAAAAACACTATATAATTGGACCATTTAGGTCAGTTATTCTTTGCAAGGATATTTAGTGCAACCCTTGCGCTCAACTAAGCATGGGATTCAAGTATACTATGTTCCCTGGTGAAAATTTCCATACTGATGCCTATCGATAAATGTGTGTAGTCTCTGTGTTCATGTCAAGGTGTGTTCAAACTTCAAAGATAATCAAATCAACATGTGATATCATCATATCACTGTTACAGCCCTAATGTGCATCCGTGGTAGTACATGTGCCACTGCAGTTCTACGACTGCTTGTTTTATCTCCGTTCCGTTTCACAGTTTCATTTTATTTTAGCTTTTTGAAAACAATGCAAATGAAAATGACGATCGTCTGCGCATACGCAAACACAGTTAGCATAATAGGTAAATATTACAGTCGCCCATATTGACCCGCACTGACCCCCATGCCTTAATTTTTTTTTAAACATAGGGGGGTACTAATCAATTATACCCTATTAAAGAAGTTCGACAAGCTTGAAGATTGGCTAGTTTTTAAACCTTTGGACATGTTGAAGAAGTTTCAGTTGGTTAAATCAATTTGCCTTAAAGGTAGGGGAAGTGATTTCACTTTTGTCAGATATCACCCAAAAATATTTTTTTTTCTGTTAAAATGCTCTATTATAAGGTGTGGAAACCACATATGGAGTTTCCCCCTCCCGCACGTTAGCAGAGGAGCTAATAAAAGTTCCCCAGGTCACCACAATTCTCCTCCAATCAGGAGAGAGCAGCAGGTTCACATAGTGTAGCTACTTTTGGGGGGCCCCTAGTGCACCAGGCTGGTACTACACAATGAATTTCAAATCAATTTGCCTTAATGTCACTGTATGTACCTGATTAACAGGATCAAAGTGGTGATATAGGAAAAAGGAGATATCAAGGCCATCAACCAGCAATCTGGGGTCCGGTGTCTTGGCCGTAAAGGACACTTTGAACATGTGGACAGGAGGAGCCAGGGAATCGTAGCAACATGGCATGAATATGGGCCAAAATAGCCGGTCAACAACCACAACACTATCCCACGCACGAACAAACGGATGATTCCATTTAAGTCCGGGTTAACTCCTCGACCCATTTGAGACACGCAACACTGACACAGTACTACTAATACTTTGAGAAATTTGGCGATGCGTGCTAGAACACAGTAAGACTCACACACAACCTCACTGACACCGCTAGCCTCACTGACCTTCGCTGTGGGGTTATGAATGAACAGTAGCACAAGCATTCACTGGTGTGTAAAAAAAAGAAGAAAGAGGGACAAAAAGAATTACAATGCTTAACATCCAAACACCACTACTTCGGAGAAATAAGAAAGAGAGAGAGAGAGAGAGCGTGTGGTTTAAATCTTTCTTAAACCATTGCTGTACTGTACTTGTGGTGTTTTAACTTTTATTGAAAAATAGCAGGCGTTCACGGCTCATAGCGCGCCACAGAGTGACGCGCTATGAGCCGTGAACACCTGCTATTTTTGGGGTAAAACGTGAGAATGTAGCACAAATCTTTCAGCATGTTCTTTCCGAGTGAATGTATCACAATGTTAGGATGAAATGGATTAAAATACAAAGTAAAAAAGATGATGAGAGAGAGAGAGAGATGGTTGGGGGGAAGAGGAGGAAGGGCGGGTTGGTTGGTTGGGGGTGTTATCAACAGATCTGGTGTCTGTCTGTTGGACTGTCACACACCTTGCGGTGCTCAGGCCAACGGATTGTTTTATGATGACATATCCACAGTGCCTCCAGGGCCACCTGACATTCCTCACTCTGACCCTCCTCATATCTCCCCTCTCCTCTCCTCCTGGTGGGTCTCACCTCTGTCTATTCCCCTCAGTCACTCAGACTCTTCCTTCTGCAGTCAGACTCACCCTTCTCATAACCTCTCCCCGCTCCCTGGCTTTACTTAAAATTCTTCCCTTAGCAATACCCTCTATCTCTATCTCTGTCTTTCTCCCTCTCCCCCTCTCCCCCTCTCTCTCTCTCTCTCTCTCTCTCTCTCTCTCTCTCTCTCTCTCTCTCTCTCTCGCTGCACCCGCTTCGACCTCTATCCATCGATTGAATAGACACTTATCAACAGAAATGTTACGATCCAATCGTGCCGGTATAGCAGATATTCAGATACCCGCCGGGCAAGTAGATATTTTGTATTCATTGCATCGGTGGATCACGGATACTACTAGTAGGGCGGGGCGAAGGAAGTTTTACTGAAGTTATGGTTAGGGTTAGGTTAGGTTTAGGCATAAGTTTACTGAGGTTAAGTTTAGGGTTGGGGTTAGGTGTAGGCATAGCCTAGTTTTACTGGGGTTATGTTTAGGGTTTAGGATTAGGCTAGGGTTAGGGTTAGGGTTAGACGGTGCTTTATGCGGTAACTAACCCTAAACAAAACTTCAGTAAAACTATGCTTCGCCCCGCCCTACTAGTAGTATCCGTGATCCACCGATGCAATGAATACAAAATATCTACTTGCCCAGCGGGTATCTGAATATCTGCTATACCGGCACGATTGGATCGTAACATTTCTGTTGATAAGTGTCTATTCAATCGATGGATAGAGGTCGAAGCGGCTGCTCTCTCTCTCTCTCTCTCCCTCCCTCTCCCTCTCTCTCTCTCTGTCTGTCTTTCTCCGTCTCCCTCTCCCTCTCTCTCTTCCTCTCTCTCTCTCTCTGTCTGTCTATCCAGTGTTGCCAACTTGCCACTATATTTAGCCTTTTTCCAGACCCCCCTAGCAAAAATTTGTGAGAAGCTCCTGGCGGAAAATCTAGTAGTGCTTTTTTTTTTGCTGGTGAGTTGGGGCGAAATCGATTGACAGGCACCAGTGATAAAACCCTAATCTTGCACCATTTTCCCTCCTATATGATAGAGTCCTCCTTCCTTCCTAGAAAGGACCATTGGTAGATCTGTAACTTGACTTAATTTAATTACTTCATTTTCAAGAATCTACACATTTAGAAAATGTAGGAGAATTGTTATTTTGACCAACATTTTGCCAGTTATCTCTCCTAAATTAGTCGGAGAGACCAAACTCAACATCAAATGGTAGTCCTTCGTGGCTTAAATGCAAAATAAATAGTGGGCCCTGGTATGAAAACGGTTGAAAACCACTACTCTAGCACAGTGCATTTTGGAAGTGCCACTACGTCTGTCCTGAAGAAGGTCCGTGTGACCGAAACGTTGATACGATGAAATAAAGAGCAACATTTTGGCAAGCTACTTGACAGTGTGCGGGACCTTTTTTTTCCTTTTGTGCTTTGGTCATTCCGCTGCCCAACGCATCTATCACTAACATTTTGAGGTGTGCATTGGCCTTTTTCTTTTTGCAAGTGCCACTTAGGGATGTCACGGTATCTGGTATTACCGGTAATACCGGTATATGGGACCACAAAACCGGTACTTTGCTTGCCCACCGAATGTACCGAAAAAACAAACAAAAAAAACAATATTGCACGTTCTAACTAGATGTAACTCTTTGAGAGCGTAAACATGAAACCAAATGGACCCTTGCGGGTCCATTTGGTTTCATGTTTACGCTCTCAAGAGTTAAAGTATTCATCATGAAGTCTACACTACTAGAGAATGTAGAAGATTAATTAATGGTCATTTTGATCTTTATGTTTGACTGTTTTCTTTCCCAAATCCAGCCTGGAATTGTGGACAAAAGCAAAAGAAATCTTTAGTTTTTGTTCTGTGGGGCTAAAATGCTATCATATATATTATTAATGTTGATTGAGGATTTGGCCTGCATGTGCCAGGACTCCGAGGACATCTAATGGCGAAACTATAAAACCGATAATACCGGTATCAAAGCAAACTATAAAACCGGTATTGAGATTCTTACACCGTGACATGCCTAGTGCCACTAGTGCATTTTAGATTTGGGCAGTTGGCAACACTGTGTCCATCCCTCCATCTCTCTCTCTCTCTATGAGATGCAGATCGGGCAGCAGCTCCTCTCTCTCACTCTCACTGACTGACCAGACAGACAGACACATGTCTGTGTGTAACCAGATCAGGACTTTTACAAACTTTTCTCAAACCAGAGGCGGGACCCCGAATTCTCATCATGTACTCCCCCACCCTGGGAACCAGACTCAATAAAAATGTAATGGCTCTTTTTCACAAGGGCATATATACGAAGGAATAACACTGTGACACTTAATGGATCCGCCTGTCCGATATCGGAAAGTATGGAATAGAATCTATTCTATACTTTCCAATATCGGACAGCGGGATCTATTCTATGCTGTTCTATGCTAATAATGCTACTAATGATCTATTCAATAGATAATTATCAGCATAGACTAGAACAGAATAGAACAGAATAAGGTAGAATGTTCTTTTTATCAATTACTAACTAGTAGTAATCCATTATTTATTATTTTTACATTTATTATATACATTTTCTAGAATTACTTCTCAGTACAAATAGGCTAGTAATAATAAATATTATTAATACAACATTAATGTATAATTAATTAATTAGTCTGGAGCTCTCTGGTGGAGCTGTTGCCCCTGCGACCCGACCTCGGATAAGCGGAAGAAGAAGATGGATGGATGGATGGATGGATGGAAGTATGTATAATTAGGCTATACTATATTTCTACCTGTGGCCTACTTGCTGCTTGCTGGATCTGCTGTATAATAATGCATGTGTGAATGCATTTAAAACAGTTAAACACACATTTGTCCTGACAGTTTAAAGTGTGCTTTTAAGCTTGTTCCATCACAATATACTGCTTACTTTTTGAAACAATTGCCTCAGTGGTATATAGCTATAAATATATTCATCAAGGTTGTTGGCTGAACAGAAGAAAGTTAATTCTGAATAGACAGCAACAATATTTTGATAGACACAAAATTACAATGTTCCACATATTAACACATAATGGTGAATTAAAGGGGAATTCCACCCATTTAAAAATCCCGAGTGTACAAATGTGAACCATGAATGGACCCTAGCGCGTCCATTTGGTTCCATTCCATTCCCCTTTAAATTAAATAAGGGTTTAGGTGTAAAGGTCTGGTCCAGCAATGGGAACGTGATTATAAGTATAAGCGCTGAGAGAGAGAGAGATGTCTGCAAAACCCAACATTCATTCAATCTTTCACTTTCGATAACTGACACATTAGACATTATTAATACAGGGCTGATCGTGGACTATTATCCTCCGACACGTGGAAGTAAACACACACACACACATCATAAACCTGCACTAGGCTACTTACCACCAGAGTCCAATGATGTTTACGGGGCAGAGCAAGATGAAGAACAGGGCCAGTTGGATCCGTGAGAGTGGAATCGTCATGATGCGGTGAGTGAAACGTGTTAACAGCAAATCCTCAGGGGAGACTTAGCCTATATGACTCGGCGCGTCCGAGAAAAGTTTTAGAACAACAGCCCAGCTGGCGACGCCGATCAACGCGGTGCTTTCTGTGTGGAAAAACATATGGGACATCCGTGTGTGGTGGTGGTGGTGGTGGTGGTGGTGGCTGGTCCGGTGGGTTCGTTTAGCGGCACGATCCAGCAGCAGCAGCAGCAGCAGAACTCGGCGGCCAAGCCATAATGCAACTCTGTCCGCAAGTGCGCATGCAAAGAAGAAGTCAATCACCCCAAGTGCCCAAACCCCGTGTCTTCCAGGCGCATCCTACTTATCAATCAGTATCAAGTCGGTCAGGAGGTTACCTGGGAGAAATCTGCGACCCGAATGCGTAGTTAACGACTGCATTGTCCTTAAAAAGAAAAGGATATCTATCGGAGGAGCGACACCACTTGGATGTTGAAGCAGTTCTCCTCCTGAGAGAGAAATAGAGAGGTGACGCAAAGCAAAGTATAAACCCTCTCTCCTCTCCTGACTGCAAAATATATCCTACCCCAAAATTCCAAGAGCGCAGAGATTTAGATCTGGCAGTGAGGCAGGGCCGGATCTAGGCATGGGCATGGGGAGGGGGGGGGGCACGCCCCCTAAATGCACTGATTGTCCCACCAAACAAGATGGCATGCAAATTAAAATGCTTATATTTACTGCTGCTATCTAACAAACTAAACCAACCACCACTAAACCAACAGCATTTCATCAGTGAAAACAGAAAACTCTCTGAGTCAGACCTTTAGCTTTATGCATGCTGCGTGCCTGTTGCAACTTCAACAACAACTGATTTTATTATTGATGCTTTACTTGACTAATATAAGTCCTGTACAAGATATAAATCCTGTGGGTCACGGAACGGAACTAAAGAATTAAAATGAAAATGTATATGGGGCAGCTGCATACCATTTTCGCCTGCCCTCCCAAATTGGGAAATGTTATATCCGGGCCTGCAGTGAGGACACTTAGAGCCCCGCGGCTGATGGAATGAAGCCAGACTTTTGGGCAAAAAAGTGAAAACAAATCAAAGACTCCACACAGAGAGCAGCTAGACCCAACGTTGTGTATTAATGTTGACGTGCAGTGTTAGCCTATACAGATGTCACTTACGGGAGATGTGGGTCTGCGTACTAGTGATGGGGGATTGGAGAATATGTCCAGAATATTACGCATTATTCGTCTGACAGGGGCGGATTGGCCATCTGGAGTACAGGGAGTTTTCCCGGTGGCCTGCGCCACCTAGTGGCCTGGACATTTGTTTTTTTTGTTTTTTTTTTCTCACCAGAGCCTGTGTGTGCCAGGGCACTGCTGGAAGCAGTGTTGCCAACTGCCAAGATCCAAAATGCACTAGTAGTGGCACTTCCAAAATGCACTAGAATGTGCTAGATGCTCGCCTGGAACATACAGATCAAAATGACCATTACATTCTCTAGGCCCTAGTTGTTGTAGACTAAGTTGGGCTAATTCACATGATGAATATTATAACTCTTGAGGGTGTAAAAATGAAACCAAATGTTTCGTTTCATTTTTAGGCTCTCAAACAGTTAAATCTGGTTAACCAGCTGCCCCCCCCCCCCCCCCCAGGGTGGACAGGCAAAATTGTCCCGGTGGGAAAATATGTGCCAACGCGCGTTTGGTCTGTACTAGCCTCGACACCCAGGCTTTCATTTTCGTTCGCCTTGCGCGAAAACGGAAAGCCTGGACTAACGCACGTTGGAAAGTGGCCTTGAGGGGAGTGTCAACCTTCCGGGGTGGCGTCGCTCTAAATAATGTGACGTAGAACAGCAGTGGACGGGCGCGGGAGGGGCCGGGGATGACGACACGTTAGTGAGATCAAATCAGAGCGCAGCACTTCCGCCGTGTGGATCCCACGGCACCCCGCCCCCCCAAGGCCAAAATCATTGAGGGCTAAACCAGGCTAGGTCTGTACTAGCCTACTACAGATTGTAGTTGGATCATACAGGGGAGGGAAAAATGCACTCATCTTCCTTCCACCTTGAGGTGACGTCGCTTCAGGCAACGCGAAATCCTCGCTGTCACTCAGAACGAGAAAGAAACTGCAATTAGTTTTTAGGAGAGAGAGAGAGGGGGGGACATGCATGCCGGGTGCATGTAGGCTACTATGTATATGGGAGCAGAAAAGTTAGGCTTTTAGCCGTTTGTGCAAGTGCAAGGGGTGACGGCCACTACTTATTCTGCATTTTAGCCGCGGAACCCCAGTTGGTGAAAAGTGAAATTTAGGAGAAATATTAAACTGGCAAAATGTTGGTCAAAATAGCAATTCTTCTACATTTTCTAAATGTGAAGATTCTTGTAATGCAGATGTTTAAATATAATTTAACTCTTGAGAGCGTACAATGAAACCAAATGGACCCGTAACCATTGGACCCGTAAGGGTCCATTTGAGAGTGTAAAATGAGAGATTATAGATCAAGAGTTACAGATCTATAAGGGTCCATTTGCTTACCAATGGTCCTTTCTACAGTAGGAAGGAAGGAGGACTCTATCATAGGAGGAAAAAAGGGAAGGAAAAACAAAAAAAACAAGGGTTTTATCTCTGGCGCCTGTCAACCAATTTTGCCCCAACTCACTTGCAAAAAAAGAACTAGATTTTCCGCCAGGAGTTTTTCACTAATTTTGGTGCTAGGTGGGGTCTGAAAAAAGCTAAATATGGTGACAAATGCGCCAAGTTGGCAACACTACGTGTGTGTGTGTGTGTGTGTGTGTGTGTGTGTGTGTGTGTGTGTGTGTGTGTGTGTGTGTGTGTGTGTGTGTGTGTGTGTGTGTGTGTGTGTGTGTGTCTCAGACTCAGGGTTCAGACACTGCCATAGCCCGAAATCAGAGATTGTGGAATGAGGTGAGATCAGCACAGGTGTGTGATAACACATTTCTGAGATGTGCCAATAGTCTATCGGATGATAAGACAGGTATGCTGGAATGAAAGAAAGAAACACTGGATCCCTTTTCATCTCTGTACGCTCTATTCTGGCTTACAGGCTTGTTGTTGTGTCACCGAGGTTAATTTACAGTGCGTTTCAACAGATTTTAACGACCCAGCAAACTATAGGTAGGGACCACCACTATTGTGTTGTGAGTGGGAAGTTCTGGGAACCCAGCTAGGATCCAACCATGCACACAAAGTGCAAACATTGGTCAAAAAGGACAATTCTTCTCAGGGGTGGATTGGCCATCTAGAGTACAGGGAGTTTTCCCGGTGGCCTGCGCCACCTAGTGGCCTGGACAAGATCCAAAATGCACTAGTGGCACTTCCAAAATGCACTAGAATGTGCTAGATGCTCGCCTGGAACATACAGATCAAAATGACCATTAATCTTCTACATCCTCTAGTTGTGTAGACTAAGTTGGGCTAATTCACATGATGAATATTTTAACTCTTGAGGGTGTAAAAATGAAACCAAATGGACCCGCAAGGGTCCATTTGGTTTCATTTTTACGCTCTCAAAGAGTTAAAATATGCCCCCCCCCAAAAAAAAATATGTGCCAATCCGCCCCTGATTCTTCTACAAACATACTGTAATTGTGCACCACACTGTGTTACAGTAGATACAGTAGGTCAATTTTTGGTTTGAGTTCACGCCCCCCAGGGGTCCATTTGGTTACCAACTCCCCCATCGTTTAGCTGGGGAACCTCTCAGAGACCACTGTTGGTCTCCGGGCCGCTGGTTTGAAACCCACATGCCTTTCAGAGGACACTGATGAAAAATGGGGGTTAGGGTTCGTTTGTTTTTTCTTCAAATTTGATTTATGCCAGTTGTCTAAAAATGTACACATAGTCGTTACATGTTGTACACCCTTCCCTTCCCTGCACCCCCACCCCCCCCTCCTCCCTCCATAGGAATTATTTGGAAAAAATCTGCAGCACTTCACTGCTGTCAGCTGGGGAGGCTCCTATTGTGTCTGCAGCCACCACCCACCCACCAGCAAACCAACCATCATCTCACATATAGGGCTGTTACAGGTAGAAGCACAACAGATAGACAGATACAGTAGATGCGACAATCATTGTGCATGCGAATACATGGAGGCTCGGCCCAAATAATAATCGGACCAGCCAAAAATTTGCCACCAGGAAAAAAAGAAAAGAAGAAGCGCTTCGTGGGTCTCTTATGAGTGATAAAAAACTGCCAACAGGTGCTCTTTGGAGAGGGTATCAACAAGCAGCAGAAAAAAATCTAAAAAAGTTCAATAATACCTTAGAGGAAGTCACAACATACTGTGAAACAGCAGTGAATCGGTGGTGAACTTTTTAAGAATGTCCAAGGCAGCTCTGTGCAGTAGAAAATGTTTTATTTTAATTCATTTGGGGCAACAGGGATAAAAAATGAGGGCCTTCGTCAGGGTCAAGTGCAGCCTGAAAGCGGGACATTTCCAATTTGTGTATGTATATGTTTGTAAGTGTAAACAAATGTGAACCAAAGGGACGCTAGCAGGTCCATTTGGTTCCATTTGTACACTCTCAGAAAAAAGGTCCAAAAAGAAAAATCATTAATGGCCCAGGCGGTTAACTCAACCGTCTAGGCTGAGTCAGCCTGGCGGCGTGTCGCAGGTTCGACTCCCGAGCCCGGCGGCCTTTGCCACATGTTACATCTCTCTCACCCTTTCCTGTCCATACTCTTTCTGTCAATAAAGATATAACAAGACCAAAAACAATTAACATTCACATTAACATTGTGAAAAACACAACTTGATGAGCAGCCATTGGACTGGTCCCATAAAGTGAAGAGAGTTTGCAACAGCATAACTCTGTCTTGAGTATTATTTGGGCCGTGCATGCATGTGTGTGTGTGTGTGTGTGTGTGTGTGTGTGTGTGTGTGTGTGTGTGTGTGTGTGTGTGTGCGCGTGTGCTTACGCCAGCGCGTGCAGCTGTGTGTGTGTGAGCACTTGCAGCCATGCATGCGCGCCGTCACCCTGGTGGGTAGTATTATTATCACCTATCTGGCCAAGGGCACATCCATTGAAATCCAACACCTCTGTTCTGTGCTGTCGCCCCATAAAAGCTCTGACATCCCACTTCGTTCCTACACAGTGATGCAATCAATCACAACTGTAAGTAACACACGGGGCAAAAGAACACAGTCATGTTCCACTGTAATCACAGAGGCATTCAGACAGTGCCACCACCCCTATACCGTATACCTCCAAATCCTCACCTTAAAACCTCCCCGGTACAATCCGCTCCTAAACCTAATCACTACCAGGGGCGGATCTAGGCATGGGTATGGGGGGGGGGAGCAGTGCCCCCCTAAATGCCCAGTCTGCCCCATCAAACATGATGGCATGCAAAACAACCCAAGATATTTCAAATGAAAGTGCTTATATTTAAAATGATTTGAAACTCCATTGCTGCTACTAACTAACTACAGTTGTGGCACCACTAAACCAACAGCATTTCATCATTGAAAACAGAAAACTCTCTGAGTCAGACCTTTAGATTCATGCATGCTGCGTGTCTGTTGCAACTTCAACAACAACTGATGTTATTAGTGATGCTTTACTTGCCTAATAAAAGTCCTACGACGGAAAATGGTATGGGTGCGGCTTCATCGCCCGTGGCGCGATGAAGTCGCTCCCGTACTATTTTCACTTGCCCCCCCAATTGGGAAATGTTACATCCGTCCCTGATCACTACGGTGATGTGGCCCCTTCATACGCCCTCACAACGTGCCAGCGAGGTAACACAAGCAGTGCATAAGGTCACAGAGCAGCCTGTCAGCGGTGCTTCTAAAATAAAAGTGGGATCCGGGGACCCCCCCAACACCCTCCAGGGGTGCCTGAGAGTGATCCTTGAGGTGTGATCCAGCGTATCCCTGCAGCTAACAGTTTAAAGATTGACGATCCTCAAGCTGCGCAGTGCATCGCTCCAAGGAACTTTTTTTTTTTTGAGAATTCCTGACAAACCCTGGTTATCTTATGGAGGCACAAAGGCCTAGCTTTTCATCACCACTAGACCCCTTGTCCCTTACCTTCTTACCTTTTTGAACTATTTCAATAAACGTTTTTCAATAGTTAAAATGGCCAGCCTGCAAGCTCACAACGTGTCAGTAGATTAGCACGTGAACCCATTTTGTCCTGACCCTCGATTCGAGTTTCTGACACCAGATTATACAGTAGTTCAGTTCCTTACACCAGATTATAGCTGCAGCAACATTCTAGCTTTTGATGCTAGATTTCTACTGTAGCTTCCAAAACTAGATTGTAGTTATTGACACTAAATTATAGTTTCTGATGCTAGGATCTACTTTTTGACACTAGAATCTATTTTCTGATGCTAGAATCACGTTTTTGACACTAGATTCTATAGTTTCTGACACTAAATTCTAGTTTTTCTGAAAAATCTGTGTCCCTGTGTCAGTGATGCTAACATATTTCAAGTCAAGGACCACCAGAATTATCCATATTTGGCTGCAGACCCCTATCTAAAAACATGTTGTTCTAGGGATCCCCCAGAAGCAAAGATTTGAGTTAAAAATGTTTGCTTCCAAAATAATGTATTCAGAGATTTGCAGCACATTTTCACAATTTTTCAAAAATAGCAGAACAACAAGCTCATGTCGCGCCACTCGGTGGCGCGACATGAGCTTGTTGATCTGCTATTTTTCAACAGATAAAACACCAAAACGCGTTCAGGACACTAAGGGTTAAACTATTCCAAAAAGTTTTGATTTTCAAACTAGAAAAGTGCCCTTCTGGGCACAGGTCTCCACCAGGCCAGGACAGGTTGTGGCCTCCTGGTGGCGCTATAATAGGCCAATGTAAAAAAGGTACCATTTATTATTATGACTTTAGGATTTGGATGATTTCAGGCATTTTGTCCAAAAATGTGTTTTGCAAATGTTAACCTGTTGGTGGCGCTATAACAAGCCATTGTGAAATGAGTGGAATATTTTTCTCAGCCTAGTATTATAGTGTGTTGAAGATTTTATGTAAATTGCCTGCTGTGTTCATCATCTTTACAAAATCAGCCTCCTGGTGGCGCTATACCATGCCGTTGTGAAAATTTGGGGCAGAGGTTCATGCTTGCCATTCAGGGAGTGTGTGTGCAAATTGTGATGTCGATCTGGTTCACAGTTTGGGAGATTAGCTGGTAACATACGGACACACTTTTTTTTTTTTTTCAAAAAGATGCCACGAATCTGCCTCCTGGTGGCGCTATAACATGCCGTTGTGGAAAATTTGGGGCAGAGGTTCATGGGTGGCATCCAGGGAGTGTGTGTGCAAATTGTGGCATCGATCGGGTTAACAGTTTGTGAGATTAGCTGGTAACAGTCGGGACACGCTCACAGATTTTTGCAAAAAGATGGCAAAAATTGGCCTCCTGATGGCGCTATAACACGCCGTTGTGGAAACTTTGGGGCAGAGGTTCATGGTTGGCATCCAGGGAGTGTGTGTGCAAATTGTGGCATCGATCGGGTTAACGGTTTGGGAGATTAGCTCGTAACAGATAGACATACACACAGATTTTTGCAAAAGGATGCACAAATCGGCCTCCTGGTGGCGCTATAACATGCCGTGGGTCAAAAAGTTGGGGCAGAGGTTCATGGTTGGCATCCAGGGAGTGTGTGTGCAAATTGTGCCATCGATCGGGTTAACGGTTTGGGAGATTAGCTCGTAACAGACAGACGTACACACAGATTTTTGCTAAAACATTGCACAAATCGGCCTGCTGTTGGCGCTCTAAAATGCCTCTGTGGAAAATTTGAGCAAGAGGTTCATGGTTGGCATCCAGGGAGTGTGTCTGCAAATTGTGGCATCGATCGGGTTAACGGTTTGGGAGATTAGGTGGTAACAGACAGACATACACACAGATTTTTGCAAAAACATTGCACAAATCGGCCTCCTGTTGGCGCTATAAAATTCTACTATGGAAAATTTGAGCGAGAGGTTCATGGTTGGCATCCAGGGAGTGTGTCTGGAAATTGTGGCATCGATCGGGTTAACGGTTTGGGAGATTAGGTGGTAACAGACAGACATACACACAGATTTTTGCAAAAACATTGCACAAATCAGCCGCCTGGTGGTGCTATAAAATGCCGCTGTGGAAAATTTGAGCGAGAGGTTCATGGTTGGCATCCAGGGAGTGTGTCTGCAAATTGTGGCATCGATTGAGTTAACGGTTTGGGAGATTAGGTGGTAACAGACAGACAAACACACAGATTTTTGTCAAAAAATGGCCAAAATAGGCCGCCTGGTGGCGCTATAACATGGCGTTGGGGAAACTTAGGGCAGAGATTCATCGTTGGCACCCAGGGAGTATGTGTGCAAATTTTGGCATCGATCGGGTTAACGGCGCCGGAGATTACCTGGTAACAGACGGACACGGGGACACACACACACACACACACACGGACGGAGTGCAAAACATATTCTCCACCATGCCTCCGGCCTGGTGGAGACAATTAGAGGGTCAAATACTTTTGAGGGTGTTTTTGTTTTTAGATTAAATCGTTTGAGAACCTACAGTATTTCTCTACTAGGAACATACAGGTGGTCTGGCAAGTTTAGCCCATTAATGCTCAATTGGTTTAATTCATAACAAGTTATTTCATTTGGAAATATTGTAATGACTATGGAGAAAATAAATGATACAAATTTCAAGCTTAAAATGTGTACAAATATTGTAATATTCTGTAAAATTGAAAACATGGTCCATGTACTGTGTGATATCTGGACGAAGCTGTGTGTGTCTTCTTACGGTGTTCAAAGCTTATGAATGAGACAAATGAATTGGCTTTTTACCATGTGGCTGCAGTCCAAACCATCTGTGTGTGTGTGCGTGCGCATACACGTGTGCACACTGTACACACTGTAGGCCTATACAAAGCAACTGGGAGGCTGGCAGATACTTTACACATCCCAGAACCTGTCCCAGGCGGATCTTCTCCCTTCTGGCTACAAAACTATGGAATGAATTTCCCATTGCAATCAGAACTACTGCAGACTCGAGATTCCCAATCTTCTGCCATAGTCTAACCTCCTTAGTCTTCATAGACTAAACCTTAACCCGCAGCACTTGCCCTAGCCTGTACGAACTCCATGTACAGGTATGTATGCATTAGGGGTGTAACGATACATTTTAACGTATCAGGATACATGGCGGGCGATACGATACGATGCGATGGACGATGTTGGGACATTCTGGCGATAAGATACGATTCAATGATTTGAAATAGATAGACTATTTAAAATGCATGGGCATTGTTTTAAAAACAGTAATTAAACCTCTCCTTTTCTTTATTTACCATTAAAATGCTGAATTTGAGGTGGTAATGCAATCGAATATCTGCACAGAAAACGATTTGCATTTGAATTCAAAACGATTTTCATTCCGTTTTCATTACGGTATACTAAGATTATTGTAATTAAAAATCGTTTTTTCAATGCAGTTACTATATTGTTACTGTATACCCTTTGCATGTCTGTATGCATGTACAGTATGTATTATGTATGTACTATGTATTACGGTATGTATACAGCAGCTACTTCATCACAAATCATAGGAACCTCAAAATCTCGCAGTGGCTAGTCGTGCAGGAAAAGACAAACTTCAGAAGACTATGAATGCCCCCCCTCCTCCCACCCTCACCCCATAGTGGAACATCTATGCACGCAACAATAATCCAGCATTGTTCTTGTAAACTCTGTAAGATACGGTCGCTGTTTCCATTGGCCAGAGGAGACAGACCATGACCACACACGTGTACAGCGTGTACCCGTACTTCGCCCACAGACCGCCTGCTTTTAATTGAGGACTGTGCTTCGTATTACTAGTCATCACGATATTATTTTTTCACAGTGCTGTATTGATTATCCAGGCAGCCCTTCGATCGTATCAATATGCACACGCAGGACTCCATGTTCTCCAACGCGACGCCTCGGACATTTGTCTCTGTTTATCTGTTGTTGGTGCGCATCGCCCGAAGGGGTCCGGACTCCAAAGTGAGAAGAACAAAGAAGTCCCAAATAGCAATCACAACACCTTTAATCCATGTAGCGTTTAGAAAAAACAATCAAGCAAAATAAAACAAATAAGAATACATTGATAGCATATCGGGAAATACAGCCACATACTTAGAGATGGCTGTCACGCACGTGTGTTTTATTTTATCTGGTCGTACGATGGCTTACTCATGTTTACTCTCATTGTTTTTAAATCTCTGATTTTCCACAAAAGCCCCTCTAGGCTTTCATATTGCCTTTAGTGTGCTCAGTCGGTCTGTCTGCATACTGTATCAAATAAACCATACCTAAATTACATAATTGTTTCCATCACTGGGGGGGACAAGCTTCTCAGCTGCTTATATCCCATAACCCAGAGGGACCATACGCTGTATATGCTGTCTACCTAGTTGGTGGTCTAACAACAGCTGGGACACGGCTGATTGAGACAATCTGCGGCTAAATATATGCTTTCAAAGTGAGTATGCTGTCTGTACAAATATTATCATACACAGCTGCCTGAAGCACACAATGCACATTCCATTTACTTACCCAAGTATGCGTACATATAGCTAAGTTTGGACGAGGTCATACCGTTACTAAACTCTACAGTTTGTAAATATTACTTTGCATGCGATTCAACATTTCAAGTTAGTCTTCTCTATGGTTTGTGAACTATTTGGCTTGTTATTTTTTTCTTTGCTTGCACCATTTTTTCCGGAGATCCGAGGTACCATTAGTCTGATGAGCGATGATCAATGTTCCGTTCGTGCAAACAGGCGGAAAGGTTGTCGAACCTGCACTGCTGGTTGTCTAACTCGCGCTGCTCCCGTTTACTTTAGGGTTAGGGATATAGGGTTAGTAATCTTGGAACAATGAGAGCTCGGGACCATGATACAGCACCAGTATTTTACCTTCATGTTTTTTATATTTCTATATCTTAACTTTTGTATTTATTATATTATATTATATTTATCCTTATTTTTATATTATTATTATTTTAAATTTTTAGTTGTCTAAATGTGCTCAGTGGGTCCATCATATCACATATCACATGATGGTCCAGCAGACAAAGATATTCCACAGAACTGACTGCTCAGTTTATTGTTAGATACAAATAAAGGTTGATCTTTATCTTAATCAGAATATTAGCATAAGCTGAATGCTGGCAGGGCCTGATGACATTCAGTTGACCTGTGAACTGAAACCTTGTACTGTACTGCATGTGTTAAGACAAACACTTCCATTTCTAATGTCTAATAATACTCCATCATATGATTATATGATGCTGCAGCAGACCAAAAATACTTCAACAACCATTCACCAACACAACTAACCGGTCAGATTAGTGTTAGATACTAATAAATATCATTTTTTTCTTATCTTAACCCTCAGTGTACTGAACGCGTTTTGGTGTTGTAAGTAAGCAATATGTTTTAACTATTGAAAAATAGCAGATCTACAAGCTCATAGCGCGCCACCGAGTGGCGCGCTATGAGCTTGTATCTCTGCTATTTTTGAAAAATCGTGAAAACGTGGTGCAAATCTTTGAATATTATGTTAGAAATCTAGACAGGACACAATGGGTTTTAATCAGATAAGCGGTTTTAAGATCAGTGCTCCTGATGTGCGGCCAATAATAGTCCTCTGGTGGTGCTGTGATCGGTCAGTGCGTTAACTTCTTCCATTCAAACCCGGCCGTAATTCAGCTCCCAAACGATAAACTTCAAAGATGAAATATGGAGCCTGCTCTGGTGCTCCAGGTGCATCTCGGGCTACCTCGGTTCAACTGCTGAGAAATACGCTGGGATGTGCCCAGAAGAGCTCAGGTGGAGAATTTATTTCCACTTTTATGCCTACAATATTTCTTTTTTTTTTTATAAACGCTTTTTTATCACAGGGGGAAAATCTCCATCTCGCAGCACATGCAGGGGGATGAGAAAGCGAAGGCAGCAATGTAACAAGATCACCAAAGTCAAGTCCGACATATTGATCCAATGTGAACTTTAAGCGTCTCTGTTCCAAGCATCCTTTTCAGTGACTTATCACAGCGGTTTCCAGAGCGGAGGCTGCTGTGGGGTACCAGGAAGGGGGGGGGGGGGGGTTCACCAGAGGGCCTATTATTGGCCCACATCAGGCCCAGGCATTCATCTTAAACTGATTATCTTATTATGATCAAAAGCGATATTTATTTGCGATGGAAAAAAAATTATAGGAAATTATACCGAGAGAACATTTTTAATCCAATTCATACGGGTTATATTGTGCCAGTTTTTGACCTGGTGTCCCTTGTTTCTGCTCATGATGTCGTGATCAAGCGTGATCTACGAGCTCAAACCGTATCGAATCATCGACACATTTGGGAATTTGGGAAATCCGTGACATATTGCATTGTTCTCTTTCATGAATTGTGCCGGGTATTTCTCTTCCTCTCTCTCTTTTGGCTGCATGCATACTCTCAAGCGGACCGAAGTGACAAATTAGTTAGCGTTAACTAACATCAAATACATACCAATCTTTTTTTTCCCTCCTCTCTCTCATTTCAGAGACATTTCTATTCCCCCCCGACTCTCCGAGGGTCAGAATGATCTCATAAGACTGTAATTATGTGAACTGTACGGGAGCGTTTGTTAACAAAGTTAGAAAGTTATGAAAATTGAGTTATCACTGCTGATCTATATATAACCCCCGAGAGGCATAGTTGTGAACATGACCACCAGGACACTACAGCGCTTTGTACTGGTGCTATCGGCTCATCAGGGGGTGAGAGAAGTACAGTGAGGAAGGTTACAAGTACAAGTCCTCAAATCAAGAAGTGCCGGAGCAGTGGTTGTCAACCTTTTTCATACCAGGGCCCACTATTTATTCAGAATTTGAGCCACGGACCACCGTTTGATGACATTTTAGCCCCACAGACCCAAAACAATCTACAATTCCTGGCTGGATTTCGGAAACAATAACAGACAAACATAGATCTCTAGTTGTGTAGATTTTTGGGCTAATTCTTGAGAGTGTAAAAGTGAAACCAAATGGACCCACCAGGGTCCATTTGGTTTCATTTTTACATTCTCAAGAGTTACATCTGGTTAACAAACTTAACTGGGGACCACCTGGAACCCTCTTAAAGGTAGGGGAAGTGATTTGAAATTCATGGTGTAGTACCAGCCTGGTGCACTAGGGGCCCCCAACAGTAGCTACACTATGTGAACCTGCTGCTCGCTCCTGATTGGAGGAGAATTGGTGGCAACCTGGGGAACTTTTATTAGCTCCTCTGCTAACGTGGGGGAGGGGGAAACTCCATATGTGGTTTCCACACCTTATAATAGAGCATTTTAACAGAAAAAATTTTTTTTGGGTGATATCTGACAAAAGTGAAATCACTTCCCCTACCTTTAAGGACCACTGGTGGTCCCCGGACCACCTGTTGAAAACCCCTGTACTAGAGTAAAAGGTTCAAAAGTAGGTTACTTAAAGTACTCATGATGCAGAATGTCCCACTATAAAATGTATCATTGGCAATTGATTGACTAGTTTTAAATAGGGAAAATGTGTAGGGCTGATGCGAGCCATGTATGTTTGTAGGGCTGCTGAAAGATTAAAAAAAAATCTAATTAATAATTATTTTTATTAATTTTATTAATTATTAATAAAAAAAAAGATCTGTATATATATTTTTTTTATTATTTATCAAAATGGGTGACCTACAAGCCCCCAAAGCTATAGATCCCTCAAGTCAGTGTCAGTGTCAGTCAAGTTCACATGCGTTAAAAACTTTAATCAGATTAAATAAACAATAATGTTAATGTTTTGTAATAAAACATTGGCATTAACACTTAATGTTTTGTAATAATAATCAAAATCTACAACGTAAATTTTCAAATAAATGTATAGAGAAATAAAATGAAAAATATTTGCCTCTTAGATGTAGTAAACCAGGGGTTTTCAACAGGTGGTCCGGGGACCACCAGTGGTCCTTGAGAGGGTTCCAGGTGGTCCCCAGTTAAGTTGGTTAACCAGATGTAACTCTTGAGAATGTAAAAATGAAACCAAATGGACCCTTGCGGGTCCATTTGGTTTCATTTTTACACTCTCAAGAGTTAAAATATTCATCATCTGAATTAGCCCCAAGTCTACACAACTATAGAAGATGGACAAAAGCAAAAGAAATCTTTAGTTTTGGGGTCTGTGGGGCTAAAATGTCCTCAAGTGGTGGTCCGTGGCTCAAATTCAGAATAAATGGTGGGCCCTGGCATCAAAAAGGTTGAAAACCCCTGTAGTAAACCACTACCGCTGGCTCCCTGTCTCTCCCTCTCCCTCCCTCCCTCCCTCCATCTCTATAGGCCTGGTTCTGTCCATTGGGCTGAGTGTGTTTTGTTAGGGAGGTCTGATTCTTCTTCATACTTGGCTGGGGCTTTATGGACAATAAAGATCTGATTTCAAAGTCCGGCAGGGTGTTGGGCCTGGGGCCTTGGCTCACAGCTATAGCTGCCTGCTGGGAAGAGATACTGCACGCACGCGCGCACGCACACACACGCGCGCGCACACACACACACACACACACACACACACGCACGCACGCACGCACGCACGTACACACACACAGCCCCGATCCAGATGGCCATCAGCCTGAACACTAGTGGATACATCATATACTACGGCGCTTCTCAGACCCTTTCATGTCCAGGAGGACTCCCGAATTGATGTGTATTTGGAAATATCTTTTTTTTTTTGCCAGGGAGGGAGCCCCCGCAAACCAGATCTGCCCCTGTTAAAATGTTCCAAAATTGTTCACAAACAACATTGAGAGCATATAGATCAGTTAGTTGAAGGGGAAATCCACATCAGTTATTTTGAAACAGGAGCGGATCTAGGCATGGGCATGGGGGGGAAATGGGCCCCCTAAATGCCCTGACTGCCCCACCAAACATTGCGTGCAAACAACCTGCATGCAAACAAGCCAAATTTCAAAGATATTTAAAATTAAAGTGCTTTTAATTAAAATGATTTGAAACGCTATACTAATACACTACTACTACTACTACCCAACTACAATTGTCATCTCTCTATATAATTCTAGGAATGTGTGTCTGTTACCTGCGCAAATGCACTATGCAATGAGGATCGCCCACACATGCCACGGCGCACGGACAGCCTCGATGAACCTCGCGTAGCACAGCCCTGTTAACCAGCACCAATGTGCACTACATACAAACACCGAATATTTTACCAATCATTTTAATTTAATAGATTTGCATTAAAAGCTCATCGCCGCGCAGATCACGTGACACGGACACACATTTATTTGTGGTCACAGTTTGTCGTGCAACACGGGATCACCTCCCTTGCGAGCTGTCCTCGCTGCTCCGCCTGACACACGGCATGATGACATAACAAGCTACTGCGGTCAGCTACGAGGCTACGACTTTTTTCTACTACCACTGAAATCTACCACGTTTGGATATCCATTACGCGCGGCGGCCATGGCATCCACTTCTCTCCAAACTTTTACACGGAAAAGTTAGAGGACCACACAGTACAGTGCTTAGCCGTTAGCCTTCGCCTAGCTTGACACAGCTGTGACTCAATCATGCCTTCCACACCGGGCAGCGAACCCCGTCTCCAGCGTACGCGCTACTACGGTCACCTACAAGGCTACCACTTATTTCTTCTACCACTGAAATCTACACGTCTGGATATTCATTACGCACGGCGGCCATGGCATCTACTTCTCTAAACCTTTACACAGAAAAGTTAGGGGACCACAGTACAGTGCTTAGCCATAGCCTAGCGTCTTAGCTCACATCAATTGTATTGCTTTTTATTGAACGGGAGCGCTCAAGACAGCTTTGACGCAATCATGCCACCGGCCAACCCCGTCTCCAGCGTAGGGTTGCTCAGTGCGTGCACCAAACACAACAGTGTGGATAAACGAACGAGGAGCACCAAATGCCCCAAATACACCACGTATAAATGAAACGCAACAGGGCACACCAGTGCATTAGGGCGCAGTTCTGAAGTTCCGAACACGCCCCAAATAGCCTGTCTACAAGCTCACATCAACGGTTGCTTGAGCCATGCGTTTCCCCAGCCAGAGCTAAAAAATAAAAACACACACACATTGTGCACACAATTTACCCTAGCCTTTCATCTGTGCGACTCACAAAATATATTAGGGAGTAGCCTACCAGGCTGTGTGACTGAGCACAGGCTACTTTATATGTAGGTATGTAGGCCCAATCAATGTGATCTACACATCATTTCCAGATCATATATTTCACAACGGGTATAGGACTAGTACCATTAAACAGCAGCATTTCATAATTGAAAACAGAAAACTCTCTGAGTCAGACCTTTAGCTTTATGCATGCTGCGTGTCTGTTGCAACTTCAACAACAACTGATGTTATTATTGATGCTTACTAGCCTAATATAAGGCCTGTAACCGAAAATGGTATGGGTGCGGCTAAATCGCGACTAAGCCCTTCAGGTGACCACTTGAGCACAGATATGCACAATGCTGTGTAGTCATCATGGGTTCAAAGTTATTCACCTTTAGGGGTGATTTCCTATATTTTTTTATAACTTAAAATTCCATTTTGACCATGATAGATTCATCAAAAACACCCAGTCTTTTTTCTGGTGACTGATGTTGTCCTCCTAATACTGGAAGGGGACATGCCTTTTCATTTATTTTTTAAAATATTGATTATTTGTTTGGCCGCAACCAGGGTGGGCATGCCCAAATATGCATGGAAGCTGCTACATTTTCCAAAACAATATTTAAAAAAAAAAGACAATTGGCCCCTTCACATATTAAGAGAACAATATCAGTCACCAGAATAAAGATTGGATGTTTTTTGACAAATCTATTATGGCTAAATTGGAGTTTTACGTGTTAAGCTATAAGTAAAAGTATCAAAACTGTAATGTTTTCTACATTACAAAGTCATTTTTGACACTGTTACAAGTAAAAGTCTGATATTCAAAATGTGCTACTTGGTAAAATTACAAAAGTATTGGCATCAAAATGTACTTGCTTGTTTTGTTTTTCATTTTTTTTAAAGCATTGCGATGCATTGTGTCTGTACGTGTACATAGACAATTTTCAAAAGGCAGAAATGTTGTGGTTGATGTATTGCAGGGGTTTTCAACAGGTGGTCCGGGGACCACCTGTGGTCCCTGAGAGGGTTCCAGGTGGTCCCCAGTTAAGTTGGTTAACCAGATGTAACTCTTGAGAACGTAAAAATGAAACCAAATGGACCCTTGCGGGTCCATTTGGTTTCATTTTTACACTCTCAAGAGTTAAAATATTCATCATCTGAATTAGCCCAAGTCTACACAACTAGAAGATGGACACAAGCAAAAGAAATCTTTAGTTTTGTCGTCTGTGGGGCTAATAAGTCCTCAAGTGGTGGTCCGTGGCTCAAATTCTGAATAAATGGTGGGCCCTGGCATCAAAAAGGTTGAAAACCACTGATGTATTGTATCACATCACTGTATGATGTACTGTATGAACTACGTGCAACGTACACTAGTAAATTAAAATAATGTTCTAGAGGAAAAAAATACAATGCTTGGATCCAAAGTAAAAGTACTAATGCTGCACATGTGTACCCAGGTGCTGTACATTCACTGTAAATGAATGTTACTTTCCACTCTCTGGTGTTCCTGCATCATGTTGTCGATGAGCCAGATAACAGCAGGCCAGCTCCTGTCTGATAGAGCAGTGGTTTTCAACCTTTTTGATGCCAGGACCCACTATTTATTCAGCATTTGAGCCACGGAGCCACCATTTGAGGACATTTTAGACCCACAGACCCCAAAACTAAAGATTTATTTTGCTTTTGTACACAATTCCAGGCTGGATTTGGGAAACAAAACAGTCAAACATACAGACCAAAATGACCATTAATTCTCTAGTGTGTAGACTTGGGGATAATTAGGATGATGAATATTTTAACTCTTGAGAGTGTAAAAATGAAACCAAATGGACCCGCAAGGGTCCATTTGGTTTCGTTTTTACATTATCAAGAGTTACATCTGGTTAACCAACTTTCCATCATTTAGCCTGGGGACCACCTGGAATCCTCTCAGGGACCACTGGTGGTCCCCGGACCACCGGTTGAAAATCACTGTGATAGAGTATTACCTTATACCCTGCTGTATACTGTATGTTTTCATTGTGTCGAGAAATCGAATCCATCAGTGCTCACGACTTAACAGTTCTCTAAAATCAGTACCATGAAGTAATAGAAGTAAAAAAAAAAAAAGGCTCAATAGATTACTTTGGCACCTCAATCATACAGCTCAGACCCCGAGATATGTAAACATGCATCTTCAAGGGAGGTTTCTATCTCATTCTATGCAGATGTCTCGGTTCATAGCTATAATGGAAACAGCGCAGTATATTGGTGAGATCCAGCATTTGGCTTGGTATGGATTCACGAGGCCTTCTGCCAAATAGGTCCAAAACCAGGGGCGGATGTAACATTTCCCACATGTGCACCTGGTGGAAAATGGTATGGGGGGCGGCTTCATCGCACGTGTCGCTTCGCGCCATGGGCGATGAGGCCGCACCCATACCATTTTCAGTTACAGGACTTTCATTAGTCAAGTAAAGCATCAATAATAATAACATCAGTTGTTGTTGAAGTTGCAACAGACACGCAGCATGCATAAAGCTAAACCTCTGACTCAGAGAGTTTTCTGTTTTCAATGATGAAATGCTGTTGGTTTAGTGGTGCCACAACTGTAGTTAGTTAGTAGCAGTAGTAGTGCGGATTCAAATCATTTTTTAAAATATCTTGGGTTGTTTTTCATGTCATCATCTTTGGTGGGGCAGTCAGAGGATTTAGGGGGGCATTGCCCCCCCGTGCCCATGCCTAGATCCGTCCCTGTCCAAAACCCCAGTATTCTGGTGGCATCTTGGCTGTTAGTTCGACTCTAAACCCCTATTGCAGTGGATATTCCCCCTCTCCCTCTGCTTCATACAATACGATAGTATACTGAAGACAGAAGAGAGGGCATATTGTTGTAGTGGGAATAGGGAAATTACATCTGACAGATGAAGAATTGGGCATGAACTCAAAACATGACAAATTAGTCACAACAGCACAACAGAACTTTTGAATAGTTACGATGTTTCCCCTGGCATCCCTGGAGTGAGACAATGTTAACATTTGGGCATGTTCAATCACAGACATTTATCTAATCTGTGTTTACCTAAGTTAAGTTGGCTGTGTACCCACAAGTCATTTTTTCCCACCACCAGTGCCTGGGTTGACACCTGTGTGTACAGTTACACACATTCACACCTGGGCCTCTCTGTCTAACACACCTACAGTACAGTACGTGTACTTCTTCTTCTGAGCAGGTATGCTCTTCGAAGAAAAAAAAAATCAGGATTTCCCCAAATAGCAAACAGCTGGAATGGAGGACCGATCGTCTTTGACCTCGGGTTCAAGGAAGCACATGGGATAATGTTGCTGCACGATGGATGGACGACAAGGCTTTTGACATGAGTATACGTTACGGCCACACTACAATAACTGATATTCCAGCGAAGATACAATCTTTTTTTTTCCGACAAAGTATACATTAGAACGCCGACGTGCTACCAACCACGCCTATCATACCACGCGCTACACACACAATTACACAGCTTTCATCTGGGCGTGAAATGGATTCCTACTGTCTGCCAGTGCAACGCACCTCTCAGATCCACACTCTCTCTCTCCTACTCTCTCTGTAACTTTCCCACTCTCCTCTCTGACATAGCGCGCGCGCACACACACACACACACACGCACGCACGCACGCACGCACGCACGCACGCACGCACGCACGCACGCACGCGCTCTGTGCCACACATGTGGGCCGACTTGGCTTTAGCAGTGAAAAAAGCGCTCCCTCCAACCCGAGAAAAGTGCCTCCGCCTATGTGTGCGCCTGCCGCGAAGAAAAGGTCCATGAAACGCATTCCCGGGCGATTATCAGCGAAAAAATGATTAGAAATCCCATCAGACGTAATATTTTATATGCAGAGTTGAATTAGGTCTAAATCAAAAACACATGACGACCCTAAGCTTTTTTTTTTTTTTTTAAACAAACCACAGTCATGTCTGGAATCCCCAGGAGAGAGGCATGTTCATGGAATTCCTCCATAACTGGCAGAGAGGGAGAGAGAGAGAGAGAGAGATTCTATTATAACATATTGATACCGCTCGTTGCCACATGATTTTACATGTCCAGAAACGGAAAGTCTGTTGTGAAGGAAAGGAAGAAGAAAACGAAGTTATGTAAAGTGATGGTCTTGTTACAGCAAGCAATGAAGACAAACTTCATCCACACAACTTGCCAGTGAACACAGTGGAATCCTTGGTGCGAATATATAGTCTGCGGGCATTAGAAAAAAAACAGACACAAATTAACACTGTTTATGTTATTAACACTGTGGATTTAACTGTGGCTGTTCAACCCAGAAAGAATAAACTGTGGTATGATTTATACCCATGATCTCTGTGTCTGTGTCTCTCTCTCTCTTGGTGCTGTCTGTCTCTCTTTCTCTCTCCGTCTGTGGGCTGACCTGGAGGTGACCTTAAGAGGTCGTAAGTGTCTTCAAATAGGACATCTCCATTTCCAACTGTTATTGTACAATTGTGAAGCCGTTTGTTTATGAAGGCGTCGTTGTGGAAGTTCTATTTCCCAGACCTATTTTGAGTTACAGAATGTATTAGCTCATTGACTTTCCATACAACTTTCTTAATAGGTTAAAGGAGAATTCCACACCAAAACACATGTGGCCTCCGTCTAGCTTGTTCGCTGTGACAACAAATATAGTGTACTTGATTTTTGCCATAGATGCCCCTTTTTCTACATTTCACCTGGAGCCCCCCTCCCTTCCTTCAGTTTGCATCGGTGCAGGCTGTCTTTATTCTACTGCAGGCATTATAGTAGTTCTGAACTTATTATTTTCCACACATCATATTTTATTTGATAGTACGTTGTATATTGATACTCGCGCATGAGTGAGTCCCTCCTCCTCTCCAATCACTCCGTTAGAAACTCCTGTCGCACGGGTGCCAACTGAGCTTTTTAAAATCATGTAGTGGCCCAATTATCTTGTAGTGTGGATGTACTAAAATACCCGTATTAGAATAAAGACCATCTGCGGCAATGCAAACTGCATTGGGAGGAGGGTGATCTCAGGGTGAAATGTAGAAAAGGAGGCATTTATGACAAAAATCAAGGGCATTATGTATCATGTCAAAGCAACCAAGGTAGATGGATGTGTTTTGGTGTGGGATTTTGCTTATTTAGTTCATCACATCAACCAAAATACTGTAATTGCTAATATATACCATTCTGAATTCACATTGTGCTTCGGGCAGGCTTCCATGATAGGGCTTCCCGTTCACAGAGTTGTGAGGGGCACACATCAGAGGCGGATGTACATTTCCCAATTGGGGGGCAGGACATCGCCTGTGGTGGGAAGTCGCACCGATACCATTTTCGGTTACAGAACTTTTATTAGACAAGTAAAGCATCAATAATAACATCAGTTGTTGTTGAAGTTGCAACAGACACACAGCATGCATGAAGCTAAAGGTCTGACTCCGAGAGTTTTGTGTTTTCAATGATGAAATGCTGTTGGTTTAGTGCTGTAGTTAGTTAGTAGCAGTAGTAGTGTTTCAAATCATTTTAAATATAAGCACTTTCATTTGAAATATCTTGGGTTGATTAGCATGCCATCGTTTTTGGTGGGGCAGACCGGGCATTGCCCCCCCCCCACACCCCCGCCCCCCCCCCCCCCCCCCCCCCCCCCCCCCCCCCCCCCCCCCCCCCCCCCCCCCCCCCCCCCCCCCCCCCCCCCCCCCCCCCCCCCCCCCCCCCCCCCCCCCCCCCCCCCCCCCCCCCCCACACCATGCCTAGATCCACCCCTGGCACACGTGCACGCCTCTGTGAACACACACACGCACACACAAACACGCGCATGCAAGCACGCACACTCACACAGCCGCTGCTGTCCAAGATTGCGAGTCCTCTGTGGCGCGGTCCAGTGTTTCCAGTGCAGATTACGCATTCAGACCATAACGACGTGTTAAAAGTTTTAAATGATTCTGAGATCAGCCCCTCGGCAGCTTAATAACCCTCCTCAAACAGAGGCACAGCTATTGGAAATGGCTTGTGTGAAAACCTCATAAATCCAATATTGATGTTTGTAAAAAGTTTTTTTTTTCTCTTTTTTTCTTGCATTCAGATTCAAAGTTTGGATTGTGGCTTTTATGTGTGGGGGTATGGGTTTCATTGCCCTAGCTGCCAGGGGAACCCATTGTTAAGTTTCACAAATATACAGTATGTGAATCAATTGGAATGGCAACTCCTTTTTTTCCCTCACCTCCTCCCTCCTTTCTTTCTTGATTGTGCCGAGAGAAGCCGACTGACTCCTGGGAGATACATTTCTTGTTTTTTGTTTAACTTATCTGACAGCAGCGATAGCTCGTAGCGGACAGGCACAGGCAGACCTTCCAAACGCATCACATCCAATAATGCATAATGATAACAACGCTGCCTAACGCCGGGGTTTATTACATTAGATTTGGCCCACGTCGTGGTGTGGTGTATATTTTCTGGGTGGGCGCGGTATACATGGTGTGTGTGTGTGTGTGTGTGTGTGTGTGTGTGTGTGTGTGTGTGTGTGTGTGTGTGTGTGTTGTACTGCCTGCAGGGGCGGATCTAGGCATGGGCATGGGCATACCCAGTCTGCCCTCCCAAACACGATGCCATGCAAAACAACCCAAGATATTTCGAATTAAAGTGCTTTTATTTAAAATGATTTGAAACTACTACTGCTACTAACTACAATTTTGGCACCACTAAACCAACAGCATTTCATCATTGAAAACAGAAAACTCTCTGAGTCAGACCTTTAGCTTTATGCATGCTGCATGTCTGTTGCAACTTCACCAACAACTGATGTTATTATTGATGTTTTACTTGCCTAATAAAAGTGCTGTAAACGAAAATGGTATGGGTGCGGCTTCATCATGTCGGAGGGGCGCCCTCCAACATGTTCTCCCCCCCCCCACCCCCCCCCCCACCCACCCCCAAATGGAACATGTTACATCCGCCCCTGACTGCCTGATTTTCTGTCGCGTTTTAGTTGCCATAATGGGCTTGCAACCACAATATGGATCTTACTGATTTGGCATCAGTAACCATAGTAAATGCTTATAATGTGTTATTCAGTATGTACTGTATGAAACAATGTTCTGGGTATGCACAAATATTACTGTGGATCTAAATACTTCCCAAAGTTAAGTAAGATGTTTGTCATAATTTAGAACTGATGTAATAACCGTATTCCACTCGCTCACCCACACACCCTCTCGTACACATGCACTCACAACACACTTACATGTCGTGAGCTTATGGATTGCCTTTTTTTTAGCTTGCAACAAGGTCATTCAATGAAGCATAAATGGAAGTTAACGCACACCACATGCACACTGACTGCGCAGGCTGATTCATTATCATTACCGGCAGAGCAGTAACTTTGTTAGAACTGATCTTATCTGCTTCAGCCCCGCTCACCGTTTGAAAACTCTGGCCTTTCAGCTCTTTCTTAGAGTAGAGTTCAATGTCTAGAGCAGGGGTTTTCAACCCTTTTTTTGATACCAGGGCCCACTATTATTTATTCAGCATTTGAGCCACGGACCAACATTTGAGACATGACAAGATTTCTTTTTGCTTTTGTCCACAATATAGATTTGGGAAACAAAACAGGCAAACAAACAGATCAAAATGCCAATTAATCTTCTAATTTTGTAGACTTGGGCTGATTCAGATGATGAAACCAAATGGACTTGCAAAATCTTTTCATTTTCACGCTCTCAAGAGTTACATCTGGCTAACCACATTTTCATCTGGTTAACCAACTTAGCTGGGGAACCAACTTAAAGACAACAGGTGGTCCCCGAACTACTGATTGAAAACCACTGGTCTAGAGGCTTTGTGGTGTCTGCAAAGTGGTACACTGTTTGTTAAGAGACCCATCGAAGGCCAGAAAGGCAATTCCTAGCCTGGGTACCAGACTGAAGTTCAAATTCAACTCTAACGCAACTCTGTCTGGCAAGGAGCCCATCTCCACGAGTGGGCGTGGCTTATGAAGTTTCAAATACTGTTGAGGCTTCTGATTTGTTTAGGGAAAACAGTATACCTCCATTGGAACACAACATTGAATCAGAAACAACGGCGCTACGCAACAGGTGGTGTCATGGAAATCTGAGTCAAGCAGCCCCTATCCGGACTCAGTTGTCGGTAACATTCGTTGAACATTCAGTTGAATGTTGCAACGGCAAATGAGGCTGGTACTGCCAGGCTAGGCAATTCCTTTATTCGTATTCTTACTATATCAGACTCCATCCATTAGCTCATAGCACTTGCAGTGGTACTTGCCCTATAGCCTCGACTTCCTCTACGCACATGCAAAGCCTCAACTTACCTGTACAGTATCTTAGATAGCATTTATATGCGCTGTATATGCACAGGGCCCACTATTTATTCTGCATTTTAACCACAGAACACCATTTGACGTTGAGTTTAGTCTCTCAGAGTAACTGGCAAAACGTTGGCCAAAATAACAATTCTTCTACATTTTCTAATTGTGTAGATTCTTGAAAATTAATTCATTCAGATGTTTAAATATAATTTAACTCATGAGATTGTAAAATGATACCAAATGTGGTATGGCATTTCACATCCTCAAGAGTTATTATCGATACAGATCCATTTGTTTACCAATTCTCCATCATTTAGCTAGGGACAACCTGGAATCCTCTCAGGGACCACTGGTGGTCGGTTGAAAACCATTGGCCTATATAGATTTTCTACTGTTACATCCATAGTTTATGTATAATTCACATTAACTACTTTGTATGTATGATGTATTGCCATGCTTTTATATTTATTCATGCTTAATGTAAGTCTCTCTGGATTTTAAGCGTGTCTGATGCATAAATTGTCTCTTTCATTTTTATAATGTTGTGTCTGAGCAGTTTTCTTGGTTGTTTTTATGTTCATATTATGTGCATGTTGAATGTCTCTGTGTCAAAATCACACCTTTGTATTTAAAAAAAGATATTCGCTGTCAAAAATTATATTATTATATTATACTCGCTGACTGTTCACACAACTCTGAGTGTACAAAATGGACCATTATTTATACCCTCTTGAAGTTGAATGAAAACTGGAGGTTTTTTACAGTGTAGCAGCGAAGCATCCAGATGGTAGAACACACAGGGAGAAGGTCTGATAGTGGTTACAGATGGTCCTCATGATCAACTCAGGTCAGCCTTACCTATTACACAACTATGCAGTGGTGGATATGGTACCCAAATGCTTTGCTTTGTACTCCAGTATATCAATACAGCAGCGAAGAAATATTGCACTCTCGAGCTTCCGAGATAATGTGTGTAAGAAATTGTTATTACCGCATTGTTCTGATTATAAAGAAGTATCTGATTGATAAGAACAGTGTTGTAGTGGGACTTTTAGAAGTGCGGGGATGCCTCTTAAAAGGGGAATTCCACCCATTTTCATTTTTTTTTTCTGAGAGTTCCAATTGTACACCCTCAGAAAAAAGGAAACTCATTAACATGGTGAAACACATCTTGATGATGTCATCAAGATGTATTTCACCATGCTGATGTTTTCTAGGAAACAAAGAATGGGGAAACTTTTTTATCATGTCCACACAGCATCTGTATATTAATGACAAAGTAAAATATTGAAAATAAGTGGAATTCCCCTTTAAGACACATGCATGCACACTTGCATTTGTAGTTAGTATAGCATATTGAGAACGATTGTTTACAATGCCATGTATCCATAAAAGTAAATGACAAGACACAAAACATAGGCCTACTTTTGCCCAAAAAATATTTTAGATCTGAGAAGTGGGGGGATGCCGTCCCCCTGTGTCCCCCCTCCACTACACCCCTGGATAAGAAGACCAACATTTTTCAAATTTGTCATTTGTGGAGCAAGTCTTTGGTAAGCTACTTAAAGTAATCTACCAAAAGTCATCATGCAGAATGTCCTGTTTCGATTTTCTACATGTTGTTTCCATCAACAAGGCATGCCCTTTGCAGTGGAAAAATGTGTGTGACATTTATTTTTTTTTTGAAATTGTTTTATCATATAGGAAACCTATTGGTGGAGAGGTTTGTCTATCACATGTCATGCTTAGCTGTGATTGGACCATAGCGGTTTGGGGAGGGGCTTACCTAAAGGTCTATTGGTTTGGGCTCAGGTGCCAACAGTCACAGCTCATCTTTTTAGCCAATCTTGTCTTCCTGTCACAATATATTCCTGAAGAAGATCCTAGTGTTCGAAACGTTGAATAAACTAGAGGAAACAAATCTTGTTACCAGTGTTGCGGACTCTATTTCAATTCTTATGCACTGCTTTTTTGTCCACCACTCTGGGCTAGAGTGGATGTGCATGTTCTATTCCTTTTGTCAATTTTCCAAATGCCCTGCATTGTGCATGTCTTCTTTGCCTTTCAAGTCCCAGTGAAATGACAAATACATTTTTCACACTTTTCTGGATCTTTTGGAACACATCTGTGGTCATTATTATGGGCATGTGTGTAACAATGGATGCCAAAAATAAAAGGGAAAATATTCATTTTTGGATAATATTATATAAAAAAAAGTCCATAAAAATCGTATTTTAATGACTTCCTGAAGAGAGAAATGTGCTGTGCGATGATGTGTAGAGGGCCCACACCAATAAAAGCCGACAGAAATCAAGCTGGGCTGTTTCTTTCCCCATTTCTTTGTCTGACTGGCACGTTCATGAAAGCTCAGTTGAATCGAATGCCATTCTATGACGGCATAGACAGCACCAAAATGGACGCAGCCCATCGCTTTTCTACGCCTCAGGCGCTGGCTGAGCAAGTGGACTCGAGGGCAATTCCGGCATCTCTATAATTTATAACATCATGGTGCTAGTTCTAGAAGGACGGTATAGAACAGTGGTTTTCAACCAGTGGTCCGGGGACCACCAGTGGTCCTTGAGAGGGGTCTAGGTGGTCCCCAGCTAAGTGATGGACAGTTGATTAACCTTAGATGTAACTCTTTGAGAGCATAAACATGAAACCAAATGTTTACACTCTCAATCATCATCTGAATTAGCCCAAGTCTACACAACTAGAGAATGTAGAAGATTAATGGTCATTTTGATCTGTATGTTTGCCTGTTTTGTTACACAAATCCAGCCTGGAAATTGTGGACAAAAGCAAAATAAATATTTAGTTATGGGGTCTGTGGGGCTAAAAATGGCCGTGGCTCAAATGACAAATAAATAGTGGCGGGCCACTGGGCCCTGGTATCAAAAAGGTTGAAGACCACTGGTATAGATTTTTTTTCTAGACTGTATACCATTCCTGGGCATTATGCGGCCCGGGGGGCAAATGCGGCCCTTATTTGGCTGACTCTGACCGGCCCGAGGACCACCAGTGGTCCTTGAGAGAGTTCCAGTTAAATATGGTACATTGGTTAACCAGATGTAACTCTTTGAGAGCGTAAACATGAAACCAAATGGACCCTTGCGGGTCCATTTGGTTTCATATTTACACTCTCAAGAGTTAAAATATTCATCATCTGAATTAGCCCAAAGTCTACACAATCAGAGAACGTAAAAGAATGGTCATTTTTGATGTTATTTTGATGTTATCCTGTTTTGTTTGTAAAATCCAGCATGGTATTGTGGACAAAAACAAAAGAAATCTTTAGTTTTGGGGGTCTGTGAGGCTAAAATGTCATCAAATGGTGGTCTGTGGCTCAAATACTGAATAAATAGTGGGCCCTGGTGTCAAAATGGTTGGTCTTACTCTTACTTTTATCTTGAAATCGAATTAATATTACGCAGACTTTAGTTCAGCCTTTAGTCTTGGCCCTCCACAATATTTAGTTCAGCCTTTAGTCTTGGCCCTCCACAATATTTAGTTCAGCCTTTAGTCTTGGCCCTCCACAATATTTAGTTCAGCCTTTAGTCTTGGCCCTCCACAATATTTAGTTCAGCCTTTAGTCTTGGCCCTCCACAATATTTTATAAATCTCATTTGGCCCCTTGGGAAAAATAATTGCCCACCCTGCTGTATACAATATTCCATGTTGCCAGACAGTTTTCAAATGCTTCAGTTCTGCCCTACAGTCTGGGGAAACAGAAGCCCTATCATGAGTAAGCGATGAAGCAGAGGTGGAGACACCTCCGCCTGTTCCGTTTTTGCAGTTGTGCACAACTATCCTAATATATCATCTAAAATGTTGGTTTTCAACAGGTGGTCTGGGGACCACCAGTGGTCCTTGAAATGGTCCCAGGTGGTCCCCAGCTAAGCTGGTTAATAAGATAAAAAAAAAGTTGGTTAACCAGATGTAACTCTTGAGAGCGTAAAAATGAAACCAAATGGACCCTAGCGGGTCCATTTGGTTTCATTTTACACTCACAAGAGTTAAAATATTCATCATCTGAGTTAGCCAAAGTCTACACAACTAGAGAATGAAAAAGATTAATGGTCATGTTTGATCTGATGTTTACGACTGTTTTGTTTCCCAAATGTACAGAATATTGTGGACAAAAGCAAAAGAAATCTTTAGTTTTGGGGTCTGTGCGGCTAAAATGTCCTCAAGTAGTGGTCCGTGGCTCAAATGCTGAATAAATGTGGGTCCTGGTATCAAAAAGGTTGAAAACCACTGTCCTAAGCATACCTGTATATACAGTAGCTTGCTGCTTAGCAGAAGATACTTGATATAAAATACTTGAAGCAAGGGGTGTTCTAAATCATCATACATGACATTCTGTGCTCAGAGAATTAAATCATCACAAATGTCATTCTGGCCCAATAACTTTTTTGGCGTCTTCACTTTTCTGCCCCCACCTTTTTATCATTCTGAATATGTAAATTGCTCACCTAACGAAATCATCACTATGCGGTGATCAGCCAATAAAAACAGACGCAGCTGGGCATCATCATAGGCAGGCACCGTGTCACCCCTCAAAAATAAACTGTGAAGATAATTAGTGTGGTTGCTGTAGGCAACCAGACTACTGTTGTTGTGCCACTTTATTATTTTTCTTTTTTCCTGATCTAGAGTAAACTTTTTTTTCGCCTCCAGGAGATAATACTCATGATAACAACACTTAATTACGCCCCCATTACATAATCACCTAAATCGAAAAAGTGCCTAGATAACAAAAGTCTGGTTGCCTCGCCCCCTCCTATTGGCTAGCCAATAAGATTGCCATAGGGCAACCACACTTTGCAATTTTCCAAAAATTGCATCACTCTAGTTCATACCTGGGCATTATGCGGCCCGGGGCCAAATGCGTCCCTTTGGCTGACTCTGACTGGCCCGTGAAAGAGTACTGTGGTTTTCAACCAGTGGTCCGGGGACCACCAGTGGTCCTTGAGAGAGTTCCACTTAAATATGGAAAGTTGGTTAACCAGATGTAACTCTTTGAGAGCGTCAAAAAGAAACCAAATGGACCCAGTTGGTTTCTTTTTACACTCTCAAGAGTCAAAATATTCATGTGAATTAGCCCAACTCTACACAACTAGAGAATGTAGAAGATTAATGGTCATTTTGAATTTTCAATATGTTTGCATGTTTTGTTTGTGAAATCCAGTCTGGAATTGTGAACAAAAGCAAAAAAAAAAAAAAAAAATGTTAGTTTTGGGGTCTGTGGGGCTAAAATATCACCAAATGTTGGTCCTATGGCTCAAATGCTGAGGGCCCTGGTGTCAAAATGGTTGGTCTTACTCTTACTTTTATCTTGAAATTAAATTAATATTATGCAGACTTTAGTTCAGCCTTTAGCCTTGGCCCTCCACAATATTTTATGTACCGTATGGAAATGATTCCGCTGTCTCTGCTATTGTGATTCCTCCTTATTGCTACTCTAGATAGTGTTTGTTCAATAACAGGAGTTTCCATTTCTCTCCAGGGTTTATTTAACAGAAGATGAAGAAGATTTGAGGTTAGTATACACAGCAGTCTGGGAGACACCCGTTTCTGAACAAACTGATTCTGATGGCAATGATTGCTATCAGAATATACATAGAACCTTTTACAAAAATTGTTTTGTTCTAAAAACATAAAATATCACTTAGCCTACTATTAAAAATATGATTTAGGAAGAAAGAAATAACTCTTCTTGTTTCTATACAGGTATAATATGATTCAGTACTGGGCATGCAGGGGTGTTTGTTAGCATATAGCACCATCTTGTGGCACACTGTCTGTACAGCTAGTTCTGTCATTTTAGAGGGCAACAGGCATGGTTTGGTCCCAGAGCACTTTATAGACATTGATGATTTATTTCAATTTATTTATATTTTTTATATTTTTTATGAACCAGAAATAGAGCACTGTTGTCTGTGTGATTTTTTTTTTTTTTTTTTTTTTTTAATTTTAGCAGCAAACAGTTTTTTATACCAGAGATTCTCCCCAGTCCTCACAGAAGACAAGCAGATCCCCAATGTCGGAATGCAATGGAAAACACACCATAAATAAATGGAAGCAGTGGCCTATATTGCGACCTAGCCATACGGCAAGGTTGGAAACTATTACTAAATATCAGTTAAAACTTTGCATATTAAGTTTTCAAGGGCTCTAGCTTTAAAGGGCCATTTCAACATTGAAAAAAACTGCAATCACTTAGATAGTGATTAATATTAGTAGATAAAAGTAATACAATTTGAAATTAGCACTCTGTAGCCAGGAAAAATAATACGACAACTGTCGGTTTGAAAGGGTTATTGAATTCCTGCAATGACCATAATGATTTGGTTCACTTGTCAGACAAGCAGTACAGGAAGGAATTGAGAGAACATTTTCATGTATGCTGTGAACATGGCATCAGGACTAAAATATATAAACTGTATTAAAAAAAAACACACACACAGGAAAGTGTTTTTTCTGTACTAAAGAAAAACATTAAAAAATGGCTGCAAAGTGGGTGAATTGGCCCTGTAAGATGTCTATGGAATGTTGGATGTGTGGTGAGACTGGAGGGTCCAGTCCCTGATGCTTCCTACTGTTCACTAGAGCTGGGTCTGGTCTGGGTGATTCTCTGACTCAGTCAGTCCTCTGGAAATCCTCCTGGAGGAAGACCCGGGTCTCCTGAACCAGCGTAGCAGTAAGCAACATGAAATGTACATGGATTAAAGCTGAAAACCACTGAAACACCAATGTACGGTCAAGTCAACTCCTAATGTGGGATTTGTCAAATGGTGTATAACAGGGGTGCCCACACTTTTTTGACTTGAGAGCTACTTTCAAAATTACCAGCTCAACAAGATCTACACATCAAAAATGTGATTATTCCATTACTGAAAATCCATTTCAAGGCCCCCTAGAAAGTTTGAGCTTTGAAATAGTGTTGATGGTGTTATAGCGCTTAAGAATAATGCACTTATAATGAAAAATAAAGCAGAAGAATTGGAATGTAAGTATATGCTATTAATGATGTTTGAAAACAGTATTTGAGTTTTGAGTTGACAGTTTGTGAACTAATAACTTTCACGTTTTTGTCCACAATTGGGAAAGAAAACTAGCAAAATGTTGGTAAAATAACAATTATTCTCCATTTTCTAATTGTGTGGACTCTTGAAAATTACGTAATTCAGATGTTTAAATATAATTTAACTCTTGAGAGTGTAAAATGAAACCAAATGGACCCGTAAGGGTCCATTTGGTTTCATTTTAACACTCGCAAGAGTTACAGATCTAAGTTGAGTCCAAGTGCTGCAGGGGCGGTCATGTGATCTACCTGCACAGCCTGTGTGATCTACTTGTAGATGACGATCTACCTTTTGGGCACCCCTGGTGTATAAGGAGTTTGTTCAGTAATCTTAAAATAACCAAGAACATCCTAAAACACTGTAAATGTGCTGCTCTGCTGCTTGTAGATCATGGCGCAACACTGCTTACATTAAATACATGCTGGTTTGTGGAATCCAAATGAACAAAATGTTGTTTTTGGTGCTGAGAACTTTAACCTAGTTTAAACATCAAGGTAAAGGGCTTTAACAGACGGCGAGTAATAAATCGACCTTCTTGTTCCTTTTAAACGTGGCCGGCATTTTGTGCTTAGAAAAAGAAAGCGTCTGACGCCGGCCGCTATTGCACGGCATCCAGTATGGTTTGTTTGTCGTTTGTGTGCTCATTTTGTGCACACGCCCGCAATTTATTTTAGACCTCGATCCTGAGAGCTTTTTTTTTTCTCACTACACGATTCTCATCTGTCAGCACTGAGTGGCACGATGGAATTGCCGCGATAATGTGTGCGTTTCAGACTCCCAGTCTGTAAAGCCATTTATTAATGTGTATAATCCCATATCTGTATGGACACCTAGCAACTTTGTTTAAGGTCCACATCGTAACTGCTCGTCTTGTGTTTGTACCTTATTCGTCTTTAACTCTGCAGGCTGAGTAGGTCTGTGTGTGTGTGTGTGTGTGTGTGTGTGTGTGTGTGTGTGTGTGTGCGTGTGTGTGTGTGTGTGTGTGTGTGTGTGTGTGTGTGTGTGTGTGTGTGTGTACATGCGTGCATACCTGGTAGAAACAGGCGGCAGGGTGATGATGCGCGGTCGTGCCGTAAGGATCAGCTCTCCGTAGAAAGCTTCCATCATTATGTTCTGTACAGTGTTCAAGAGGATGTCCTCACACAGGTCAGAGAACTCACCAGGCCTAGACCCACACACATGACGTGACGTGACATTTATGAACACTGTTCACTCTCTATGGAAAGTGAAAAGGTGAACCCTTTACATTCCTAATCACAGCAATTTGTCAGTTGAAAAACTTAACTTGAATCAATGTAATAATAACAATATTTACAGTAGTTATTTATTTCATTTGACTATCTAGTCGAGTTGTTTTCAACCATTTTGATACCAGGGCCCAATATTTATTCAGCATTTGAGCCACAGACCATCTTTGGCATGGCATTTTAGACCCAAAGACCGCCAAACTAAAATTTTCTTTTTGTCCACAATTCCGTGCTGGATTTCGGAAACAAAACAGGAAAACATATCAAAATGACCAGTCTTGTACTTTCTCTAATTTTAACTCTTGAGAGCATAAACATGAAACCAAATGCACCCGCAAGGTCCATTTGGTTTCACGTTCACGGTCTCAAGAGTTACATCTGGTTAACCAGTTTCCATCATTTAGCTAGAGACCTCCTGGAACTCTCTCAAGGACCACTGGTGATCCCCGGACCACTGGTTGAAAACCAAAGATCTAGAAGGTGACAACACTGTCGGTGTGTTTATGGATGAACATGGTGGATAGGATGATTCATATTGTTCAAATAAAACATAGCGATTATGATAACAACGTAAAGAGCCTGCTTAGTGCTTACTTGTGCACGCCCTCCTGCACGGGGTCTTCTTGCACCGACTGTGATGACTCTTCCGTGCACTCTGAGTGTTGCACATCCTCCACGTTTACGCTGTTCCGCTGACGGTGCATGCCATGTGCACTCTGTGCACGCTGCGTCGTGTGTGACATGCTTTTTGTCTGCTGCCTCTTCCACAGTGGTTCTCCTCCTTCAACATCCACTGCACCGGCCAGCGTGTGGCGCCGCTCCCTCCTCCGCCCGAACCCCGTCCCGCCTGGTGCAGAGTGAGGTGGAGGAGTTGGACGAATGGGGACGGATGGGGGGCAGGTGGAGGCACGAGGGGGTTGGAGGGAGCGGGGCGAGGAGATAGAAGGGGAGGCAGGGGGTGGAGGAGGAGGAGGAGTTTCTCGGAGAGAGGCGGGTGAGGAGATAGACGGGGAGGAGGCGCGGGGTGGAGGAGATTCTCTGAGTTGGCTGAAGTAGGGGATAGGCTCCGACGCTCCGTCCACCAGAGCCTGGCGAAAGGACGGGTCGTCCAGAACGCTACTGCAGGAGAGACAGACAAATCGAGATGCGGTGTGATGTTCACTTTCATTTTCCGAATGCAGGTACGTTTCAGCAAGGTGAAAGCGGATCCAGGCTCTGTCCTATTCTCTATATCGTCTTTCCTCTGTCAGTAAAACCTACTTGAGTATAGGTTTTTTTGTCAGTAGAACCTACTATAGGTTATTAGATAGACTAACCTATACTTGAGCATTTCTGTGCTAATTAATTCCGTCCACAATTTTCTAAGCTCAGCATGGCTGAGGGAACATGGGGTGCTGGGGGGGGCTGGAGCACCTGCTCCCCTCAAACACAGCACCCCCTCAGACAGGAGCTACAAGCACCCCCTCCACCAGGCACAGCACCCCCCAAAAGGAAAAAAAATAACATAAAATAAAAAATATATAATATCAATAATAATTAAACATGTCACTTTATTATAATGGAGACTAAAATAAAATATGCATTTTTGGTGGGGTATTTGTTTTTATATTCATCATTACCTCTGCTGACGCTGTTTCCGGCTATTTCCGGTTACCTTTCCTTTACGCACGGTGCGCGCCGTTTGAATCCACCGGTCAGCTGGGACTAACAGTGAGTGTTGTGTTGTCAGTCAGCATGGCTCAGAAGCGGATAAGTGATTTCTTTGGTGGGCCCAAGCCCAAAACAAAAGTTGTTCGTCCCAGCAGCAGCAATGTACAGGGGACGAGTGCTAACTTTGTTGAAAATGATGATAATGTCGTGGAGTTGTCGGAGGGAGAGGAGGAGGAGGTCGTGGACAACAACAACAGAAGAAGCAGCACCAGTGCTGTTCAGCAGGGGATGAGGGAATTCATCGCCTTTGGAGTATAACGTAGGCTAAAGCCTTTACTATTTAACTATAATATTTCTCACTAATATTTACGAATATGGGAAATATGCGAGAAATAATATAGTATTAACTAATTACTATGGCCGCCGTGCCAACTGAACTGCTGCCTGCTGCTGAAATTTAATGTGAGATATTATGTACTATTGTGTTCTGTTCGATTCTGACGGGGAGGGCTGTGTGACGATGATGATGATGATGATGATGATGATGATGATGATGTGAACACACGGGTCGCCCAACCCAAGCGCGATGCGCTGTCAACTTGTTGCTGTTGGGATATTTTTTGCGCATTGCATGGACTAAATAGGCATATGCCCGTTTATGATGGGTTTGGAACTGTCAGTTGTTTTAGTTTGTGTTGCTGTTGAGCGTTTGTTGTGACACTTTGGTTTCATGTGTAAACATTTGGTTCCATGGTTAAGCTTTCAAAGATTTACATCTGGTTAAAAAAGCTGGGGACCACCTGTAATTTTTGCTGGAGACCACCTGTTGCAAGCCCCTGGCATAAACAGACAAGTGTTCTGGGGGACAGGGCTGTGGCACGCATTGGGAAACGTTTGCAGCCTATTTTTCAGAGCGCTGCGTTTCATTGGCATTGGTTGTTTTGCTCGGTGCAGCGCTGCCGTGGAAAGCCATAGCGGGCAGTTTAGAGTGCGGTCCGTGCGTGGTTGGTATCGGCGAGCAGCAGGAGCTCCGCAGCAGGAGTCTGACTTGCGGCGGAGCTCTGGGCGAGCGCTATACGGACATGGACGGAGCTGGTGGCTGCTCTAACTGCTCTCTGGGCTGCCTGCTGTGGCTTCTCGCGGCGGTGCTGTATCGAGTGAGATGGCCAGCGCGGTTCGGCTAGACAAATAGTGTTGATTAAACAACGTGGCGTTCTGGGGATAGGCTGCGGGTGTTTCCTGGTGCGTGCAGTTTAGCATCGTGGAAGAATTGTTTGTTTGTTGCGTGAGGATTCTGTAGGCCTATTCATTCAGCCTATATGTTCAAAACAAGTGATTTATGTAGGCCAGGCCTAATAAATATGTGTAACTTGTGTGTGGAGAGGGACATTAAAGAGTACTTTAACACGCAAAAATGCGCGTGCATGAAACGCGTGCACGCGCATTTTTGTGCACCCCCGCTTCCATGCTCAGCCCCTGCTACTGTAAAATAGTTCCCGCGGCCATGAAGCTCAGGAAAATTTGCCACTTAAATAACGGCTGTCTGTGCCATTATTTAAATGATTAGTTAGATGACATGCCTAATCCCAAGACATGAGAAATACATGTCAAAACCTGAACTGTAACGACCCACGCACTTGTCCCTGTGTCTGCGTTAGTGTTTACCTGAGCAGAGAGCCGAGTATCTGTGTAACCATTTGTCTCTGAGGGCCGTGTGTGAGTGGGGGCAGTCCTGCATCATGGAGAGGTGTGCTGGGACACTTATCCTGGGACGGTCTGAGAAAGAAACAATAGGGACCTTTAAGTTAGAAGAGTGCAGTTGATAGGTGAGATGATATTGCTTTAAACATGTCGACATGTCACATAATGTAGGCTATAGGTGGCTGCGTTACTACTTGCCCATTGGGCCATGGCTCTTTGGCGTGATTGGTAACGTACGCGGCTTGTATTTATGAGGTCCCGGGTTCGCCTCCCGGCCGACTACATTGGTGGCAGCGGTCACAATGGCGGTGTGTATGGGTCTCACCCGGGCGGCACAGACCGAGCGTAGTCGATGGTCCCTCCCCCACCTGGAGTGGAGGTCCCCCCGGTCAGTTGAGCCTCGCTCCTGGCTGGCACGCGTGGACGCGCTTCTAGGTGGGGGGGACGACTGTAGGCTATAGGTGGCTGCGTTACTACTTGCCCATTGGGCCATGGCTCTTTGGCGTGATTGGTAACGTACGCGGCTTGTATTTATGAGGTCCCGGGTTCGCCTCCCGGCCGACTACAATAACACTATGCACACTTTTTCCGTGTGGATGTTTACAGTGATCACATGAATTGATGCAGTTATCAGTTATTACTCTAAGGCTTGGGTACCGTGAGCGATACCGATACTGGTATCGATTGGGACATAGCGGTACCTAGTGGGATCGATTCACTTCAAAATGAACGGTGCCTCGTTTCGATACTTTATAGCCTACTGTCATTCTGTGCCGACGCACTTCAAATAGCGAGCAGAAGGACTGACGCTGACGAGATAAAACAGCTGTCCTGGTTGACTAATTACAAAGACCGCATGGTTTTTGTTGACTAAACTAGCCAAACATTTAGTGCTTTGCAAAAACTTCCACTCTGCATGGAAATGTTCTGCTGATCAGAAATGCATGAATGCATCATCCCCTCCGTATGTATGTGTGTGTATGTATGTGTGTGCGCGCGCGCCCAACTCCGTTCGCCGCGCGCAGAGAGAGGGAGAGGGAGAAAGAGAGAGAGAGAGAGAGAGAGAGAGAGAGAGAGAGGGGGGGGGGAGAGAGAGAGAGAGAGAGAGAGAGAGGGGGGGGAGAGAGAGAGGGGGAGAGGGAGGGAGAGAGAGAGAGAGAGAGAGAGAGAGAGGGGGGAGAGGGAGAGAGAGAGAGGGAGGGAGAGGGAGAGAGGGAGAGAGAGACGGAGAGAGACACACACATACACACACACACACTAGCTCTGTCCACGCCTCCTACCTGATGTCGTAATGTCTAGTCCTCTCTCTTGTCCAATCGTGGCTTTTAAAAGTAATTTCCTCAAAAAAGTGACAAATCCTAAGTATATTCTCCATGGATGTAGGCAGGAAGTCCAATTAAATCCTCATGCAACGATTAAATGCTATCATTTGTGAACTAAACTTTTTCTTTCCCCTTTCACTGTGCGCAGCCTATGGCCCCTCCCCCCTCTATCGTCCCTGCTGCCTGCCATAGCCAGTGTTGCCAACTTCCAAAATCCAAAATGCACTAGTGGCACTTGCAGAAAGCACTAGAATGCGCTAGAGCAGTGGTTTTCAATCATTTTCATAGCGGGGCCCACTGTTTATTCTGCAGTTTAGCCACAGAGGATCACCGGAGGTCTGGGAAATAATGTAAATATAGAGTCAAATGCGCCAAGTTGGCAACAGTGGCCATAGCATAAGGTAACTAATTTTTCCTTGTAAAAACAATTTACCAACCATCAGTATTATCTAATATTTTTTTATTGCTAATAAGTGATTAAAAGGCTAGTTAAATATTCATTATTCATAATAAATAAAAATGTTCAAACTGAGATAGGCCTACTGTATTTTAAGATAATATCAGTCATCATAAAGATACAGTCATCATACATTATATAATTTAAGATATGATTCAAGCAAACCATTGCTTTGTAATGTGTAAAATATATAATACATAATTTAAAAAGTATCGAAATAGGTACCGTTTCTGGTATCGTATCGATTCCCAGGTATCGAGTATCGTATCGTATCGATTCAAAGGTGAAAGGTACCCATCCCTAACACCCCTCTGTGTGTCCTACCTGTAGACATAGTGCTTGTTCAGCTGGTCAGGAAAGAGCCTCTGGTACTCCATCAGACTGTGGGAGCGTGCCGTCACCCCCAGGTGCAGCAGAGCCGGACGAGGAGGTTCAGGACACCGACCCACTGCTGCTGCCGCCGCCGCCGCCGCCTCTCTCTGAGCCCGGCGCTCTGCCCGCGTGGGCCTGGCACGGGTACCCGCCGATATGCCAACCATGCTGTCTGATCGGATAGGGGGAAGAGTCTGAGGGGTGAGAGAGAGAGATCAGGATTGAGGTAGAGCAGGGGTTTGGATTGAGGCCAAATGCGGCTAACTCTGACCGGACCGTGAAAGGGTACTGTGGTTTTCAACCAGTGGTCCAGGGACCAGGATCACCAGTGGTTCTTGAGCAAGTTCCAGTTGAATATGCAAAGTTGGTTAACCAGATTTATTACATGGCTTGAATGAATGCTCCAATCAGAAGCCACCGTTCTGGTCACGTGAGCGGTATCATATTACACTGTAATTCACCGCTCCCGCTCTATATCGGACCGCTGCATAATCAAGGTCCCCAAAGTGCAAACAGCTGTGCCAATATCAATCCGCGGTGCGCTTCCGCATTTAGTTCCAGCAAGTGGTTAGCGGGTCCATTTGGTTAGCTACGTATTTGGTTGTTTACAGGCCGTTGCCTTTCAGGTGATGAATATTGTAACTCTCTTGAGAGTTTCATGTTTATGTTGCGGGTCCATTTGGTTTCATGTTTATGGTCTCAAAGAGTTACATCGGCAACTAACTGTCATTTACCCTGGGGACCACCTGGAACCCTCTCGGTTGTAAAATAATGGTAATTTGATCTATGTTTGCCTGTTTTGTTGGTGAAATCCAGCCTGGAATTGTGGACAAAAGGAAAAGAAATCTTTAGTTTTGGGTCTGTGGGGCTAAAATGTCATCAAATGGTAGTCTGTGGCTCAAATACTGAATAAATTGAGGGCCCTGGTGTCAAAATGGTTGGTCTTACTCTTACCTTTATCTTGAAATTAAATTAATATTAAGCAGACGAAGTAGTTCAGCCTTTAGTCTTGGCCCTCCACAAAATTTTATGTATCTCATTTGGCCCCTTGGGAAAAATAATCACCCAGCCCTGAGGTAGAGTGTGTCGGCAGAGTGAAGACTGCGGCAGGAACAGTGCTTCCCCACCTAATGTGCAGCAGCTCGAGGCCCGAGTGAGATTTTTGACCTAAAAAATGATTTCAAAGATTTGCAGCACGTTTTCACCATTTTCCAAAAAGCACATAGCGCACCACTGAGTGGCGCGCTATGAGCATGTTTTCAATATGAATGCAGCCACACCTACATGTGTTCAAGTCATTCGTCTGCACTGTGTGCTTTTTGATTACTAACAAAATGAATGCATTGAAAATGAGTCACCTTGTATTTCCTGACTGGCAGCTCACTCCTCACTGCCACTGGCTGTTCCTGAAAGAAGATGAGAGTCTGAGACATGAGTGAGCAAAGGAAACACTATGGAGGCCGTTTGGGAAGAGTTGTTACAGGATCTGACAGTCTGTACAGCAGAACCTTGTTTACTGTTGTCCCTGAAGCCTCCTCCTTCAGGTCTTTCTCTGTGATAGTGAATTCATGGCGCCGTCTCTCCTGTTCTTCCTCCCAGCGCAGCAAAGCATCCTGGTACCGAGTTAGAGCTTCCTTCTGGGTAACCTGGATGAGAGGGGAGAGGAGAATGTGAACAAAGATACTCTATGTACGAAGATACGCAACCTTACATTGGCACCACTATAGGCAACATGGACTACAAAGCCTACAAATGGTCTGCTAAGTATTCATGGTTCTCTCCCCTCAGAGCCCCCCATCTGTCACATGTCAAATTGCAGATTACAAAGAGACAAAGAGTTGGTTGGTGGGATAAAGAATAATTGATAACAAAGTGAATTTCTTTCTTATTTGTTTAGCGTGCTTGCTTGCATTTTTTTACCTGGCAGGTGAGATCATGCTGGTAGATGGCTGGGCTACCAGAGGCAGCCAGTGTGAGGACAAGCAGGGCGCCCTCTCCTGGACACAGAGTGCCCTGCTCTGGATGGATCTGCACTACCTGAAATGCACACAATCACACAGACTGGTCCAATATAGTCATCAAATGACATTGACAGCTACTTCAAATAGGTAAAGGAAGACTGAACTAACTCTGCAAGCTACGTCTCATTTGTCACTGAAGTCCCTACCTGCTGGTTGTCCCACGCATAATGCACCGTGTCAGTGTTGGACACATTGTTGAGGAAGAGGATTCTAGTCGGACGGGAATGCACTGGGATATCACCTAGCACAACTCTCTCTTCTGACAGGAAAACCACCTGCAAACACACGTCCACAAAGACACACACATTACTGTAGTGTACATGCATGTGCATGTGCCCACACACACCCACTTCCATTCTATTTCATGGTCAACTTACCTGTCCAGGTAAGGGTACTCTCTGGACACAGGGCACAGAAGGCTGGGCATTGTGCAAATGACAAGACGAACCCGATACTCGAGCATCGAACCCACAACCCTCAAAGCTCACCACCTTGGATTCCCCACCCTGGGTGTGAATAGGGACATTCACCTAGAAACAAAGAGAGTACTTGATGTCAGATAGAGAAGAATAGAGAAGGGTGCAGAACTGCAGATTGTAGAAAACATGTTGGTCTGTGCTTAAACAATACAGCCATACACTGTAAATGCATCTCTTCCACCACCAGGTGGGAATCCAAACATCTTATTGCTCACTCAGTCAAGGGGAAAAGAACCTTTTGAGATTAGGCAGTAGATGAACTACTCATATGTTTTATAAATACTGCAATGTAGAACCACATTGTTACAAGTAAAAGACTGGAATTTAAAAATGACTTAGTAATTAAAGTAAATTATGCTCACAAATGTTACTTTTACACAGAAGTTGAAGTACTCCTTATAAGTAAAGTATAAGCCTACTAAAACACTACCACTAAAAGTACAAATACCTCAAATACCTCTACTGTAAGTACAGTACTCGAGTCATTTTGTTTTGAATGTATGCATGGGATCTGAATGGAAACAAGGCCGTGAGGTCTTTCTTTGGTCTTATCCATTTAATCCATCATGCTTTTGACTGTATCTGTGTACTATTTTTGCATTCTTCTATTGCCTAATGAATGAATGAATCAAATCAATCAATAAAAAACAAACGATCTGTATTTAGTTCCGTTCCACCAGTGGTATACACTTACCTGGTACATTTTGGCCTCCAGAGGAGCAAAGATCCACTCCAGCTGGGCAGTCTTCCCAGGGAGGAGCTCTCCCTCTGGGTTAAGGCAACGCAGCACTGGCTGGTTGAAGTTGTCTGTCTGGAGCTGCTTCAAGGGGTCTGTGTCCACGTTGTAATGGACAGGTACGTCTCCTCCGTTATACAACTCGTACACCTGCGGACAGCAGGCCAACATGATGATGCTACAGTCACACAAACAGGGGTTGACAGACACTAAGGTCTCCGAGGCGCTTGCCCATCGGGCAAGTGCAAGTCAGGTTCTACTTGCCCTCAGGTCATGGGCACTTGCCAGGTTCCAGGTGGTCCCCAGTTGAGTTGGTTAACCAGATGTAACTCTTGAGAACGTAAAAATGAAACCAAATGGACCCGCAAGGGTCCATTTGGTTTCATTTTTACGTTCTCAAGAGTTAAAATTCATCATCTTAATTAGCCCAGGTCTACACAACTAGAGAATGTAGAAGATTAATGGTCATTTTGATGTGTATGTTAATTTGCCTGTTTTGTTTCCCAAATCCAGCCTGGAATTGTGGATAGCTAGAAAGCAGGGAAAGACACAGAGGCAGAGTGCAATGACTGCCTTCAAGACAAATTTATCTTGTGTTGTGTTATAGTGCACTAAGTTGCACACTTGCCCGATCGGGCAACCAGGTAGCAGTCTTCACTTGCCCCATCATTTTTTTACTTGCCCCGGGCAAGCGGGCAAGTGTTAGTGTCAAGCCCTGCACAAAACATACTTATTCCGGCACATTCAGCCAGCGTGATTTCTGGTCTAGAGGGACGGGTTCCACAGGGATCACAGCGGTGCATTCAAATTTGTAGCAATGCGCCTCTGCACTGTATACAGTCGTGTCTGAAAGTTTTGGTACCCTTGCACATTAAGACCAAACATCTCCAAATGTCTGTAAAAAAGTTGAAACTGACAAAAGTTCTCTCAAATTCTTTATTAAACAAATAATCACATATATAAACTTTGTTTTTTAATCATAACTTTAAATAATATGTTGCACAGAAATTGCTGTGGCAAAATATTGACACCTTGAATCCAATTTTGACTGTAAATGACTGTGCCAAACTGCCCGTAGGTGCAGCTTGTGCAAGCATGCCAAAACTTTTAGCCACGACCATATAGTTCACTCCTACTCCGAAACACACACACACGCACATACACACACACACCTGTCTGGGTGGACTGAACCCTCCGATGGCTATGGGAGTGAAAACATGTCGACTGGAGGTGTAGTGGAGGTAGGGTCTGTCTCTCTCCACCGTCACCCCCTGGAAGTTCAACTGCACACACAAACACACATACTGTACATACAACAGCATACATACTACACATGTCCCAACTCAAGCATGCAATTAAATCTACAACCCATAATATTCATGTCCTGCTCAGACTTAATGTCTGCTCACAGAGCCACAAAACCTGCACTATCTCACAAGCACACATTGTGTCGTGAGCTTTATTTCTAGAAGGAATGCTGAGTTCAGCCTCACCTGAATCTCTCGTCCGTGGGACAGTTTAAACAGGATGGGAAGTCGGTCTGTTCCTACAAACTCATGCCTGTGAAGCGAGTTAATATAAGATAAACACTTACTGTTTGTAATCCTTTCTAAATAAGTTGCACAAATTGCAAATTACAAATTGTATTCTATTACTACACTATCACTGACCTGTAGCTGAAGTGCACTGCCCTCTGCTGGCCAGGTTGCAGAGTTCCAGAGCTGGGGGAGATGCTGAACAGATGGTTGTCCTGGATCTAGTGACAAATTAACCCATAATGTCATTTTAATGTTTTTGATATTCCTAGTACAGGGGGTTTCAACCTTTTTGATACCAGGGCCCACTATTTATTCAGCATTTGAGCCACGGACCACCATTTGATGACATTATAGCCCCACAGACCCCAAAACCAAAGATTTATTTTGCCGCATTTTTTGTCCACAATTCCAGGCTGGATTTGGGAAACAAAACTATTTAATATGATGAATATTTTAACTCTTGAGAGTGTAAAAAATGAAACATCTGGTTACATCTGGTTAAACAACTTAGCTGGGGACCACCTGGAACCCTCTCAAGGACCACTGGTGGTCCCCAGACCACTGGTTGAAAACCTCTGTCCTAGTAGGGTCTGCAAAGATATTTTGGCTAGTTAATCATTTGAGTTGTAGGCTATTTTTTTCTTTTGTTGTTAACATTTGATGTCTAAACTGTGACCCAGACTAGATGTCCAACCTTCATCTGGGACAGCTCAGTGCTGCTGAACTCTCCGGTCTCTGTCCAGTACTCCAACTCTATCTGCTGGTCCTTTGGAAACAAGAATGCCCTGTCAGGAGAGGAGAGAAGCCAGGCAGACAGTCATCAACACAACATCAGTGATTCTGCATCCCTTTTCAATTTCCAAGGACACCCAAGATTTGCATTAGGCCATGGACACCGTTCAAATCGATATTTTATCTCTGGAACCCTGATCTACACCGTATTAATCACGTGTTGTACATTTAACACTGAATAAACAAGCGGATCACAGAATGAAATGACTTGTCGGTCAGTGAAAAGATTGTGTCAAGGTGTCCGTGAGATGTACGTAATGCAGTGACAAAGCTATCACCTCAATTCATCATTAAATAGTGGGCCCTGGTATGAAAAAGGTTGAAAACCACGGCACTGCAACAATGGTTTCCGTTAGAGATGTCCGATATTGACTTTTTTACCGATATCCGATATCCCGATATCGTCCAACGCCTAATTCCGATACCGATATCAACCGATATTAACCGATACCGATATATGCGGCCTCCAGTGGTGGGAAAATAACAAACTATTTACTATACAAATATTTAATCTATTTAAAGGTAGGGTAAGTGATTTGAAATTCATTGTGTAGTACCATCCTGGTGCACTAGGGGCACCCAACAGTAGCTACACTATGTGAACCTGCTGCTCGATCCTGATTGGAGGAGAATTCACCCTCCAACTGGGGAACTTTTATTAGCTCATCTGCTAACGTGGGGGAGGGGGAAACTCCATATATGGTCTGCACACCTTATAATAGAGCATTTTAACAGAAAAATGTTTTTTTTGGTGATATCTGACAAAAGTGAAATCACTTCCCCTACCTTTAAACATTTAGTATAATAGCCCGCTAAATCATGTTATATAGAAATACTCCATACAACTAAATTCATGAAAATTCAAAAGATGTAGCCTACTTGAGTAAAGTACAAAAGTACAGTAAAAGTTTTCATAATGCAGAATATGCCATTTCAAGATTTTAAATGTAAAGTGTATAAATCATAAATCATTTGTGGGGCTCCCAGAACTTTCTCCTCATGTACTATACTGGCAGTGCATGCAGGCTGCACTGTAGGAATGGAGGAAAGGAGGGGGGTGGGGGGTGGAAGTTTGCATGAGACGTCGTTGTTGTACAGATATTAGCCAACAACAAGTTTAGTTTTGATCGACAACAATTAATCTCTGCACAAGGATCTATAGACATGGAGTCTTTTTTTTCTCGGCTGGCCTGCTACCATTATTTGACAGATCCTGTCAAGCATTTTTTAATGCAAAAAAGGCATGATGATAAACATACATAGTAGGCTTAGATCCTAACAGAGTATTGACTTATTGATCGCACAGCTGTTTATAACGAAGTGGGAAAGCCCTAATTGAAACCACTGCTGAAACAGCGCAGCACTGACTACATAGAAATAAAAGGTGAAGTTCTCAGTCCATATTATTTCATTAAAGGCATATCAATATAAATATATTATACAGCCAATGAAAATACCTCATGAGCTTAGTAAAGACCACTTTGAATCATCAAAATCCGTTCAGAATTCAAGATGCAGGGAAGGAATAAAATCTCAACAATTTGGGACCGCATTATGGTGAGTGCCGCTCTGTCTTTTTTGCTTGGCTGTTTTTTTTTGTTTTTTTTTTTTTTCTCGGCTGGCCTGCTACTATTATTTGACAGATCCTGTCAAGCGTTTTTTAATGCAAAAAAGGCATGATGATAAACATATATAGTAGGCTTAGATCCTAACAGAGTATTGACTTATTGATCGCACAGCTGTGTATAACGAAGTGGGAAAGCCCCAATTGAAACCACTGGTGAAACAGCGCAGCACTGACTAATAAAAGGCGAAGTTCTCAGTCCATATTATTTCATTAAGGTTTAAAGATACATCGCATGGATGCAACTGGGACGTATCCTCAGTGATGTATCCCAAGGTCATCGGGGTTTCGGGTCTCGCAACATCATACCCCTCACTCAGGCGACCCAGCCGGGGTTGATCAAGTCCCGACTTACGTCCCAGTAGCTACTCTCGGTCAGTCCACTAGGGAAAGACCCAAGGCCATACAATCCACTGTTCCAGAACTATTCCGCCGGTACTGGGAGGCACGATACTCTGGCACATGGAAGGACTAGGCTCTGTGGGTTGACTCCTGTCCAGACCCCTCCTACGTCTCACCAGGTCTGCTCCTGCTCTCACCAGGTTGGCACAGGACCTGTGCGTTGCACCAGACTCCCAGCACCGGCAATACATTCAGGAGCAGTGAATCACAATGGCCCTCCTAACGGCCTCACCAAGGGTTGTTGGGCTTCCTCCTCACGGAGGACACAGGCTGGGGCGCTAACCCATACTGCTCACCCGAGTGCCGTCTACATTCCGGCTGTCACCCGTCTCTCCGGTGGTCACCAAGTCTTTCCCTGGTTGTCACATAGTCTATTCCTATGAGCCACTATAAATAGAAACTAAAGGTTTAAAGATACATCGCATGGATGCAACTGGGACGTATCCTCAGTGATGTATCCCAAGGTCATCGGGGTTTCGGGTCTCGCAACATCATACCCCTCACTCAGGCGACCCAGCCGGGGTTGATCAAGTCCCGACTTACGTCCCAGTAGCTACTCTCGGTCAGTCCACTAGGGAAAGACCCAAGGCCATACAATCCACTGTTCCAGAACTATTCCGCCGGTACTGGGAGGCACGATACTCTGGCACATGGAAGGACTAGGCTCTGTGGGTTGACTCCTGTCCAGACCCCTCCTACGTCTCACCAGGTCTGCTCCTGCTCTCACCAGGTTGGCACAGGACCTGTGCGTTGCACCAGACTCCCAGCACCGGCAATACATTCAGGAGCAGTGAATCACAATGGCCCTCCTAACGGCCTCACCAAGGGTTGTTGGGCTTCCTCCTCACGGAGGACACAGGCTGGGGCGCTAACCCATACTGCTCACCCGAGTGCCGTCTACATTCCGGCTGTCACCCGTCTCTCCGGTGGTCACCAAGTCTTTCCCTGGTTGTCACATAGTCTATTCCTATGAGCCACTATAAATAGAAACTAAAGGTTTAAAGATACATCGCATGGATGCAACTGGGACGTATCCTCAGTGATGTATCCCAAGGTCATCGGGGTTTCGGGTCTCGCAACATCATACCCCTCACTCAGGCGACCCAGCCGGGGTTGATCAAGTCCCGACTTACGTCCCAGTAGCTACTCTCGGTCAGTCCACTAGGGAAAGACCCAAGGCCATACAATCCACTGTTCCAGAACTATTCCGCCGGTACTGGGAGGCACGATACTCTGGCACATGGAAGGACTAGGCTCTGTGGGTTGACTCCTGTCCAGACCCCTCCTACGTCTCACCAGGTCTGCTCCTGCTCTCACCAGGTTGGCACAGGACCTGTGCGTTGCACCAGACTCCCAGCACCGGCAATACATTCAGGAGCAGTGAATCACAATGGCCCTCCTAACGGCCTCACCAAGGGTTGTTGGGCTTCCTCCTCACGGAGGACACAGGCTGGGGCGCTAACCCATACTGCTCACCAGAGTGCCGTCACATATAGCAAATCAATATAAATATATTATACAGCCAATGAAAATATCTCATGAGCTTAGTAAAGACCACTTTGAATCATCAAAATCCGTTCAGAATTCAAGATGCAGGGAAGGAATCAAATCTCAACTATTTGGGACCGAATTATGGTGAGTGCCGCTCTGTCTCTGTCTTTTTTGCTTGGCTGTTTTTTTTTTCTCCTCGGCAGGCCTGCTACTATTATTTGACAGATCCTGTCAAGCATTTTTTTAATGCAAAAAAGGCATGATGATAAACATACATAGTAGGCTTAGATCCTAACAGAGTATTGACTTATTGATCGCACAGCTGTGTATAACGAAGTGGGGAAGCCCCTAATTGAAACCACTGCTGAAACAGCGCAGCACTGACTACATAGAAATAAAAGGTGAAGTTCTCAGTCCATATTATTTCATTAAAGGCATATCAATATAAATATATTATACAGCCAATGAAAATACCTCATGAGCTTAGTAAAGACCACTTTGAATCATCAAAATCCGTTCAGAATTCAAGATGCAGGGAAGGAATCAAATCTCAACTATTTGGGACCGAATTATGAGTGCCGCTCTGTCTCCGCTCTGTCTCCGTCTCTTTTGCTTGGCTGTGTGTGCGTGTGTGAGACTCCGCATGGGGCGGGGGAGGGCTGCAATTAAGCAGCGCAGTCTACCTCTCTCTCATAATAGTCATAATTTCCAGCTTTTAAAAACCGATACCGATATTTCCCGATATGAAATTTGAATGCTTTTATCGGCCGATAATATCGGGAGGCCGATAATATCGGACAACTCTAGTTTCCGTCCATCCTTACCAGTCTACAGGGATAGATCCAGGGTTGTCAAACAGCAGCAGAACAGTGGCGGGCTCCGAGCCCAGCGGGGCAGCACTGAAGTTCACATCCACTACCGCTGTGGTGAAGGAGGATGGACAGCGACGCACACTGGACAGAAAATACATCACAAACACACCAACACACACAAAGCAAGCTACCAGTAACTGTTTGCCAGTGGTGGACTGGAAAGTATGTTTACTTAGTACAGCGTACAACGTTGAGGTATAATACACACAGGTATAATACACATAAGTATTTCCAAGTTCCACTTTCCACGACTGCATTTTATCTCTGGTCCAAATATTGTACTTTTCCTCCACTACATTTATGAGAACATTTTAGTTACTAGAAAATAGATGAGATCTACAAGCTTGTGATGCATCACATCACAAAATGTTATGTGGCTTTAAAGGCATATTCACATGTCATTTTATGGTCTACTCAGTCTCATGTGAACACTGACAGTTTATAAAGTCACTCCATTCAGTATTTAGATATTTGATGTTACTTTTATCTAGCCCACCCACTATATTCCTATACCAACCCATTATAACCTAAAACTCCATTTTACCATGATAGAATCATCAAAAACACAAACTTTTTCCTCCTCATACATGAGGGGGCGTGGAATTTCATTTACTTTTAGAAAATATTTTTAAAAAATCAAAAAATTATTTAGATTTTTTTTTTTAATGTAGCAGCCTCGATATTTTGGCATCCCCACCCGTCCCCGTTTGCGGCCAAACGAATAAAACAATATTGAAAAAAAGAAATGAATGTTTACACATTATGAGGATATCAAAACCAAAACATCAAGATGTGTGTTTTTGATGAATCTATCATGGTTAAAATGGAGTTTTAAGTTATAATGGGTTTGTATAAGAACGGGGGGCAGGGAAGCTGAAATGAACATCAACAATCTAAATATTGGAGCAACTTAAAGACTGTCTGGGGTGTTCACATGAGCCTGACTAGACGATGAAATGACCAAAAGTGAAATATCCCTTACAGTACATGTTGATACCAATAGCGCAGCAATAGTTTTGCACTGTGCTGTAACCAGTGTTGTAGTGGGACTTTTAGAAGTGGGGGGACGCCTCTGAAAGGGGAATGCCCCCCACGCAGTGTTTTTTTTCTGAGAGTGTACAAATGTGAACCAAATGGACCCTAGCGGGTCCATTTGGTTCCATTTGTACACTCTCAGAAAAAAGGAAACTCATTAACATGGTGAAACACATCTTGATGTCGTCATCGAGATGTATTTCACCATTCTAATGATTTTTTTCAGACTCAAAAATATTTTACAAACAGGAGATAACCAGGTGCTCAGATGGAGGTGGTCATCAGTGAAAAATGTAGTAAAAGGTGCTCACTCAGATCAAAATGGGAACAATCCATATAAAAAAAGACGATGATCCAGGCACACGGGAAGTAAAAATCAAGTACTTTATTAATAAAGTACTTGATTTTTACTTCCCGTGTGCCCGGATCATAGTCTTCTTTTTATATCAAAAATATTTTAGATGTGAGAAGTGGGGGGACGCCGTCCCCCCGCGTCCCCCCTCCACTACACCCCTGGCTGTAACCTCACCTGTGCCGTGTGGGCGTTCCATAGGTGAGCTCTGGAGGGGCGGGGCTAGAAAGCAGGTGCTGGTTGAGTTGGTCCAATGAGAAGAGGTTCCACAGTGGCACCTTGCCGAGCCCCTCTACGCTGCCCCCGCCTCGGGCGTCTGTCACCTGCAGGGTGGGGTACACTCCCTCTGCACGCACCTCACACAGCGGCCGCATGGCCGACAGCACACACCCTGGAGAGAGAGACAGAGATACAGAGGAAGAGTCTCACAAAGACAGACCGTTGACTCACAACAGCGGCCGCTGTTCTTCCTTCCATTATTTGCAGATGGGATTCTCAAATTGGAGAGAATACATCGAGAGAAGTTATTCAATGTACTGTATGTTATCTCACTGTGGGAGCTGAATATGATTGTTAGCCTTAAAGTGTATAATTTGTTGCCTCCCTTTGTCCATGCACTCACTACCTGACCTGGCTAACTGGCTAACGTGCAACACTGATAGGGGCTTTACAGATGGGGAGTAATCATTTGTGCCTTCTAGTTCATTTTCAACAGAGCTGGCATTTTGTGCTTAGAAAACAGAGCAGGGCTTGACACTAACACTTGCCCGCTTGCCCGGGGAAGGTAAAAAAAAAATGGTGGGGCAAGTGAAGACTGCTACCGGGTTGCCCAATCGGGCAAGTGTGCAACTATAACACTATAACACAACACAAGATAAATGTGTCTTGAAGGCAGTCATTGCACTCTGCCTCTGTGTCTTTCCCTGCTTTCTAGCTGTCCACAATTCCAGGCTGGATTTGGGAAACAAAACAGGCAAATTAACACATCAAAATGACCATTAATCTTCTACAGTGTAGACTTGGGGCTAATTAAGATGATGAATTTTAACTCTTGAGAGTGTAAAAATGAAACCAAATGGACCCGCAAGGGTCCATTTGGTTTCATTTTTACGTTCTCAAGAGTTACATCTGGTTAACCAACTTAACTGGGGACCACCTGGAACCTGGGGGGCAAGTGACCATGGCCTGAGGGCAAGTAGAACCTGACTTGCACTTGCCCGATGGGCAAGTGCCTCGGAGACCTTAGTGTCAACCCCTGCAGAGCGATAAAGCAAGTGTGTGATGCTGGGTGTATCACACGGTGTTCGTTGCTTGTTGCACACATGCTTGTTTCGTGCATACACCCACGTTTGATTTTAGACCACAATTCTGTCAGCTTTTTTTTTCCGTCTGTCGGCACCCAGTGGCATGGTGGAATCGCTGGCGATTCCAATGCTGGCGTTTATCACTCGGCGTCTGTAAAGCCTTATAGGCAGGCAGAAAAAACATGGGACAGTGAGTGTGTGGTCATACTGTCCGAAATATAGTGTCTGTGTGGACCATTGTTGGATCATTCATAAGTAGGCATGCGTGCGTGCATGTGCTTGCACAACATGCTTGCACATACCAGTAGAACTCAGTGTCTGATAGCTGATGGTCCACTGGTAGCGTCCCCGTCTGTGTGGTGTGACCGTGGATCGGACCAGCATTCTGGAGCAGGAGGCGATGGTTCCTCTGGCAGCATCCAGCTGGACGGCTGAAACATCACACAGACCAAGGGTTACAGTCCATGGAGACCTTTGTTCACTCACTCACTCATCCCCTTATTTTATTTTGAAAGTTTACTGAATTGTATTCCAGTTGTTTTTGAGCCAAATTAATGGTGATTATTATCTCTAGTAATAAAAATGTTATTTTGAAAGAGTTGTACTCAATATACTTGATCTGCTAAAACATATTTTAAATGTACTTTTCAACCCTTTCACCCAAGTATACAAATAATACAGTCAGTATCCCAAGCATATGCCAAGTATTTTATATTCACCATAGTGTCAAGTTTGTCAACCCCTTACCACAGTGTCTGATCACTGGTTAGACTGGTATATTCACCATAGTGTCAACCCCTTACCACAGTGTCTGATCACTGGTTAGACTGGTATATTCACCATAGTGTCAACCCCTTACCCCTGTGTCTGTTCACTGGTTAGACTCGCATATTCACCATAGTGTCAAACAACCCCTTACCCTTGTGTCTGATCAGTGGTTAGACTGACTCACAATAGTGGCTTCTTCCTTCCTTTATTTGCCGATGGGATTCTCAAATTGGAGAGATACTGTATGTAGAGAGAGGCTATTCAATGCATGTTATGTTCATATGATCCCACTGTGATATTTGTTTGTTAGCTTTTTGTTAATAAAGAGCCTTGAAGTGTATCATTTGTTGTTTAATTTGTTGCTTCCATTTGCCCATGCACTCACTACCTGACCTGGCTAACTGGCTAGAGTGCACCACTGACAGGGGCTTTACAGATGGGGAGTAATAAATTGTGCTTTCTGGTTCATTTTCAACAGGGCTGGCACTTGTGCTTAGAAAACACAGAGCGATAAAGCAAGCATGTGATGCCGGGCATTATCGCCCTGTGTCTGATCACTGGTGAGACTGTGGCATTTTTTTCAATATTTATCGATATTACGCGATACTGACAAATAACGGCCGATACTGATACTGACTTTTTCCAAAACTGATATAGCATTGCCGAATACTAACAACACAACTGATAAGCATAGATGAAACTGAGTTCCCCCTTAACAGTATGCTAACACCTAGTAATCCGTCAGGCTCATGCAGACTCTTTCAGAACGTACCATTGGGTTCAGCGTTGGGGTCATATGTAAGCTCTTTATCCTGCAGTGTCTGTTGTGCAGCGAGACAAAATGTCACAGCGCAGAGGCTTCTGTTGACCAGAGGAATCTCAAATGACTGACAGCCTCCAACCAGCATCTCCCCCAAATCCTGGACTGCATTCTCCGCCTGTGTGAGTGGGAACATGGTCAAAGGTCCATTTAAACACAAGCAAAGGGCATAACTCAAGTTATATTATATTGAATCAACTTTAAATGACAAATGTACAGACAGACACACGCAGTGTTGTAGTGGGACTTTTAGAAGTGGGCGGACGCCTCTTAAAGGGGAATTCCACCCATTTTCAATTTTTTTCTGAGAGTGTACAAATGTGTACACTCTCTTGTACACTCTCAGAAAAAAAGGAAACTCATTAACATGGTGAAACACATCTTGATGATGTATTTCATCATGCTAATGATTTTTTTTTTTTTTTTTTTTTTTTTTTACAGACATCCATTTCTAGGAAACACAGGATGGGGGAACTTTTTTTTTTTTTTTTACCATGTCCACACAACATCTCTAAGGTATATTAATGACATAGTAAAATATTGAAAATGAGTGGAATTCCCCTTTAAGATACTTGCATGCAAATTTGCGCGCACCTGCGCAACACACACAGACATGCTATTAAAACAAGTATAGCGTATTACGAAAGATTGTTTACAATGCCTAATTGTATCCATAAAAGTAAATGACAAGACAAAAACAACCCCCTGCGTCCCTACTCCACTAAACCCCTGTATATAAAATATTTTACATGTGAGAAGTGGCGTCCCCCTGACACTACACCCCTGTATATAAAATATTTTAGATGTGAGAAGTGGAGGGACGCCGTCCCCCCGCGTCCCCCTGACACTACACCCCTGTATATAAAATATTTTAGATGTGAGAAGAGGGGGGACGCCGTCCCCCTGCCTCCCCCCTCCACTACACCCCTGTATATAAAATATTTTAGATGTGAGAAGTGGGGGGACGCCGTCCCCCCGCGTCCCCCCTCCACTACACCCCTGTATATAAAATATTTTAGATGTGAGAAGTGGGGGGACGCTGTCCCCCCGCATCCCCCCTCCACTACACCCCTGTATATAAAATATTTTAGATGTGAGAAGTGGGGGGACGCTGTCCCCCCACATCCCCCCTCCACTACACCCCTGTATATAAAATATTTTAGATGTGAGAAGTTAGGGGACGCTGCCCCCCCGTGTCCCCATGCGTCCACCCTCCACTACACCCCTCAGGGCTTGACACTAACACTTGCCCGCTTGCCCGGGGCAAGTAAAAAAAATGGTGGGGCAAGTGAAGACTGCTACCTGGTTGCCCGATCGGGAAAGTGTGCAACATAGTGCACTATAACACAACACAAGATAAATTTGTCTTGAAGGCAGTCATTGCACTCTGCCTCTGTGTCTTTCCCTGCTTTCTAGCTATCCACAATTCCAGGCTGGATTTGGGAAACAAAACATGCAAATTAACATACACATCAACATGACCATTAATCTTCTACAGTGTAGACCTGGGCTAATTAAGATGATGAATTTTAACTCTTGAGAGCGTAAAAATGAAACCAAATGGACCCGCAAGGGTCCATTTGGTTTCATTTTTACGTTCTCAAGAGTTACATCTGGTTAACCAACTTAACTGGGGACCACCTGGAACCTGGAGGGCAAGTGACCATGACCTGAGGGCAAGTAGAACCTGACTTGCACTTGCCCGATGGGCAAGTGCCTCGGAGACCTTAGTGTCAACCCCTGACCCTGGACACACGCACGCACACACAGATCCCACCTGTATGACACCTTTGGCCCCCGTTCCCGTCACTTTGAGGGGCAGACTCCTGGACTCCTTACACCCAGGCTTCTGAGTGGGCCAGAAAGTCAGGTCACATGTCAGCGCGTGTGTCGTTTCCTCCAATGGGCTGAAGGACCACGTCTGAACCTGGGCGAATGACGATGAAACAAACAAACAAGACATTCAACCACTTATCTTACCAACGTCTTTGACCAGGGGAGCCTTTTGCACTTTCTACAGGATGTACAAGCAGAAAGTGAGCTTGTGGATCAGCTATTTTTGGTGAATGTTCAGCCCCCCCGACAATAAGGAATGCTATAGGGTTCATGCTGTTAATAATTTGTGTTAATTGTCATATTCAAATATTACACCCATTTTCAAAATTTTCCAGAGAGATTTTCCTGATTTGTACCCTCTCAGGAAAAAGGGGTCTGAAAGAAAGATCATTAACATGGTGAAATAGATCTTGATGATGTCATCAGATGTATTTCACCATGTTAATGTTTTTTTTTAGACCTCCATTTTTAGGAAATACGGAATTGGGGGAACTTTTTTTATCATGTCCACACAACATCTCTAAGGTATATTAATGTCATATTAAAATGTTGAAAATGGGTGGAGTTCCCCTTTAAGCTTGAGTGTATACAGTGTACTGTATGTAATATTTCAGCCGCTGACCGCACTCTCGTTGGGCTGCAGTTCCCCTGAGTCTGGGTGCACAGCGATGATCTTCTGGTCTTCTTCACAAATCCTCCAATGGAAGCTATAGCAAATGGCAATAAAGTAATTGCACTTTAGTACATTTTTCCTGTACATGAGTATTTCCTATGTCCAATACTCTTAACTCTCAAGTACAAGTTGTGAGGATTTTTTTCCCGGCAACATTGCTGCTCCATACAGCTTACTCATACTGAAACATGATGAAATATGATGTCATCAAGATGTATTTCACCATACTAATGATTTTCTTCAGACCTCCATTTCTAGGAAACACAGAATGGGGGAAGTTTTTTATCATGTCCACACAACATCTCTAAGGTATATTAAAGATAGGGGAAGTGATTTCACTTTTGTCAGATATCACCCATTTTTTTTTCTGTTAAAATGCTGTATTATAAGGTGTGCAGACCATATATGGAGTTTCCCCCTCCTCCATGTTAGCAGGGCTAATAAAAGTTCCCCAGGTGGAGGGTGAATTCTCCTCCAATCAGGATCGAGCAGCAGGTTCACATAGTTTAGCTACTCTTGGGCGCCCCTAGTGCACCAGGCTGGTACTACACCATGAATTTCAAATCACTTACCCTACCTTTAATGACATAGTAAAATATTGAAAATGAGAAAGATTGTTTACAATGTCTAATTGTATCCGTAATAGTAAATGACAAGACAAAAAACATAGGCCTTCTTTTGCCCCAAAAATATGTTAGATGTGAGAAGTGACGGGACGCCGTCCCCCAGCGCCCCCCTCCACTACACCCCTGCTCATACTGCACACTGGTATAAAGTCCTAGCACAGACCTGAGAGGTAGGCGGCTGAGGTTCCTGATGGAATGGGAGCGTTGGGACAGGGAGCCCACGGCTGTGGGCTGGAAGTACAGACCACTCTCCGCTTCCATGGACACACACGGCTGCTCTGCCACACTGACCACTGTTAACTCCTAGAGGAGAAAGAAACACACCCCAAACATTGCAAACAAAAATACTACGGCTGCAACTAACAATAGCCGATTATTTAACTGCTCCGTCGATTAATCTGATGTTTTTCTGAGAGCTTACAAACGGAACCCGCTAGGGTCCATTTGGTCCACAGGTCCTAAAAGAAAAATCATGAAGTTGTTAATGATTTGTTTCAGACCTCCATTTCTAGGCAACACAGAATGGGGAGGGGGGGTCTTTTTTATCATGTCCACACAACATCTGAAAGGTGTATTAATTAATGTATCTTAAACTATGTTTAAGTGGGAATACGGGTAAAAACTTCAGTGATTAGTTGACAAACCGATTAATTGATTACTAACCTAGTTGACAACTAATTGAATACCGTAATCGATTTGATTACGATGAATCGATTAAGCCCTAAAAATACGTATCTTGCATGCAGTGGCGTTTCTAAGCAATTTGGAGCAAGCAATTTGGAGCAAGATTTCTCCTGGAGCTCCAGGGAAAATCTCCAGGGAAAATCCAGGGGCTCCAGGGAAAATCAACTGTAAAATGGCACCCTCCAAGGGATAAAATTAGCTATTTTTAAACTCAATAACCTATATGTGTTTTAAAGTCAAGTGTAATGTATAGTATCATTTATCCATATGGGACTTGTTAGCCTGGGACGCTTTTAAAGCATGTCTGGAGGTCGCCCCCTCCCCTCGCTCCCCTCCCCTCATGGTCGCCCCTCCCCTCATGGCGCCCTAGGCAACTGCCTAGTCTGCCTAATGGCAAAAACGCCCCTGCTTGCATGCCTGTGCGTGTGTAAGTGTACAATCAGGGTGAGAAAACAGAGAGAGCTGCCGAAGCAGACAACCCGCAACACTCCATGTTATGAAAAGTTCTTCTAGGTGCAAGGCTCAAAAATGCAGAATAGAAAAGAGAAATGCCAGCACTCAATGAATGTCCTTTTTGTGTATCTTTATTTACCTCCACGTGCAGTCAACGAACGCGTTTCGACCCAATAGATATTTGTCCCAACGCTGAGGAAGACCATCTAGGTCGAAACGCGTTCGTTGACTGCACGTGGAGGTAAATAAAGATACACAAAAAGGACATTCATTGAGTGCTGGCATTTCTCTTTTCTATTCTACATTCAGGGTGACCAGATGTCCCTCTTTCCGTGGGACAGTCCCTCATTTCCAAGACCTTTTAGGTGTCCCACAAATTGACACCCTGTCCCACATTTTGACTGACAGCCATCAGTGTTCAAATGCCTTAATTATTGGTGCATTTGAACACTGAAGTCTGGCAACTAGCCAACTATTAGGGCCTAATATTTGGCTTTCTGTTGTCTCATTTCTCATATAGATTCGTTTTAAATAAAATAACCCCAGTATTCCCCATGGTGCCGCTATATTTCCACACTCACTCCAGAGATACCACATTGCATGCACTGTCGTATCAAAAATAGCTCATCTACAACCTTGAAACGCATCGCAGTGCGATGCGTTTCAAGGTTGTGGATGCGCTATTTTTTTCTGTATTTTAATTGAAAACCTGAATAATTATTTTTATCAAGATCTAACCCCATTGGCAAGGCGTTTCCCCACTTGTCCCACACATGCAGTATTTCTGTCCCTCAAATGAACATTGTGGATCTGGTCACCCTATGTACATTGCGGGCATACCTGTGTGTGTTTGGTGGCATGCCTGTGTATGTTTGGTGGCATACCTGTGTGTGTTTGGTGGCATACCTGTGTGTGTTTGGTGGCATACCTGTGTGTGTTTGGTGGCATACCTGTGTGTGTTTGGTGGCGTTGAGCTGCAGGGACAGTCTGAAGCCCTCTTTGGGACTGTCCTCTGTGGGCGTGGAGGCCAGGGTGAGGATCTGGTGTTCACCAGGAGAGATCAACCCGCAGCCAGGGACCACCAGCACAGGAGGAGGAGGAGGAGGAGGGTCTGGGCTGTGGGGGTCCCCCGGGAGGACGCGGTCTGGGTCCAGGCAGAAGGTGAGCGGCAGGTCTCCAGAGTTGTGGAGCAGCACCGTGCGGTAGGAGGGAACACTCAGTGCTGGGAAAACCTACAGGACAGGACAGCATGGTGTCAACTCCGGGTGGGACGATTCATTTATCTCACAATACAATACAATATTGATATTTAGGTGTATGAATCGATTTATATTGCGATTCTTAATTATGCTGCGATTTGATATATTGATACTGTATTGCATCTTTCCCCACAAATGACTTTTATTATACTAGAACATTTTAAAAGTGGAGTTCCACCCATTTTCAAGATTTTTTCAGAAGGCGTACAAATGGAACCAAATGGACCCGTTAGGGTCCATTTGGTTCCATTTGGTTCCATTTGTACGTTCCATTTGTACGTTCCATTTTACGCCCTCAGAAAAAAAAGGTCCTAAAAGAAAAATCATTAACAAACACAACACAACACAATTTGATGATATCGTCAAGACAACCTCAAGTTCAATCAACTACAACATTTTAAACAATATAGATAACAAAAAGTTCAATCATACACATCAATGCAGCCTGATAACATCAGTCAGTCTTTCTGACATTAAGACATTAATGAGTAGGCCCTACATAAGTATTAAGAAAAAAAAAAGATTTTGGAACTGGCGATTAAGCATTGCAATATATTGGCATATCGATTTTTTTGCCCAACCATGTCAGACCAGTGTATCTTTAAAGGTGCGGTTATGGATCCCGCCCGATTATCTGGCACAGAGGGTTTTTGAACCAATCAGAGCATGCACCCCTTCAGGCGATGGGATAGCATAGTGTGAGAGCCGACTTATGCTGTGCTATATTATAGAGTAATGAAATATAGAGACCAGACTTGAGCGATAGCCCCGCCCCCTTGCCGTTCATTTCAATACAAGTTGCTCAATGGCGTTTTGAAGCACCCGGAAGACCGCCGGAAGTGCGCCTAATTCCGCATTTGGACACCAAAATTTGGTGTCCAAATGCGGAAGTATTTCCTCCAAGAACGCGCCGAAGCAAGGGATCATGGGAAGAGAAGGGATTCATGAACGAGCGCCGTCGAGAACGAGCAAAGGAAAAAAAAAACTAAACAGCATCAAAAAACAAGCTTGTGGATTTGTGGTGAGCTTATTATCTGTCATATACTACATCCATTATGTTTTGAGAGGTAGTATTTGACGTGAGGGCCGGTGTTTCATCCAGAAAACAACTTAAAAACAAACTATTACCTTGTCCGGAACGAGGCTTTATTTTTGCGATGACACCATCTTACCACTAAGGGGCGCTGCAGGGAGCAGCGTGGAGTGAAATGCTCTTTGCCAGGCTGGAAGGAATGACCTACGACCCTGACCGTCACACACCAGGGGGGGCACAGCAGCCGCTCATCCACCTGCCGATGGTCCTGCGATACCTGCAAAGGGAGGAGAGGCGGAGAGCTTTGGATTAGAATCACTTTGAATCTTCGCTTCACTTCGATTTGGCGAGTCAACCCTTGTCCGTTTCATACTATAGAGCACACAAGATGTCCACAGAAGATGTAATAATAATAATAATAATAATAATAATAATAATAATAATAATAATAATAATAATAATAATAATAATAATAATAATAATAATAACAATAGTTTTTTTGCGTTCACGGCAGGCATTTTCAATTCAAATTGACAGGCTTTGTGTACGCAAGTAACTCGGTGCACACACATTGTACTTTTGCCATACCAAAATAGGGCTAATGATCACAAATTAGTGCCTTTCGTGAACACGGCTGTGTTGACACTGTTTTATCAATGGGGGCAGCAGAGATCTATGGTGTACACGGGCCATTATTTGTGTGCACGCCCAATACTTTAGTACAGTCCAGCCATGGTTGGTTCTCAAAGTGTGGTTCGGGGGCCCCTGTGGGTCCAACTACTGTATGTACAGTGGCCATAGTTTGTGTGCATGACCAATAATTTTACACAAACATTTCTAGACTATAGTACAATCCAGCCAAGGCTGGTTCCCAAAGTGTGGTTCGGGACCTCTGGGAGACCAACTATGTACATGGGCCAGAGTTTGTGTGCACAAACAATAGTTTTACAAGAACATTTCAAGGTTATATTGCAGGACAGCCTCGTACAGCCACGGCTGGTTCGGAGACCTCTGGGAGTCCAACTATGTACAAAGGCCATAGTTTGTGTGCACGGCCAATACATTTACACAAACATTTCAATGCTATAGTACAATCCAGCCATGGCTGGTTCATAAAGTGTGGTGTGTTGACCTCTGGGGCTCCAACTATGTACACAGGACAGTGTTTGTGTGCACGACCAATAGTTTTACTTGAACATTTGTTGGTTATATTACAGGACAGCCAAGTACAGTCACGCCTGGTTCCCAAAGTGTGGTTCGGGGATCTCTGGGAATCAAATTATGTACACGGGCCAGAGTTTGTGTGCATGACAAATAGTTTTACAAGAACATTTCAAGGTTATATTGCAGGACAGCCTCGTACAGCCACGGCTGGTTCCCAAAGTTTGGTTCGGAGACCTCTGGGAGTCCAACTATGTACAAAGGCCATAGTTTGTGTGCACGGCCAATACATTTACACAAACATTTCAATGCTATAGTACAATCCAGCCATGGCTGGTTCATAAAGTGTGGTGTGTTGACCTCTGGGGTTCCAACTATGTACACAGGACAGTGTTTGTGTGCACGACCAATAGTTTTACTTGAACATTTGTTGGTTATATTACAGGACAGCCAAGTACAGTCACGCCTGGTTCCCAAAGTGTGGTTTGGGGATCTCTGGGAATCAAACTATGTACACGGGCCAGAGTTTCTGTGCATGACAAATAGTTTTACAAGAACATTTCAAGGTTATATTGCAGGACAGCCTCGTACAGCCACGGCTGGTTCCCAAAGTTTGGTTCGGAGACCTCTGGGAGTCCAACTATGTACAAAGGCCATAGTTTGTGTGCACAGCCAATACATTTACACAAACATTAAAATGCTATAGTACAATCCAGCCATGGCTAGTTCATAAAGTGTGGTGTGTTGACCTCTGGGGTTCCAACTATGTACACAGGACAGTGTTTGTGTGCACGGCCAATAGTTTTACTTGAACATTTGTTGGTTATATTACAGGACAGCCAAGTACAGTCATGCCTGGTTCCCAAAGTGTGGTTCGGGGATCTCTGGGAATCAAACTATGTACACGGGCCAGAGTTTGTGTGCATGACAAATAGTTTTACATGAACATTTTTTGGTTATATTGCAGGGCAGCCTAGTACAGCCACGGCTGGTTCCCAAAGTTTGATTTGGGGACCTCTGAGTTGCCAACTATATACAAAGGCCATAGTTTGTGTGCACGGCCAATGTTTTTACACAAATATGTCAAGGCTATAGTATAATCCAGCCATGGTTGGTTCCTAAGTGAGGTTCAGGAACCTCTGAGAATCCAACTATGTACATAGGCCATAGTTTGTGTGCACGGCCAATACCTTTACACATACATTTCTAGGCTATAGTAAAATCAAGCCATAGCTGTTTCCCAAAGTATTGTTTGTGGACCTCTGGGGTTCCAACTATGTACATAGTTACTGTAGCAGATCCAGTCTGCATTACGCCGCTGAGGTGTGAGAGACATGTCAGCCACTGGTACACCCCAAAAGACTCACAGGAAACTAATGTTTTTGGATTTATGACAGTTGCAAAAGCAAAGGGTGGATGCAAACCCCCTTTGCCGACAACCTCACAAGCTGAACGTTATCAGGGCAGGCATCAAAGTCTGCAGGAAGAGAGAGATACTCTTCCCCCCCTTCTCATGAACTTTGCAAGAGGTCACACTGGAAGAACACGCACACATTCACTATACTAAGCCATGCTCCACTGACAAAATGGACATAGATGCACACACATGCACACACACACACACACACACACACACATGCACACACAACTGACCCCCTCATAATGAACACACAACCTCCCTCTACAACTGTATCAATGGATAAACTGTAAAAGGGCTATAGAACTGTGGATATGCATGCGACATGTGTTCAATGTACTATGATCAAAATGTTATGCTTACACTGTGTGTGTATGTGTGTGGGGGTGTGAAAGGGGCGTGCGCGTGTACATGCTTACTAACGGAACCAGCCGACCCCCTGGCGTCTATGGATGAGTGACTTCTAAGCCTAGAGAATGCTAATGTCCCAACTAGCAGGATCTGTTTTATCTCAAGGTGCCACCTTTGAAGATACCAAAAAAGGAACCGGTTACAACTAGTTTTTAGACAAAGGAGAGAGAGGAGGACGCCCCAAATTCGTAGATTTGGGCGAAACATATAGGCCGCTCTTTGCGCTCCGTCGTTCTCTTTCTACTCGGACGTGGTTCGTAGAACATCGCCTGCACGCTTACGCTACAACATGCTGCAGTGCTGAGGACCCGTCTCGATTTGTACGCGAGTATTGTAGGCCTGTAAGAGCGAGGCCATACGCCTATACAATACTGTAAGACTACCGTACCTGCCTTCGTAACAGATAGCCTACTAGCGACCTGCGGATTTTATTCCCGTGCCGAGCCTGTTGATGACCCGGCGCCCTCGCGGTTACCCCGCTGATATTCCGGAGCACCGACCACCGACCCCAGACCCAGGCCAGTGGTGCGCAACGCGATCCGGTGTTGCGCGTGACGTTCCGGAGGAAGCACGCCACTGAAACGAACCGAGGTTCGCCCAGTTTGGAATTAATTCGTCAAAAGGTCGGTACTGAGGCTTCTTCGTCCTACACTCATTTGACCGTTCACATAACGACACAAAAGATAAGAGCGACTCTTAAATGTAGAAACATCTCTCTCTCTCCTCATACTCCGGCTAGAAGAATTAAGCTCCCAACCTCCTCGTGGAGTGACCTGAAAATCGTTAGACCACAAGGTCCAATATCAACTTTAATTTCCCACTTTTCATTTGTTATTGTTTTATTTTCTTTTTAAACTCCTTGTCACTTTTATTTTAGTTATTCAAGGGATTATACACCCTTCCTCCTATGAAGTATAATCTGTTTTCTGTTGGTTGTTAATTTCATCTACTGATTTTTCTGAAAAGCAGTGTGTTTGTTTTCGGGCTATATTTCATTTCTAACTTGACTCGAGGGTAATAAATTCCTACGCATTTCCATCCTATGCGTAATGCGTTGGAAGCCTTATTCCTCCTCGACCATAGTATAGAAAGTGCGTGAGGAATGAACCACCACTCAAGTTGGAGGTTTAATCCTTAACAGCACATAGCCCCGCTATGTGGTTTTGCTGACAACAATGCAATGTGTTTCTGCTTTTTCTGTCCTATACTCTGTCTCATTTAATAAACCCACGAATTGATGGTATCTAGACAATCTCCAGAGAGTTTTACTGAGGTGTGTAAACCATTTCTGGCGCAGCGTAAAGGTGCAAACATTTAATGTCTCCAAATAACTCACGCTTCATTCCGTCATCCATGAGACGGAATTTAATATCTAGCAAGTAGGCATAGTAACTGTACTGCTTCACTACATTACATATGAACATTTCTAGGTTATATGACAAGGCAGCCTAGTACAGCCATGGCTGGTGCGTAAAGTGTGGTTCAGGGACCTCTGGGAGTCCAACTATGTACACAGGTCATAGTTTGTGTACACAGCCAATATTTATACACAACATTTCAAGGCTATAATACAATCCAGCCATGGCTGGTTTCCAAAGTGTGGTTCAGGGACCTCCGGGATTCCAACTATATACATAGGCCATAGTTTCCATGCACAACCAATAATTTTACACAGACAAGGCTGTTTCCCCAAAATGTAGTCCGGGGACCTCTGGGAATCCAACCACATGGTTGGATTCCCAGAGGTCCCCGGACTACAGTTTGTGTGCACGAGACACAACCAATACCTTTACATAAACATTTCAAGGGTATAGTACAATCCAGCCATGATTGGACTGGGAGTCCAACTATGTACACAGGCCATAGTCTGTGTGCACGGCCAATAGTTTTACACAGACATTTCAAGGCTTTATAACAATCCAGCCATGGCTGGTTCCCAAAAAGTAGTTTGAAAACCCCTGGCATCCTATGTACACTATATACAAGCAACTATGTACACAACCATAGTTTGTGTCACGAACAATACTTTTACATGAACATGCATAGGCTATAGTTCAGTCCAGCCTAGTGAAGCCATACTAGTCGCTGGACATTGGCATGTCATATGAGTGTAGAATAGCCGAGTGTCCCTGTTGTTTCCTAGGGAACGGATTTCCAACAATGGCTCTTTAACACAATTTGCATGCTGTGTCTTGATTGGCCACTCCAGTTTTCTAAAATGTCCCTACTTTAGAACTGGGGTGGCCAATCTGGATACAGTAAGCATTCAAGCATGTTTTTTGCCAACAGCTGATTCAGTTTGCATTATTAGCTAGGCTAGCTCCAGGGTCCTGCCAGCATTGTAGATCCTTGCAGATGCTAATAGTTTATACATGACATCTACACGGCCAATAGTTTTACATGAATGTGTCCTTACTATAGTCCCAAACCCCACTTTAGGAGCCTGCCATGGATGTACTGTACCTAGAGATGTTCATGTAAAACTATTGTACAGAGTTGCCCCCACAGATTTCCCCAAACCAAACTTTGGGAAACAGCCATGGCTCTACTAGGCTGGACTGTACTATAGCCTAGAAATGTTCATATACAACTATTGGTCTTGCACAAAAACAATGGATCATGTGCATAGTGGTGCCGCCAGAGGTCCTCAAACCCCACTGTGGGAACCAGCCATGTCCTAGTACTAGTCTGTCCTTTAATATAACCAAGAAATGTTCATGTAAAACTATTGGTCATGCACACAAACTATGGCCCATGTACATAGAGTACCAGAGGTACCAAAACCACACTTTAGGAACCAGCTGTGGCACTACTAAGCTGTCCTGTAATACAATGTAGAAATGTCCATTTAAAACTATAGGTCGTGCATGCAAACTATGACCTGCATACATAATTGGACTCCCAGAGGTCCCTGAACCAAGCTTTGGGAACCAGCTGTGGCCGTAGTAGGCTGTCCTGTAATATAATCTAGAAATGTCCATGTAAAACTATTGTTTTTGCACATAAACTCTGGCCTGTGTACATAGCTGGACTCTCAGAGGTCCCCGGACCATACTTTGTGAACCAGCCATGGCTGTACTAGACTTCCTTTATTATTTAACCTAGAAATGTTCTTGTAAAAGTATTGGTCGTTCAGTTCAGTTCAGTTCAGGTTTATTTGTCATATGCATAAATACAGTGACTGTATAAATACAATGAAATTCATTGTGCTACAGAGCATCTCAGTCTTCTCAAACAAAAACAACCACAGGCAGAACAGACGCAAACAAAAACCACAGGCAGAAAGAGACATAACACACAGACAAGGTGCATAAAAAGTGGCAGAACACTACGGAACAGTACAGTACAGGTCAGCTGTTTAGCAGCCTGACTGCCTGCGGGAAGAAGCTGTTAGTCAAACGAGTGGTACGAGATCTGATGCTACGGTAGCGCTTTTTGGAGGGAAGTAGTTGGAACAAGGCATGGGCCGGGTGACTGGAGTCTCCAATGATGTTATGTGCTTTCCTTTTACAGCGTGTGGTGTAGATATCGCCTAGACTGGGGAGTGATGTGCTGTTACCTATGATTCTTTCTGCTGTTCTAACAGTCCTCTGCAACTTCTTGCAGTCCTGGGCGGTCATGTTGCCGTACCACACAGTAATACAGCCTGTTAAGACACTCTCAATTGTGCACCGGTAAAAGTTTACGAGAGCCTTAGTGCTCAAACCAAACTTTTTGAGCCGTCTCAAAAAGTACAGTCGCTGCTGTGCTTTCTTAAGAATGTGCTCGGTGTTCAGGGACCATGTGAGTGTGTCCGTGATGTGAATTCCCAGGAATTTGAAGTAATCAACTGTGTCGACAGTTTGCCCATCGATGTAAATGGGAGTATGGATCACACTAGACTTCCTAAAGTCGACAATGATTTCTTTGGTCTTGCTAATATTAAGCGAGAGGTTGTTTTTCCTGCACCACAGGACTAGCTCCTCAATCTCTTCCCTGTAAGCTGTCTCATCGCTGTCTACTAACAGACCGATCACAGTGGTGTCATCCGCAAACTTGATTATGGTGTTATTAGGAAAACGTGCAACACAGTCGTACGTAAACAGACTGTACAAAAGGGGGCTAAGACAACAGCCTTGAGGAGCACCGGTTCTAGTAAGAACTGTGGATGAGCATTTTTCGCCAATGCGGACCATCTGGGGCCTGCCCGATAGAAAATCAAAAATCCAGTTACAGATATACACAAACTCTAGTTTGTGTACATAGTTGGATGGCAGAGGTCCTCCAACTACACTTTGTGAACTAGTCATGGCTGGATTGTACTATAGCCTAGAAATATATGTGTAAAAGTATTGATCGTGCACATAAACTATGGCCTGTGTACATACTTGGTTTCCCAGAGGTCCCTGAATCACACTTTGGGAACTACCCATGGCTGGATTATATTTTAGCCTTGAAATGTTTGTGTAAAAGTATTTGCTATGTACACAAACTATGGCCTCTGTACATAGTTGGACTCCCAGAGGTCCCCGAACCAAACTTTGGGAACCAGCCGTGGCTGTAATAGGCTGTCCTGTAATATAACCTAGAAATGTTCATGTCTATGTAAAGGTATCGGTTGTCCACACAAACTATGGCCTATGAACATATGGTAGTTGGAAGCCAGATGTCCCCAAACCAAACTAGCCATGGCTGAGCTGTCCTATAGCTTAGAAATGGTCACATGAAACTATTGGTCATGCACACAAACTATGGCCTGTCAACATAGTTGGACCCCCAGAGGTCCCTGAATCACACTTTATGAACCTTGTCTCTCTGGTTTTACAATGTGCTATAGGTGAGGATCCTACCAATACAGAGATAATGAAGTAATTAATCTGAAATCAGCAGAAGCATGAATAAACAACCATTTCAATACATGTTAATCTAAACACCATTTAGATTAACCGTTTGGTTTGGACTAACTTACAAATAGAAATGCAACAGAATGCAACAGAACGACCCCCCCCCCCCCCCCCCCTCCTCCCACAGCACAATCTGAATTGAACCCTCGTTAAGTGCAATGGACGGCACCTGCTGTTAGTCAGTTCTCAGTCAACTAGTGTGGCAGTTCTGAAAGTGTGAAGCCCCTACATACAGTTTTAAGATAGCAGTGCAACAGTGTGGACTGTGGAGATACACAGTTAGAAACATTTGTAAACGTTTTCTTCCGTAGTATAATAGAAAGCCAAAATTGAATTAGACATTTTTGAAAATGTTGTAGTGTGATAATATATATATATATATATATATATATATATATATATATATATATATATATATATATATATATATATATATATATATATATATATATATATATATATATATATATATACGGGTAATCAGTATTTTCCATGCTACATTATTAATATTTATATTTTGATGATTTACATACTGTATATCTTGAAATGTTTGTGTAAATGTATTGGCCCGGCTCACAAACTATGGGCTGCATACATAGTTGAACTCCCAGAGGTCCCTGAACCACACTTTATGAACCTTGTCTCTCTGGTTTTACAATGTGCTATAGGTGAGGATCCTACCAATACAGAGATAATGAAGTAATTAATCTGAAATCAGCAGCTCTACAAGATCTGCATGAAGCATGAATAAACAACCATTTCAATACATGTTAATCTAAACACCATTTAGATTAACCGTTTGGTTTGGACTCACTTACAAATAGAAATGCAACAGAATGCAACAGAACGAGCCCCCCCCCCCCCCTCTCATCCCACAGCACATTCTGGATTGAACCCTCGTTAAGTGCAATGGACGGCACCTGCTGTTAGTCAGTTCTCAGTCAACTGGTGTGGCAGTTCTGAAAGTGTGAAGCCCCTACATACACAGTTTTAAGATAACAGTGCAACAGTGTGGACTGTGGAGATACACAGTTAGAAACATTTGTAAACATTTTCTTGCGTAGTATAATACAAAGCCAAAATTGAATATATTCTCAATCCCTTGTGCATTAAGTGAAATATTTAAAAAAATGTATTAATCTTGATTATGGTGTCCAGATCATGAAAAAACCCCACATCTCAATTAATTAGAATATTTTGAGACCACTAAGAAAACATGACAAGAAATGTTGATTATGTGAAAAGCATATTAATGTATGCAGTTACTACTACTTACGATGGATCAGACTGGACTAGACTAGACTAGGGTGTACTTGGCTGTATGAAATCAAACAGACTAACCACTCATGGGCAATAGTTTGTATGCACTTACTGTACATGAACATATGTAGTACAGTAGAGCCTTGTACAGTGAGGAAAATAATTATTTGATCCCCTGATGATTTTGTAAGTTTTCATGATTAGAAAGAAATGAGCACTCTGTCATTTTTATGGTACTTTTATTTAAACAAATAGAGACAGAATATGAACAAAAATGTCCATAAGAAAATCATATTTAAAGGTTATAAATTAATTTGCGTTAGAGCTCGTGAAATAAGTATTTGATCCCTAAGCACAACCTGACTTAGTACTTGGTGGAAAAACCCTTGTTGGCAAGCACGGAAGTCAGACGTTTCTTGTAGTTGGTCACCAAGTTTGCGCACATCTCAGGAGGAATTTTGGCCCACTCCTGGTGAGATCCACTCTCCAAATCCTGAAGGTTTCGAGGCTGTTGCTTGCCAACTCGAAGCTCAAGCTCCCTACATAGATTTTCTATAGGATTAAGGTCTAGAGACTGGCTAGGCCACTCCATGAGCTTAATTTGCTTCTTCGTGAGCCACTCCTTTGTTGCCTTGGCCGTATGTTCTAGGTTGTTGCCATGCTGGAAGATCCAGCCACGACCCATCTTCAGTGCTCTGGCTGAGGGAACGAGGTTCTTGTCCAAGATCCTGCAGTACATGGCCACATCCATCGGCCACACAATGCGGTGAAGTTGCCCTGTACCCTTAGCAGAGAAACAGCCCCAAAGCATAATGTCTCCACCTCCATGCTTGACGTTGGGGATGGTGTTGTTGGGTTTGTATTCAGCATTTCACTCCCTCCAAACACGACAAGACAAATGGATGCCAAAGAGTTGAATTTTGGTCTCTTCTGACCACATCATCTTCCCCGCAGCCTGGTCTGAATCATTTAGGTGTTCATTGGTGAACTTTAGACGGGCCTCTATGCGCCTTCTTGAGCAAAGGGACATGACTGGGCACTGCAGGATTTCAATCCGTTATGGTGTACTGTGTTACCAATGGTTTTCTTGGTGACTGTGGTCCCAGCTGCCTTCAAATCATTAACAACACCATCCCCATCGTCAGGCATGGAGGTGGAAACATTATGCTTTGGGGCTGTTCCTCTGCTAAGTGGTACAGGGCAACTTCACTGCATTGTGTGGCCGATGAATGGAGACATGCACTGCAACGTCTTGGACAAGAACCTCCTTCCCTCAGCCAGAGCACTAAAGATGGGTCTTGAAGAAGCACATTAAGCTCATGGAGTGGCCCAGCCAGTCTCCAGACCTTAATCCTAAAGAAAATCTATGGAGGGAGATTGAGCTTTGAGTTGGCAAGCAACAGCCTCGAAACCTTGAGGTTTTGGGCATGATATCTAAACAGGAGTGGGCCAAAATCCCGCCTGAGATGTGCACAAACTTGGTGACCAACTACAAGAAACGTCTGACTTCCGTGCTTGCCAACAAGGGTTTTTCCACCAAGTACTAAGTCAGGTTGTGCTTAGGGATCAAATACTTATTTCACGAGCTCTAACACAAATTAATTTATAACCTTTAAATATTATTTTCTTATGGACATTTCTGTTCATATTCTGTCTCTATTTGTTTAAATAAAAGTACCATAAAAATGACAGAGTGCTCATTTATTTCTAATCATGAAAACTTACAAAATCATCAGGGGATCAAATAATTATTTTCCTCACTGTATGCCCAGGTCTAACCTAGTCGAGCCCGATGGGAGAACAGAGTAGTGGAGGGGAGTACTACCGTACTGTATTATGGTGGATCAGGCTGGACTAGACAAGACTAGTGTGTACTAAACTCAAATAGGCTCTATCAGCCTGTACTAGGCTCTGTAGATCCTCACACAGTTGGGACTAACCACTGTGTACATGTGCAATAGTTTGTGTGCACAATCAAGAGTTTTACATGAACATGGGTTGACGATAGTACAGTATTGCCTTGTACAGCCTAATGAAGCCTAGTACAGCCTAACAAACCCCCTACAGCCTATTAGATCCCATTTGAGTCTAGTGCAGTACAGCCTAGTATGTCAAAGTCCAGCCTAGTCCTGTCCAATGGGAGAATAGAGTAGTCGAGGGGAGTACTAGTCTTTATTATGTCACACCATTGGGACTAACCACTGTGTACACGGGCAGTCGTTTGTGTGCACATTCAATACTTTTACTTGGACATGTGTTGACCATAGTGCAGTATCACCTCGTACAGCCTAATGAAGCCTATTACAGCCTAACACACACCCCTACAGCCAATTAGAGCCCATTTGAGTCTTGTGCAGTACAGCCTAGTATGCCAAAGTCTAGCCTAGTCCTCTCCAATGGGAGAATAGAGTAGTAGAGGGAAGTACTAGTCTATATTATGTCAGACCATTGTGAATAACCACCGTGTACACGGGCAGTCGTTTGTGTGCACATTCAATACTTTTACTTGGACATGTGTTGACCATTGTGCAGTATCACCTCGTACAGCCTAATGGAGCCTATTACAGCCTAACACACACACCTACAGCCTATTAGAGGCCATTTGAGTACGGCCTAGTATGCCAAAGTCTAGCCTAGTCCTCTCCAATGGGAGAATAGAGTAGTAGAGGGAAGTACTAGTCTATATTATGTCACACCATTGTGAATAACCACCGTGTACACGGGCAGTCGTTTGTGTGCACATTCAATACTTTTACTTGGACATGTGTTGACCATAGTGGAGTATCACCTCGTACAGCCTAATAAAGCATATTACAGCCTAACACACACCCCTACAGCCAATTAGAGCCCATTTGAGTCTTGTGCAGTACAGCCTAGTATGCCAAAGTCTAGCCTAGTCCTCTCCAATGTGAGAATAGAGTAGTAGAGGGAAGTACTAGTCTATATTATGTCACACCATTGGGAGTAACCACCATGTACACGGGCAGTCGTTTGTGTGCACTTTCAATACTTTTACTTGGACATGTGTTGACCATAGTGCAGTATCACCTCGTACAGCCTAATGAAGCCTAATACAGCCTAACAAACCCCCCTACACCCTGTTAGAGCCCATTTGAGTCTAGTGCAGTACATTCTAGTATGCCAAAGTCTAGCCTAGTCCTCTCCAATGGGAGAATAGAGTAGTAGAGGGAGGTACTAGTCTATATTATGTCACACCATTGTGAATAACCACCGTGTACACGGGCAGTCGTTTGTGTGCATTTTCAATACTTTTACTTGGACATGTGTTGACCATAGTGCAGTATCACCTCGTACAGCCTAATGAAGCCTAGTACAGCCTAACAACCCCCCCTACACCCTGTTAGAGCCCATTTGAGTCTAGTGCAGTACAGCCTAGTATGCCAAAGCCTAGCCTAGTCCTGTCCAATGGGAGAATAGAGTAGTAGAGGGGAGTACTAGTCTATATTATGTCACACCATTGGGAGTAACCACCGTGTACACAGGCAGTCGTTTGTGTGCACATTCAATACTTTTACTTGGACATGTGTTGACCATGGTGCAGTATCACCTCGTACAGCCTAATGAAGCCTAGTACAGCCTAACAAACCCCCCTACAGCCTGTTAGAGCCCATTTGAGTCTAGTGCAGTACAGCCTAGTATGCCAAAGTCTAGCCCAGTCCTGTCCAATGGGAGAATAGAGTAGTAGAGGGGAGTACTAGTCTATATTATGTCACACCATTGGGAGTAACCACCGTGTACACGGGCAGTCGTTTGTGTGCACTTTCAATACTTTTACTTGGACATGTGTTGACCATAGTGCAGTATCACCTCGTACAGCCTAATGAAGCCTAATACAGCCTAACAAACCCCCCTACACCCTGTTAGAGCCCATTTGAGTCTAGTGCAGTACAGCCTAGTATGCCAAAGTCTAGCCTAGTCCTCTCCAATGGGAGAATAGAGTAGTAGAGGGAAGTACTAGTCTATATTATGTCACACCATTGTGAATAACCACCGTGTACACGGGCAGTCGTTTGTGTGCACATTCAATACTTTTACTTGGACATGTGTTGACCATAGTGCAGTATCACCTCGTACAGCCTAATGAAGCCTAGTACAGCCTAACAAACCCCCCTACACCCTGTTAGAGCCCATTTGACTCTAGTGCAGTACAGCCTAGTATGCCAAAGTCTAGCCTAGTCCTGTCCAATGGGAGAATAGAGTAGTAGAGGGGAGTACTAGTCTATATTATGTCACACCATTGGGAGTAACCACCGTGTACACGGGCAGTCGTTTGTGTGCATTTTCAATACTTTTACTTGGACATGTGTTGACCATAGTGCAGTATCACCTCGTACAGCCTAATGAAGCCTAGTACAGCCTAACAAACCCCCCTACACCCTGTTAGAGCCCATTTGAGTCTACTGCAGTACATCCTAGTATGCCAAAGTCTAGCCTAGTCCTCTCCAATGGGAGAATAGAGTAGTAGAGGGAAGTACTAGTCTATATTATGTCACACCATTGTGAATAACCACTGTGTACACGGGCAGTCGTTTGTGTGCACTTTCAATACTTTTACTTGGACATGTGTTGACCATAGTGCAGTATCACCTCGTACAGCCTAATGAAGCCTAATACAGCCTAACAAACCCCCCTACACCCTGTTAGAGCCCATTTGAGTCTAGTGCAGTACAGCCTAGTATGCCAAAGTCTAGCCTAGTCCTGTCCAATGGGAGAATAGAGTAGTAGAGGGCAGTACTAGTCTATATTATGTCACACCATTGGGAGTAACCACCGTGTACACGGGCAGTCGTTTGTGTGCACTTTCAATACTTTTACTTGGCATGTGTTGACCATAGTGCAGTATCACCTCGTACAGCCTAATGAAGCCTAGTAGAGCCTAACAACCCCCCCTACACCCTGTTAGAGCCCATTTGAGTCTAGTGCAGTACAGCCTAGTATGCCAAAGCCTAGCCTAGTCCTGTCCAATGGGAGAATAGAGTAGTAGAGGGGAGTACTAGTCTATATTATGTCACACCATTGGGAGTAACCACCGTGTACACGGGCAGTCGTTTGTGTGCACATTCAATACTTTTACTTGGACATGTGTTGACCATGGTGCAGTATCACCTCGTACAGCCTAATGAAGCCTAGTACAGCCTAACAAACCCCCCTACAGCCTGTTAGAGCCCATTTGAGTCTAGTGCAGTACAGCCTAGTATGCCAAAGTCTAGCCTAGTCCTGTCCAATGGGAGAATAGAGTAGTAGAGGGGAGTACTAGTCTATATTATGTCACACCATTGGGAGTAACCACCGTGTACACGGGCAGTCGTTTGTGTGCACTTTCAATACTTTTACTTGGACATGTGTTGACCATAGTGCAGTATCACCTCGTACAGCCTAATGAAGCCTAATACAGCCTAACAAACCCCCCTACACCCTGTTAGAGCCCATTTGAGTCTAGTGCAGTACAGCCTAGTATGCCAAAGTCTAGCCTAGTCCTCTCCAATGGGAGAATAGAGTAGTAGAGGGAAGTACTAGTCTATATTATGTCACACCATTGTGAATAACCACCGTGTACATGGGCAGTCGTTTGTGTGCACATTCAATACTTTTACTTGGACATGTGTTGACCATAGTGCAGTATCACCTCGTACAGCCTAATGAAGCCTAGTACAGCCTAACAAACCCCCCTACACCCTGTTAGAGCCCATTTGACTCTAGTGCAGTACAGCCTAGTATGCTAAAGTCTAGCCTAGTCCTGTCCAATGGGAGAATAGAGTAGTAGAGGGGAGTACTAGTCTATATTATGTCACACCATTGGGAGTAACCACCGTGTACACGGGCAGTCGTTTGTGTGCACTTTCAATACTTTTACTTGGACATGTGTTGACCATAGTGCAGTATCACCTCGTACAGCCTAATGAAGCCTATTACAGCCTAACACACACCCCTACAGCCAATTATAGCCCATTTGAGTCCAGTGCAGTACAGCCTAGTATGCCAAAGTCTAGCCTAGTCCTCTCCAATGGGAGAATAGAGTAGTAGAGGGAAATACTAGTCTATATTATGTCACACCATTGTGAATAACCACCGTGTACACGGGCAGTCGTTTGTGTGCACCTTCAATACTTTTACTTGGACATGTGTTGACCATAGTGCAGTATCACCTCGTACAACCTAATGAAGCCTAGTACAGCCTAACCAACCCCCCTACAGCCTATTAGAGCCCATTTGACTCTAGTGCAGTACAGCCTAGTATGCCAAAGTCTAACCTAGTCCTGTCCAATGGGAGAATAGAGTAGTAGAGGGGAGTACTAGTCTATATTATGTCATACATTGGGACTAACCATGGTGTACACAGGCAGTTATTTGTGTGCACATTCAATAGTTTTATATGGCATGTGTTGACCATGGTACAGTATTGCCTTCTACAGCCTAATGAAGCCTAGTACAGCCTGATGGGAGAAGAGAGTAGTAGAGGCCCCTTTATAACACTTGCACGTATGTGATTCCACTCTCTCATCCTCTGGGTCCATATGTGCCAGTCTCCTCGCACACGTTTAGGCTAAGTGGTCTAATAGAAGAATTGTGGTACAAAAATAAGTAAATTGTCCCAGTGACAACGTCAGGGAGGAGTATGTTACAATAGTAAGTCAGTCAGTCAGTCAGCCAGCCAATATGATGTTCCTGAGTCAATTGCAGTTATATCGGTAACGCTTCCTTTTACGGTACTGTAATTACCATGTATTTACATGGCAATTACAAGGTAAGTACCATGTAATAAGGGAGTAATAACTGCAAAATTACCATGTAATTACAAGGTAACTATATAGGTAATTACATTGTACTTTTAAAGTAATTACCAAGTCAATTCCAGGCAAATACCAAGTAACTACCTGGTAATAAGTATTAATTACTGGATAATTTGTAATTATATACCAACTATTTTGTTAATTGCCAAGTACTTACTAGATAATTGCCAAGTAATTCCTTAAAAAGTACCTGGTAACAGCCAGATAATAAGAAGTAATTCCTCAGTATATATAAAGTATTTATATTAGTATTTATATATTATCTGGTAATTACTCATTTGTTACCCAGGAACTACAGAACTACCTACCTAGAAAGTACCTAGTTATTAAAATGGATTTGTACTGTAAAAGGAAGTGAGGTCTGTTCTCATGTTATTAACTAGTAATTACTCATTTGTTACCCAGTAAATAGAAAAATATCTACCTGGAAAGTACCTAGTTATTAAAGTGGATTTGTACTGTAAAAGGAAGTGAGGTCTGTTTTCATGTTATTAACTGGTAATTATGGACAAAAAAGAGAGAATCAGATGCCTGATGAAGACCTGAACAGGTCGAAACGTCGCTGCCGTAACCCTTGTCGCTGAATAAAGTTTGGAGCACTTTAAAGTGAGTTGCGAGCCCCTTCTCTCTTTTTTGTTCTCTCTTTTTTGTCCACGTTTACTGTGTTTTTGCAGTTTTTTGGGGCTCAGCACCAGTTAGGGATGTGCGTTACTTTTTTAAACTTTTCATTAACTGGTAATTACTCATTTGTTACCCAGTAAATAGAAAAATATCTACCTGGAAAGTACCTAGTTATTAAAGTGGATTTGTACTGTAAAAGGAAGTGAGGCCTGTTTCCATGCTATTATCTGGTAATTACTCATTTGTTACCCAGGAACTACAGAAATACCTACCTAGAAAGTACCTAGTTATTAAAGTAGATTTGTACTGTAAAAGGAAGTGAGGTCTGTTTTCATGTTATTAACTGGTAATTACTCATTTGTTACCCAGTAAATAGAAAAATATCTACCTGGAAAGCACCTAGTTATTAAAGTGGATTTGTACTGTAAAAGGAAGTGAGGTCTGTTTTCATGTTATTAACTGGTAATTATGGACAAAAAAGAGAGAATCAGATGCCTGATGAAGACCTGAACAGGTTGAAACGTCGCTGCCGTAACCCTTGTCGCTGAATAAAGTTTGGAACACTTTAAAGTGAGTTGCGAGCCCCTTCTCTCTTTTTTGTTCTCTCTTTTTTGTCCACGTTTACTGTGTTTTTGCAGTTTTTTGGGGCTCAGCACCAGTTAGGGATGTGCGTTACCTTTTTAAACTTTTCATTAACTGGTAATTACTCATTTGTTACCCAGTAAATAGAAAAATATCTACCTGGAAAGTACCTAGTTATTAAAGTGGATTTGTACTGTAAAAGGAAGTGAGGTCTGTTTCCATTTTATTACTTGGGAATTACTCAGTATTTAGCCCGTAACTAGGAAACTATCACATTACCCAAGACACTTGGACTGGAAATGCCGCAAAACCGACCAGTGTCTATGATACAGTGTCAGAGTACACTGATACAGTTACAGAGTCTGATTCTCCCCCTGAACAGCACACTGTATCTGTCAGGAGATAAGAGTTCCCATCAAAAACCACCATCACCAGCCATCACACTACATTAAGATGAATGCATTACTTTGACACTTCCTCACTCAAAACACCTCGCTGTGACAGATATTTTTCTGTTTACTGGGTAACAAATGAGTAATTACCAGTTAATAACATGAAAACAGACCTCACTTCCTTTTACAGTACAAATCCACTTTAATAACTAGGTACTTTCTAGGTAGGTATTTCTGTAGTTCCTGGGTAACAAATGAGTAATTACAAGATAATAGCATGGAAACAGGCCTCACTTCCTTTTACAGTACAAATCCACTTTAATAACTAGGTACTTTCCAGGTAGATATTTTTCTATTTACTGGGTAACAAATGAGTAATTACCAGTTAATGAAAAGTTTTAAAAAGTAACACACATCGCTAACTGGTGCTGAGCCCCAAAAAACTGCAAAAACACAGTAAACGTGGACAAAAAAGAGAGAACAAAAAAAGAGAGAAGGGGCTCGCAACTCACTTTAAAGTGCTCCAAACTTTATTCAGCGACAAGGGTTACGGCAGCGACGTTTCGACCTGTTCAGGTCTTCATCAGGCATCTGATTCTCTTTTTTGTCCATAATTACCAGTTAATAACATGAAAACAGACCTCACTTCCTTTTACAGTACAAATCCACTTTAATAACTAGGTACTTTCCAGGTAGATATTTTTCTATTTACTGGGTAACAAATGAGTAATTACCAGTTAATAACATGAAAACAGACCTCACTTCCTTTTACAGTACAAATCCATTTTAATAACTAGGTACTTTCTAGGTAGGTAGTTCTGTAGTTCCTGGGTAACAAATGAGTAATTACCAGATAATATATAAATACTAATATAAATACTTTATATATACTGAGGAATTACTTCTTATTATCTGGCTGTTACCAGGTACTTTTTAAGGAATTACTTGGCAATTACCTAGTAAGTACTTGGCAATTAACAAAATAGTTGGTATATAATTACAAATTATCCAGTAATTAATACTTATTACCAGGTAGTTACTTGGTATTTGCCTGGAATTGACTTGGTAATTACTTTAAAAGTACTAGGTAATTACCTATATAGTTACCTTGTAATTACATGGTAATGCATGGTAATTACAGTACCGTAAAAGGAAGCGTTACCGTTATATCCCTCACACGGTGATGTTGGTTTTAATGCAGAAGACATCTGAGGGATCAAAGGTCAAAAACATTCAATAGGTTTTCAGCCAATCACGTATAGGTTCTTCGGATTGTCTGAATATTTGATTATATTTGAATGTATTTTAAAGGTGTTGCAGCCATCAAAATCAAAATGAGCAAATATTTGCATACAAACAATAAAGTTGAACATTCAGTTTAAGCATTCAGATAAGCGGAAGAAGATGGATGAATGAACATCTTCCCAACTCCAACAGAATTGGGGTTGTACATGGGAACCAGCTGTGGCTGTAGTAGGCTGTCCTGTAATATAACATAGTGTTCATGTAAAACTATAGGTCGTGCACACAAACTCTGGCCTATGTACATAGTTGTACTCCCACAGGTCCCCGAACCACACTTTGGGAATTGGGATTGTACTATAGCTTATAAATGTTTGTGGAGAAGTATTGGTTGTGCACACAAACTATGGCCTTTGTACATAGTTGGACTCCCAGTGGTCCCTGAACCACACTTTGGGAACCAGACATGGCTGGATTGTACTATAGCCTTGAAATGTTTGTGGAAAAGTATTGGCCGTGCACACAAACTATGGCCTATGTACATAGTTGGACTCCCAGAGGTCCCCAAACCGCACTTTGGGAACCAGCCGTGGCTGTACTAGGCTGTCGTGTAATGTAATCTAGAAACTTTTATGTAAAACTACTGGTCATGCATACAAACTATGGCCCGTGTACATGGTTGGACTCCCAGACGTCCCCGAACCACATTTTGGGAACCAGCCGTGGCTATAGTAAGCCTGTAATATGTCCTGTAATATGACCTAGACATGTTCATGTAAAAGTATGGGACATGTACACCATGTACACATGTAGAGTTTTGGTTAATAGCCTGCCACCCTGTGGAATTATGCTTGAACTGCAATATAAGGCCCTAAAATGGACACAGAGGAAAAAATAGCAGTGTGGGTCATCTGAAGGACTGATCGATGAACATGTGGTGTTCACACGAAGAGGAGGGGGCCCAGAAAATTTAGAGACCATCCGCTGATTTTTCACGCCCCCACAGTCCGCACAGTGTGGACTGGAAATTTCTGGTGTACACCGGCCTATATCGCATTGACCTTTTGAGCACCAAAAGCGATAGGGGTAATAATAATAATAAATAATAATACATTTTATTATAAGGCGCCTTTCAGGACACTCAAGGTCGCCGAACAATCAGTAAAAATAAATAAGAAAACACCCCACCTTTATGTGAAAAGCAGGCCAGGAAAGTTGATGGATTGTAAACAGTGGAGACAAGTTAAACCTGCCACATGCCCACTATTTTTCCATAGTAATTGCATGCTATTGCATGCTATAGACAGCGAAGCACTGCAGCTGTGCCCTCTATACAGTAACATAATATAACCTATACACCAGGGGTGCACAAAAGGTAGATTGTGATCTACCAGTAGATCACAGGCTGTGCAGGTAGATCACACAACAGTCCCCTAAAATATACTGTATAACTGTTAACTCACACCCCAAATACTTTGTTTTCAAACGTCAGTAGTAGCAAATAACATTCCAGTTCTCCCCCTCTATTTTTGATTTTAAGTGCATTATTCTTAAACACTGTATAAACATTAAGTAAGTCCATCACCACTATTTCAAAGCTCCCACTTTCTAGTGGCCTTGAAATGGATGTTCAGTAATGGGATAATCACATTTTTGATGTGTAGGTCTTGTGGGGCAGGTCATTTTAAAGTAGCTCTCAAGTCAAAAACGTGTGGGCACCCCTGCTATACACTGATTACCTTATAGACAGCAAAGCACTCCAGCTGTGCTCCATGCAGGGTGTTGAGCTGCTGGGGGTCATAGGTCACTCTGAACGAGGTGCACTTCAGCGGACCCAGGTCACATGACACGGGAGAGACGGAGAACGGGGAGCCCTGCGCTACGGTCCACAGCAAGCTGCAAACAATGTGGGATACAAACGCATCCCATTAAAGACCAGAGTTCTTTGTCAAAGATAACCTAGATCATTATGTATTATTTAGCTGATATTTAAAAAGATGTGCCAGGAAAAAGCATGAAAAATATTGGTTGAATCCCACTTTTAGGGCACTGTGGCTAATGAATGAATCCAGGCTTTCACTTTACTAGGTGAAAATGAAAGCATGGGTTGTCGAGTCTAATGTAAGACCAGATTTAGGATTAACTGTTTTGTTATAATTCCATTAGACCCTAGATTTTGGGGACGTACTGTACCTGAGTTTTCCTTTGGTATGGTTGGTGATGGACACAGCCTGGGAGGCAGAGGATGATGAGGATGACAATGGAGATGTCCCGTGACCGAAGAGCAGTTCAGCAGGTTGGACAGTGACATGAGGAGAGGAAGAGGAGGAAGAGAGAGGAGCCAAGCCACCAGCACAGGCCTGGTGGTATTCCTCCATTGGAGAGTTGTCCATGATGGAAATACTGTCAGCTTCTTGGTCTGGGTTCTAGAAAGATGTGTGTGTGTGTGTGTGTGTGTGTGTGTGTGTGTGTGTGTGTGTACTAGGGCATTAACCAAACACGTTTTTTGCTAGTCGAATCGAATACTTTGGTAGTCGAATAATTGTCGACTATTATATATTTGTTTTTTAGCCAATAAAATGTGTGATTCTGGACTTCCCATTGAGAAAATACGTGCCTATTACAATACTGTAACTCAGTTACATTATGACATGAAAAATGAGCAATCAACCTACAATTACTACCAACACCACAGCACACATCCACAATGCCTGCTGCAGAAAATTGAAAAATATATATCAAAAATTATTATTACCGAATAACGAATAGTGAATTAATAGTCGAATAGTGTTTTGCTAGTCGAATAATCGACTAGTCGAATATTTAGTTAATGCCCTAGTGTGTACGCACGCCTGCTTGCATGGGGGTCCACTGGACTTAGCATCAATGACAACTGAAAGTGAACTTGAGCGAAACCTGCATGTCCTCTTTATATGTTTCTAAATGAATCCCCCACACATGAAATTGAGATAGTCACAAGTCCTGCATGGCAAACAGCATGCGGATGTAGGAAAACATTTCTGGGAAAAATGATTAAAAATACAGCATCAGAGCATACAGTTACTTGTGACTATCTCAATTTCGTATGTGGGGGATTCATTTAGAACCTGGGTATAAAGAGGACACGGGGTTGGTTAAGTCTACTGTCAGCTACCAGCTACCACAGACAAAATACTTTACAGTATTTACAGTACAGGAAGGATATTTGGGAGTTGTGAAGTGGCTAGGACACACAGTGGCTGCACCACTCAAAAACACAACAAGCACATAACAGTGGAACCCCCCACCAGCTCCAAACCTCTTCAGGTAAGCAGAGAGCCCCCTGTTGGTCCAGCTGTAGCTTGCGGTCCAGCAGCATGGCACCCAGGAGGTCTGGTGGGTACTGTGCCAGTCCGCGGCGCCGGTGGCACTGATACAATGCCAGGTGTCTGGGACGGAGCAGAGCTGGCTGCTGGAGCTCCCAGTGGCAGGTACCAATCAGGTCCAGGAACACTGGGTCCTGCAGGGCAATAGGGGATTTTTCACTCATTTTCAGAATTGTGTGGATCTGAATTAATTCCCATAATGGGCTAAATTTCAGATACAAATAGACATTTTGGCCTAAACTTTATCACAGCTAAACCCCTTATCCTTTAACTTCTTTGCCTTTTAAAAAATATTTTTAAAAATCAATAGATAAAATGGCCAGTCTACACACTTACAACATGTCAATAGATTTGTTGAACTATTTGCAGTATCCAGTGGAACCACGCCTGCTTGTTTTTCTTTTACAAGTCATTTTATGTTTGGATGTGTTCTGAAAACAGCAGATCTACACGCTCAAAACACATCAAGAGCAACACGTTATGAGCTTGTAGATTAGCTATATTCAGTGTAAGTGTAAAATCTGTCATTACAAGTGACTAGACCTATACGTGCCCATTGGCCACATTGGCCACCTGACGATAAACCTGGGAACCTCATACCGTTGTCCACTTATCCAGCACCTGTTTCAACTACGGTCTCTGTCTGTGTCTCTTACCGTCTTACCGTCTCTACCGTATGGCAGGACCAGATCCAGGCATGGGCATGGGGGCAATGCCCCCTTAAATGCACTGACTGCCCCACCAAACATGATGGAATGCAAAACAACAAAGTGGTAAATATTAAAATGATTTCAAACAGTACTGCTGCTACTAACTAACTACAAATGTGGCACCACTAAACCAACAGCATTTCATCATTGAAAACAGAAAACTCCCCGAGTCAGACCTTTAGCTTTATGCATGCTGTGTGTCTGTTGCAACTTCAACAACAACTGATGTTATTATTGATGCTTACTTGCCTAATATACACACAAGTCCTATAACCGAAATTGGTATGGGTGTGACTTCATCACCCGTGGCGCGAAACGTCACAGGTGATGAGCAGTCTTTGCGGTGTCTCCGTGTGCCACAGACTCACAATGCACTGCGCAATGCACTCAAAATTGAATGACTAATGAAATTATGAATCAAACTACATTTAGACTACGACTAAGCTAAATCGAAGTTTGCCGTCAAACTTAAAGAGGGGGTGCCGTGATTTTTGTATTTTTTCCAATTTTGTACATGTCTAATAGGTGATGGTACTTCATTAGAACCTTGGTCTGTTTTTTATGTGCAACGATGTCTTCCCTTTGTATTTAGGGTTTCTTCCTGGAGGCCAAAACCTTTCCAGTCAAATGTGCCAATGACAAAGGCTGTAATGTAGTGACATCACACATCAGCCCCTACCCTAACTCCACCTCCTTTACCATACAATTACAGCTGTGGGTGTGGCTTCAGTTCAGGTGGATTCTCCACCCATCACCACCCACCAGTCAATCCAGGCATACTTAATGAGCTGGTGGGGGAGTCCACATAAAAACATTTTAACAAATACTGTACACCTTTTTGAGATTTTTTTTTTCTCTTCATATAACAATAATATCTGATGATCATGATTTAAGTTGGAAGAAAATCATGGCATCCCATCTTTAAGAGTCTTACCTTGTGCAGTACAAGACAGGCCACTCTCCTGTAGTGTGCTATAGGGTGTGTGGGCCTGTAGACCACCTTCAGCGCGGCGCGGCCGCGGGGTCGTAGGGTGCCCCCGTGCGGCTCAATGGTGAACACACTGTGACCGCCGCGGTCCAAGTCCCACTGATAGACAGCCTCGGCGGTGGAAGTGTTAAGCAGCTCCACGCACCGCACGACTTCCTCTCCCTGCTCAACGCAGCCAAAGTCCACTACAGGAGAGGACAGGGTCACCACAGGGCCTGGACACACAGACAGACATTTTATCATAAACACAGTGGTGGAAAGTAAGTTAGAGCATAAATACTGTCCTTTAGAATTACTCAGTAAGTCAGTAAGTAAAAGTATGGAATTGAAAATGTATAATTGAAAGGTATCACAGAGTGCTTAAAGTATTAAACAGATAATAACTATCTATTTCATAGATAGATTCAATATGTATCTATTGTATCTATTTCAAGACTTTTTGTGTACAAATATTTTGAAAATAGCAGGTCTACATGCTGACAATGTGCTACATCGCAGTGCATTGTGAGCTTGCAGATCAGAGATTCTCAAAGTGCCGTCCTTTACGGAAAAAAATCAGGTGTGGTTAGCGTATGTTTTGTCATGATAATGAAAATCTACAACTACAGTAGTAACTAAACATTTCAAAGTAATGTAGTGGATTATAATATTTTCCTCTGTAGTGGAGACAACAATTACTGGCATATGTTAGTGCTCAAGTACAAATATCCCAAAATGTTATTGTAAAGTTGTAACACATGCTCAAAAGACACATCACAACATGTGAGTTTATGTATTTGATATTATGAACCTACTGTCTGTTTGCTTCAAAACAATTCATAGTACTTACCTACACATTTCCCAGTGAGTTTGAGCAGGGCTTTGCTGAGCGCTCCGGGATAGTTCAGGGACAGGTAGTCGACAGAGACTGAGTCGGCCACCAGAGGGGCGTAAGTGACCGTCACCCGCAGCGACGCACCAGGAGCCACCTCCCCATGGGTGACACCACAGCTGAACTCTGACCTCAGCAGGGGTGAAGCGCCGGGGAGCCGAGACAGGGAGAAGGAGGTCAGCACCTGGTGGAGAGAGGGGAGAGAGAGAGAAGTAGTAGTTAGTTAGGGAAAGTTAGCCAAACCAAACGTGTGACCAACCTCCAAAATAGCTGCACAATAGCTTTCTTCACAAAATGTGTTCATAAGAATATGTCTACAATCACCTCTCAATTTGTTCCAGTTCCAAGTACGATTAAAAGGAGGATTCCACCCCTAAAAGGCTTTCTTATTTTTATCACTTAATTTTTTTATTGAGAAAAGGGCAGGGAAAAACAAATAAACAAATGAACAAAAAAGGGCTGCAATATTCATACATCACACAGTTCAAAGCATTTCATACAATCTCCTACTTATACAATATCAAGCTATGGGCTGAAGGAAAAAAAGCCATTTCTCCCATCTTTTGTAGAATGTTTCTTCTTGTAGTCTGAGCATAAAAGTTAATTTTTCCATGTTGTAAATGTCCTCAATAATGGCCGTCCAATTGTCTTTTGTGGGTGGATCCTGTTGGTACCAACGTCTAGTGATCGCTTTTTTACTTGTTGCTAAAAGGATCTTGATTATTTGTCATTTGTAAGTAAGTCCTCAGATATATTTCCTAACAGTAAAAAGGAACAATTCTGTGGTAGCTGAAAGCCCAAAATAGTCTCCATGGTGGAGTGGATGTCCTGCCAATATTTCTGAATTTTAGGGCAACTCCAGAATATATGAGCGTGGCCCGCCTCAGAGTGGCCGCACTGTCTCCAACACGGCTGGACTGCTTTTAGTTGTTTTGATTTGATTTTAGGTGTTATGAAAAATCTCATTAGATTCTTCCAACAAAATTCCCTCCAGATTCTCGAATTGGTGGAAGTACATTGAATTTTGCACATATTTTCCCATTCCTCTGTAGAAATATTAATCTCCAATTCTTTTTCCCAATTAGTTTTAACGTACTCCGTGGAGTTAGTTCTGGCAGAGACCAAAGCGTTATACACTTTAGACACTGTTCTTGTGGACTGATGTTTATAGGATTGTATGAAGATCTGTGTGAGATCATTGTCTGGGACGACTCAGCAGGTCTCACCTCTCTCATGAAGTACTGTACTGTCGTATTTGAAGATACCTAAAGAAATCCTCCCTATCTATACATTCACATACTCTCTGTAACTTCTCAAAGCTAAACAAATCCTTGCCATCCATGACAGTACAAAACGAGGAGAAGCCATATCGAGCCCACCGCCTGAAAGAATGATCGTACAGACCAGGTTTAAAATCTGGATCATAGGCAGGCCACCTCAATACCTTGATTGCCCCCTCCATTCGAAACTAAAAGGCTTTCTTAACTTTATTTGCAGTTGATTTATTTCCAAAAAGGTGGCCCAGTTGTTATTTTGTGAAAACATTCCTTAGTGGACCACTTTTTTGGAAATAAATCAACTACAAAAAAGCCTTTTGGGATGTGTATTCTCCTTTAACATTTAGCTTTTTTTCTTTTTTTTTGCAAAAAAGAAAAAATACTCCTTGGGCAAAAAACTTTGTGTGGTGTGACGTCACATTTGTGGTCACAGCTATGGTTGTATTTAGCCCAAGGACTGTTTTTTTTTTGTTGGAACAAATTGAGAGGTCATAGTAGGGATAGGGGAGCGTACCAGCAGATTCTACCGAAAATCAAGCAAGTATTCCCAGTAGGCTGGTTATTATGCAGAGTTTCTCGACCAGGCATGTTGGCTGCCAGCCAACCTTGTTGATAAGCGCCCTCAGCCCCTGGGATTTAACGCTTGATAGCAGTCAAAGTACAGTAGATGCAGCTACAGTGAGGATGCATACGACACCCCTCCTTTTCTACTCACAGGGGAAGGATTGGTCACATCAAAGTGTTTCTGCACACTGACACCGACAGGTACAGATCCCAGGTGAAGTGCTGGGCTGTCGTCCACTCCCTGCTTCCTGTCTGAGCTCTTCAGCTGTAGATATGGGTACTTCGCTACAAAAGGTATAGTAATCGACAGGGGAGAACAAAAAGAAAGGTGTGCAGACAGAGGCATATTCAGATGAACTTAATCTCTGTAACAACTCTTGCCTTGCAGTTATCAGCGTTGAGTGTTACTAACCAAGCCCTTCAAGGAGAACAGTGCAGAAGTTCTTAAGCTCCTCCCCTTCCTCTCCAAACTTGCAGCGGACCTCTTGCTGATGCAGCAGCGCCTCTTGTGGTCGGAAGACTACCGTGACTTGACACTGCTCACCAGGCTTCAGTAGGCCTCGCTCTGGGCTGAGATGGAACGGTGTCACACTCTCCCACTGAAAACATGTCTGCAGCTTACTGAGAGAGAGGTGGGGGGGGGTGAAAAGAGGCCAGATAGAAGAGACATTAAATGGGGATGAAGGGAGAGAAGAAGGGAGAAGGTAGAGAGAGGGAGGGTGGTTGAAAGACTAAATATACCTGGTATTTCTGAACAGGAAAGTGGTGCGCGAGCAGTGCTGCACGGCACAGAGCGGCAACAGCACCGATTCGGGCATCTCCACTGAGTGGCGTGGAGCGGTGGCACGAAGGGTCACCTGAAAGGTTCCATCTTTACCCAGGAACTCAAGATTGTCCTCATACTCACCCTATGAGCGGGGGGACGGAAGCATATACAGAAGAGGAACCAAGTCACAAAATTAAAGTGAGTCACCAAACACGGAATGGATGAAAAGTCGTTTTTTTTTTTTTTTTTTTTTTTTTTTTTAAAGTGGGGGTGCCGTGATTTTTGTATTTTTTCCAATTTTGTACATGTTTAAGAGGTGACAGTATGTAAATAGACCCCTTTGTGTGTTTTTTTATGTGCAATGATGTCTTCCCTTTGTATTTAGGGTTTCTTCCTGGGGCTGAACCTTTCCAGTCAAACATGCCAATGAAAAAAACTTCAGTATAGTGACATCATGTGCTCAGCTCCTCCCATAACTCCTCCCCCTTTATCATACAACTAAAGCTGAGGGCGTGGCTTCAGTTCAGGTGGATCTCCACCCATCACCACCCACCAGGCAAACCAGGCATACTTAATGAACTGGTGGAGTGGAATCATAAAAATGACAGTTTAACAAACACTGTACACTTTTGGGGAAAAAATCTTACTTTTCATATAACATTAATACCTGATGATCATGTTTTAGGGTAGAAAAAAATCACGGCACTCCATCTTTAACAATGCTTTTCAACCACCCATTTTCTTAGCTTTGTTCCAGAGCACCACTGTTTCTATGAATCTGCCTTGTATTGGAGCTCTGTAACATACAACGCAATCCGCCATTACTCGACCTGACCAGCCTCTCTTCTGGAGTGGATATACTGTATGAAAAACGTTTTACCTACTCACTACAAAAAAAACACAGCTTGTGTGATTAGAATTTCTTTAGTGGAAACACTCATGGATAAAACCACATGGATAAAATTGATTTTTTTGGGCAGAATGTTAACCTGAGGAAAAAATATTCTATGAAGGTTTTCTTTTGGCAATATCGGAAGAGGACGGTAGAGAAACAACCGTGGTTGTTTTGTTTTTTTTCGGTGAACGACAATCACGCTCTGGCCAAAAATTCCATTTTATCCGTGTGGTGGCCGGGGGCTCAGTGTTTCCACCAAGGAAAGTAGATAAAACATTCTTCATACAGTATACCCACTCCAGAAGCAGTGGAGCTCTGGACCAGAGCTAGCATTATAGGGTTAAATTGGTCAAAGGATTCTGAATCTATCCAGCTAAAAACTTGCAGACAATACCCTTTCTAGGGGTCTGAAGGTCACAGGCATGGAAAAGGAGATCCCAGGACTGAGAACAATCATCTGTGGGAAGAAGGTGGTGAAGACCTTGGACACTGGAGGCCTGCTGAGGAAGAAGAGGACGATTGGTCCACGTTTGTGTGAATACAGGCGCCTGTACTATTATACAATATCAATTATTTTAATGCAACCGTCCATGTGTGTGTTTATAAAAGTGGTTTTCAACCAGTGGTCCTTGAGAGGGTTCCAGGTGGTCCCCAGGCTAAATGGTAGAAAGTTGGTCCAGATGTACTCTTTGACAGTGTGAACATTAAACCAAATGGACCCCTGCGGGTCCATTTGGTTTCATGTTTACACTCTCAAGAGTTAATATATTCATCATCTGAATCAGCCCAAGTCTACACAACTAGAGAAAGTAGAAGATTAAAGGTAGGGGAAGTGATTTCACTTTTGTCAGATATCACCCAAAAAATATTTTTTTTCTGTTAAAATGCTCTATTATAAGGTGTGGAAACCACATATGGAGTTTCCCCCTCCCCCACGTTAGCAGAGGAGCTAATAAAAGTTCCCCGGGTCACCACAATTCTCCTCCAATCAGGAGAGAGCAGCAGGTTCACATAGTGTAGCTACTGTTGGGGGCCCCTAGTGCACCAGGCTGGTACTACACCATGAATTTCAAATCACTTCCCCTACCTTTAATGGTCATTTATGATCTGTATGTTGTATCTGTTGTATGTTGTTGTATGCTGTATGTTTGTATGGCTGTTTTGTTTCCAAAATCCAGCCTGGAAATGTGGACAAAAGCAAACGTTTTGGGGTCTGTGGGGATAAAATGTCATCAAATGGTGGTCTGTGGCTCAAATGCTGAATAAATAGTGGGCCGTGGTTATAAGACCTGAATCGTAGCTTCTGCAGCTTGCTGTCGACGTTCTTTAGCACTAATGTCTTGGTGAAGTCCTTTCCTAGCTCCCAGTCGTCCCAGACCAGCTCTGGCCATGTCTCCACCCCCGAGAAGCACCTCCTCTGGCTGGATGCTCGCCGCTGGAGCAGCCCTGCTTCCCTGAGCTCACCTGGATGCTGAAAGAGCCGGCACTCAGTTAAAAAACAAACAAACAACCAAGTGGGTTGAGAGTCACAACTCTTGAAGCTATTCACAATGGGACAAAATGCTAGAGAAGACAGTGAAAGCACAACACACACACACACACACACACACACACACACACACACACACACACACACACACACACACACACACACACACACACACACAGACACAGACACAGACACACACACACACACACACACACACACACACACACACACACACACACACACACACACACCATTATTGTTTTTGTATCCCATGATTTGTTTTGTAATCCATTTCTCACCCGGTTCCAACTGCCCCCAGGTTGTAATCGTGGGTGCTACTCTACCTGGGGAGAGCCCCGAACTCAGCTCTATACTGCTACCTACATGACACGGACATACAGTAGTGCTTGGAAAAAGAACATGTTATTTCAACCAGTTCCTGGCCTCCATCAGGCAGCAGACTGTGTGTTTTTTGTGAGGGTACCTACCTACCCTAGGGGACACGGGGAAAACATACAAACTCCACACTCGTGCTGTTATCCCTGCCAGTTGGCCATCCAGGCCCACCATTAAGTAACCTAGGAGTAACACATAGCATGGTGTCCACTAGTCCCCTGAGGTGGAAATGGCAGAACTATCTGGCCATTAGCCATTCATCTTTCATCTTCTCGCATGGTTCCTTCCTTCTCAAACCATTAAGAGAAGGGCAGTCATATTACTGTTAGCATATGTTTACAGATAGACAGATAGTCACTAGGTGGTGCTAGAGCACCTCCCCTTTGACCAAATCTGGACAGCTAAGTGGCAATTTAAACGTTTTTCTACAATATTCATGTTTTGTTCATTTAAATGTGTTTTGTAATACATTATAATTTATGAGGCACCCAAACATTGAAAATATATGGCACCTACTTCACAACTCAACTGTGTGTGTGTGTGTGTGTGTGTGTGTGTGTGTGTGTGTGTGTGTGTGTGTGTGTGTGTGTGTGTGTGTGTGTGTGTGTGTGTGTGTGTGTGTGTGTGTGTGATCACATGATAATGACCAGGGGCGGATTGGCACATATTTTCCCACCGGGACAATTTAGCTGGTTAACCAGATGTAACTCTTTGAGAGCGTAAAAATGAAACCAAATGGACCCTTGCGGGTCCATTTGGTTTCATTTTTACACCCTCAAGAGTTAAAATATTCATCATGTGAATTAGCCCAACTTAGTCTACACAACTAGAGAATGTAGAAGATTAATGGTCATTTTGATCTGTATGTTCCAGGCGAGCATCTAGAGCATTCTAGTGCATTTTGGAAGTGCCACTAGTGCATTTTGGATCTTGTCCAGGCCACTAGGTGGCGCAGGCCACCGGGAAAACTTCCTGTACTCCAGATGGCCAATCCGCCCCTGTTAATGACAGTCATGTTTCAGGGCTAACATGGTACCGAATTGCAGTTTGACTTACTTTGGCATCTTGACCACGGGTCTTGGATGTCCATTGTGAGAGCAGGTTTGGAGGCTGAACCTCAGCCAACATACTGCATAAGGATCAGTTGCTTCAGCCGTTGCTGTAGCCCAGGGGTTTTCAACAGGTGGTCAGGGGACCACCAGTGGTCCTTGAGAAGGTTCCAGTTGGTCCCCAGGCTAAATGATGGAAAGTTGGTTAACCAGATGTAACTCTTAAGTTGAGAATGTAAAAATGAAACCAAATGGACCCTTGCGGGTCCATTTGGTTTCATTTTCACACTCTCAAGAGTTGACATATTCATCATCTGCATTAGCACCAATTAATTAATAGTCCAGGCAAAATAGATTTTCAAGTGGAATAAATTGTAACATGGGATTTTTCTCCACAGATCATTTCTTTGAGGTCTCCAGAACAACATATTAAAAGTCCCGAAAAATCCCAGTTGCGCAAATATGTTTAATTTCATAAAGTAATAGAATACATAGGCTCCAATGGAGTGATAGCCCCGCCCCCTCCTATACAAACCCATTATAACTTAAAACTCCATTTTAACCATGATGGATTATTCAAAAACAACCCATCTTTTTTCTGGTGACTGATATTGTCCTCCTAATACGTGAGAGGACCGTGGAATTTCATTCACAGGTTTCAGTTATTTTTAAAATATTGTTTTGGAAAATGTAGCTGCCTCCATATCTGGCTATGCCCACCCAAATGAATATTAAATAAATAAATAAATAAATGAAACCTGTAAATGAAATTCCACTGCCCTCTCACATATTAGGAGGACTATATCAGTCACCAGAAAAAGGTGAGGGCAGTGGAATTTCATTTACAGGTTTCATTTATTTATTTATTTTAATATTCATTTGGGTGGGCATAGCCAGATATGGAGGCAGCTACATTTTCCAAAACAATATTTTAAAAATAACTGAAACCTGTGAATGAAATTCCACGGTCCTCTCACGTATTAGGAGGACATTATCAGTCACCAGAAAAAAGATGGGTTGTTTTTGAATAATCCATCATGGTTAAAATGGAGTTTTAAGTTATAATGGGTTTGTATAGGAGGGGGCGGGGCTATCACTCCATTGGAGCCTATGTATTCTATTACTTTATGAAATTAAACATATTTGCGCAACTGGGATTTTTCGGGACTTTTAATATGTTGTTCTGGAGACCTCAAAGAAATGATCTGTGGAGAAAAATCCCATGTTACAATTTATTCCAATTTTAGGTAACCGTAAAACATGAGCTAAAATTACTGGCCTATAAGAAGTCCACACTGTTTTGTTGGCAAAATACAGCCTGGAATTGTGGACACAAACCAAAAGAAATCTTTAATTTTAGGTCTTTGGTGTGCAAATGTAATCAAATGGTGGTCCGTGGCTCAAATGCTGAATAAATGGGGGTCCCTGGAGTCAAAAAGGTTGAAAACCCCTGCTGTAGCCTTGTCTGTAGCCTACTAAGCTAAGTCTAAGTTACTTTCACCCAGAGCCTTGGAAATACAGAGTTACGCCAACTTCGTTCACTTCATGGGGCCAGGGCAATGGCGGCTCCTCTACATAGACTTCTATTGGATAGTGACAACGAATAGTGACAGCCGGAAGTTACCGAATGCATTGGAGCCTATGGGCTCGCGCGAGTACTAGAACCCACGTGACCAGACTATTTTCTGTCCCCTCAATGTCGCAACTCTGTCTATTTCTAAGGCTCTGCTTTCACCGTGACGACCGCCTGTGTGAAATGCTAACTCAGCTGCAGTAATTTTAGCTTAATTAAAAAAGACACATGATTGTGTAGACTGGCTAAACGAAATTACTGCATGGCAAGCTAATATAGTCACGTCACGAGAACTAACGCTTTTTTAAATGAAACTAAATTAATCTTTACCTTCTTACGGCGTTATGAAAATCACATCAACAACATTAGTATGTGTTTTAACATGTTGAAACAGTAGACTGCACATCCTGCTCTCGCTCAGGCACGAGAATGTCGCGCTTGCTGGTTTCCATGGCGACACAGTTGTTTTGCTGTGTCCCATGGCAATGACGGTGGCCGTAAAAGAACAAAGGGCTTAGCCGCTTAGTTGCGACTTTGAACGGTCCGAAACTTCATGCAGACGGAATAGGGACAAACTGCAGTTGGACTTGGAAATGTATTGTTTTTGTGGCGCGAATTAGAGCTACCCCGGTATTTTGTTTTGGTTGGGCATGTGTGAACCACGCTAGCTGTTCGGTCCAGGACTTAGTTATCCCCATTCTCCATACAATAGACGTCTATGTAAAAGAGCCACCATTGTACTGGCCCCATGAAGTGAAAGGAGTTTGTGTAACTGTCTGTACCATAAAACTAGCATAGCTCTGGTCCAGAGCTAAAACTAGCATATCAATAACTGCCAGTAGTGCTGAGGGAATGATTTAGTTTCACTCTCTGTCCATAGTAAAAACAAATACACAAACAAAAAAAACAAAAAAATACATTTTTGGAGCAATTAATTGATCCAAAAAAACAAACATGAACATTCAGAAAATTGTGAATGCATTTATTTTTGTTTTCTCCCCTTTTCCGCTCCACAAACAAGCCCATGAGAAACAATAAAGAATCATTGCCTGTTGTGTGAAATATATTAATATTACTAAAACTCTTTCAATTAAATAGCATTGACATTTGACAACAATACATGTGATAGAGGCAATGTACACAATACAGGGAAAACATCATGACATGTTCAAAGTAAGTTTTAAATAGTATAACAATATAAGTGCAGCCATTCCTATAACAAAAACATTATTGTGTTCACAATAAATTGGCAGTAAAAAAGGAATGGAAAGGAAGGAAAGGAGAGAAAAAAGGCTATAAATAGATTTCTGACTCAGGTAGTGATCCAATATTAAATGAATGCAATCACAAAAAAATATCCAACTACTTGAATATCCTACAATTCAATTATATTTCTGTTTTATCCCTCTGTCAACATGAACAATAAATGTTATGGAAATTCATATATTTACTAAATAACAATGACGTTGCAATTTCACAACACTTTGGATGACATATAAATGAATTTGAATCCCTCTATATTTATGAGTGATGTTTTTGCTGTTGTCTATAGTAACCAATATTATCCCTGAAATTATTGTTGTTTTTACATGGAAGGAAAATAATGCAGAAGACCCACATCAGAGGTGGGAAATAGTTTCAAGTATTTGTAACAAGATTTGCAAGCACTAGTAACAGTGCAACAAAGACACAGTCTGGCCCTCACACACCTGAGAAAAAATGAAACATTTTGGAGACGTTCTTGAAATAATTAAAGAATGTTATACTTCCAGGCTGCTTCCCTACTTTCTATTTAGCATGGCTCTCCAAGTTTTCAATTTAAATGACCCCCATAACACTGAGAATGTGCCAATGGAGCCACCGAATGGTCCCATTTGTACACTCTCAGGGCTCTATTATGAGTTTCTTAACGATCAGGTCTTATGACTTGAGTCGAAACTTGGAAAGCTGTTTGGCTGTTTTGAATGGCCAAGCACTGCAGCTTTGCCACACCTCCATGTTTTGACTTAAGTTCTAAGACCTGACATTTAAGAATATGGCCCACAGAGTTAACCCAAAAACAATATCACCCTGCACTCTGTTTGACCAGAATGGAACAGAAACATGCGTGAGTGGAGCGGACGCAAGTTAAGCGATCGGTGCGCGATCGGTGGTGGTCGTCCCCCAGGGCACTCTGATTGGTTGGTTGAGGGGTGATGTAATTGGGTGGTGTAATTGTGAGGTAAAAAAGAAACCGTTATAACTAAAGTCATGAGTATTAGCCCGCTCCGCTCATGCACAACTATAGGCCACGGCCTACTTGTGCACAAAGCGCAAGTATGCACTCTACCGAGTGCTGATCTAGTTAGTATCAGTGGTAACACCTGTATAGGAAGTATTAGGGAAGGGGCCCAGGTTCGTTTACAAAATGTTAGGCCTATGTGTGCATATATAGAGACCATTCCCTTTCAGAGTCAGGAGCCATAGTTTCCTGCTCTTCCTGCCATGTGCCTCAGAAACCCGACGGAGCCTAAAGACCCTGCCGCCCGCAACACCTCCACCCTCTCCTCCTCCTCCTCTATGTCCTCTCCTTCCAGCCCTTCCTCCTCCTCCTCCTCCTCTTCCTCCTCATCAGCACTGGAGCTGTGGGCCTCGTCCGCTCCAGGCTTGCCGCCGCCCGCATGCGCTGCCCCCGCTCCCGGGCTCTCTGTGGCGGTCTTCGGGGAGGAGGACGCTGTCTGCTCCTTGGCTTTGCGACTTCTCTTCCACTTCATCCGTCTGTTCTGAAACCAGATCTTGACCTGTTGTGTGCATGGACGTGTGTGCGTGTGTTTTAGGGAAAACAAAGCATGAGTCAAGTGAGGACTATAAGGGGATTATAAGGGGTCATGAAAAAATGTACAGATCTCTTGCCAATAAAGCCATTTGAAAATTGTATTTTAACCTATCCGTAATGGTCCAATATCATACCCAGTCCAATCACATACCCAATATGATGGGTATGATGGTGAATGATAGGCCTCAATATTAGTGAGTGTTTTTTTTCTCCAATGGAAATATTAAAAAATGGAGTCGTCTTGGGAACTATATATATTATTTGACATTCAATGTTCTTTTTGCACAAATGAGTCTTGACAAATGGGTGTCGTCTTATATTCGTAGACATTTGCTCGTATAGAATTCTACAGTATATATTAGCGGATTGATCCTGGCAATAATTGTGAAAGCAAATAGCATGACAACTATGAAAAAAAGGGTCTCTCTCTTACCTGAGTTTCTGTCAGCATGAGGGAGGTGGACACCTCGAAGCGTTTGGGTCTGGACAGGTACTTGTTGACTTTAAAGTGGTTTTCTAACTCCAGCAGCTGCTGGCTGGTGAAGGCCGTCCTGGGCCTTCGACACTTTCCCATCAGACCTGGCTGAGCCACTGAGGGGGGATGCACACATGGAGAGAAAGGATTAGATGAGGATTCACTAAAAATCATTTTGCCATGCACATTAACGTTTTGCCATGGCAACATTTTTTATATAAAATTAGGGCTGTTGAATGATTACATTTTTTAATCAGATTAATCATATCTTCAAAATGAATTTAATCATGATTAATCACCATTTTGATTTGATCATTTAAAAAAGAAACAGAATCTGGGGTGAAAAAAAGATCTGTTTATTTTTTAAAATATTTATCAAAATAGGTGATCTACAAGCCCCCAATACCTGTAGATACCTCAAGCAATACTCTATGGCTCTGGTTACAGGCACACACACAGCTATACTGTATGTATCCATAACACGGTGCTCTCAGTGGGTTGAGTCAGTGTGCAAATGTGTTAATTGCATAAAAAATTAAATCAGATTAATCAACAAAATTAATATAGTCCCATTAACTTGTTATTTTCAACAGCCTTAATATATATAATAAACATTATTTATATACCACCATTCAAGTCAAAATGTAGCACAAAGGGATATAAAAGCACAAAGAAACAGGAAAGCAAGCAAAACAACCAACATTAAAATGAAAACGAAAACAATAGCAAAACGCATACCGGTAAACAACAAACAACAACAACAAATAATAAAAACTAGCAAAAAGCAATAGAATGGATAAATAAGGGAATATAAGGGATGTGAGAAATAGCTATAAACTTTTTTCACATATAATTTAGATTGAAAATCAGAGATTTGTCCTGTTTGACTCTGAGGTATGGGGCACCATCTGCACTTGCACACCAAATGGATACATGTTAGCCCAGGTGAGGATTGTATTACAGTGTATCTATATATCTGTTGAGATGTGTGTTCATTTATTTATTTATTTATTTGTGATTTGTTTGTTGTTGTGCCTTTCAATTCACCACCAGTCTACTTGACACAACCTTGCCTCGATCTATCAACATTAAAGCGGGAAAGTTTTCGATTGATTGTTCTGTTTAGACGCCATAAAACTCTGCAGAGTTGCAACAACAACTGAGCACCAAGCATCTGCCAGAGGTATTTGTTGTGCCCAAACAGGGTTTGTATCTATGCCAACTTGCCCCCACAAATCGCCCTGTCTATTGCCCGACATCAGGTTTATTGCAAGTGACTGGTTTATGTGGGGACATGGTGCTATGATATTGCTTTCAATGGGGCTATAAAACCCTTACAATCCATTACCTTAATGAAAACACCATGAATGCTGGCCATTGATTTTATCGATGAAGAAGTGGGCCTATATCTATTCCAGGTGTTGTCTTATCCATTAATGTTGGCATTTCACTTTATTGGATATATCTGTCATCACGCATTATTATAGCAGTTTTGCACGATTTATAGGGAACTGTCACAAGCTAAGTTAATAAAATAAAGACGTGAATTACTTTACTGCATAACCTAATCTCAATAATAACCTAATCTATATTATGAAAATGGGTCCAGTGAAATCTGTGCAGCACTCATTCTGATGATGTGTCTTTTTGCACTGCCACTATCAAATGGGCTTATAAAAACGGTTCTAAAATACCTTGACAAAATAGGCTAGACTATACGTCAAAAGTTAATCAGTAAATAGGCCTACTAAATTGACTATGCATTTTACTAGACCTATGCGAAATTAACATTTGCCTTTAGCACCTGTTCAATTCTGTACTGTATTATATGCGAAATATCGAAATAGAAATAAAAATGCCATATATAAAATTATATATAGGCCTACATTTTGTCCAAATCGAATAGGCACCCAAAATAATTTAGGCGATTTATTTCCTGGGCTGATTCGAAGTTCTCAATGTTAAAACTATTAAAAAGTAAACTTGCCTTTTAATAGAATTAAGGAAGAATTAGGAAGCCTATTAATTAGGATAAAATACTGTGCGCGGCCTAAACCCTCAGTTTAATAGGCTGTTTGACAGATTCAGTGTTTGCTGAATTAAGTGCACTTGCACGATTTTTATGACATTTTAGCCCCACAGACTCTAAAACTAAAGATTTCTTTTGCTTTTGTCCACAATTCCAGGCTGGATTTCGGAAAAAACGGTAAACATATATATAAAAAAATGACCATTCTTCTACATTCTCTCGTTGTGTAGAGCTATTTCAGATGATGAATACATTTTTTACACTCTTGAGAGTGTAAAAATGAAAGTATGGTTAACCAACTTTCCATGGCTCTGAGAGCCTAAAATGAAACCAAATAGACCCTTAATGGCTCTGGTTAACCAACTTTCTATCATTAGCTGAGTGGGGACCACCTGGCATCCTCTCAAGGACCACTGGTAGTCCCCGGAGCCGGACCACCTGTTATAAACCCCTTGCTTTAGACAGCAATAAAAAAAACATAAAAGCGCTCACCGCCACCATAGTCACCGAGTCTGGGCATCATCATGCCGGCTCTGATCCACGGCTCCAGGGGGAAGGAGGATGCAGCCGCCTTCAAGTGCTCCGGGTAGGTCTGGGCCAACTGCGCGTACCCGGGGTAGAGGAAGGCTGGGTGCTGGGCTCCCAGGGCCGCCAGAGGATACATGGGGCTCCCGTACATTCCCGGGAAAGAAGCCCCTGCTTGGGGCGGCAGCGTGGTCTGGGAGAGGTTGAGGAAGGAGGAGGAGGAGGATTTGGGGAAGAAAGCTCCCGCTGTCTGGAACGGAGAAGAAGTGTTGCTGTTGCTGTTGGGAGTTCTTCTCCGAGGGGACGGAGACGGGCTGTCTGAGCCGCGGCACGACGCGGGACTGCCAGCCGGGCTGAGGCTGCGCGATCCCGGCGACGAGTTACCGTCTCTGTCGGTCCGCTGAGCCACGACGGCGTGGTGGTGCGCCAAGAGCGCATCGATGCGAAAGTTCTTAGATTTCTCCATGCCGGTGGTGGTGGTAGACGTAGACAGTATTTATTATTGCCGTGAAATTCTTGTTAAATGTCCTTTCTCGCAGAAATCGCAGCAAGCAGAGTTGTCAAAACTCCTTGAAAATGTAAGTTAGCCTATCTAATCAAAACACCATTGTGCTGAAACCTTCTTAACCACTGACAACTGAAGTGTTTCTCGTCTTATTCTCCCCTCTCTGTAGGCTACTACTGTGTAACTTGGGAACGGGCCTTTCTATCGCTCCACTGACATGCGTGTGCGTAAAATCTGCGTCGCGAAATGCAGCTTCGCCGAGACTGAAGTGCGCCTCACTCTCCTCAGGAAGGACTCTGATTGGCTGAAACTCTGCAGCGCATGAAAGGTCAGTTTACACGCGGACTGGACAGCTTTCTAATTAGCTAATTAGACCCTAAAAAACACTTGCTGACCCACCCCCTCCCTCACCAGCATCCGCAGGCGTCACTTCACTTCTATCAATATAGAACAGTGGTTCTCAAGTGGTCCTTTTTGATATCAGGGCAGGCCCACTGTTTATCCAATACGGGCCACGGACATTTTTAGCCCCACAGACCGCAAAACTAAAGTTTTCCTATGCCCGCAAAACCAAGTTGGATTTGGGAACCAAACAGTCAAACCTAGAGATCAAAATTGACTATTAATCTTCTACATTCTCTAGCTTTGGGCTAATTAAGAAGATGAGTATTTTAACTCTTTCTTGAGAGTGTAAAAATGAAACCGAATGCTCTCAAAGAGTTAACCAACTTTTCCATCATTTAGCCTGGGGACCACCTAAACCTCTCAAGGACTCACTGGTTGAAAACCACTGATATAGAAAGAAAGAAAGAAAGAAAGAAAGAAAGAAAGAAAGAAAGAAAGAAAGAAAGAAAGAAAGAAAGAAAGAAAGAAAGAAAGAAAGAAAGAAAGAAAGAAAGAAAGAAAGAAAGAAAGAAAGAAAGAAAGAAAGAAAGAAAGAAAGAAAGAAAGAAAGAAAGAAAGAAAGAAAGAAAGAAAGAAAGAAAGAAAGAAAGAAAGAAAGAAAGGATGGATGGATGGATGGATGGATGGATGGATGGATGGATGGATGGATGGATGGATGGATGGATGGATGGATGGATGGATGTTCAAACAATTAGGCCTATAATTAATCTCACTTTAGAGAACTGGCGAAAAAAAAACATAATTTACGACTGATGATCGTCACCATCATTTTATAACTAAATGTTCATTACACTTTATTGCCTGTTGTTGAGGTTGACAGTAACTCACCTCCTGTCTTTATCATCAATTACTGACATCATTACAGGGTATATCACCACACCATGGAACAGATAAGCATGCAGTAAAACACAGCCAATGCAAACCTAAAGCCAGGCACCCAAAAAGGGAAGCAACAGGGAAGTTATAGCAAAAAGCAAGGCTAAATGAACTATAATATAGTAACTGAAAGTAGGGTGACCAGATGTTCCTCTTTGCGTGGGACAGTCCCTCATTCCCCAAGACTTTTCAAACGTCCCACAAATTGAGACTCAAGTGTCCCACACAGGCATCAGTGTTCAAAAGTTGTATAGTGCCCTAATAGTTGGATTTCTGTCGTATCATATCCTGCTATCATATCCTGCTATGTTTTTTAAATAATCCCCCTCATGGTACCACTATATTTCCACACTCAGTCAAGAGAGGCCACATCTCATGCTGTCGTGTCAAAAATAGCCGATCTACTATCTCAAAACGCGTCACACTGCGACACGTTTTGAGATAGTAGATCGGCTATTTTTGACTTTTAGATCAGCTGTTTTTGCTATAGGTGAAATGAAATCCTGAAACATTTTTGGAATATTGACATCAATGTGTTAATAATTTGCTAACTACATTTTGCCCTGTTTCCACACTCGACTTGTCCCACACACGCAACACGTCTGTCCCTCAAATGAACAGGTTGGATCTGGTCACCCTAACTGAAAGTGGGACACATTTGTGACCCAGCACGACCGAGGTTGAGTCATTCAGGATTTCTCATTTTTGTTTTATCATGTCAGGTGAAAGCAGGGTATTATAATTTGACATATTGCCATGCCTTTGAGATATGTCCGAAAACAGCGAGTTAAGAAAACAAGCTTGAAAGGTCCACTTCTGTGGGATCTAACATTACATCTAGCTACACTTTTAAGCCTTGTATGCTCTCAAGAGTAAAAATATTCATAATTTGTATTAGCCCAAGTCTACACAACTACAGAGAATGCAGAAGATTAATGGTCATTTTGATCTGTATGTTTGCCCGTTTTGTTTCTGAAATCCACCCTGGAATTGTGGACAAAAGCAAAAGAAATCTTTAGTTTGGGGGGGTCTGTGGGGCTAAAGTGTCATTGTATGTTGGTCAGTAAGTGGCTCAAATGCGGTATAAATAGTGGGCCCTGGTGTGAAAAAGGTTGAAAACCACAGATTGATATAATATGTAGTAAAGCAGGGTAGAAGACCCTTCCAGGGGTCAAACTAGACTCTTTCCGTGTCTGGCTGTGGGTCTAACTAAGTGTTGATTATCTGTAAATGTGCTGCAGCAGAGCTGATAAGAGAGCAGGAGGCCTGGGAAAGATCTGCTCTCACCTCAAAGACAAACATCAACACCTGCTGAGCTACCCAGCACATAAACTGTCCCACTGTCTACACGCACCTGTGTGTGTGTGTGTGTGTGTGTGTGTGTGTGTGTGTGTGTGTGTGTGTGTGTGTGTGTGTGTGTGTGTGTGTGTGTGTGTGTGTGTGTGTGTGTGTGTGTGTGTGTGTGTGTGTGTGTGTGTGTGTGTGTGTGTGTGAGTGTGTGTGTGTGTGTGTGTGTGTGTGTGTGTGCGTGTGTGTGTGCGTGTGCGTGTTTATTGATCATGAGGGTAATTCAGATGTCATAGCAGCACCACAGTTGGCCCTGGTGCAAAACAGAGCAGAGATACAACATGGGCACAAAAAGCTATACTAAATTAGAAAAAAAAAAAAAAATAAATAAATAATGTGATATGAACAGAATTATTTAGATTTATTTACTAATCATTTGAAATTACTTATACATAAATTATATCCTGTGGTTAAATCTGGTTGTTCTGTCTTTAACACATCAACCACACACTGCACATACTGCACTTGAGTGACAGGACTTTTTGAATATAATATGCAATTTGTGTTTTCTGAGGAGGATATGTGCATGATATGCAACATACAAGTTAGTTATGAGGTCATATACTACCAATATACTGCGTGGGCAAAAACTACTTTCTGGCATTGACAGGCACAGCCCATGTACATCCAAACAGAAAAGTCCCATCTGATTGCACTAAACAATGTTAAACTCCACCCACTTTATACATGCAGAAATTGCACATACCATAAATTAACGTTTTGGTGTTAGAGTGTTGGAACAAGTGTTCGTACAGTATTTATTCTATTCATCAGTGGAAGCACTCACAGCAGCAGTGCCTCAGGCAGTAGGTAGAGTCACCGGATCGTATAACCGGCATGCAAGTTGCCGGTTCGAACCCGGGTTCCCCCAGAGTTAGTGTTGATGTGTCCCTGAGCAAGACACTTGCTCCCGATGTACTCAGTACCTTGCATGGTTTCTTCTGCCATTAGTGTGTGAATGGGTAAATGGGATCTATACTATCTGTAAAGCACCTTGGATAAAGGCGCTATATACATGCACCAATTACCTATTTTCTGACATCACAATGCAAACTAGGTTTTTATTTTATGTATTTATTGTTTTGCCAATTAGGCCTATTAGTGGGCCCTTGATCTCTCAGGGCCGACAAATTGAGATCATTCATTGTCCTATACAACCCATTGTTCTGCTCCTTCAGTACTTTCTCGGCAGCAGGCAGCAATTTAACTGCAAGGTAAACTCTGCCCCGACACAATCACAAAATAAAACAATTTCCATTGTTTAAACAAAGTAGTTTATGTCCTTCCTGTTTTTTGCCCTGGCCGTAATTAGGTCTATAAGCTCTATTCCCTTGTATTCCCCTGTCATTGATGCATAGCCAGGCCTCTGATGTGTAAAGTATTACAATAAAAAAAAAAACTCTATAATGGCTTTGGGTTGATGGCTGGTTGTAAAATGATTAACACTCTCTGATCTTTTGCATGCGGGTGTGTGTGTGTGGGGGGGGGGTCACACCATTTAATAAAGGTACAACCTCTCATCATTACATCAAAGTGGATTATTACATGAGATTACATGAGAGTTAATACAGAGATTAAGAACTAATTTATCAGGCGTTTAGCGTGTAGAGATATTAATGAACAAGTGCAGCACAATGAAAGTGATAGGACGTTTGGATGGTTAACATAGTCATATATTGTGATTTTATGGTGACTTGGCTAACACCTTAATAATCCTTTACAAAGAAGGCTCTGTGTTTAATTGCACTGCTATAACATTATTGGCGCGTATGAGCTGGCAGATTGCAGACAGGTTATCTATCTACCCATAAAAAGATAGGATTCATATCTTGGCACTTTGTACAGTTAATTATATACCGTGCAGGCGAGAACACAGGAAACATTGTCTCCTTTCCGCATAATTGTAAAAGCTAAATGAATCTGTTCAGGTCTAGCACAGAAGTACACCAATGGAAAAAGTTGAATAGTCCTTAGGGCAGGGGTGACCATACTTTGTGACTTGAGAGCTACTTTCAAAATGACCGACTCAACAAGATCTACACATAACAAAAAAAAAAAAAAAATCAATTTCAAGGCCCCCCAAGAACGTTTGTCTTTGAAATAGTGGTGATGGTGTTACTTACTGTTATAGTGTTACGGAATAATGCACTTATGATGAAAAATGGAGGGGAGAATTGGTTGGAAGGTTTTCTTGTATATGCAACTACTGACGTTTGAAAACAGTATTTGTTGTTTGGAGTTGACAGTTCATGATGTTGACTTTAGTCTCTTGCACACAAAGCTAACAACTTAGGACGTTTTTGCCCACAATTGGGAAAGTGAACTGGCAAAACTTTGGTCAAAATAACAGTTATTCTCCATTATCTAATTGTGTGGACTTTTGAAATTATGTAATTCAGTTGTTTAAATATAATTTTAACTCTTGAGAGCGGTAATTTTCGTCCCCGCTAAACCCTTTATCCTTAAACTACTTTACATATTTTACTGTTTTCAAAAATATATTTCCGAATACTTCAAATGGCCAGTCTATAATCTCACAACACACCAATGTAGATAGGCTACAGGTAGTTTGATTGATTCAAAAAGGTTTTTCAAAATAGCAAAAAAAAAAGGACGAAGTTATAGGGATAAGGGATTTAGCATGTAACGAAAATGGAGCCCCTTATGTTGGAGAGTTACATGGTGTTTCTGCACAGTAATTGCAAGTTTTAATTGCGACCCTATTTACTATGAAAACCTGCATATTCCATCTGTCCATCTGTTAGTTAGTCACCCCTTGCCTGTATAGAGCTGAGCAGTCCCGCCCCTTTCACCCGTGTTCCAGAAATAGAATCCTCATTCATTTTCCTCATAGACAACAAACAAACAAACACATTATCATGCAATATCTAATTAGCAAACGGCAGGAGGATATAACCTTGTCCCAAACCCAATGTGTGCGTTCATTGTCATGATTTGTCACGACCCGAGTTGACTGTTCGCGACGTAATCGTCTGTACTGTATATGGATCTTTTTTGATTAGTCTATGAGAAAAATGAATGGGGAGTCCATTTCTGGACCAAGAGGACGTCACTAGGAGAGCGGGACTGCATAGCTCTATATGGCCACACCTTGTGACATCACAACTCCATATATATGAACACGTTTTTTTTTTTTTTTTTTTTTTTTTTTTTTTTTCAAAAGATGAACCTTGGTATGTTAGATATACAGTAAGCTACATACCTTCACCCTTTTATTCTCACTGGCCTCAAAGCTCTTGTTTTTTCTCACTTAAGAAGCGCTTCTACAGGCGTAGAAGGCAAGTGACATCATCCCCGAATGTTATGCGGATAATACCTAGAGTGGCAAAAAAAAAAAAAAAACTTTTCTGGCATTGACATATATCCAATACACATATCCAATACAAGTACTATCTGAGTGCATTAAATGACATTAAACTAACTTTGAGTCATGTTGCCACTCGATTTGCCATTCCCTTGCATGCATGCATCATGCATGCATGTGCATAACCTCTATACTTGACGTGCACTATACTTTAATTGGCACCCACTTCAATTAGTAGGCTATACAATAGCTTCCCCTTTCCCCTCAGCTGTTTGTTTTGTCATTGTGCAAATAAAACAGGCCATCTTCCTGAGCAGCCTATACTCTGCTCCACACAACGAGTTGATCTCCTGAGAATAAGGAACTATCAGAGAGACACAGATGCTCTTGCCTGCACACACACACACACACACACACACGCACACGCACACGCACACACACACACACACACACACACACACACAGGGGTGGACTGACAGTCTGGCATACAGGGCATTTTCCCGGTGGGCCGACCCCCCCCGGGGGCCGTTAATGTCGTGTTTTAATTAAAAAAAAAAATCTGCACAAAACCGGCCCACAAATCAGTGCTGGCAGCCCTCTGTCCTCTTCAAATGAGACTGCCTATTGCAGGGTTTTTATAGTTAACTAAAACTAACTAACTAATTTTAGTTAGCCCGAGCCCCAGAGCCCCTTATGTCTTAAATTCTCATGGGGGCTCAGGCCCCGGAGCCCCCACAAAGATTCAGAGGGCCGCTCTGAGGGCCGCTCTGAGACAAAATTGCCCGGTATGTTTTGAGCTCCCAGTCCACCCCTGCACACACACACACACACACACACACACAGACACACGGCAAAAGAGGGGAGAAAAAGAAAGAAACAGGGCTATATCACAGAAATGACGCCTCTCCTCTCAGTCGTAAAGACACCATTCAGGCCTGCTTCCATTCATACACAAATGTAGTAGGCCTAAAGGTTAACCCTGTGGGTGAATCCCCCCCCCCCGCCCCCCCGCCCGTTAACACACACAGAGGTTACACCATACCACCAGTCCCCACCCAATATTGGAAGTGTAATTGAATGAGTGTACTGTGCTAAGTTGTAACTTCATGCCATTTGCAAAGGGGTCATTTGTGTACAAAACTATCTTCTCCGGTGCTTACACCAGGGGTGCCCACACTTTTTGACTTGAGAGCTACTTTCAAAATGACCGGCTCAACAAGATCTACACATCAAAAATGTGATTGTTCCATTACTGAAAATCCATTTCAAGGCCCCTAGAAAGTTTGAGCTTTGAAATAGTCGGTGATGGTGTTACTTATTGTTATAGTGTTTAAGAATAATGCACAGGCCAAACGTTGGTCAGAATAACAATTATTCTCCATTTTCTAATTGTGTGGAATCTTGAAAATTACATAATTCATATAAGGGTCCAAGTACTGGGGGGACTGTCGGTGATCTACCTACCTGCAAGGCCTGTGTGATCTACTGGTAGATCACGATCTACCTTTTGGGCACCCCTGGCTTACACAGTTTTATAATCTTGGGGCTCCATTTTCGTTACCGCTATACCCCTTATCCCTTAACTTCTTTGCCTTTTTAAACTATTAAAAAAAAACATTTCTCAGTAGTTCAAATGGCCAGTCTACTAGCTCACAACGTGTTAATAGATTGACATGTTGAAATAGTCCAAAAAAGTTTTTAAAAATAGTGAAAATGAAATAAGGGATATGGCATAAGGGGTTTAGCATGTAACGAAAATCTCACCCTTGGTGTGTGTGTGTTTACAGTAAGCAGTGTGAGGTAATCCTATCAGTTTTGTCTGTTGCAGAGTTGTGCAGTCATATGCCAGCGCTGCAGAGCACATATTAAACTACACAATCTGCTTACACAGTATAGGAGTGACAGAACGATTTCCAATAGGTAAATGGATGCTTTACAAATGCAATTATTTATAAATCATGTTATTTATATTTTGCCAAGGGGAATATCATTTGCCCTTATACCAGGCCTGAGACAAACTGGCAAGGAGAACAACAATGTTTTTAATATTTGATAAAGCCTAACTTTCATGGAAAAGTTACCTCCCCCAACAAGAGATAACAGGAACAACAAAGCCTTATTGTCCTCCTCCTGTCTGTTCTACTACTCTCGTAATGTGTCATCGGTCATTGCCTTATACTATTTATTGTCGCGCCTCAAGTCTTCTGTTGATCGGCCTGATGGAGCGCAGGGGAATAGAATACTTCCTGGTTGAGCAGGCGGGTGGCCATTCAGGGGTTGCAAAGTTCAAACTCGTTCAAAACGATGTGATTAATGACGGCCGTCCCAAGTGAGCCATCAACATAATGTGGAAGAAGAGGAAGCAGGGGAGAGAGGTGGGGAGGAGGTGCATGGTGGGATGGGAGGAGGAGGGTTTTTTTGGAGATTGGGTGATTACTACTCAGGGCTGGATCTAGAGGGGGGGCAGGGGTGGGCAGAGCCCAACCAAATGTGCACCCTTCTCACCAAATGAAAGGTAATATCAGTGGTTTTCATCAGTGGTTCGGGGACTACCAGTGGTTGAGAGCGCTACAGGTGGTCCCAGGCTAAATGGCGGAAAGTTGGTTAACCAGATGTACTGTAACTCTTTGAGAGCGTAAAAATGAAACCAAATGGACCCTTGCGGGTCATTTTTACACTCTCAAGAGTTAAAATAATCACGATGTGAATTAGCCCAAGTCTGAACAACTAGAGAATGTAGAAGATTAATGGTCATTCTGATCTGCATGTTTGACTTTTAAGTTTCCCAAATCCAGCCTGGAATTGTGGACAAAAGCAAAAGAAATCTTTAGTTTTGGGGTCTGTGGGGGCTAAAATGTCATCAAATGGTGTTCCTCCGTGGCTCAAATGCCGACTAAACAGTGGGCCCTGCCGCCCTGGTGTCAAAAAGGTTGAAAACCACTGCTTCATATGAAAAACCTTGGAGTTGCCCACCCTGCCATAACCATTCTTCCAGCCCACCCTAGTAGGACTGGCTAAATCCGACCCTGTTACTACTTAGCACAGAAAACAGATAGATGACAGCACAATGAGACAGGGGAGGGGAGTGGAGGACAGGAGTGAAGTAAAGGAGCGATGAGGCAAAGGGGAAGGAGCACCTCGCTAATTAGCCCCAGCACTGTTCTGTGAATGAGAGGAGGGGACAGACACACGTATGGCTGGCGGAGGACACAATGTGGGCAGTGACTGCACTTTGGGGACAGGGTGGATAATGGCGCTGGGAGAGGAGAGTCAAACATCTGTTGCTCCGTGGGAGATCTAGTCTGTGCGCTCTTGCGGCCGGCGTTCCCCTTAACAAGAGTTTTAAAAGCACTGCGTGCGGCTCCATACGCGTGGCACAAGGATGGAAAGTGCAAAATATGAGACTACAAGACTACATCCTTCCTAGGGAGCAAAAATGTGCCCAGCGAGTTTCAAGACAATCCGGCCATTACATTTCATAATATATTGTGTGTTAGGGGGGAAAGCAAAATCTAAATCAAAATCTATAAAAGTCAATGTTTTTTGGAGGTCTAATCTTAGATTAGACATTGATTAGACGTTGTTGGGTTTAGAGAGCATGAAGTTGTTTGGTTGTTTTGGGTCAACAGTTTTTGTAAGTTGTGCAAGTTGTGGGCAAGTTACTGGGGAAAAGCTACCCCCAGAAAATTGTAGGAAACTACACTACAAGTTACGGAAAAATGTAGTAGAATTGCTACAGGTATGTAGCTTAGCTACTTGTAACAAGTTACCTACCCACTGAGCAGCTTATAGTTGCAGTATAGTCATTATTCTCCAAACCAAATGGACTTGTAAAGGTCAAATATTTGTTTGTACACACATTTATACAGATCATTTTACGTTAAAAGGAACGTTACCACATCAGGAAAAGTATCACGAAAACTGTTTCAGATTTCAGGGTTAAAACTGAAACCAGCATTTTGTCCATTAACCCAAATACTTTTACAGATTTCAATAAGGCATCAGGGATGAAACTAAAACAGCCTCATCCCCACAGTCATTCATGTACTTTAATAGATTTCATTAAGTCTCAAATCATAAAGGTAATTAAGCTTAATAAGTAGAGGAGTTACACATTGCCTGCACCTGCCCAACGGCGATAAATTGAAATCTTAAAAAACGCTATTGAAATATTGCAGCTATATCCACGTAAGGGCTCTTAAGCCAATTAAGATGTATTTGAATGCATGAGGCCCGCTGCGCGGGCCTCACGCCTAGAGTCGGCGCCATTGCGACAGGTGACTTGCGCTCACACCAATTTGGAAAATATTAACTCAAGTATTTTAGTACGCTGTGCACACTGCATCTTTCATCATAGGCAACATAAGAGCAATTGTAATAGTAGTGCAGTGCTAACTAAAAGAATAGCCTACATAGAACAATACACAGCCAGTAGCATATTAAGACAGTAGACTAAATTGACCACGGTAACTACAGAAACAACCTATAGGAGTCATTTTATTTTTCTGCCATAGGATCAACATATGGGATCTAATAGGAAATGTACACATGGTCCATGTGGTCAAAAAGTAATGCTATAAATATATGTTCCATCAATGCTTATTGTACCCATGATAGTAGCCTATCCCTTGGTGCATGCGCAGTGTGACTCATGTGTCCAAACTCCATATAGTATACGCTTACTGACAACAGACCACATCATGAGTGGTGCACTGGTGTTTTGTATATATTCCTTTTCTTTTTCTTTTTATCCACATGATTTTGTAACCCATTCCACCCAGTGCTAATTATCTAATGTGATCCTGGGCTCTACATTGCTGCCGGAGGATGACGACAGGCTACTTTATCATTTGTATATAGTAGATAGATAATGGGTTTCTATAGAAAGGGGGTGGGGCAGCTAAAATGAACATCAAATGTCTAAATAATTAATAGAGTAACTTAAAAACTGTATGGGGTGTTCACATGAGCCTGAGTAGAGTGGCATAAAGTCCCTTTAAAAACAGTCAGGGGTGCCCACATCAGTGGCCAGATGAAATATCCTGTCTATGGAATCATTTTGAATAGGGCCGGCACTGGATGAAATACTGTACATACACGGCTAGAGTCCGCGCCGCTGTGGCAACAGGCGACAGGTAACGTGCGCTCAGTTCAATTTAGAAAATCGTGAGTAGTAGATTTTTTTGTACACTTTGCAGCACTGCATTTTGTCAAAGGCCAGTTAATCTTTGGACATAAGAGGAATTGTAGTAGTAGTGGATAACATGAAATTGTCCAAGTGATTATGAACATGAACAGGGAGGTTGGTAATGTAGCAGTAATGGGGAAAAATGGAATGTGGAGGAGGACAGTGGTAATATCTATAGTAAAAAAAAAAAAGTGGTAGTATCTATAGTAAAAGGTGTGTGCATAATAAACCATAACAAAGAATGATACATAGTAGCAACTGTTTGCACAGCAATGAATATTGGAAACACCAATATAAGGCAGAGGGCAGAGTGTCTGTGCAGGCCAAACATACAAATGTATATAAGTTGATGTACACAGTCACACACATCAATGTTGGCATCGTATACTATGTGTCCTGTAGTTGAGGGAGTTTCAGGGGATACCTGAATTTGTGATGGGACCGAAATGGGCCCTAGAACTAACAAATGGAAGCAAATGGACCCTATGGCCCTGGAGACGTGTTAGTGAAATTGCAGATTGGCTACAACGGATCCAAGTAGATTCCTTTTTGTGCACAGTTACAGCACCGTAAGGGTCCATGTTGTTCCAAAGTATCACAGCTGGTTGGGAGATTATAGCCTATTATGATTAGTGGTAATAGTAGTAGTAGTATTCCTATTATTATTATGCCGTTTGATTAATATATTGTCCCCACCAGCGGAGCCCCAATCAATGGCAGCAAAATTTGTTAGCATTTGTACACTGTCATGAAAAAAGAAAATGGGTGGAATTCCTCTTTAATGTTTACACGTCGTCAGAACGGGGATCCAAGTAGTATTACTTTTAGTGCAGTTACACCACCGTAAGGGTCCATTTTGTTACAAAGTATCACAGCTGGTTGGGAGATTATATTATTGTGATTAGTGGTAATAGTAGTAGTAGTTGTATTGATATTATTATCATGCCGTTCGATTCATGTCCCCACCAGCCGAGCGTCAATCAATCGCAACGAAATGTGGTTGCATTTGTAGCCTACACTCTCATAAAAAAGTGAAAATGGGTGGAATTGCCCTTTAATGTTTACACATCGTCAGAATTGGGACCGCCAACAGCGGGCCTACGGAGTTTATTCTCAGGCTGTGTGTGGATGTGTGTTCGAATGGAATAAGTGTATTGAAAGTGGGGAAGTTACCAAAGTAGCTGGGGCGATGCGTTGAGTAGACCCGAAACGATCGTAAGAGTGACCGTAGTGTTTAGAAATGACCGTGGTGAAGCAGTGTTGGGGGTGTAGCCTACATGGCATGGAGTTAGCGCAACTCTGTGTGTACGCAGGTCTGTGTGTATTGTAAGACTCTGGGCAAGGGGCATGTCGAATCAGAGTAGCGACATTGGGGGGCCAGAAACTGAGCGCCCGAGTGCTGTTCATTAATGCAACGTGAATAGGAGCCAAAGGGGCGATAAGCGCAGCGTTAATGCTGGATTGTCCGGCGCTATGAGCACGGCGCTTGAGACGGCTGGCTTCGGGGGTCCAATAAATAGAAAGTGACGACCGTTTTCTGCATGGCATGTTGTTAGTTCCAGAGAGTCATGTCGGGGTATTACCATTGTATCTTAAAGCACATTGTCTCTTGTCGCATCGACTGGCTCGCTCATGTTATGTGGGTGTGGCTGGTGCGGTGACGTCACAGTAGTTGGGTAGTTGTTGTTGTTTCTGGCCCATGTTAGTGGACGTGTGGGCCAAAACGGTGACGATTTTGACGTCACAGTAGTTGGGTCGTTGTTGTTAATATTTGATTGATTTTCATAAAAACGACGACTGTACAAAAAATATGACAGTTACATGGATGTAATATAGCCTATACTGTGTGGACATAGGTGCTGGAGGTGTTGTGCATAGTGAGATGTGTGCAAACATTGTAGTTTGTTAGGAGAAGCGTCACAAAGGCGAACGGATAAACGGGCGAGACGCTCTCCTATTATAGTAGCAAGATTTGTATGCAGCATTGGACAGGCATAACTACTTGAATATAATCTGATTTATTTTGTTTCTGTACCACCACCACCCTCCCCCTGTGTTTTTAAGCACCCAGACAGTAAACATGAAGCTATGATTGAGGACAGACACTTGAGTGATAACAACACCTATTCCTAATCAACTCGTCTGCCTCTCCTCTCCTCTCCTCTCCTCTCCTCTCCTCTCCTAATAATAATAATAATAATAACTTGGATTTATATAGCGCCTTTCAAGAAACCCAAGGCGCTTTACAGAAACAAACAAAATAAACAAACTAAATGCCAAAAGCCAGAGTAAACAAATGTCTCTTCAGAGCTGACTTAAATGAGTCCAGTGTTGGAGACTGGCGGATCTCCAGAGGGAGAGAATTCCACAGGGCTGGAGCAGCCACGCAGAAGGCTCTGTCACCGAGAGTTCGCCTTTTTGCGTGACGGATGGCGAGGAGTTCCTTGTCCGCAGACCTAAGGTTCCGCTCTGGGGTGTAGCCCTCGAGGAGGTCAGTCAAATATTGGGGGGCGAGAGTATGGAGGGATTTGTAGGTGAGCAGTAGGAGTTTGTAGTTGATGCGGAACTTAACTGGGAGCCAGTGGAGCCTTTTGAGAGTGGGGGTGATGTGCTGCCAGCGTTTGGTGCGGGTGAGGACTCTGGCAGCTGAATTCTGAACATATTGCAGGCGGTTGATGAGTTTGTTGGGGAGGCCGGACAGGACACCATTGCAATAATCCAGCCGGGAGGAAATGAAGGAGTGGATGAGGGTTTCAGCAACTGAGTCAGGGAGTGATGAGCGGAGTCTGGAGATGTTTTTGAGGTGGAAGAAGGCGGATTTGGTGACGGCTTTGATGTGGGATTGGAAGGAGAGGGTGGAGTCCAGGATGACCCCCAGGTTGCGTACCTCAGGGGATGGGGAGATGGAGCAGTCATCCACCTGGAGAAGAAAATGTCCAATTTTCTCCAATTGCACCTTGGGACCCATGACCATGAGCTCTGTCTTCTTGCTGTTGAGTTTGAGAAGGTTGGTGGTCATCCAGATTTTTATTTCATGAAGGCAGTGTACTATGGATTGTGGGGGGAGCAGAGTGGTTGGCGTAGTGCTGAGATACAGCTGTGTATCGTCAGCGTAGGAGTGAAAGGATAGTCCATGTTGGCGTATGATTTGGCCAAGCGGCAGCAGGTAGATGGAAAAGAGGATGGGACCGAGTACAGAGCCTTGTGGCACTCCATGGTTGACTGGGGCATGGTGGGAACTGGAACCATTGACTGAAACAAACTGTTGCCTGTTGGACAGGTATGAGTGAAACCAGGTGAGGACGGATCCGGTGAGTCCAAGGTGGGTAGAGAGGCGGTTGAGGAGGATGGAATGGGAGATGGTGTCAAAGGCTGCAGAAAGATCCAGCAGGATGAGGAGACTGATGTTGCCAAGGTCGGCTGCCATAAGGAGGTCGTTGGTTATTTTGACCAAGGCGGTCTCCGTGCTGTGGTGTGCTCTGTAGCCAGACTGGAGTGGTTCAAACAGTTGATGGTTGGTCATGTGCTGATGAAGCTGGGCGGCAACTACTCTTTCCAGAGTCTTGCTGAGGAACGGCAGATTGGAGATTGGCCGGTAGTTGGCAAGATCATCAGGGTCCAGGCCAGGCTTCTTGAGGATGGGTGTGACAGAGGCGGTTTTGAGACTCCTCTCCTCCTCTCCTCTCCTCTCCTCCTCTCCTCTCCTCTCCTCTCCTCTCCTCTCCTCTCCTCTCCTCTCCTCTCCTCCTCTCCTCTCCTCTCCTCTCCTCTCCTCTCCTCTCCTCTCCTCTCCTCTCCTCTCCTCTCCTCTCCTCTCCTCTCCTCTCCTCTCCTCTCCTCTCCTCTCCTCTCCTCTCCTCTCCTCTCCTCTCCTCTCCTCTCCTCTCCTCTCCTCTCCTCTCCTCTCCTCTCCTCTCCTCTCCTCTCCTCTCCTCTCCTCTCCTCTCCTCTCCTCTCCTCTCCTCTCCTCTCCTCTCCTCCCTCTCCTCTCCTCTCCTCTCCTCTCCTCTCCTCTCCTCTCCTCTCCTCTCCTCTCCTCTCCTCTCCTCTCCTCTCCTCTCCTCTCCTCTCCTCTCCTCTCTCTCTCCTCTCCTCTCCTCTCCTCTCCTCTCCTCTCCTCTCCTCTCCTCTCCTCTCCTCTCCTCTTCATCCCGTCTTTCTCTGACCATCAGGCCTGTATTTTTTTCCATCCAGGCCTCATCATTCTGTCTGTATCTCTCCATCCATCCCTCCACAGTGGAGGGAGAGAGAGAGACAACACATAAAATTTGACAGTTCAATTAGCCTTGTGGTTGGTCGACACTCCCACCATTTGTGTTTGCTGTGTTTTAATCAGAAGTATGCATGCGTGTTTGTGTGTCAGTGTGAGAGTGTGTGCGTGTCTGTGTGCGTGTGTCTGTGTGTGTGTGTGTGTGTGTGTGTGTGTGTGTGTGTGTGTGTGTGTGTGTGTGTGTGTGTCTGTCTGTGTGTTAGGACTGGAGAGGGTGAAGGGAGATTCATAATTCACTACTGTGTACCTCACCTGACCCCTCTCTACCTCTCCTCCCCTCGACCCGTTCATGTCCTTGTATCACTCCGGTGTGTCTGACAAGGTGAACCACATTGTTTTGGTTGTTTGGTTTGTCTAGATCAGTGGTTTTCAACCTTTTTGATACCCAGGGACTACTATTTATTCTGTATTTTAGCCATGGACCACTATTTGATGTTGATTTTAGTCTCTTGGGCCCAAAACCTTTTAGTTTTGGTTAGTGGTTAGTTAAGTTAGTGTCCACAATCTAGGAGATAACTGGCAAAACGTTCAAAATAACAATTCTTCTACATTTTCTAAATGCGTAGATTCTTGAAAATGAAGTATTTCAGATGTATGAATATAATTCAACTCTTGAGATTGTAAAATAAAACCAAATGGAGAACTGTGTTATACCTAACATATTTGAATACTGGGCACCGATTGGCCACCCCAATTTTCTGGAGTATGAATTGACGTAGTCCAGACCAATCTGCTGACAGGCAATTATTTTGCCAACTGCTGAATCGGTCTGGCTACAGCCAGGCTACTATTTTGTCCCGCTGTGTATTTGAGTTTTACATCCCTGAAAATAACATTTTGGCTAAAACGGGCAATCTACAATCTCACAAGATGCCTCAACCAAAGCCATTGTGAGCTCCTAATGGGATATTATTGGTGCGGAGGGAAAAGTATAGGCCCCTGGGATGGGGGACCCCCGGACCCCGTGCACCTAAGTAGGCGGATCTCATTTTATGCGGGTCAGTGTGTGTGTGTGCATTTGTGTGTGTCTGTGCTTGCACACACAGAAGAAACAAAAGCTTTTGTTTTTAGAGTGTGTCTTGCTCTGGGTTAACAGGGATATTAGCTTTGGTCTAATTGGTCGTTTTGACAGTAGAAGGGGCCGACAGGCTGAGAGGAGGGACTGTCATTGGTTGATTTATTTGTGGTGTCGTTGTGCCAAAGCACAAGGTTTCATTTCCCTAATTAGAATCTCCCTCCTCCTCCTCCTCCTCCTCCTCCTCCTCCTCCTCCTCCTCCTCCTCCTCCTCCTCCTCCTCCTCCTCCTCTGCTTCTCTCCTTTTCTCCTCCATCTTCTAGTTCACCTTCTGCCATCATCTCTAGTCCAGCTTGCCTCTCCTCTCCTTCTCCTAAAATCCATAGTGCTAATTTAATTCTGAGAGTGCACAAGTGGAACGAAATGGACCTGTGGGTCCATTTGTACACTCTCAATTAAATTAACACTGTATAGATTGCACTGGGTGTGAACCCTTCACATCTCATTCATTTAGTGGCAGTGATATCAAATTGATTGGTATTGGTAAAAATCCATCTCGTATTCGGAATGTCTTGGGACTTTTGCTACGGAAAGGACTTTTCAGACCTTTGGTTGACAGATAACTGTTTTCAAATATAACTTTATGACCGTTCTGTATTATTGTATTAGTGGTGTTGGATAGAAGTTAACCAGAAATGTGAACACACAATTGTACACATGAAAACACATCTAACATATCTATTAATCTATGAATTTACAGTATTAACCACATGGACCATGACCAGTGTCCCCCAGGATTATATGGTTGGTACACTTCCCGTTTTTTTTTTTTTTTTTTTTTTTTTTTTAACTCTATACAGTCTACATCAGGGGGTTTCAACCTTTTTCATACCAGGGTCCACTATTTATTCTGCATTTTAACCATGGACCACCAGTTGATGTTGAGTTTAGTCTCTCGGACCCAAAACTAAGGATTTTTCTTGAACATCAAGTGATTCAAATGTTTAAATATGATTTAACTCTTGAGAGCGTAAAATGATGCCGAATTGACAAATCTCAAGAGTTATAGATCAATGCGGGTCCATTTGGTTACCAACTATCCAGCATTTGCTGGACCCCCATGAAAACAAGATGGTTCATCTCATTGGGGATATCCTTTGCTCAATAAAGGTTAGCTGGGGACCACCTGGAAACCTTTCAGGGACCACTGGTGGTCCCCGGACCACTGGTTGAAAACCACTGGTCTACACCAAATATATTTGCTGAAAATAGGCCATCTATTGACCACGCTCAGCATATTACATTGCGCTATGAGCCTGCAGATCTGCTATTTTCCCTGAATGGGTTTGTTCCAGTATAGGGACAGAGGGGTTTCGGTTAAAGGGGAATTCCACCCATTTTCTTTTTCTTTTTTTTCCTGAGAGTGTACAAATCCAACCAAATGAACTCTAACGGGTTCATTTGGTTCCATTTGTACGCTCTCAGAAAAAAAGAAGCGTCTAAAGAAATCCATTAACATGGTGAAAATACATCTTGATGATGTCATCAAGATGTTTCACCATGTTAGTGGTTTTCTTCAGACCTCCATTTCTTGGGAACACAGAATGGAGGAACTTTTTTATCATGTCCACCCAGCAACTCTAGGGTATACTAATGGCATATTAGAACGTTGAAAATGGGTGGACTTCCCCTTTAAGTTGCTTGTACAACTACCCTATCAAGCCAGTTAATGAGTACCTAATGATGTGTGTGTGCAGCAATTTGCTTATCCATTATCTGGCCTCACAGCTGCATCAGTTCACACATGCACAGACATATCTACACTGTATGCATGCCAGGTCTGCATGGAAGTATTACACACACATAAATAATACAAAATGCTGGCACAACAAGAAGTTAAAAAGGGACATTTCGCCATTTTTGCAAAAATAATGTGTTAATGACATTTAAAATATTTAGGGTCTTTATAGGTATAATAATATATGTGGTTTTAGATATTTTAGATTTCAGCAGTGAGCCCCAGTGTCTCTGATGTCATTGACGCTCACTCCTGGACTACAATTCCCATAATGCCCCATATATCCTCATCTATTGGGGTAGGGCTGTCTTGACTGACACAATATGTAGTCCTATGATAAAGAGAGAGGATAAAGCACGGGGGTGTGTCGCAGGCTGGTTCCGGAGGTTTGCACATGCTCAGTGTAAACAGGAACTGCTATGGTGGAATGTACCAGCAGAGGCGCTAGATAGAAATCCCATAACTTGTGATGTAAATAATGAGATCCAGGGTAGTTGTGAATTAAACAGCATCACTCTTCCCTTTTCAAACATTTTATATCATCCACAGCACTTGAATAAACAGTATGCACGTTTCTTTGTCATTTCACAAAAATACAAGTTGAACACATGTAGGCTACTGCAATCAAAGCAAGTATCAACAATATGGAAAATCTACAAAAGAAAAATATACAAAACATTTCCATGTAGGGCATTTGCCCTTGTCTTTCAGTCTGTTATAAACAGCTTTTTCCCTCCACACAGTAGTTAAATTGACATAATGTTTAAACTAAAGACAGAAGCATTATAGTATTCTCTTTTTATATATATTTTTTTATTATTTCAGTTCAGGGTCAGTAACTCTAGCGCCTCTGCTGAAACATTCCACCATAGCAGTTCCTGTTTACACTGAGCATGTGCAAACCTCCGGAACCAGCCTGCGCCACGCCCCCGTGCTTTATCCTCTCTCTTTATCATAGATGTAGTCCAGGAACTAGTGTTGATGACATCAATGACACTGGGCTCACTGCTAACATCTAAAACCATGTACAACGTATTACACACATAAAGACTGCTAGGAAAGTGCTCTAAATCTTCTAAATAACATTAACATATATTATTTTGCAAAAAATAGAGAAATGTCCCTTTAATAGATGGACAAGTTACATGGATGAAGTAAAAATGAGTCTCGTATGGGAAAAAAAATATATATATGAACTCTTGAAAGTGGCACCTTTCATATGAAAGAATAACGTTAATATAAGATCCATAGCATTTCCTTGTAAAGTGAAACATTTATAAAAACATATATCATTTTGTGATTTAGAAGAATTATACTCGATTCGATGACCTTATCCTTGAATTTTGCAACCTTGCTCTAATGCACAACAAGCAGCCTGAAATATGGTCTCTTTCCAACATCATCCCGGTGCCTAAATCTGGAGACCTGTCAAAGCCAGACAACTACCGAGGCATCAGCCTGACATGTATCATTGCAAAAGTTTTCAACAGAATGGTACTAAACAGGTTGAGGCACGCCATCGACCCTCACCTGAGGCAGAACCAGAATGGCTTTAGAGAGGGAAGGACTACCATAGCCCAGATACTGGCACTAAGGAGACTAATTGAAGAGGTGAAGAAGGATAACCTGACAGCTGTACTCTGCTTCATCGATTTCAAAAAAGCATTTGACTCGATCCACAGAGGAACAATGGTGAAGATCCTTGAGGCCTACGGAGTACCTCCCAACCTTCTCCGGGCGGTAGCGACCATGTACGCAGGAACAAGGGCCAAGGTGGTGACCCCAGATGGTAACAGCGAGGAGTTTGACATCAGGGCTGGTGTAATGCAAGGGGACACCCTGGCCCCCTTTCTCTTCATCATAGTTCTAGACTATGCTCTCAGGGTTGCCATCAGTGGACGAGAGCAGGAGCTAGGCTTCACCCTAGCACCAAGGAAGTCGAGAAGACACCCCAAGGTAGTCCTGACTGATCTGGATTATGCGGATGACATCAGCCTGCTCTCTGACAACTTGCAGCAGGCACAGGAGCTCCTGACCAGTGTGGAGTCTGAGTGCGCTAAGGTGGGCCTCAGGTTGAACGCCAAAAAGACTGAGGTCATCACCTATAACATCCCATCAGAGCATCCACCTCTAACAACAGCAGGAGGAGCTGCACTGAAGGAAGTCACAGACTTCAAGTACCTAGGCTCATGGGTCAACTCAACTGAGCAGGACCTAAAAGTGAGGAAGGCACTTGCCTGGAGGGCCCTGAACGGCATGTCCAGTGTGTGGAACTCGAACCTCCCCCGACAAATCAAACTCAGCTTCTTCTATGCAACGGTGGAATCTGTTCTCCTATATGGCAGCGAATGCTGGACCCTGAAGCCAACTCTGCAGAAGTTTCTGGATGGGTGCTACACCAGAATGTTGCGTGTAGTACTCAACTTCAGCAGGAACGAGCATGTTACCAACAATACACTGTATGAGGGAATTCCAAAAGTGAGCCAGAAAGTAGCAGCCAGGAGAATGAGACTGGCAGGACACTGTCAAAGGCATCAAGAACTGCCGGCCAGCAGACTAGTGCTGTGGGAACCAACGCATGGGCACCGATCACGAGGACGTCCCACACTAACATATGTGGATGTACTCAAGATGGACGCAGGAGCACAGAGCACCAGTGAGCTGGCTGGATGTATGGAGGACCGAGACGACTGGAAGCGACGATGGAGGGCTCGTCTGAGGACGACCTAGAGAGATACTGTATATGACATTCAAAAAGATGTGAGATCCATTGTATTTTTTTGTTAAGTGAAACATATATAACTTTGCAACTTATAAGAATAATATATGACAAGACCTATCTGCAAAACAGATCTAGGTCTATAACAGGGGTTTTCAACAGGTGGTCCGGGGACCACCAGTGGTCCCTGAGAGGGTTGCAGGTGGTCCCCAGCTAAATTGCTTAACCAGATGTAACTCTTGAGAGTGAATTAGTCCAAGTCTACACAACTAGAAGAGTAATGGTCATGGACAGAAGCAAAATAAATCTTTAGCTTTGGGGTCTGTGGGGCTAAAATGTCCTCAAGTGGTGGTCCGTGGCTCAAATGCTGGATAAATGGTGGGGCCTGGGATCAAAAAGGTTGAAAACCCCTGGTCTATAAGATCCATAATATTTTCCTTCTAAAGTGGCTTGTATGAAAGGTGCCACTTTCAAGAGTTTGCATATAAAGTGTTTTCCATATGGGCTGCCAATTAAAATAGTTTAATATTTATGTGCATGGAATGTAAAAGTCACTTTGTGTATGTGGTCACAGCTATCCACAGATGGTACAGCAGACGTTCCACTCTGTGTGTGTGTGTGCGTGTGTGTGTGTGTGTGTGTGTGTGTGTGCGTGTGTGTGTGTGTCTCCTCTCCTCTCCTCTCCACTCCCCTCCACTCTTCCTATTGACGTGATAATAGCTCCAAAGTGATGAAGCCATTGAGTGCGCTGCATGGTGACATGAGGGTGAGAGGGGACACCAACTCTCTGCCACCCAGAAACGGTCATTAATCAGAGGGTGCATGTCCCCATCATTCCCTATAGACCAGGGGTTTTCAACCTTTTTGACTCCAGGGACCACCATTTATTCAGCATTTGAGCCTGCACGGACCACCATTTGAGAACATTTTAGCTCCACAGACCCCCAAAAGTAAAGATTAATTTTGCTTTTGTCCATCTTCTAGTTGTGTAGACTTGGGGCTAATTCAGATGATGAATATTTTAACTCTTGAGAGGGTAAAAATGAAACCAAATGGACCCGCAAGGGTCCATTTGGTTTCATTTCTACGTTCTCAAGAGTTACGTCTGGTTAACCAAAACTTAGCTGGGGACCACATGGAACCCTCTCAGGGACCACTGGTGGTGGACCACCTGTTGAAAACCCCTGCTATAGACTGCCAGTGTAATACTTCGTTACTTCCATTTTCGTTACATGCTAAACTCCTTATCCCAAACCTCCTATCGCTTTTTTTTTTTTTTTTTTTTTTTTTTTTTTTTTACTATTTTTAAAAACCTTTGGAAATAGTTCAATGCATGACACGTCACTCATGAGCATGTAGACTGCCCATTTGAACTATTGAAAAATGTTTTTTTTTTTTAATAGGCCTAGTTTAAAAAGGCAAAGAAGTTACGGAATAAGGGGTTTAGCGGTGACGAAAATCTAGGCCATGGGCTCCATTTTCGTCGCTAAACACTTTATGTAAAAAACTCTTTGCTTTCACTATTTTGCAAAACAATTTTGAATAGTTCAACTAGCCAGTCTACACATTGGCATATTGTGAGCTTGTGTTTACCTATTAAAATGTCCGCTCTTGTTTTGTTGGCAATTGGTGCTGATGTTCTGATGACATGTGCAAACTAGGGATATTAGTTAGTATGCCAGACATTGTAGGAGCTATAGTGCCCCTCAATAAACAAAATAAGAAACAAATAATCAAACTAATAAAAGGTACAACTATAAAAATTATATCCAGCAACAATTTTTAGTTAAGAGCTATTGACAGGCTTGTAAGAAATTGTATTCTTCCACCATAATAATGGATCATTTCACAAAGGTAAAGTAATAGAGCCACCCCTTTGCAGATTGGGCAGGCAGTATAATCTGCACACTGACCTCCAAAATGAAACATTCACCTCTATTGACACCTCTATAAGTTGAACAAAATAAATGAGTTCCCCTTAAATGATAGATGTGCATATGTAGCATGCTCTGAACGTGTGCTTTTATTTAAATGACTGCATAGATTTATGCAGGAGTAAATCACTACAACGGTGGGCAATGTGTCGACACACACGTGAACATCCATAACCCCTCACCTCAATAACAAAATCAGCCTTAACACCACCGCCATGGCTCAATACCGTCAATACAATCAACTAATGCTTATAGCCTATACACACCAAGTTACGACAAAGTATGAATCAGGCATAAAAAGCTGGGTTTAAACACGTACTCTGTGTTGATTATTAATTTGAGAAAAAAACATTTTTGTGGCTTTTGTTTCTCACTCTATTCAGTCTGTGCTGTTAAAAGCCTGTTGCCATTTACAAAAATGAATTGTTTCTAAAATGAACACTAGAGGTTTTAATCAATCAGGGGTGTTAATTGCCAGTGTCACTATTATCAGTATTAAAATGACTGTATGTTTTGGTCAAAAGGGTGGTTTTGCTATAGGTATAAAAAGAGAAAAACATGTAAATTTTGACTCATTATTAATATTTTTTGTCATCACTTCAGGTCTTACTTGATTGTGTGTGTGAGGTCTCTCTCCTGGTTGGATAAAATTGTTGTCCCAACCTGAAAAATGCATTTTCTGTTAGTATTTAACACTGTAGTAATTTAACACTTACCATACCTTTAATTTACCTGCATGGTTAAAAATTCTGCCTTTTCACAGAGTGCTAGAGCAGATGATGATGTGTCCATCACTTCCAAGTATTCAAGGAATACAATTGGATTGTTTGAGTGCCATGGAACTAATATCGCTATGTAGTGTAGTAGACTGTTGCCATGGGGGAAGTTTCCATGTGGCACAAATACATGGACAGCTGATGTGTGGCATTTAATTTGTGACCCATTTCAGGAGGCCTAATCATATTAAAGTATAAGAAACAATTCAATGTTTACAGAGAGAGGAACAGATGACAGTCAATATCTTTATTTGGAACAGACTAGAGCAATCCAAATAAAGAAGAAAGTGTCTACAACACTTGAAAGTATGTAATTTTTGAAGTGAAAGGCCCCCCATGCATAAGCTTGCTTTGACTGCCCTCTGGTGGCTGTGCCATTGTACTACAGACCCTCGATAGGTTGCATTATTTGGAACCTAGACAGATTAAAAATGTGTTTCTTTTTCTTCTATTTTGCTTGTACAAAATTAATTTCCAATTTTTACAAGGGCAACAAGGCATAACGTATATTGTAAACAAACACAACGTACCATTAGGTCTGTTGTCATTGAAGGTGGAGAGATTTTACAGCCCTTCCAACAGACGCGTTAGGTCATGGGACCACACCTCCAGGGAGCATGGATGTACTCAACCAGTTTTACGGCATTCCACCATAGATATATGCATTCCACGCCCCCATTACATTTTGCGATACTCGAGTGCAGGTGGAAATTCTGGCCTAAGGGTGGTGCTAGAGGAGAGGCCATGGGGTCACCAGAATCAGCAGTGTTTATCCTCCAGGGAGCTGTAAAGTTCACAGAAATTCCATGACAAACCTGTCTGAAGTTGGCTCTGGGGCCCAAAGTGTTAACAGATGGATAGACAGTCCAAACATGGATGGCAGATCGAGCTGATCTGATCTCAGCAACGTGTCGTCATCCTCGGCCCCTCCCCCTACCGCCCCTCCACTGCCGTGCTACGTCACATCATTGGGAGCCACGCCCACGCCGAAAGGTTGACTCCCACTTCTAGCCCTAGTCAAAAATATATAGTCATCCTATAGGATTCCTCCTATCAGATTTTGGAACAAATCCTATTGGATTTCTAAAAAGGAATCCAATAGTATTCCAATAGAATCCTATAGGATTTTCTCAAAAATCCTATAGGAAAATCATATTGTCTTATCGGATTCTTATAGGAATCCTATTGGATTCCTATTGGAAATCCAATAGTATTTGTTCCAAAATCTGACAGGACCTTTCTATTGGAATCCTAGAGGATTTTTAAACTAGGGACACAAATTAATCCAGGCTTTCAGTTTCCATGCATGAAAATGAAAGCCTGGGTGTCCAGGCTAATGTGACCCTTACAGGTGTATTTGGTCTCATTGTATGTTGCCAAGAGTTAAAATATTGTTAAACATCTGCATTACTTAATTCAAAAGAAGAATTGTTAATTTTATCCACCTCCTATGGTACCAACATCAATACAGCATGGAATTGCAGATTTATTTAACAAGTTAACACAATATGTACACTTTTGGGTTAACACGGTATTTGGTTGGGAAAAAAGTAGGTATGTTTGGAGAAGTTGTTGTATAATCATAAGACTGGTAGTTGCTTTTCTTTTAGGGATTAAAAAACAGAAATGTAAAAATAATGTAAGTGGAAGATTCACTTTCAGGTGGCAGAACAAAAAAAAGACTATATAGAATGAAAAACATTTTAAATGAAATTTATTGAGCCACAACACAGAGCTCAAAGTCATAAAAAATGATTACTGTACAACAGTTAAGCCTTTGCATGAAACAAATGGTGAATACAAATCATATCAAAGGCTTATACAACACCTCAGTCTCACTGGCACAGTAATTGATTTCAAACATATTGAGTTTGTTTTTGTTATTATTAAAGGAACATAAAATCTTAACTGTAACATCAAAACAAAAAAAAGATTGAAAAATTCAATCGTTCTCCTGAAAACAATAACTCGCAAACGAATTTCAAGTCCAATATTCTAATACTCCTCTCCTTCCTCCTCGTCTTCGAAGGAGTCAATGCCCACCTCTTCATAATCCTTCTCCAGGGCAGCCATGTCTTCTCTGGCCTCAGAGAACTCTCCCTCCTCCATGCCCTCTCCAACATACCAGTGGACGAAGGCTCTCTTGGCATACATGAGGTCAAACTTGTGGTCGAGACGAGCCCAGGCCTCAGCGATGGCTGTGGTGTTGCTCAGCATGCACACAGCCCTCTGGACCTTGGCCAGGTCTCCTCCAGGAACCACCGTGGGAGGCTGGTAGTTGATGCCCACCTTGAAGCCTGTGGGACACCAGTCTACGAACTGGATGGTGCGTTTGGTCTTGATGGCGCCGATGGCCACGTTGACGTCTTTGGGCACCACGTCTCCACGGTACAGCAGGCAGCAGGCCATGTATTTGCCATGACGAGGATCACACTTCACCATCTGGTTGGAGGGCTCGAAGCAGGCGTTGGTGATCTCGGCAACCGACAGCTGCTCGTGATAGGCCTTCTCGGCAGAGATTACAGGGGCGTACGTAGCGAGGGGGAAGTGGATACGAGGGTATGGCACCAAGTTGGTCTGGAACTCTGTCAGGTCGACGTTCAGGGCTCCGTCAAAGCGAAGGGAGGCAGTGATCGACGACACTATTTGGCTGATGAGGCGATTAAGGTTGGTGTAAGACGGACGCTCAATGTCCAGGTTCCTGCGGCAGATGTCGTAGATGGCCTCGTTGTCGACCATGAAGGCGCAGTCGGAGTGCTCCAGGGTGGTGTGGGTGGTCAGGATGGAGTTGTAGGGCTCCACTACAGCTGTGGACACCTGGGGAGCTGGGTAGATGGCAAACTCAAGTTTGGACTTCTTGCCAAAGTCAACCGACAGGCGCTCCATCAGCAGGGAAGTGAAACCTGAGCCGGTGCCGCCACCAAAAGAATGGAAAACCAGGAAGCCTTGCAGACCGGTGCACTGATCCGCCTTAGGAGGCACAGAAACATGAGGAAAGATCAATAAATTGATTGATATCTTACTTTTTTGTCTGTGGTACATTGGTCACTAGAAAACAAATATACCTGTAAAAACATACCCCATGAATTATGATAGAATAGGGGAGCTAATTCTACCCAATGCTTGCTCACCAGTTTGCGGATTCTGTCCAGGACAGAGTCGATGATCTCCTTGCCAATGGTGTAGTGTCCGCGGGCGTAGTTGTTGGCTGCATCTTCCTTTCCTGAGATCAGCTGCTCAGGGTGGAATAGCTGGCGATACATTCCGGTACGCACCTCATCTGGAAAATTGAAAATAAAATCAATTGAGTACCGGTATGGTAAATGTTGAGAAACACAATCAATGGGTTGATTACCAACAATCTCAAACACTATCACACCATATGGATGTAAAGTCAGTACTGCTCATGGAAGGTAGGTTGTGGCCTAAAATATAAACTTGCATATCCTTGAAAATATATGAAATAGGTGATCTATATGCTTGCAATGCATTACACATACATAATCAATAACATGAGTCGTCAGGCGAATAATTTCCTCGAACTTTTGAGCTCATTACAAATAATTACAACAATGAACAGCAGTGGTTTCCAAAGTCGGGTATGGGGCCCCCAGAGGTCCTCCAGGGGTTTGCTAGCTAAATGACAGTTTGGACCCAAATGGACTCTTATGGGTCTTTAACTCTGAGAGTGTACAAATGGCCCCAACGCGTGTCCATAATGCATGTCAAAGTAAGGGGACCTTGAAATTAAACGAGTTGAGACTGCTAGAGACAAAATAAATCTCTCAAATGGTTTGCAGGCAGAATTAGTGACAATAAAGAGGGGGGCCCTTGCCATGAAAAAGTTGTTGAACCACTGACATACTGTACAGATTGTACAACACAAGGACAGTTGGGAGAAAGGTAACTGACCAATGACGGTGGGTTCGAGGTCCACAAAGATAGCCCTGGGGACATATTTCCCAGTTCCAGTGGCGCTGAAGAAGGTGGTGAAGGAGTCGTCGTGGCCTCCGGCGGGCTGTGCGGTGGGCATCTGGCCGTCGGGCTGGATGCCGTGCTCCAGACAGTACAGCTCCCAGCAGGTGTTACCCATCTGGACGCCAGCCTGGCCCACGTGGACAGAGATACACTCACGCTGGGAGAGGAGGAGAGAGAAGGGAGGTACAGTAGTTGAGTGACGGGTGGAGGAGGTTCAGAGAGAGAACAGCAGGGTTGGGGGAAGATATGTTGGCTACCATTGGCTCGTGATTGCAAACAAAGCGCAAACAAACATACCGTACATACCAAGTTTTCCACATTCCATGTTTTTAATACTTAAGGGACCACGTCACCACTCACTCATTTTTTCGACTCAGTCTGTGTCTTACAGGAGGGCTGTGGGTGGTTCTTAAACTTGTCCTCCAGTGACATATTATTTGGCAGATTGTTTTTGAAAAAGTATTCATATTTTTATTGTCGGAATTTAATGATGGCTGCTATTTTTTGCATTGCAATTTGCATTTTCAGGAATAGAAAGCCTGCAGTTTCTATTAGCCTGGAATCCCCCTCGATGATGTCACTGGGGGACAGGTTTCTGAACTGTCCACAGCCCTCCTGTGAGACACAGACCGAGTAGGGGAAAAAAAATTAGCGTGGTTTTATCATGTACATTAGTGAGGACCAATTATATGGGGATGCATTGGAAAGTGGTAAAGTGGTCCTATAATACATTGTACTATATACTGTATAATATGCAATAAGATTATTGCATTTAGATAATTATATAATGCAGCCAGTCCCAGGTGTTTACACAGATGACTACCACAGGGTGGAAGCAGAGAGTTTGGAAGAGAGAATATCTACAGTGAGAGAAGTCAAAGCTCAAAGGCTGCTGCTGTTTTACTGGTTCCTATTTGACAAGTGTGCTATGAGAGCTGAATGGAGAAGTCAGAATGCATAGAGCAGAATGTCATGTTCTATATTAAACCAGCCTGATCAAATACATGTAAAAAAAAAAAAAAAAAAAGTGAGAGAGAGAGACATGTCAGCAGCTTCACTGAGAAATGAAACTGCATAGAGCATAAACAAAGAATAGGTTGGCATGCATGCAACAGACTTTCTGTGATAAAGTGTTTAAATTATAGCTCCCCCATACAAAACCAATTAACAAAAAGTGCACTATGGAGTATGGACTGATAAAATAAATAATGAATCACATTCTGATAAAATAAGTTAATAATTTAAATGCATGTATGTATGTATGGTCAATTAAGTATAGGGATTACATTGCTAGGGCCTTTCTACATTTTTTCATTATTTCATTCAGTCGTTTAAATACTTCCTCTTAATGTTTCGTATATAAAGCTAAACTGTGCTATACAAATAAACTTGCCTCGCCTACAGTGTGAGATTCCTATTAATGTTGGTTTTAACCTCTCCCTCTACACAAGCAGACATGCATGTCTGACGTGAATTGACTGATGCAGAATGTGAGCAAACAGGTTTGGAGAAGCCAGTGTGTACATATACAACAGTTAGAATCTGTTTTCTTACACACTCTCGCTTCCGATATCATATCACTCGTCTGTTCAATCTTCTTTAAAATCACGGTTGAATGAATGCATAAACAAATGAAGGTTAGAAACGATGCAATGTCCAAAAAGTCAATTATAGCTGCTACACTATGAGCCAAACTTGGGCTAAAATTATGAAGGCTATATGCAGAGCTTTGCATCAGTGTTGTTATTATCCCTGCATCTTAAGACTTCGGCTTATGGGATATATATTAGTAAAAAGCTACATGGGTTAACAAGCTGTTATTTTTGTGCAGTGCGGTCACAAGACACTGGGGCAACTTGAAGACTGCCTCATTCTCTGCATACCACTGAGACAAGGTCATTTCTGATGTACTGGTAGCCTAGTTCTGCACTCCTTTATGTGCATGTGTTTTGGGAGAGAGAGAGAGATTGTGTGTGTGCACACACAGTGCACACAGTTCTGCGTGCGTGTCCTGGAGGACAGATATCTAGGACAGCTCCCGGCCCGTTCGGGACCTCCTAACTTCAGCTGTTGCAGCTCAAACTGTTTTTTAAGCCATCAACACCTTTACGGTATTACGCTGCAGGGAAGGCATATGGAGTGATGCTTCCCTGACCCATTATGCTGGTAGATTTATGGTAGTATAAAAGAGTTAGACAAGTCATTAAAGTGGGGGTGCCGTGATTTTTGTATTTTTTCCAATTTTGTACATGTTTGAGAGGTGACAGTATGTAAATATACCCCTTGGTGTGTTTTTTATGTGCAATGATGTCTTCCCTTTGTATTTAGGGTTTCTTCCTGGGGGCTGAACCTTTCCAGGCAAACGTGCCAATGAAAAAAACTCCATTACAGTGACATCACATTTTCAGCCACTCCCCTAACTCCTCCCCCTTTATCATGCAACTAAAGCTGTGGGTGTGGCTTCAGTTCAGGTGGATCTCCACCCATCACCACCCACCAGGCAAACCAGGCATACTTAATGAACTGGCTGGGTGGAATCATAAAAATGACAGTTTAACAAACACTGTACACTTTTTTGAAAAAAATCTTACTCTTCATATAACAATAATACCTGATGATCATGTTTTAGGGTAGAAAAAAATCATGGCACTCCATCTTTAAGGTTTTGCATCAACCAATTGTGTACTGCATTCACCTGTAAAAGTGCTCATACGGACAGTACATGACAGAATGGATATTCTTGCACGGTGGCTGTGTAATGGTAATATACAGCTTCGAGTTCAAGGTGTCTGACAGTGTGTCAATAGGCTCTGGTTGAAACTTGCAGAGTATGGCATTGTAAAGGAGGCAATCTTCTAGTCCATGCAGTATATGTCAAACTCAAGTCCCAGGGGCTAAATCAGGCCCTTGAATGAATTATCTTCAGCCCGTGAGATGATATTTAATTACTATTAGAACTGGCCCTTTGTTATAGTTCACACACAAAATGACAAGAAATCAAAGTGACATTGTTTTACCATCTCTACTCAATTGCTTTAATTTTACTATAGAAGCAGTGCTTGTTGAGGATCATAGAATAGGAAACTGAGCGTTCTGCATTAATGCATTTTAGGTTTTTATTGCTTGCAGTTTCATCTTTGCTTTCATCTTGCTATTTATTTGAGGGAAAATTACTTTTTTGACGTTTGCCCCGGACATAAACCGGTGGCCATGTGGCCACACAGTCTGGAGGCTTTGGCCTTCAAATTGTACCAATTTTTCTATTTTGGCCCCCTGTTCTAGTCCCACTCCTGGCCCGCTGTTCCTACTTTGTGGGGATCAAAAGCCAAAGTAATTTAATGTTATGGCTCAGAAAGCCCCCGAGTATGGTAAGGCTCCATGACTTATTCTTCTTTTAGGCCTTTGCTTGTTTGTGTGTGTGTTTGTGGGGGGCGGTCCCTGAAATCCAAGGTAAAGCACTTAATCCCTATAGAAATTGTCATATGATCACAACGTGTCTTATTCTGAGCTTGTTGACTATTTTTGCTTTTAAAAATAAATACAATACACATAATAAATGGAAAAGGGCACTGGAATCAAAAGACTCACCTACTGTAGTACAACATATAGGGACGCCTTAATGTGGTTAGATTGTACCGTTTAAAAACACAGATTGTAAATCTATCACAGTGTCAAGCTTTCAGCTACAACTATTTGTGGGAAAGTCCATGCTAACCTGACACCCAGAGATGTGGCAGTAAAGAGTGACTGGCATTCTACACAAGGCAAGAGTAGTCCTTGGCAGGTTAATGTTTAATGCACTGTATGCACACACTGCACTGCAGTGTCAACTGTATTGTGTAATAGAAAATGTATTCTGAGTGCATATGGAATGAATGTAGATTTTCAATCCTAGGACTGAGTCCAAATGGAGAAAATCAAATATTACTTTGTCCAAATACATCAATGTCACAGTGACACACTCTGACAAGCTCAATCTATGTAAGTGTTAAATAAGAAAATCAAGTACAAATTAGAGATTTTAACAGTTAAAAGACAAAGCATGTTCCAAATCACAATATAAGTTCCAAATCGAAATCCTTCCAACTGGTTTCATGACAGAAATATGATGATCAAAACATTATTGGCTGTGCCCTACAAATTCTACATATGGGTAATTATATGACGACAGTATAACACCCTTATTTAGAAAAGCATGTACGTCATTTCTGCTGCAAAAAAAAAAGAATTTGCCTGACTCAACACTATAAACCCACAGGTGACTTTACCTTGCTAAGTCAACTGGATGACATAGTAAACACTGAGTGGTAAAAACAGTTAGGGTGTGTCAGCTAAGCAAGTGAGCAAAGGGAAAGGGTGTCTCCAGACTCTGACCACATGCACACAGACTCACTCCCAATCTTCCGCCAGTCTGAAAACACACCTCTTCAGACTCCATCTCAGCCCATAGCACTTGTATTACATCCAAACCATAGTACTTTCAGTAGCCTACCCTCCTAGATAGCGGCCTCATTAGATAGCAGTGACTGTAATCTGTCACTGCTGTAATGTGTAAAATGTATCGCAATGTTGTAAATCACTCTGGATTAAGATTAAGAGTCCGCTAAATGCTGAAATTATAAATTATTATTGACTGGCGACAGAAATTTGGGTCTGATCCTGATGTCCATATTGCAGTCCAACGATTACCAATGTTTTGGTCGATATTTCATCCATTGAGACTTTCATTTCATAAAAAAAAATATATTAATTGACATGCTATTGGTGTGTTTTTGATACACAACTGTATTCTCAAGCAATGTCTGATATATCAGACAAACTAACCAATACAGTACAGTAGACACAACATTTAATACCCACCATGCGTTATAATATACTATGATTGACAGGCAACCCTGTAATATAACACAATGAGGTCAAATACTCCAATGGAGATCATGAATGGCCTTTCTCCCTTCACATAACTTTAAGTACATGACCTAATGTAACGAAAGCTGATCTCTGACTAATTTTACTATTTAAAGGTAGGGGAAGTGATTTGAAATTCATGGTGTAGTACCAGCCTGGTGCACTAGGGGCCCCCAAAAGTAGCTACACTATGTGAACCTGCTGCTCTCTCCTGATTGGAGGAGAATTGTGGTGACCTGGGGAACTTTTATTAGCTCCTCTGCTAACGTGGGGGAGGGGGAAACTCCATATGTGGTTTCCACACCTTATAATAGAGCATTTTAACAGAAAAAAAATATTTTTTGGGTGATATCTGACAAAAGTGAAATCACTTCTCCTACCTTTAAGTGTTTAGGCTACACTCATTTTAAGATTTACATGAATTGACCAAGCTCTGAGACAGAAGTGATGCTGATGGTCATTTCATCAGGCTGAATTTCAACTCAACATAACATTCTTTTGAGGATCTGCTGAAATATTTTTAATCCTTCAATGACCTCATTCAGACAGAACTTTTAAGCTCCTCTGAAGAGTTATGTTTCAGAAATGGATGTAAGCTACACTAGGTAGGAATTGACACTGTGCCCTGTTAATGTTCATATTGTGGTATTCAAACACATGCACAACTTCGCAAGTGCTGAATTTTTTTATTTACAGTATCTTTTGATCCCCCTCAAATAATGATATTTGACCTGGGCACCGTCCGGCCAACCTGACAGGGTTTTGGAACTGTAGTTGAAGTATTAATTATATTTTGTTTGACTCAGTTTCAAAGATAAACATTGTTATTAGCCTGATGTTTTATGACAATTTGGCCTATGTTTGTGATGCAGTAATGGTCCCTTTTACTCTATTCTTTATGCCAGGAGTTCGCAAAAGGAGTAATCTACCAGTACAGATCGCAAATGCAGTTCAGGTAGATCACCTGAACTGTCCTAAAAATGCTGTAAATTTATATAATTTAAATAATAAAAAAGGGCATGTCAGCTCAAACCCACAATGCAATAACATTCCCAAACGCCCTCAGGTACATAATTATTTTCAGCAATGGGATCCAGTATGTTTTTGGAGGTTAGATCTTGTTATGCTATTGCTAGTTAAACTGCTGCAATTAGACTGCCTGTGGTGACTGCATCTGTGCTGTATTTCAATAGGCTCTGCTTTACACCCATAAACAACTCTTAAATGATTATGATTATGCACATTTATTCACCTTATTCTGCCTCAATTCTCTATCTATCTTTTAACCATCAATGCATGGACCCGCACAATTTCCTCCATGTTACTTGTAATGTGACGAGAACAATGTTTGATTCTAATATCAATATTGACATAAGGCCCAGCCTAGCCACCAGCATCAATGTGCAAGAAACGGTGCGAGTAGTCAAAATAAAAATTAAATGTACACAGAAAACCAGTTCACATTCCTGCCCTACAGACCTGCATGCCTCCTCTTGACTGAAACCGAACTGACTGGTAGATTAATCGGCGCTCTTGAGACACACCTAAACTCCTCTAGGCATCTTTAGCACACTCCCTGTTGAACTGACAAGTTATTTAAAAATAAAACATTTTCAGAAGGCGGTCCATGTCCAAATATATACAGTATATATCATCTTAGGGGTCTCACTGGCATGAAAAAGTATTGAGAACTACTGATTTAGAGGGGCATTTGTATAATCAGCCTCTTAACCTCAGGTTAATAATTACAGTAGTAGAACATACTGTAGTTCCAACATTTGGAGCAGAGCAGCCCTCATCAATGTCACATTGGATCCTCCTGGCTGTACCTGACAGTGACAACCTAGTAATTAACAACCTCAGGGACTTTGAAGTTTTACCACAAACATGTTGGCCATTGTTTCAGTCAAGCCACTTGTGCTACTGCAGATATGAAGTTCAAGCACAGCAATGGTTTAAGTTCAATTGTTGCGGGTATCAATTAATGCTCTGTGCACTTAATAACAAGCACTCTGGAAATTACTTCACTTACTGGACTTCTTACAATTATTATTTGTACTTGACCTTTCAATTCGACTACACTACATCTCAGAGATTGTTGTGTTCCTTAGTTACTTTGTACATTTGTGTTAATGACAAAAAAAAAATCCATTTTAGCAATATATACATTTCAGCAATTTGAGAATAGCTCATCAAGAAGCTCACAATGCTCAAAAGATTGTCATACTGTACATTTGAAATGGATGGGACATTCTGCATCATTTTGATGCCAATACCTTTTTATTTATTTTTTTACTTTTACTCAAATACATTTTCGGCTCCAGACTTTCACTTGTAACGGCACTTCTATATTGCAGAATTGATAGCCTTACATAAGTAAAACATTTTAGTACTTTTTCCAACCACTGGAACATGGGCCCTTAGGTCTAATGTAGAGCATTATGTCAGCCACATAACTGCAGATAATCCATCAAATGGTAAGGGATGTGATAGATTCAGGTGTGCATCTTCAACTTTGACCCACGAGGAAAATGGCAAGAATCGTGACCTCCAGTTTACTTTGCATATTTCATGATGTCAGTCAGGACACACCTTGAGATGTTGGAGGTCTAACCATACTATTCCAAACTGGATTGCCTATCTTGTTGAAGTATCACCATTCTCCATATATCAGGGGTTGACACTAAGGTCTCCGAGGCACTTGCCCATCGGGCAAGTGCAAGTCAGGTTCTACTTGCCCTCAGGTCATGGTCACTTGCCCCCCCAAAATATATTGTAAATTTTGCATTTAAGTTTACTTTCTACTTCGGTGCTTTAAACCAGGGGTTTTCAACTGGTGGTCCAGGGACCACCAGTGGTCCCTGAGAGGGTTCCAGGTGGTCACCAGTTAAGTTGGTTAACCAGATGTAACTCTTGAGAACGTAAAAATGAAACCAAATGGACCCTTGTGGGCCCATTTGGTTTCATTTTTACACTCTCAAGAGTTAACATTAATCATCTTAATTAGCCCAGGTCTACACAACTAGAGAATGTAGAAGATTAGGTCATTTTGATGTGTATGTTAATTTGCCTATTTTGTTTCCAAAATCCAGCCTGGAATTGTGGATAGCGAAAAAGCAGGGAAAGACACTTGCCCGATCGGGCAACCAGGTAGCAGTCTTCACTTGCCCCACCATTTTTTTTTTTACTTGCCCCGGGCAAGCGGGCAAGTGTTAGTGTCAAGCCCTGATATATTAAAAAATCTTTGCTACAACGTCTAAGCTTGCGCACTGGCTGTGGGCAGACATAAATCTCTAACACACCCATTATTACCTAGAAATCTAAAGGAAAATGCCAGCCTCATGCAACGCAAGCTCAATCTCTGCTAAAAAAAAAACATTTCTAACCACATCTCCAATGCACTGAAAAAGTGAGCTTTACACAGTGAAATTGTGGCTTTATTTTCGCATTTAACGCTTGAGGGTCCATTGGTACACTCTTGAGAGTTAGATTAACACTTGAGGTTGTTATGGTGTATGTGTCTGCAACACCTGCTCTTTGGGGCACCGGCCAAATATAGGAATTGCCAGTCAGTCAGATCTATTTTTGATGCGTCAGGGGTCTTTGCTGCTACTGAGAGACGCAGAGTCAACTGTGCCTCTCTGCATTGCACCTTATTCTGTAGCAGAGGGCTTTTCTTTTGAGTATTTATACTTGTACTGTGCGTGCAGCATTAACTGACTGATGAGGATCATTATGTATTAAAGATGAAGCTGCATTGCACCTTTCTGTAGCAGAGAGGTTATCTAAAGACACAGCCAAATAATGCGTGGGCTGTGTGGGTACCTAAGAACATTTACTCAAGTTACTCAAGTACTGCACTACACTTTCAGGTACTTTGAGTATTTGTACTATAGTTTTTAAAGGCTTACTGAAAATCACGCCCACCTTCAGCAGCTATGGGGCATTAAAGTGATAAACAACAATACATCTGCAAAATTTGAACTTTTATGTTTGTTACTGCAATTTAAGGACGGAGTAGCAGGTAGGATTAGGGTGTGTATATATAGCATTTTATGAATCCCCAGGGGGAATGGGGTGCACTGCACAGCAGCAGCACAGGATGAGAACAGTAGAAGTGGAAGTTTAAAAAGTGCACAGTGGACAATAAAGATTGAGTGGGCAATAAATACAGTACTGCAGCAGCACACAATGACACGCTGCCTGAGCTACAAAAAATATACTGGTTCTCACTAGTGGTACAGGCCAGGACAACCCAGGGGTCATTTGGTTGCATGTGTACCAAAGTTGTGTACCAGAGGGTCCTTTGGGGGTCCTTTACTTTCTCTCTCTCACACACACACACACACACGCACACGCACACGCACACACACACACACACACACACACACACACACACACACACACCTTTTAATAAAAAGTATAACCTTGTGGTTTTGCTGCAGCCTACGTACAATGAGCGCACTCCTGTGGTATTTTTGTCCCATTTAGACTTCCATATGTGAATACAATACAGTGTATTCACAGGTGACACATCATGGACATTCACTAACACAGAGGATTTTACTGTGTGGGTGTACCGAGGAGGGTGTGTCTTGTGTGTGTGTGTGTGTGTGTGTGTGTGTGTGTGTGTGTGTGTGTGTGTGTGTGTGTGTGTGTGTGTGTGTGTGTGTGTGTGTGTGTGTGTGTGTGTGTGTCACTGTCAGCCCTGTCAACATGAAGTTGTAAGGCTGCAGACAGAAGAAACAATGTCAGGACGCCCACCTTGTAAGCACATGTCACTGTAGTACAAACAGCTGCATAATGTGTCAGTCAGTGTGTCTGCTACTGGTGCTTACAGACAGTCTGGCAGACACTTGACTGATCCTTTCTGTTATGGAAGAAGTATCTACCACTCTCGCAAATGCATAACATGTAAGTAAAAGTTTCTATAAGGGGGCTATAGCCCCCTAAATGGGTGGTTTTCAACCTTTTTGATACCAGGGCCCACTATTTATTCAGCATTCGAGCCACGGACCAGCATTTGATGACATTTTAGATTTAGCCCCACAGTCCCCAAAACTAAAGATTTCTTTTTTGGTTTTGTCCACAACACCGGTCCAGGCTGGATTTGGGAAACAAAACAGGCAAACATGCAGATCAAAAATGACCATTAACCTTCTACATTCTCTAGTTGGATATTTTAACTAGTGTCAAAATGAAACCAAATTTGGACCCGTAAGGGTCCATTTGGTTTCATTTTTACGCTCTCAAAGAGTTACATCTGGTTAACCAACTTTCCATCATTCAGCCTGGCGACCACCTGGAACTCGCTCAAGGACCACTGGTGGTCCCCGGACCACTGGTTGAAAACCACTGTCCTAAATAAACGTACGCTAAAAGGCAGATAACGGTTTAGCCCTTATTCTCTTGTAGCCTATACTGTAAAACTATAAAACTGTACCATAAGACACTGACATCAATAATACGCATGCAGACATTTAGGCTAAAATGCGGGGAATATATTTAGATGGTTTAAAAATAGGAAGGGTTGGGGGATGGGAGGCATGATAATCGAATCTTCAACTTACCATGATTCTATGAAGGTAGGAAAATACTTTTAAAAAGTGATCTTGGTTGTACTGTTCTTCTCACACGGTCTCTTCAATGTGGACCTCGTAAGTAACTACTGTCAGGTGCGTGTGGAGCTGTCAGGCTATTATTCCACTCAGAGCCTTGGAAATAAACAGAGTTACGCCAACTCCGTTCACTTCATGGGGCCAGTCCTTCTACGTAGACCTCTGTTGGATAGTGACATGAATAGTGACAGCCGGAAGTTACTGAATGCATTGGAATCTATGGGCTCGCGCGAGTACATGAACCACGTGACCAGGCTGTTTTCTGACCCCTCAATGGCGCAACTCTTTTCCACTGCGAGTGACGACGGCAAAAACTCCTCCCACTAGCCTCATACTAGTGGTTTCTCATCGGCTGGTCCGCGGACCATTCAGGGGTCCAGATGGAATCCATCCGGACCCCTGCCCTGAATGGTGATGGAATGGTCTTTCTTAACTGTTTGAGGTGTCGGACGACCTGGACTCACACAACACTACACTGAGGATTATACAGTGTAGGCTGGATTTTGATTCTGGTCTAGGGTGACCGAAACTGCGGCCTCTGTAAAACAAAATTGTATATAAAATCCCTCCACCCACCCCCCTCTCCTCTTTGTACATTTCTCTTTTCCCTTTTTACCTCCACTATGAGTTTACCTCCATGATTTGCTGCTTCTGACTTCACTGAAGTAGTTGTTTTGTATGTATTTGAATGCTTTAATGAAATGAACAAGTTGGCCACTATTGTAAACAAGTGTATGCTTAACTAGTGTGTCCAATCAGCTCTGTCAGATTTGATGTAGTCGTACTTGAATTGTACTGTAATTCTCCAAGCTGTTATCAGTTTTGTAGCAGTGTGTACTTGACTTGTACTGTAACTCTCATCTCTGTCAATAAAAAAATCATTCATTCATTCATTCAGACTCAAGACTTTTCAGGTGTCTCACAAATTGTCCCACATTGTGACTGACAGGCATCAAAAAGCCCTGTTGCCTCTTTTCCTGCCATACTGTAGACGTGTTTTTAAGTCTGTTAAAATAACCTGAGTATTCCCCTCACTATATTTCCTCCCTCGCATCAGAGGGGCCACATTACAAATAGGCCTACTCAAAAATAGCTGATCTACAAGATCATACTGCAACACATTTGACCATGTCGATCAGTTATTTTTTTTTTAATTGAAATCCTTAATTATTTTATGACAGAGTATGACATTAGGATCTTAATGATTTGCTAATCATGTTGTCAACATGTTTTCCCACTTGTCCCACAAATGTAATAGGCTACTTTTGTCCATTTAGAATTTACATTAATAGCCTAATATCAATTTACAAGAATAGAAATATGCTTGACTTTAAACAAACAAAACACCTTAGTTGACTTGGATTTTGTCCAAATTTATTAAAAAGAACTGTCCACAGTAGTTCAGACTTTGGCACCAACAGTATAAAAAAAAAAACAAATCAACAAAGTGTACACCCCAAAGTAGCATTCAAACAAAACCTTTGGATAAAAGGGATAAATAAAAAAAATAGGAATAGGAAGTCTTTTCTAAACATTACGAACACATTTATAACCTCTATGCGTACAATCTGAAAACAACATCAGATTTTTTTCCATGTCTTTCAATAAAGAAATGGGTAAAAAGTGGATTTTTTTTGTTCATGGCCTATGGAATAGTTATAACAGTAGGCTATGTGCTACAACAACTGACTTGTAACTTCAAACATTCTTAAGTGGCATTCAATAGAGTTAGTACAATCACATGTACAGTATATATGCAGACCACCATTTGAACACATAGTAATTCCTGGCTTGTGACCCACGGTGTCGCGCATCACAAACAGCTCACAACGCAGCGCATGGTGAGCTGAGTTTTATGATGTGTGGCACGGTACACAACCAAGCATAAATTAGTCCTTTTTCAAGAGGTTATATCTTCAATAACTTGCACAGAAATGGCAGCAACTAAACGTAAATTTGTAAATATTCACAACATGGCAACAGAACCAAAGGGACATTTCTGGGTCTATAGCCTACTTCAATTCTTCTAGTATAAACAAGGGCATAAGTGGTTAATCAGACTAATAAATTTAGTCGATCATAAGCAAAAAAAAACATTATTTGTTGGCTTCTATTAGTTGATATTCATAGAAAAATGTGCTTCAACATTATTCAATTAATCAAAAAAAATATATATACATTTATCAATAGTATAATCACTAAGAAAATAATTGATATCTGCAGCCCTAATTTGGAGCACAACTTTCCTGGTGGAACTGCCTTTGATAGACAGAGACAACATGCCATGGAATGTTATTAGATTCAAAGACAGGGACCCCTTTGTTCACTGGTTCTTCCCAACCATTTAAAACAAAACAAATATCTGTAATAGTAATGAATACTGTAGCGATGCCACTCTGTGACAGAGAGGGCCCTTACAGTCAAACGTGTCTTAGAAATGTGTTAAGGAATGAAGAACAGGTTTGGTTTATATACAAATAAAAACATGTTAAAAAGTCAATGTAAAACGACACAGTTCCTGGTGCTCAAACAGCTGGAGTGGAGTGTGTTTATCTGAAAGTGTTTGAGTGATTCTGGCGCTGGTGGAAGGACAGTCTGAGGTGTCAAAAGCAGCAGAAAATGGTGCTCTGGTAGACCGGACAAACAACACACAATACATACAATTACTTCTAAAAATATGTTGGATTTAGGAAAATCCTGATTGCAGGGCAACAGTAAAGACTGTAAGGGTTGATTAAAATGCTTGATTTTGGCTCTGCAGAGTCAGCGTGAATACGCAGGTTGGATCTTCATGGGGGAAGGCAAAGCGCGTGTGATTTCAGGGCGCAGGGAGACCCGGAGACGGCCTTTCATTGCGACAATGTCTCACTTGAGGGGGAAAAAAGTCTCTTAAGGCACAGTAAAAGAAAAGTCTTGTGTAATAGCGGAGGAGGGTCTTGGTCTCGACTCCGTGGCGAGACTCTAACGGTCTCTATTATTCTCCTTGTTTTTTTTCCTCCTGGTGTGTTCTCCTCTCTACTCGGGGGTGTTGTGCTGCATGTCGGCCAGGAGCTCTGGTCTCAGGCATTCAATAGGACACTGGATGTTCTGCAGGTGCAAGCAGAGAGAAATGGAAACATTCCTTTAAGTTATATGGACATCTGCTGAGGGAACGCCACATGCCAGACGCTTCAGTCAGCTCATCTTCAGCGAACGACTGAGATACACTTAGTTGCACACGTGTGTCAGACACCAAATATAGCATCTACACTACTACACACGCTTAAAGTTGTGCTTCATGTGTGCATGCAACTACAGTACATATACATAACGGTTTAAACCTGGGGGGTACAGATTGTGATCTGAGGGAGTATCTGTGTTTTATCACATGGAACTAGGCAAAATGGCAAAGTTATTAGTTATGGATGAAATTTAAGCAGTGAATAAGTTGTTCTTTTAGGCCTGATTTACACTGGAAGCCAAATACAGCCTGAATCAGATCTGAGCTACTGTACATTGAGCTTGGAATCGGATTCATTTAAACGAGTCATGTGACCTGTTAGACCAATCAGATTTATACCTTGAAGTGACACAGATCTGATTCAGGCGAGATTTGGCTGTCAGTGTAAATCAGGCCTTAAAGGCATATTTAAAGTGTATGATAGCATAAATAGACAGAGGGGAGCAGACCCTTTTTATGTCGTATCAAGGCAGGTTTTAGTGAATAGGTGAAATACATTATCCTGCAGTAAAATGAGTGAGTTTTCACTGACCAGCTTGCGCAGGGCGTTCTCTCTGTAGACGTCGTAGACGTCTGGGCGTACGGGTTGCAGGAGGTCAACGTCCACCTCGGCCGGTCCTCCCGGCCTCCTGCAGTTCTCACAACGCCAGCCCTGAAGCAGGGAGAGAGAAGTGTTATTGTAAAACGCATATAAACACACAAGCACATGGACACACGCATGCTCGTGTGCACGCACACACACCCAATGCACTCACACACACAAACACACATCTTTCTCTCTCTTAATCTCTCTCTGATCCTACCTGTTGCCCTCCATAGCAGGTACAAGTGCAGATGGCTCCCAGGTACTCTTTCTGCCACTGGTTTCCTATCTGGTACATCTTCCCATCATCGTAACATGTCGATTCATCTGGAGGAAACGCACGTCAACAATAATACCATTACAGACAGTGTATTACAGAGCTAATCATTTTGTGCTTCTGCATCAACTTGCATGTATGTCTTTGACAAAGACTAACACAATGGACCTTTCAATAAGCCCCGCCCTCTCCCCAGTGTACTGTCCACCCAAGGCTAGGACACTTTCCAGCCAGGCTCATTCATTCCAATGTGAATATCATGGACATTACACAGTAAATACTGGTTCATTTTTTAAATCAGACCTTCAAAATCTCTTTCAAATCCATCAACAAGGCATGTCCTATGCAGTGGAAAAATGTGTGTGTTTATCTTTTAAAACAATGTTTTGTCATTTATAAAAACTATTGGTGGATAGTTTTGTCTATCACATGTTATGCTTAGCTGTGATTGGACCATAGCGGTTTGGGGAGGGGCTTACTGAACCTTCTATTGAACTTCTTGAGAGTGTGCAGGTGCATGTGTGGTACAGTCTCTCCGGCACTACTTACGTGGTTCACACTTGAACTCTCCCTTGCCGTTGCCCAGGCAGGTGCAGCTCATCATGTGGCCGTTCTCGGCGTGGCGATCCCACTTCTCACCGATGCGATAGTTTTTGCCGTTGTCGTGACACCACTCTGGAAACAGGATTGAATGAGGGGGTAGGGAGAGGGACAGGGGTTAATGTTAGCGAGGATGTGAACATGAAATCGATCAAATTCAAACACAATCTGGAATTAAAGATCAAGTTAAAACACAATCTCGACTTAAAGAGACGATATGCAATATATTTGTACTCGTGAAGGCACGCTGTTCATTTGGATAGATTCATCTTGTGTCGTAGGCACACACACACGCACATACACACTTGACCTCATGACATTTGCGCTGCGGCAAGTGGCCGTCTCAGTTTTTGGTATCATCAAGTTAAACACACTGACAGACAATACAATAACCGAGACTATAGCAATTTGCTAAGCTGGTGGTTTTCCCCCCCAATACTGCCATGTTCCATGTGTTTACTGTTTAGAAGCACAGCAGATGGGGCTTGCATGGATGGTTATATACTGGTGTGTGTATATATACTTACTTACTATATACATGCTGTATACTGTATATACTGTATATATAAATATATTACACACACAATTTGAAATGTATACAATTGCATAAACTGCATCACATTTCAAGGCTATCCATGCAAGATTTTACAACACTAAGATCCGACCAAGCAATGAGAATAGATCAGGACAAGAGGCTTTCCATGAGTGCTGTCATAGAGTAATGGGATATGTTCTAAGTAAATTAAATTCAACATTCATAGTTATATTACATAATCACAGCTGTACTGATTTCAATAGCGCAACAGTGCCACCTGGTGTGTGATATTGCTTACACAGTGGTAGAATAGAAACGGACACTAATGTTCTATTATTTTGCAATAATTCTAATATGACACCTTTATTTAACCATGAATATTGGCTATGTTCTGAACTAACAAAAACATGTCGAATATAACTGGGGGAGAAAGACATTTCTCTGCCAGAGATATTTACAACATACGAAAAATAATATATTCACATTCCATGTATAATAAAGCCTCATGAATGAAACAGAATGCATAGAGCGCGCTAATTCTATTGCACTTGGTCGGCTGTTTGCAAAGCATGCTGGGATGGTGTTAATAAGCCACTCACTGGATGAATCACATCTAAAATGGCCGCTGCCCAGCCCCAGGCAGCGACACCACAACTTGAATCCGGTCTCGGACATACGCTCCCACTCGGAGCCCACCTCGTGGTAGGTGTGGGTGAACGTGTCGTAACACACGTCGCGGGTGGCGCCGATGGGGAGGTCGCCTGGAACTACCATGGATGGAAAAGACAGAAAAAGAATGTCAGATGGGTGTTTTTCATGATAATGCTGCTAACTGTAAGAGGAACAAAAACAATTGCGACAAATCTAGTTATTATAATCATTGTTCATACATAAACCAATTGCAGTATAGTAAAGAATATGCATTCAATTCGTTCATCAGTCCAAGTCAATGTAGTCCACTCAAATACAAACAAAGGTTACATAATACATAGCAAAATACTATAGTCCTGTATTTACTGTACCTGCATTGCCCACGGTTATGACTTCTTCCAGCACCTTCTCCTTAGCCTCGCCCCGCATGGCCTCCACTAACACGTTGTAGGACGCACCAGAGGTCAGACCGATCAGGGTGGCACTGGTGGACGTTCCAGGAAGTTTCATCTACACCGGGGGGAGACAAAGATTAGTTAAGTGTGTGTCTGTGTGTGTGTGTCCATGTAAACACTCCCACTTGTGTGATGATGCAACCATCCTCATGTGAATTACAATGTATATCAATGTTTGTCCAGCAGCTGTCCTAGAAGCTCATCATGTCGTGAAGTGCAAGCTCACACAAGCTCGTTTTGTGCTCGTTTTATGACAAAGTATGAAATAAGGATTTAAGTAAGGGATATCCCACTGTTATCCTGCTTATTACATGGCCAAATACATTGACAAATAACTAACAATTGATAGAAATAGTACACAACAATGCTGCTTTTATTTATCTGCAGTTGTGTAGGCTATGTTTGGCTAGGAGGTCTGTTGTTGACTGGGCATCCAGACTACAGGATTGCACATTCCAACTTTCGGCCGGAAGTGTGACATCACATCCTCCTTTTTTGAATAGGTTTTAATGGGAACTTCCTGCTGCCTGGCCGCTGTCTGAAATTCAGACAGGAAGTAGCAGGAAGTGCCCATTGAAACCCATTCAAAAGAGGAGGACGTGACGTCACATCCCGGTCCGAGACTTGGACTGTGCAATATGTATGTAGATGCACCCTGAGCGGAGCGGTATGTGTGACCGCTCACATGACCAGAACGCTGGCTTCTGATTGGAGCATTGATTCAAGCCATGTAATACAACTAATAATTTTGCACAAGATAAAAAAAAGGCATTAGTGCGTGTCCAAGTACCTGGAAGGTCTTCTCCTCCAGGTGAGTGATGGGGTTGCAGGACACGATGTACTCGGTGCTCTGGGGGATGGGCTGCCAGGAGAGTGTGGTCAGAGTCTGGGCTTCCTGGGGCAGCTCTGTCTCGTTGTCAGGGAAGCCAAACGCCAGACCTCCCAGGCCGGGCAGACGACCCTCGTTCACCTGTTGAACCAAACAGACCAAAGATGTGAGCTTTATTATCTCATCACAGTCTTACAGGTAAAAAAAAAACTTTTCTGTCCTCACTTTTGCTGATTGCTATGGAGTCAGGGGCGGATATAACATACATGTCCCATTTGGGGGGGCAAGATAACATGTTGGAGGGGCAAGAGAAAATGGTATGGGGGCGGCTTCATCTCCCGCGTCGCTTCGCGCCACGGGCGATGAAGCCGCCCCCATAACATTTTCGGTTACAGGACTTTTATTAGTCAAGTAAAACATCAATAATAACATCAGTTGTCGTTGAAGTTGCAACAGACTCAGCATGCATAAAGCCAAAGGTCTGACTCAGAGAGTTTTCTGTTTTCAATGATGAAATGCTGTTGGGTTAGTGGTGACACAGCTGTAAGTTAGTTAGCAGCAGTAGTAGTGTTTCACATCATTTTAATTATAAAGCACTTTAATTTAAAATATCTTGGGTTGTTTTGCATGCCATCATGTTTGGTGGGGCAGACTGGGTACTTAGGGGGGCATTGCCCCTAGATCCGCCCCTGTATGGAGTGATGATCAGCCAATGAAAAACTAATGTTTTCTTCTCACAGACGCGAGAAGTTAGGCATAAGAGGGGCTAGCACCCCTCAAAAACAAAGAAAGGGAAGAAGAAGCAGGAAAAGAGAGAACAATGTGTCACCCACCCTAACGTAGGGAACCCTGTTTCCATCAGGGCCAGGCACAGGTATGTAGACCAGTGGCTCTCCGATCGTGGGCCTCTGTCCTTCCCTAGGTCCGGTACCGGGCACATTGAAGCCATTGTTGGGCCCCAGATTCTGGTACTCGGTGTAGATGTGTTGGCCCTGCTGACCCGGCTGGTTCTGGCCTCCGGTTCCGGCTAAGTGGACGTGGTTGGAGTTGAAACTGAGGAGAGGATGAAACAGGTCCATGTAAGCAGGGGTGTAATGGAGGGGGGTGAGGGGGGACGGCTTCCCCCCACTTCTCACATCTAATATATTTTTGGGGCAAAAGTAGCCTATGTTTTTTGTCTTGTCATTTACTTTTATGGATACAATTAGGCATTGAATCTTTCTCAACTTGCTATTCTTGTTTTAATAGCGTGTCTGTGTGTGTTGTGCAGGTGCACGCAAATGCGCATGCGTTTTTAAGAGACATGCACACCCTTTAAGACATGTGCATGTGTGTGTGTGCATGCACGTGTCTTAAAGGGGAATTCCACTCGTTTTCAATATTTTACTATGGCATTAATCTATATAGAGATGTTGTGTAGACATGATTAAAAAAAAGTTCCCCCATTCTGTATTTCCTAGATAAGGAGGTCTGAAAAAAATCATTAGCATGGTGAAATACATCTTGATGACATCATCAAGATGTGTGAAGATGTGGAAACTCATTAACATGGTGAACATGGTGAACCCTAGCGGGTCGATTTGGTTCACATTTGTACGCTCTCAGAAAAAAAAGAAAATACGTGAAATTCCCCTTTAAGAGGCGTCCCACTACAATACATGTAAGGTTGAGAGAAAACAGAGAGAGAGAGAGAGCTTCATTGTATGATCAACTATAAATGAAAATCCTGACGAACTCGTAAGATCGGTTCGGTCGCACAATAGAACAGAACTAGTGTATGCTTACGTCTTGTCGCTGAAGGTCTCTGGGACGTCCAGGTGGGACTGGATCCCGGGTCTGTGCGGGACAGGCAGCTGGGGCAGCTCAGGGGTCAATACATCTGGAGTTGTCTCTGATTGGAGGAGAGGCAAAAGGTGGCGCAGGCCGTTTATTATGTCATTAATGTAACTGTAGAGATATTGTATAAAAAGGTTTCCCCATTCTGTCCTACAAAATAGGGGTCTGAAAAAAATCATTGACATGTTGAAACACAGATTGATAATTTATGATTTTTCTTTTAGGATCTAATGTGTGGAATTCCACTTTAACAAACTAACTGTAATTGACCAACTATCAGTTTCAAGGGCCTAATTTAAAGAGTGCAGTTGCAGATAGAAGCCAGCAGGGTGCAGCACAGTGCTAAAATTGCTAGACACTGTCCTGACTGCAATGCTTAAAGTGAGAAGTTTAGATAGTCATAGTTAGTTAGTGTATATTTTACATTGCATGAGTAATATGAACCGGTAAGCTCACAGTCATGCATGCCAGACCGATCAATATTGTACTCTTGTACTTATCAAAGACAGAAACAAGATGTCTCTTGAACTAAGCTCAGTTCCACAGAGCTATTGCTTCAGGTACGGAAAGCTCCACTGAAGGAAGTATCCTATGTAGTATGTGTTTATTGTCATGTTAATGCATTGCGCTTAAAAATACATTGTTGGTTGGCATGACATTTCTTTTTTTTATGTTTGCTTTTTTTAAATCCAAGAATGTTTGCTTTTTTAAATCCGGTGTAACAGACATCAGGTGATTTTAGCCTGTACTTACGAGTCCTGGCCTTGCCCACCAGAGCTGTGCTCCTCAGTGCATTCTGCAGGGCGACGATCTTAATGACATACTCAGTTCCTGGTTTCAGACCTGCAACCAAACAAACATGTTTATTTCTTACACATTCACATGAATCCCAGCCGTTGCACAACAGGTCCTGCTGAACCAATTTTGGGATATTTTCTATTTCACAAAATGTCCAAATCTAGAAATCTATAAGCTCACAACATTTATGGTCAACCAGTCATGTGTCCTGAAAATGTGTGTGTGAAGGTGTACATGGATTTCTCTGTAGCCAACGTGCGCTGCATACGTGTGTGCGCACGCACGCGCGTGCGTGTGTGTGTGTGTGTGTATGTTGTAATGTTTTTCTTTAAAAGCTTCAGTGTACATAATATATCCAGACTTTTTTTTTTGTTTCATTGCTACTCTGGGAATCTGGCTTCATGCCAAGCAGGGTTGAATGGAAAATCCTACAGCACTCTTGTAGGACAGGAGAGAGAGAGGACTTCTACACTGGCTAATAATGGGGGCAGTTAGGGGGTCAGTGTTTTGCTCAGGGACCTCCACGGAAGGCCTGGAGGAGGACCCTCTTTCATTTATTTATAATAATATTTGTTTTTGGATTTTGTGCCTTTATTGACAGTAACAGTGAAGATTGACAGTAAAGAGGGACAGACAGAAGGGGAGAGACATGCAGCAATGGCCGATGGAAACGGGATTCAGACGCGCGACACGCTGTCTACAGTATTTTGCGGCAGGCGCGGAGGAGAACCTTCCAATTCCCAGGTGACCACTGCCACCCCTTATCCCAGGGGTGTAAAACTCGGATACAGAGAGGGCCAGAATTGAAAACTGAACAAAGCCGCGGGCCAAGTTTGAACAAACTAACCTTTTAAAGGGGAATTCCACCCATTTTCAGGAAAAATGGGTCTGAAAGAAAAATCATTAACATGGTGAAATACATCTTGGTGATGTCATCAGATGTATTTCACCATGTTAATGATTTTTTTTTACACCTCCATTTTTAGGAAATACAGAATTGGAAAAATTGGACTTTTTTATCATCTCCACACAACATCTCTAAGTTATATTGATGACTTCCCCTTTAATTTGATAATGTCTCAAGGGCCAAATAAAAAAAATATATATATTCAAAGATTTGCGCAAACATTTGTCACTCACCAGTGACCAGGGCGTAGGTCTGTTCTGCGTGGGGCCTGGGGGTGAACTCCTTGGGAATGCCTCGGGACTCCTCATACGTGACGTAGTAACCGGTGACCCCCGCGCTGCGGGACGGCTCCCAGGTGAAGGCGATGCTGTTGGGGGTCAGGGAGGTGAAGCGGATGTTGGTGGGAGGGATCACCGCTGGCTTGGCTGGAACAGACCAGGTGACACACAGGAGGAGAGAAGTTCAAGCTAAGGGAAGTGATTTGAAATTCATGGTGTAGTACCAGCCTGGTGCACTAGGGGCGCACAAGAGTAGCTACACTATGTGAACCTGCTGCTCCATCCTGATTGGAGGAGAATTCACCCACCACCTGGGGAACTTTTATTAGCTCCTCTGCTAACGTGGGGGAGGGGGAAACTCCATATATGGTCTGCACACCTTATAATAGAGCATTTTAACAGAAAAAAAAAAAAAATGGGTGATATGTGACAAAAGTGAAATCACTTCCCCTACCTTTAATACCATGCAGGGGCAGATCTAGACATGGGCACTACTAGGTAACTACAGTTATGACACCATCTCATTTCATCATTGAAAACAGAAAACTCTCTGAGACGGACCTTTAGCTTTATGCGTGCTGCGTGTCTGTTGCAACTTCAACAACAACTGATGTTATTATTGATGCTCAATTGCCTAATAAAAACCAAGAATGGTATGGGTGCGGCTTCATGAAACCAAAAATGAAACCAAATGGACCCTTGCGGGTCCATTTGGTTTCATTTTTACACTCTCAAGAGTTAAAATATTCATCATGTGAATTAGCACACCATGTGAATTAAGAAGTCTGACACCGTTTTGTTTGCAAAATCCAGCCTGGAATTGTGAAAAAAAAACAAAAACAAAGAATTCATAGTTTTTTTTTGTTGTTGTTGTTTTTTTAGGTCTTTCCCAGATAGCAAAATGCATTGATCAATGCATTTTGCTATCTGGGTTGGGGCTAAAATGTCATGAAATGGTGGTCCGTGGCTCAAATGCTGAATAGATGGTGGTCCCTGGTGTCAGAAAGGTTGAAAACCCCTGTAATAAACGGTTTTCACTGCTTGTGGAATGCACTGTGTGAGCTGGTACCTGTGGTGGCGGTGAGGGTGAAGGGTAAGCTGCGTCCGTTCCCATTTAGAGTGTAGATGTTGACTCTGTAGGTGGTGCTTGGCTGCAGACCTGAACACAATACACAGACAAAGTTAGAGGGGGTCTATGGCTGTGTGTGTGTGTGTGTGTGTGTGTGTGTGTGTGTGTGTGTGTGTGTGTGTGTGTGTGTGTGTGTGTGTGCGTGTGTGCGTGTGCGTGTGTGTGTGTGTGTGTGCGTGTGTGTGTGTGTGTGCGTGTGCGTGCGTGCGTGTGTAGATGAAACTGCATGAAAGACAAGTAAAGACGTCAGTAAAATGTTGGAGAGAATGTGGACAGGCGAATGTGGACCACACTTATGTTTTCTGCAAGTGTCAAGAGTTTTTGGAAAATTATAAAGGATCAAATGATCAAAACGATATTGGGATATGATGTAAATATGGACTGTAAAATGCCGTATTTGGGGAGTCCAGGAAATACCAGGAAATGGGGGAGGACAGACCCCATTCAACAACAAAATCAGTGGGAAGAATTGGTGGAGGACGTTTACATCATGGAAAAACTGACATTCAAACTCAGACAACAGGAAGAACAAATGGAGGAACACTGGTGGAAATGGACAGTGTACAAGGAGGGAAATTGAAGTTGAGATCTAGAAGGGAAAGACCTGGGATTGTAGTATGTTGTATGATTGTGAGATGTAGAATATGACGTTTATGTGTTCTTTCTGTTTTTGTTCCCTTTTGCTTTTTGCACAAGTTTTTTTTTCTTTTTGCTTTGTCTATTTGAAAACAAATACAAATTTAATTAAAAAAAAAATCATGAAAGTCTAGACATGATCCAGATAAACAGTGAAATCGCAATGTTTGGCTTGTGACAAAAGTACACACACACACAAGCAAAATCCAGTGACATTTACCTGTAATGGTGAAAGAGCGCGTTTCGGGGCTGACGTTTCTCTGGATGGGGGTGGTGAGGCCTGTAGTCGTGGTGGGATGGGCCTCGATCAGGAAGCCTGATATGGCCTCTGTCTTGGAGCGCCAAGTCAGGGTGATGGAGGAGTCCTTAACGTCCGAGATACGCACACGGCGAGGAGGGCTGATATCTGGGGAGGAAGAACAGAGGACAGGTGGAGTGAGTAAGTGAGTGAAAGAAAGAAAGAAAGAAAGAAAGAAAGAAAGAAAGAAAGAAAGAAAGAAAGAAAGAAAGAAAGAAAGAAAGAAAGAAAGAAAGAAAGAAAGAAAGAAAGAAAGAAAGAAAGAAAGATAGAAAGAAAGAAAGAGGCACAGACCAAGTCACACACTATGGGCTACATTTACGTCATACGCTAAACCCCTTACCCTTAAGGTTTTTGCCATTTTTTACTATTTTGAAAAATATTTTTTTAATAGATCAACGTGCCAACACATTGACACGTTGCGAGCTTGCAGACCGCCCATTTTCACCGTTAAAAATGTTTTTTTTTTCTTTACTAGTTTAAAAAGACAAAGAAGTTGAAGGCATAGGGGGTTTAGCGGTGACGAAAATCTAGGCCTAAAAGTGTGGCTTGTAGATCATCTGTATGTAATGGAAATCTCCGCGCGGCGGCATGAAAACAGAACCGCATTGGGGTACAATTATACAGCGTGTGGAGCTGAAATGACGTACTGTCCAGGGTGGTGACCTCTCCCTGCAACGGCCGGCTGGTCAGCGAGTCCTTCAGGGCGTAGACATGGACCTCGTAGGTGGTGGCCACCTGGAACAAGAAGAGGGACATGGAGAAAACTTTAAATAGGACTTTTTCTACCTCGCCTGCGAAGTCATCCGTCTATTTTAACACCCAAACGATACATTGGCACTGGTGATTTGGTACAGAGTGGACACTGGTCGTGATTTTGGCTAGCGGAGCTCTCTGTGGGCGCGTGTACAGTATGTATGTGTGTGTGTGTGTGTGTGTGTGTGTGTCTGTGTGAGTCTTTGATGCATAAACCATGTGAAGATGACAGGGCGAAGGCGGTGGCCTCGCTGTGGCTTTCTCTGGGCGGAGGGACTGCCAATGTAAAGCGGGCTACATTGGCAGTCCCTGGAGCATTGGCAGTCCCTGGAGCCCCTCCCTGGAGCCCCCCCCTTACCAAATGGACCCTTACGGCTCCATTTGGTAAGGGGGTGCCCCAGGGAAAATCTCCTGTAAAATGGCGCCACCCGAGGGATACAATTATGAACTATTTCTAAACTAAAACAACATACTGTATGTGTTTTTAAATGTTCAATTCTAGGTATAGAGGATAAGTATAATGTATTTATCCATATTAGGCCATATTGCCTGCGAGTTTGCATCACGTATGTATTTATGTATGCTCGTGAAGCCATTATTGTTCAGGTACGGATGTCTCAAAGTGACGTCTCCATTTCTGTATCTTTACTGTGTATATTCGCGCACGTGTGTGTGTGTGTGTGTGTGTGTGTGTGTGTGTGTGTGTGTGTGTGTGTGTGTGTGTGTGTGTGCGCGCGTGTATGTGTGCGCGCGTGTATGTGTGTGCGCTAAAGCTGAGCTGTGCTATAAAACGGCAGTCTGAACACTTCAGCAGGATAAATGCATCTGAGCATTATTCCAGATTCAAATATTTTTCCTGTGACTAAATGGGGAGAAGTCTGGAGTCTGGGAGCGTCACATGTCGCCTCCTTTACCTTGTGTGCACGTGTGTGTGCGTGCGTGTGTGTGTGTGTGTGTGTGTGTGTGTGTGTGTGTGTGTGTGTGTTTTCTCTCAGCCAAGTCTTCTAGCACATGGCCCGGCTTTAGTCTAGTACTGTATTAAGGCCATTTAACACGGCCAGTCCTTCACCTTTTATTTCCAGATCTGTCTTGTTAGGGTGGATATACAGTATGGATTTATGAGCAGGTTCAGCTCCAATTACACGTGTCAGCACTCCATTTTCTTTTTTTTTTACAGTATTCTTGCGACACAACTGTTGCACTACTAGCTCCGATCCGATCCTAGTAGGGAAAGTGGTTTGGAGAATTCCATATGCTCTCCTTTCCCCGCTGTTAGAACATATGATCTGGCCAAATGGCTTGACAAACACACTGGTGTTGAAACGTTTTTGCTCAATGCTCAATTCTATTCGGTCAATTACGAAATTCAGAGGGCTGTAATTTCAATTGGCTTCGCTTTATGCCGTATCCAACATTTTGGCGAAGCAAATAAACACGCAATGTCATTTTATAACTAAACTGTACGGTAAAGAATGTTTTTGACCCTGTCAGAATCTTGCATCAGCATGTGCAGAGTGAATCAGAGTGAATTGATTCAATCTTGTTGCCGTTACTTGTCAAATTATTGATTTCTTGATGGAAGGGGAATTCCACCCATTTTCATCATTTTTTCTGAGACCGTACAAATGGAACCAAATGAACCCGTTAGGGAAGCGTCGAAAGAAATCCATTAACATGGTGAAAATACATCTTGATGATGTCATCAAGATGTTTCACCATGTTAGTGGCTTTCTTCAGACCTCCATTTCTTGGGAACACAGAATGGGGGAACTTTTTTTTTATCATGTCCACCCAGCACCTCGAAGGTACATCAATGACATAGTAAAATGTTGAAAATGGGTGGAATTCCCCTTTAACCAGTTTATAAGCCTGCCGTTAATGACAAATTAAGCCCTTTGGAATGTTAGTGTTACTCGATGTGTTAGTGTTGGTCAATCACTCGCTTATCTCTATGTACAGAATTACCTGTAATACAACAGATTGTGCATGGAGTTCGCATGCACGCACGCGCATGCACACACACACACGCACACACACACACACACACACACACACACACACACACACACACACACACACACACACACACACACACACACACACACACACACACACACACACGCACACACACACACACTAACCATGAGTCCCGGTACGAGGGCCTGCCTGGTGTCTGGTGCCAGGTTGAGCTCCTTGGTGGGACCCGTCTTGTTCTTGGGGTTGACCACCACGCGGTAACCCGTCAGCCCTGGCAGTCCTGTCAGGCGGTTGGCCTGGCCTGACACGGACCAGCTGATGCCGAAGGAGGTGGGGCCGACCTGGGAGAACTGGAGGTTGATGGGGGGAGGGATGGCTAAGAGATGGAGGGAGAAGGTGTAAAGAGAGAGAGAGAGAAAGAGGGATATCGTGTTAGTTAAAGAGAGGGAGCGAAACTTGACATGACAGATTTGGTGTTTTGGTTTTCAGTTCAGGACAGCCAGAGACTAAGATGAATTGGATGATGTCTCATGTCAGTGATTCACAACTTTCATTCACAACACCTTATGCCCACAAATGTATATTTCATTTCTACTCTACACTCTTGGCTGGGGACCCCCTGGAACTGGCCTGATTATCAGACTCAAGCTTGGCTTCCTGAAGCTTGAGTCTGACATTGTCCCGTCTGATTGAGTTCATACCAACCACATGATTGACAACCACATTGTCAATCATGTGGATAATGGGCTAGCCCATTTGCTAACCAAACAAACACAGCCAGCAAGCGCTACTAGCATGTGAACAATAGCAGAAAAATACGTCAGATGATGATGTTTATGAAACCCAATGACGCATTTAAAGAAACAAATTATCATAGGTCAATTTAACAGCCAGATTGATAGGCATCGTGTTGTGGAGGAGTGACGGGGCTGCTGGCCAATCAGCTGTGCCTGTTCATAGACCAACCTCCCCCAACTCTGACTCTCATTGGATAATACATCTTGTAAGTAAGTAAATTATAGGTTGACAATACAAAGCCAGACCAAGAGACGCAGTACACTCAGAAAGTGGGCTGCATCCATGGGTTTTGGACCTAGGCTGCCCTGGAACCCCATCAAAGACCCCAGAGAGAGCCCCAGTGGTGACTCCATTTACCTGTGGCCTGTGTTCCCACCACCGGGGTGCTGGCCGTGTCGTCGTGCAGGGCGATGACCTTCACCGTGTACTCTGTTCCTGGTCGCAGGCCGTAGATGGTGGCCGACTCGGCGTCGCCCCGCGGGGAGGGCAGCAGCTCCCTCTCCCCCTCCTCGGGGCTGTAGTACAGCACGCGGTACGCCGTCACCACGCCCTCAGGGCTGTCCCACGTGATCCGCAGCGACGTGGAGTCGATGTCCGAGAAGTTCAGGTCCTTGGGCTTGTCTACGGCTGTATTATGGAAGGAGGGAGGGGAGAGTGAAAGAGGCAATCAATCAAACAATATTAACCCCATTGTGTCCCGTCTAGATTTCTAGTTTCTGAATAACATAATATTCAAAGATTTGCACCACGTTGTCACGATTTTTCAAAAATAGCAGAGATACAAGCTCATAGCGCGCCACTCGGTGGCGCGCTATGAGCTTCTAGATCTGCTATTTTTCAATAGTTAAAACATAATGCTTAGTGTACTGAACACGTTTTGGTGTTCTAAGGGTTCAATCAACCATATTAGAAAATCAAATGATAGGATTTGGTAATCTGATCCAAAACATCTACCAAAGAATTAATTATGGCCATTGAGTCATATTTTAGACATATTTTTAATAGCACCAATGGACACAAATGTGACTGACAAAGATCGGTGCTATTTGTTTCAAAAAGCCACTTATAATATGAATATAATGATGTGACTGTTTTATACAATGCTGTACTCCCTATGCTGGAACCATTTTTTTATTTTATGTTGACAATTGCTTTGGCAATGTAAACGTGAAGTTTTCTCATCCCAATAAATCTCCTTTATTGGGATGAATTTAAATGAATTGAAGGGGCCAGCGGAACAGACCTGATCTAACCACACCGGCAGACAGCGCCTCCAGGCTTGAAGATCCCTGCACTGGTGGCCAAGTTTGGTACTGCAGGCGGGTGGAATTCATGCACGAACGCCCCGAGAGCACGCACGCTCGTTTGCTTTGTGCACGCGGACAGGGCAGTTTGTTTTTAAGTTGTTTTCTGAATGAACCAGCGGTCATCACGTCATATACTACCTCTCAAAACACAACGGATGTATTATATGACAGATAATAAGCTCAATGCAAACCCACAAGCTTGTTTTTTGATGCTTTTTGATGTTTTTTTCCTTTGCTCGTTCGTGACGGCGCTCGTTCATGGTTCCCATTATCCCTTGCTTCGGGCGCGTTCATGGAGAAATACTTCCGCATTTGACCACCAAATTTTGGTGGTCAAATGCGGAAATAGGCGCACTTCCGGCGGTCTTCCGGGTGCTTCAAAACGCCAATGAGCAACTTGTATTGAAATGAACGGCAAGGGGGCGGGGCTGTCGCTCGAGTCCGTTCTCTATTGTTTTATTACTCTATGGATCTAACCAAACCTGTCCATGTAAAAGCCCTTACTTGTCACAGCGGTCTCCACCAGCGGGGGGCTCTCTCCGTCCTGACCCAGAGCAAACACGCTCAGGATGTATTCCTGCGTCGGCATCAGGCCTGAGAACGTCACCTCTGTCTGATCTGGAACCAGCAAGAGGATGGGAAGAGAAACAGAGGGAGCAGAGAGAGGTTTTAAGGGACCAAACTGTTGATAACACTGGCTATAGTACAGGAACCATATTGTTGATTTCGAATGTGTGTATATATGTCTGCCTGTGTGTGTATATTACTGTAGGTCTATGCATACAGTACATACCCGGAGCGACCACCTCGGAGAAGGAGGACCCCTGTCCATTCCTGGGGGCTCCTGTCACCCTGTAGCCCTTGATGGGCCCCGCGGCGGGGGTCCACCTCACCGTGATGCTGCTGTCTTTAACCTCCATCACCTCCATCTCAGTGGGAGAGTCGATGGCTGGGGGAGAGGAATGAAGATGCGGGTGAGGAATGGAGATAGGGGTGAGGTTGGGGGGTACGTTCTGACGTCTTTGAAGGCTGAGAAAGCCTTTGTATGCACGAATGTGTAATGCGGGGGCGGATCTAGGTATGGGCATGGGGGGCAATGCCCCCCTAAATTCCTTGACTGCCCCATCACACATGACGGCATGCAAACAAACCCAAATTTCAAAGATATTTCAAATTAAAGTGCTTATAATTTAAATGATTTGAAACACTGCTACTACTGCTACTAACTAAATACAGTTGTGGCACCACTAAACCAACAGCATTTCATCATTGAAAACAGAAAACTCTCTGAGTCAGACCTTTAGCTTTATGCATGCTGCGTGTCTGTTGCAACTTCAACAACAACTAATGTTATTATTGCTGCTTTACTTGACTAATATAAGTCCTGTAACTGAAAATGGTATACCATTTTCACCAGCCCCTCCAATTGGGAGATGTTACATCCGGCCCTGGTCTAATGTGCGTGTATGTGCAGTTTTACCTGTCTTGTGTGTGACGTAGATGGGCGTGCTGGATGCAGGGCTGTCTCCTCGGCCCGTCACGGCGTACACGGTGATGGTGTAGTCCGTTCCGGGGTTCAGGTCGGTGATGGTGGCGGTGGACTGGGACCCGGGCACTGTGAACTCCTTGGGAGCGCCATGACCTCCTGGACATTCAATGACACACATCAGACAGTTGTCATTTTTATTTTCGGCAGGGATGTTTTGTTCCTGCTTCTCACCAGAATGATCTAGCCGGTTTCTTTGCTTAACATGACCACAATATATCTATCGAGCACTGGAGGAACTGGAAAAATATGCCACAAGCTGCTACAATCGCTACAAATCTGCTCTGAAATCACATGGGTGGAATTCAGTATACAGAATGTTGTGTCACTTCAAGATAGAAATCTGATTGGTCTAACAGGTCACATGACTCATTAAAATGAATGAGATTTCAGGCAAAATGTGTCTCAGATCTCAGATTCAGGCTGGATTTGGCTGGCAGTGTAAATCCCTCTGGCTTCTGTGGCCTGATTTAAAACTGTACGCTTATAGCCATTTCATTAACCCTATTTTGCTTTGGTCATCTTCAAAACTTGTCAATCTTCTTACAAAATATGCACTATTTGTGAAATCAGTATGACTTTAACTGGTTACAGGTCTCCTCTCTCCCATTTGTTTTGATGATTCGAACCCCGTCCGGGTGGAACCATGGACGTACCAGACTCTCCGTGGGTGATCCTGTAGTAGCGGACGGTGACAGAGGGATGGTCCCAGCGGATGGTGATGCTGGTGGGGGACGAGTTGGTAACCTCCAGGTCTGTGGGGGCGTCCGAGACTGGAGAGAGAGAGAGAGAGAGAGAGAGAGAGAGAGAGAGAGAGAGAGAGAGAGAGAGAGAGAGAGAGAGAGAGAGAGAGATGGACCGCTGATTATCGTATTCATGGAAATAATAACGATAATTACAGTTAAAACTGACTTCAGCTGTCTTGAGTTCTGTTCAGTCGAACATACACACAGAGCAACCCGGCATTTAACTTAACCATAACTACCCAGCATAGGAAACTGAGTCACTCGCACCAGACCCAAGGGTTTTCCCTGAGTTACCGTATAATGGAGAGCATGTTTGGGAAGGCAGTTGTTTCCGTTTGAGTTTAATGCGATGAGAGGTATTGCGTTTAACTCGAATGGAAACAACCGGCAGGATTGGGGAAAAAAAGTACTCAAATAAAGTAAGTGGAGTTTTATAATAGACCTTTAGGTAAGCCTCGCCCTCTTGTCCACCCTAGGACACTTTCCAGCCGGGCTCATTCATTCCAATGTAAATATCATGGACTTTACACAATAAATACTGGTTCATTTTGGAACCAGACCTTCAAAATCTCTTCCAAATCCATCAACAAGGCATGCCCTATGCAGTGGAAAAATGTGGGTGATATTCCGTTTTTAAAACAATGTTTTATCATATAGGAAAGCTATTGGTGGAGAGGTGTGTCTATATATAAAAAATACATACAAATATATGAAAAAATAAAATAAAAATGAAAAAGTGGCAGGGGGTCCACCTCTAATGACCACGGCTCTACCACACATGTTGGTAACTTGGTAAAATATGATTTTATTCTCTCACAAAAACCTGTGGATTGCTGTGATGGCTAACTGAGTAAAGGCAACCAGAAGGTCAACGTGTCTCTGAGCAAGGCATTTAACACAATAACTGCCTCGCGAGATCGTGGGTTTCCTCGGTAGGTGCCACGGCTCAATCAAGTAAATTCGGTAAAAAACCCTTATTTTGAAGCTCAGATCTCCTAAACAGGATGTGCTGTTTCTGTCATGCTGTTTCTGTTGTCTTGGCTGACCTCTCTTCTGGCGATCTGAGCAAAAACATCCGGGTCACAAGTCAGGAAGAGCCGTCTAGCGTTGGTTGATTTACCAATGCGCTCACGACATTCAGGGGGCAAACCGGAGGAGAGGCGTTTGAATGCATTGGATTGAATGGGTGTGAATGAGAGAAAAAAAAAAGTTGTCGCCGCAATTCTGTTCCAAATGAAAGTGAGCAACGGGATCATCATCAGACGATGCGCTGGGACTAATAGTTGGATTAAAGAATGGAATCTACATTTCGTCGTGATACGCGCCGTCGTCGTGACCGGCGGGAGTAATCTAACGGGAAATCCACGAGCACCACGAGAACGGCGTAAAAACTGTTAACAAAATGGTTGCCTCTCAAAAAATCCATCGCCCTGCAAGTCCATTTTATAGACAGACACAAAACAAAACAAACAAACAAACATGAAACACTTACTAGTCTTCTGTGTTCCGCTGAGAGGAAGGCTCTCCTGGCCTCCGCTCACAGCGTAGATGCTGACCAGGTAGTCTGTCTCGGGGGTCAGTCCCATCAGGGTGAAGTGTCTCCGGTTGGGGGGCAGCCTCTCCTCCTTGGCCCGCCCGCCACTGGACATCTGATAGCGGAGGCGGTAGCCTGTGATCTGGGACTGGGGCGCCACCCAGTGGACCGTGAAGGCGTTGGTCAGGACGTCGGTGAAGCGCAGGCCGTCCGGGGAGTCCAGGGCTGCAGGAGAAAGAGAGATGTGGGGAGGATATTAGTGAAAACCGGCAGGTGAAAAATAGTGTTGGTACTCTGTTTTGGTACAGAAATGTGCAGATTATTATTTTTATAGTAGGTGTCCTTGAGTAAGACACTGAACCCTTAATTTCTCCCGGAGTGCAGATTGGTTCTTTGCATGCTTTCCTCGATGCCATCGATGTGTCAATGTAAAACAAACACACCATAAATACACCGTTTAGTTCTTAACTCAGTACAGGCTGCATGTGAACCTTAAAGAGTACTCACTTGTTCTCTGCGTGCCGACGACTGGTGAGCTCTCCCTCTGTTCGTACACACACACCACACTCACCAGGTACTCTGTGTTAGGCAGCAAGTCTGCGGACAAGAGAACCAGAGACAACAGATTAATCCTGTGCATGCGTTTGTGCGTGCATGCATGCGTGTATGTGTGTATGTGTGTGTGTGTGTGTGTGTGTGTGTGTGGCGTACTTCTCAGCACCACCCTGTCGCTCCTGCCTCCAACACTTGTTTCTGTGGTCTCGTCGTCGTCGTCAATTGGGTGGTACCTGTAATGAACAATGAATGTTTCAGTCCCAACTTTATTCCTAAATTCATCCTCAGTAAAACGGTGACAAAACACCAATCCTAAACCTAATCCCACTAAAACTATGCCTAAATCTAAACATATTCTCAATAAAACAAGCATGTTTCAAGGTGAGCATTCCGGAAACGCCTAGGCATATAGTAACTAAGTATACCACACTGGCCCAGCACAGCTATTCTCCTTGTTTAAACGTGGTCAATGTTCTACCTGATCACAAAGCTGTTGATGTCATCGGTGTTGGGGACCTGAGGGGGGATCCAGGTGACCTCCATGTTGTCTGCTCCCACCAGGCCGAAGCCCAGACCTGTAGGGGCCGGCACCGCTGGAGAGAGAAGGGACATTGCACAGGTCACGTATGAAAAACAATTATTCCACAAGTGTGCCACTGCCGTATATAGAGTACGTGCGTGTAAAGCCTGACTGCACGTGCAACGATTCCAACACCAGCTATCCTGAAAATCCTGCCCCTCAATCTTAGGACGTAGGGGGCGAACATTCTTGTTTTGTTTCACGCGATAACCAACTCCGTCTGCCATGGCCCTCATTTGGACAGTGCCATTGCCTGCTCACAGAAGGGCAAAAGCTCCATTAATGGGTGCTGCACGTCACAAGCCTGCAGGCTTTGCCATTACCATCAACTATGCCAGCTTGGATGCTGAGTGACCCAAAACGAATGGATTGTTAAATGGCTTACACCTGGCCCCGACTGGGACACACACACACGTCTTTAAAACGTTGAAATATAGTGGCGGAAAAACACGAGAAAACACAAACTAGAGGGAGGCAGTTTAAACAGTAGATGTGATGAATGGAAGTTCTGTTATGTACGGTATATTTGAGAGAGAAAGTGATCCAGCTCTTGAACCGTGTGTGTGTGCCGATGTGTCTTTTATTGTCTGCTGTGCGAGTGTTTCTTAATCCTCCATCAGCAGCTTTACAGCATCTTGAAAGTGAAAAGAACAAAGCGCTGCTCGGCTGTGCTGTGCTGCGCTGTGCAGTGCTGCGCTGCGCTGGGGGGAGCTAAATGAGCCCCAGCACCATTCTCCCACGTCTCAAAGTGAAACCACATGGTGCACAGCGACAGGCTAGACTGCACAGCCCCCCTAACACAATTACATCAGGGGAAACCAACACATGGGCTTTGAAGAAGAAGAGGCTGCGTGTGCTCCAGAAGAGGGGGGAAAAAAAAAAACGACAGAATTTTACAGCGCACAAAAGTGACTCTGTGTCATTCCGTAATCCGTATGCTAGTGTGTGCATGTGTGTGTGTACTGTGCACTGTACATTTAAAGGAGAATTACACCCCCAAAGGGCTTCCTTAACTTTATTTGCAGTTGTTTATTTCCCACCAAGAAGTGGACCAGTTGTTATTTAGTATTTATATTGTCTCTCCAGCAGGTCAGTAGTGTGTTGACACTCACACTCAGCAGCTGTCTCAAACGGTGGGAGCGTGGTGCACAGTTTATGGCTGAACCACTGCTGAACCAAAAGTGAAGAAGTGAAAGTGTGAGTGTCAACACACGATTGACATGGTGGAGAGGCAAAAAAATGCATTTTGGAGTGACGTAAATAGGTGATTAGGCCTTAAGAAACCCTTTAACAGCTATGCTGAGGTCGTACATTGTTCCACACAAGCAGAGAAATACGACACCTTATGAAAGCACTGAAGGGGGCGACGTGTCTACAACTGTGTGTCTGCTTTCTCCACCTCACGTCGCACTCTTACCGGTCTGCTGTGTGAGCGTGGTCGGCACGCTCTCGCCGTTCTCCGTCACCGTGACAACACTGATGTCGTAGTCGATGCCGGGCTCCAGGCCGTACACGGTGTAGTATCCCGCCGTGGCCTCCACCAGGTCCTCGAAGATGGGAACGCTCTCGCCGGCCGCCACCACCGTCACGCGGTAGCCTGTGACCCGAGTGGTGTTGAGAGGGGTCCAGCTCAGACCGATGGTGGTGTCTGTGACGTCCACGAAGTTCAGGTCCGTCAGCTGGGGGATCTCTGTCGTCGTGCGGATAGGAGAGAGCCGGGAGCAGAATAGGAAAGGAGAGGAGAGGAGAGGAGGAGAGAGGAGAGGAGAGGAGAGGAGAGGAGAGGAGAGGAGAGGAGAGGAGAGGAGAGGAGAGGAGAGGAGAGGAGAGGAGAGGACAGGACAGGACAGGACAGGACAGGACAGGACAGGACAGGACAGGACAGGACAGGACAGGACAGGACAGGACAGGACAGGACAGGACAGGACAGGACAGGACAGGACAGGACAGGGGAGAGGAGAGGAGAGGAGAGGAGAGGAGAGGAGAGGAGAGGAGAGGAGAGAGGAGAGGAGAGGAGAGGAGAGGAGAGGAGAGGAGAGGAGAGGAGAGGAGAGGAGAGGAGAGGAGAGGAGAGGAGAGGAGAGGAGAGGAGAGGAGAGGAGAGGAGAGGAGAGGAGAGGAGAAGATGGGAGAGGAGAGAGGAGAGAGGAGAGGAGAAGAGCGAACCAGTGGACACACAGACAGGCAGACAGGCAGAGACAGACAGACATATAGCGGCAGTGGTTAGTGATTAGCATTGACGTGTGTGATATGTGTTTTGTCATATCACAGGTTGGTTTCTCTGATTTATATTATTATTAAGGTTTGGTTTGGTTTGTTTGTGTTCTCCTTCAATGAAAGCAACCAAGTCATCCATTGAAATATCACTATAATAATAATAATACACTCAGGAAACCAAGCTTCGGGGTAAGCAAAATAGACGCGGTAGGCGGCTATTTTTGCATTGTTGAGTGTGTGAGAGGCTGTCGATTAGGTTTGAAGGTTGTCTCGAAGCGTTGCACTGAAGGTGATGTCGCTGTGACACAAGATGCCACGATCTTCTACCACTCTAGTGAACGTTCCACTCTATGTCCTTCAGACCCATACGTGAGCAAATTTATCAAAAAGTTATCATTCAGAAACACAGGCAAATACCTACCCAACTGATTCTTAGCTTTATATGGAGCCAATTGTCAATTTATAACATTTAGAATGTTTTTGGAACATTTAGGGCTCCATTTTCATCACATGCTAAACCCCTTGTCCCATACGTCTTTGCATTTTTTTTTAAACCATTTAAAAAAAACATTTTGAAATATTTGGAATGTGCCAATCTACTGACATGTTGTGAGCTTGTAGACTGGCCATTTTAACTAAATTATTTTTTAAAATATTTTAAAAAGGCAAAGAAGTTAACACTCCCAGTGCCAGCCCTTTTTCATATTTTTTGAGGTAGCCAGTGCCAGCGATTTTCATCAAAAAGTCATATTTCGGTCCATGTTTCCCCACGGACAAGTTAGTTGGCGACACACACTTCCGGTTCCGGTTTGGTCCGTCCCTTATTATGGTCTATCAATGGATAATGCGGTCGCTGCACGCTGCTGTTAGCATGGGGATCGTATCAAACCGGCGCCGGTAAGTAACTTAACGCCGGTAAGTAAGTTACTGTATTTCATAATGATAACGGGAGACGTAGATCTATTTCAACGGCACGAAAACTGTTAAAGGATAAGGGGTTTAGCGGTCTAGGCCTTAGAGCCAGTGCTATACCCCTTATGCATACAATTTCTTTGCCTTGTTTACGATTTTCAAAACATTTTTGAATAGTTTTAATACCCAATCTACAAGCTCACAATGTGGTGGTGTGACAATGTTCCTAATCCCATTTCCTAATGGATACTACGTTTTGTTAAATGATTTACTTCATACATTCTCTCTCTCTGTGTCTCACCTGGCGTAATGGTGGACGACACGGGGACACTCTCCATGTGGTCTTTGACCGTCACCACGCTGACGTTGTACTCCACCCCGGGGCTGAGGTTGTCCAGGGTGCAGGAGTTATGACCCGCCTCCACAAACTCCTCCACGCTGTTACCCTGCTGGCCGTTGGTGGGCGTGCATGTCACTCTGTAGCCTGTTATGTCTGAGAGAAAGAAAGAAAGAAAGGTTATATGATGTTACAAGAGTCAGGGGCGGGGGGCATGATAAAATGGTATGGGCGCCCGTTGAGCAAAAGCCGCCCCCATACCATTTTCAGTTACAGGAATTTTGTTGGGCAAGTAAGCATCGATAATAACATCAGTTGTTGTTGAAGTTGCAACAGACACGCAGCATGCATAAAGCTAAAGGTCTGACTGGAGTTTTTTGCAGTGTAAATATGCCATGCCATCATGTTTGGTGTGGCAGTCTGGGCATTTAGGGGGGAATTGCCCCCAACATGCCCATGCCTAGATCCGTCCCTGACGAGAGTAAACAGTTTACACTTTCAAATGTATTTGGTGTTCTTCCTCTGTGACTGTGTGTGTGTATGTATATATGTGTGTGTGTGTGTGTGTGTGTGTGTGTGTGTGTGTGTGTGTGTGTGTGTGTGTGTGTGTGTGTGTGTGTGTGTGTGCGCGTGCGCGCGCGTGCGTGCGTGCGTGCGTGCGTGTACCTGGTGTCTTGGCTCCGTTCCATTGGACGGTCAGTCCTCCAGTGTTTGGGTGAGACTCCAGATTGAGATCAGTGGGAGGAGAGAGGGCTGGAGAGAGAGAGAGAGAGAGAGAGAGAAGGGTTTAGGTTAGGACGGGGGTCAGCAACCTGCGGCTCCTGAGCTCCTGAGCCGCATGCGGCTCTAGAACACAGCCCTAGTGGCTCCCTGGATGTAGCATTATTACATACACACACTGGGGTGATCCACACCAAAATAATAGAAACATTTCAGTCACCCAAAATGCGTTGCACTGTCTGACAGTTGCCAGTTAAAGTAGCACTTGGCCATGTCAAAAAAGCCCAGCAGTTATCAGAGGTGGAGCTTTCAATCTGAACCAGCCATTTTCAAAGGTTTACTCAGTTTACTATGTCATTAATATACCTTAGAGATGTTGTGTGGACTAGAAATGGAGTTCTGTAAAACTCCTTTATTTATTTTTTAGAAACTCCATTTCTGAAGAAAGGTTGTGTTTCACCATGTTAATGATTTTTCTTTGAGGACCTTTTTTTCTGAGAGTGTGCAAATGGAACCAAATGGACCCGCCAGGGTCCATTTGGTTCACATTTGCACACTCTCAGGAAAAAAAATAATAAAATGCGGCTCCAGACAGATTTTGAATTTAATTTTAGGTCGAAAATGGCTCTTTCAACATCTTGGGTTGCCGACCCCTGGGTTAGGAGGAAGGCAAAAACAAACCATGAAAAAAAGCGAATAAAAGATGGAGAAAAGGGAAGTCGTGTGAATTTACGACTTCAATTTAATGCGCACCTTAGAGGACAACTTTGTTTTGTTTTTCAGGCAAGGTTTAGGTTTTCGGTTGTTATTAGAGAGAAGGTAAAAGATGAAGCTTAGTTGTTTTTCACTTGCTGCTTTCTTCAGTTTTTAGGAATTTTAGACGTTTTTGACAGGAGTGGCGGGTGCATTCGATCATGGCTCTAAATAGTTTACACAACTTTAAAGCAATTTCTTTTTTTATTATCTGCTACCGTACTAATAAACCCCAGCAAATTACAAATTAAATTGGCTGCAAAAGATCGCACTGCACTTTACACTTTACAAGTTGCCTCCAATGAGTTGGTCAGCGTGAGCTGGCCACCATTGGTGTGTGAATGTGGGAAGTGGGGACGCTGGCGTCGACTGTTCGCCGCTCTACTTCCCAATGTATGAATGAATGGACCATTGTAAAGCGCTTTGAGCACTTGGAAAAGCGCTATAAAAATGCAATCCATTACACTGTATAATAGACTCAAAATGGCAGTTTGACACATTCAGTAGATCCTGTGATATTTTGAGGCAAATTAAAATAAATTCAGCCTCATCTTTTAATTTCTCTAATAACAACCGGAAATAAGAACCTTGGTTGAGAACACATAATACAACCTATTGTCTAATACTAAAAAAAAGTGACACTAATTTTAAGTTATTTAACTTTTTCTTTTCTTAAAAGGTTTTATGATCGGGTTTTATGTCATGATATCAGCTTTCATGTGGCTCCATTCCTTGTTTAAAAAATATACAGTATTCTTCATTTCCTGGCACATGTATATTTTTAATTTCCGCAAAATGATTACATGGTTTCGTTCCCGAAGCAGTCCTGCAGTATCTACAAGCTCACACCATGCCACATCATGACACACTTTAAGCTTGTAGATCTCTGCAGCTTTTTGGACGGTAGCAACAGCTCCAACAATGCATGTCTGTCTCTCTCTGTCAGTCTGTCTGAATTATGAACAGAAGCAATACCAGTGGGTCACCTGCAGTGGCACTGTTGGGCAGCCTAAAAGGCCATTAGTGTTGTTGTTGTTGTTGTTGTTGTTGTTGTTGTTGTTGTTGTTGTGGTTGCGTACAGGGGCGGATCTAGGCATGGGCATGGGGGGGCAATGCCCCCCTAAATATCCAGTCTGCCCCCCCAAACACGATGCCATGCAAAACAACCCAAGATATTTCAAATTAAAGTGCTTATATTTAAAATGATTTGAAACACTACTACTGCTACTAACTAACTACAGCTGTGTCACCACTAAACCAACAGCATTGAAAACAGAAAACTCTCTGAGTCAGACCTTTAGCTTTATGCATGCTGTGTGTTTGTTGTAACTTCAACAACAACTGATGTTATTATTGATGCTTTACTTGACTAATAAAAGTCCTGTAACTGAAAATGGTATGGGTGCGACTTCATCGCCCGTGGCGCGAAGCGACACGGGCGATGAAGCCGCCCCCATACCATTTTCTCTTGCCCCCCCAAATGGGACATGTTACATCCGCCCCTGGTTACGTATCACGTTGACAGTAAACCCTGACACATCCTCTATTGCGGTGGTTTTCTACTTTTTTAGGGCACACTATTTGTTCAAACTTTGAGCCACAGACCATTACTGGATCACATTTTAGCCCCACAGACCACAAAAAAACTAAAGATTTCTTTTGCTTTTGTCCACAATTCCAGGCTGGATTTGGGAAACAAAACAGTCAAACATACAGATCAGAATGACCATTCTCTAGATGTGCAGCGTATGGGGCTAATTCAGATGGTGATTTTAGCTCTTGAGAGTGTAAACATGAAACCAAATGGACCCATAAGGGTCCATTTGGTTTCATTTTTACGCTCTCAAAGAGTTACTTCTGGTTAGAGGGGAATTCCACCCATTTTCTTTTTTTTGTTGAAATGCAACCAAATGCAACCAAATGAACCCTAACGGGTTCATTTGGTTCCATTTGTACGCTCTCAGAAAAAAAGAAGCGTCTAAAGAAATCCATTAACATGGTGAAAATACATCTTGATGATGTCATCAAGATGTTTCACCATGTTAGTGGTTTTCTTTAGACCTCCATTTCTTGGGAACACAGAAGGGGGGAACTTTATCATGTCCACCCAGCACATACATCAATGACATGGTAAAATATTGAAAATGGGTGGAGTTCCCCTTTAACCAACTTTCCATCATTTAGCCTGGGGACCACCTGGAACCCCCTCAAGTACAACTGGTGGTCCCCGGACCACAGGTTGAAACCCCCTGCTCTAACCCTTTGAGTCATTACTCACGCGTGACGACTCGGCGTGTGATGGGAGTGCCTTGCTCGTAGCCGTTGATGACAGGCTGCACGCTGTAGGTGTACTCCACCCCGGAGTCAGACCGGAGACATAGATACTTCCTGAGTCAGAGGTTACGTCCCGAGGGGCCTCACCGCCCTGACTGGGGTGGACTGTCAACTGGAGGGACACACACACACACACACACACACACGCACACACACACACACACACACACACACACACACACACACACACACACACACACACACACACACACACACACACACACACACACACACACACACACACACACAGACACAGACACACACACACACACACACACACACAGACACACACAGACACACACACACACACACACACACTTTATTGCCATGTCAACAGAAGTTGATAGGAATTTGTCTCGGTTCATGCTCAACATGTACAGACAACATATATACAAAAGACAACAAGAAGACATTACAGTGCAAAGACCAGCATCATAGAAATTATGCATATTTTTTTTAAAGTGCTATATGCATTGCATATTGTTACATACATGCATCGTTATAACTGTAAACTAGCGAGACAATTTCAAGTGTCTAATAGGGTAAGTGCTATCTCTGAAGCGAGATGTTGAGCAATTAATACTTCGGTACCTCCTGCCTGATGGTAGGAGATTAAAAAGGTGGTGTGCGGGGTGAGAATTATTAGCTATTTCTCACACACACACACACACACACACACACACACACACACACACACACACACACACACACACACACACACACACACACACACACACACACACACACACACACACACACAGTCAGTGAGTACAAATGAGTACAACAGTGCTAGTACTGGACAAGAATATTTGCGCCCACATGCATACACACACACACACACACACACACACACACACACACAGGGGCGTTTTTGCCATTAGACAGACTATGCAGTTGCCTGGGGCGCCATGAGGGGAGGGGGGGGGGGGCACTTGGGCAACCACCAGACATGCTTTAAAAAGGATCCCAGGCTAACAAGCCTCATATGGTTAAACACATTATACTTGTCCTCTAGAACTAGAATTGAACATTTTAAAACACATATAATAAGTGCTTTAGTTTAAGAACAGTTCATGTTTTTATCCCTTGGGGGGGGCGCCATTTTACTGTGCCTGTCTATGACGTCACAGGAGATTTTTCCTGGGAAAATCTTGCCTGGGGCTCCAATTTGCTTAGAAACACCACTGCGCAAGCGCACGCACGCACGCACGCACGCACGCGCGCACACACACACACACACACACACACACACACACACACACACACACACACACGCACACACACACAGGAAGAAGACTGATATACACATAGATGAGAGAGGGAGAGAAGGGGGGTGGGGGTCCACACAACCACACAGTAGGGTCTTCAGGGGGCTAAAGGTGAGCGAGGGGTCGGTGCTTTCCCAGGAACTTGGAAGCCCCTTCGGAGGACCTCGTTCCAACCAATCACATTTACCCGTGCAGTTCCTGCTCTACTTCCTGTGTGGGCTCATTGTAATAAAGAAAAAAAAAAAAAGATAGAAGGGGGCTTCTTGTATTCCGGCTTTCTGCCGGAGATGAACTCAAGATAGCAGTAAATTCACAAATTCGAAGGCACGCCACGACTATCTGAAGTCTCTGAACCTCTAGATCAGGGGTGGCCAACCTGTGGCTCGCGAGCCGCATGCGGCTCTTCAGCTGGTTAAATGCGGCTCTTAAGGGGCTTCCACATGAAGCCGTCAAAAACGCTTGGCCTCATGGCGCAGTCATTCATTCCCTATACCAGTGGTTTTCAACCTTTTTTTCTATCAGGGCCCACCATTTATTCAGAATTTGAGCCACAGACCACCATTTTAGCTCCATAGACCCCAAAGCTAAAGATTTCGTTTACTTGTGTCAACAATTCCAGGCTGAATTTCAGAGAAAACAAAGCAATCAAACATACAGATCAAAATGACCATTAATCTTCCACATTCTCTAGTAGTGTAGACTTGGGCTAATTCACATGATGCATATTTTAACTCTTGAGAGTGTCATATACTTTTTTGGATTGTAAACCCTGTTTCAAAATACATGTCTATATGTTTTAATAGTGTGTCTTTGCATTGCGCACCTGCACACAAATGCACATGTCTTATGGCAGGAGAGGGGGAATTTATTTGCGACCGTGACGGCCGTCGCGGCGGTTTTCTAACCGTTGTGACCATTTGATGTGGCTCTTTGCCGTAACACAGTGAAAAACGTGGCTCTTAGTCTGTGACCGGTTGGCCACCCCTGCTCTAGATCATGCAGAACGGTAGAACCAGTGGTGCAGATGATGGCCATGCGTCTTGCTTAATAGGAAGTAGGACTGTTAAACATAAATGTAAAATAAACATGTTGTAAAGCAATGCACAGATGTACATATTTGCCATACAAGGAGCCGTGGTGCTGATTAGCCTCAATCTCCAGTCTTCCAGGCCCAGAGAGACTATCAAAAGGCGGAACTTCAGGTTTGTAACTTCCCCATTGAAGATGCCATTTTTCAGCCAATCGTGGTGTGGTACTCCCGAAAATGTATACCCCGTGGAAAGATTTCATTTCTCCCTTTGTGCTTGCAAAGACTGTGTAAAGGTTTAAAAGATGGAATTGTGCTAACTTTGCACACTTCTATAGCTGCTTTCTTGGTTGAAATCATTTTTCTGAAAATAAAGAGTCAAGACGCTAGTGAGGACTGAACAGAGTTGTTTTCGGTGGGGACTATAAATATAGTAACTTTCGCAACTCCCGTTAAAAGTCTCAAAAGCGCATCGTTTGCCCAGGGTGTGTGCTTATGTGAAAACTACATACCTTGTATCCGATTCGGGGCACTGGAGTCCAGGAGATGACGATGGACGTGTCGGTCACATCGGTGGTGAAGCGAGGAGCGTTGCCCATGGGCGGGGCTGGATGGGAAAGTGCACAAACACAGTCACAAGTTTAGCAGATGCCTGACATATGACTTTGAGGCCCATCTCTCCACAGTGGTAAGAACAACATACAGTTGTAACAGGCATTGGGAGGAGACTGTATGACGCCCATTCTTGCTGTCAAGCCGCGTCCCTAAAGCAAACTGCATGTGTAACTCCATTCATCTGAGCTGCCTTGGTAAGTTGGGTTGTGAAACAAGCTGTGCTACATGGGGGCGAAATCCTGCCAGCTTACTGCGTATACAAAAAAAGGAAGAATTGTAAAATTTTCAAGATTCCGCGTGACAGGATCTGTCCTGGACCTGAGTCCCGCGCCATCCAATAAAAGCCGTTTAGTGGTGGTTTCCGATCAAAAGATTCTCAACTTGTTTCATTTCAGGAATCACAGTTTGATATGCGTTAGACCCCCCTTGTTTAACTCTGAGGGTACATATTGGTTAAGTGGTCCAGTTGGTTCCTAAATATAATTTAGCTGGGGTCATCAAGGACCCCAGGGGTCCAAAGACTCCACTTTGGGAACCACTGCTATGTAGTCCTAATCCTCAAAGTTGGAAATAATGGACCAAAGTTAGGTTTCTGAACAATTATTGCTGGGTATGTTTTTCAACTGTATTTTATTTATTTATTTATTATTTTCAAATGAATGAGTTCTAATGACTCTGATATTTTTGAATCCTACAACTGACAAATAAATCGAAGAACCATCATTTCCGGCCGCTACTTTTTTCACATGCTTTGGACCCAGTTGTGGATTATAGTGCGGAAATTACGGTAGGTAAAAAAACAAAACTGTAACTAAACTAAAACTAAACATTTTTCCTAAATAAAAAAAAATAGCAAACCCGCTCTAAAAAACAACTGTGTGTGTGACATCACTCACTGGTGGTGAACACGGCGGTCTCCCCCTCGCTCAGGGTGTTGTCCTGCTCTGCGTGCAGGGTGGCGTGGTAGGTGGTGTCGGGGCGGAGGTTCAGCAGGGTGTACTGGGTGAGGCGGGCAGGCAGCCGCAGCTGCTTGGGGCTGCTGGAGCCTTCCACGCTCAGGAACAGGCGGTAGCCTGTGATCCTGGAGCGCGGCACGAACCACAGCATCACGGCGCTGTCCTCCGTCACGTTGGAGAAGTGGATGTCGGTGGGAGCGTCGGGCTCTGGAAGGAACGGAAATAAGAAAATAATGTTGACAGTCCTGTGACATATATTATATTGTTAGGAATCTATTATGATTGCTGTAGATCTACCCTTATCAAATATAGTTATGACTGCTGTCATTGTCTTGGATCTACAGCAATCTTTGATTAGAATTGCTGTTGTTTGATACAATCCTAATGCTAGCGGCCGCAAGCAGCGCTAGCTTCCACTAGCCAGCTGAGGGACCAAAATATGAGACGAACCAGAAGCCACATCCTGTGCAGCGATCTAAAATGTCCAACCAGAAACATAGACCGAAATATGAAATATATTCCTATATGGAAATCTCTGGCAGTAGCTACCTACAAAAATCTAAAAATGATGGCAGGTAGAGTGTTAAGTAAAAGTACCATTACTGTAATCTTGTATCCTTTTCAGTGTTTTTGTCTAAAAATAAGCAACTTAAAAACTGTTCCAGGGTGTCCACAAAAGCCTGAGCTCGACGAAGAAATGACCAAACGTTTTGAAAATGAAACATCCCTTTAAACGTTTGTCCGTCTGTGGCCTCACGCATATCAAACAAAAAAAAGGTGAAATGTGAGTCATGGCTAATAGAACCTGATGACAGAGACAAGCAGACTAAATGAGTGGTCTCAGCAGGGGGGTCTATCTGGCGTCTCCCTTAGGGATCAAGACGCTCAGTCATCCACCAGAGACGGGAAACAAAGCCGTTTGTCCTGCATGTGGAACGGAGCCAGTTGGAGATGGTTCCGACATTATATTATATAACGGATGCCTCCCTAGGGAGGGTTTTTCTTTTTTTCAGGCCCACACCCCAGCTGAAGAAGAGACCACAGGGCTGACCGAAGGATGAGGTCCAGCGTTATAATATATCTCCACACATGGCCTTGAAATGTCCGTGACACATTCCCCCAATTAGAGGTGATTCATGTTACCTCCAAAGGAAAAGGAGGGAGAGTCTGTGATTCTCTGCTGGAACTGATACCCCCGCAGCCCACCACCACCACTCCAGATAAGAGGACCGAGACGAATGGATGGACGGAAAGTCATTGTAATGGAGCTTGGAAACTGATGCTTTTTTTTGTATTTCGGATTAGGCCCTTGGTGAACAGCGTGCCTTTATTTAAACAGCAAAAACAAACGAAATTCGTCCCGATGTGGAGAGATATGTAGAGCTGTTGAAATGTCTGTGGGCAAGACACTGAACCCCAAATTGCTACCGATGTGCTTGTACCTGAGTTTTCAACTGGTGGTCCGTGGACGTATTATTGCAGGTGGTCCCAGAGTTGTTGCAAATTTTTTAAACTAGGAATTTATCAACTTTGGCCAACATCTTCAGTTTAAACGCCTGCTGGCCCTACTGTATATACAAAAACATGTAGGGGCGGCAGTGGATCAGGGGTAGAGTCACCCACAAGGTTGCCGGTTTGATCCTGGGCTCCCACAGAGTTAGTGTCAAAGTGTCCTTGAGCAAGACACTGAACCCCTAATTGCTCCTGATGTGCTAGTAGATACCTTGCATGGTTTCCACTGCCATCAGTGTATGAATGTGTGTGTGTGAATGCGTGAATGTGATGTCTATGTCACGGGTCGGCAACCCAAGATGTTGAAAGAGCCATTTTCGACCCAAAATTAAATTCAAAATCTGTCTGGAGCCGCATTTTATTTTTATTTATTTTTTTTTATTTTATTTTTTTCCTGACAGAAAAAAAAGGTTGTCAAAGAAAAATCATTAACATGGTGAAACACAACCTTTCTTCAGAAATGGTCCGGAGTTTCTAAAAAAATAAAGGAGTTTTACAGAACTCCATTTCTAGTCCACACAACATCTCTAAGGTATATTAATGACATAGTAAACTGAGTAAACCTTTGAAAATGGGTGGTTCAGATTGAAAGCTCCACCTCTGATAACTGCTGGGCTTTTTTTGACATGGCCAAGTACTACTTTAACTGGCAACTGTCAGACAGCGCAACACGTTTTGGGTGACTGAAATGTTTATATTATTTTGGTGCGGATCACCCCAGTGTGTGTATATAATAATGCTACAGCCATTGAGCCACTAGGGCTGTGTTCTGGAGCCGCATGCGGCTCCTGAGCCGCAGGTTGCTGACCCCTGGTCTATGTACAGTAAAGCGCCTTGGATAAAGGTGCTATATAAATGCACCATTTACATGTACGCCGTTTTGTTTGCATGTGTCAACTCACTGGTAGTGTGCTCCCCAACCAGCGGCAGGCTCTCCTCTCCGTCGTGGATCCTGTAGATGTTGAACCGGTACACGGTTCCGGGCTCCAGGTGGGACACCTCCACGTAGGAGTTCTGAACGACGGGCAGCGTGGTCTCCTCCTGCGGCGCTCCGCTCTCGTCCACGGGGGTCACCGTCACCCGGTAGCCCGACATGTCGTTCTCCGGTCCCGACCAGGTCACGGCGATCTTGCCGTCGGACACCTCGTAGAACTGCAGGTCCGTGGGGGCGACCACTTCCTCTGTCCGACGGGAAAGGAGTCGAGAATGCCAGTCAGTCGGTCACACATCATAAGACACCAGGGGCGTTTTTGACATTAGGCAGACTAAGCATTTGCCTAGGGCGCCATGAGGGGAGTGGGACGACCACCAGACCATGCTTTAAAACGATCCCAGGCTAATTAGACTAATATGGACAAATACATCATACTTATTCTCTATGGCTTAGAATTGAACATTTAAAACACATCATATGTTCTTTATAGGGCTGTTGAATGATTAAAAAATTTAATCAAATTAATCACAGCTTCAAAATTAATTTAATCATGATTAATCACCATTCGAACTATGTCCAAAATATGCATGTTTTCCTGTAGAAGATTTCAATTTAAAGAAGAAACAGAATTTGTGAAAAGAATAACCATTTATCTTTGAAATATTAATCAAAATAGGTGATCTACAAGCCCTCAATGCTTGTAGATCCTCAAGCTATACTCTATGGCTCTGCTTACAGGGAGACAGGTAGCTATATGTCTTCGTCACACACCATGCTGTTCCCATTTCTTTCAATGAGAAAATGCTCAGTGGGTTGAGTCAGTGTGCACATGAGTTAATTGCGTTAAAAATTTTAATCAGGTTAATCAACGAAATTAATTTAATTCCATTAATTAACTATTTTCAACGGCCTTAGTTCTTTAGTTTTAAAACAGTTCATAGTTTTATCCCTTGGGGGACGCCATTTTACAGGAGATTTACAGGGTCCTTATCAAATGGACCGTTACGGGTCCATTTGGTAAGGGGGGCTCCAGGGAAAATCTTGCCTAGGGCTCCAAATTGCTTAGAAACACCACTGTCAGACATTGTATACGCACAGGCGTGCAACTGGTGCACACCAAAATCTCCAAAATGATGTCATACTGTTATACTGTTGGTGTCTTTACTTGTTTGACCGTTCTTAAATTCTCTTTTGAGAAACATAAGTCTGTTAAATCTGTTTCTCAAAGGTCGAAAGGTGTAGACAACAGTCATAGTGCACAGATTCTGGTAAATAGTTTGCATATAGTTTGCATGGCTTATTAGTTGGGAATGTCAGTACAACAAAAAATGAAATAATATGGATGTAGAGATTGAATGGCGTGCAAAAGTACTAATGGCAATTTGGCTTGCTTGAAGTTAACAGTCACGGATCTGTCATTAGGCCTAAACATGAAACCATACTTAATATACAAATGTTTTTTTCTGCATCATAGCAACTAAAAATGCAACCCAACATTCAAATCATTACTTGGCAAAATGGAACCTTCTTTTGGCACGATTGGCTGAGAGCACGAGTAACACACAAACAAACCCATTCATTCAGCAGGAGAAAAAATAGTAAGAGTATCAACACACACTCACATCAAAAAAAACATTTGGTTGGAAAGGAGAGGGTAAAAAAGTTCAGCTTAAAAGGAGAGGTAAAAAAGCCACCTGAAAAAACGGGGTTGTCTGAAGCATGGCATATAGCTAGAGAATAGATCTACCCATTCCAAACCATAGTATGAGTCACGCAGACAGCTGCTATACGCAGACGGAACAAGGTTAAAATAACATGACATCATCATAGCACTCAGAGAGAGAGAGAGAGAGAGGGAGAGGGGGAGAGAGAGAGAGAGAGAGAGAGAGAGAGAGAGAGAGAGAGAGAGAGAGAGAGAGAGAGTGGGAGTAACACACAGACAGATAAAAAGAAAAAAAGGTAAGTCAGACAGATTTAAGAGGGAGACAAAAGCGAGGTCAAAAACAAGCATGTTAGGATGCCGCTCAGCTCAACAAAAGACGTGATAACAGAGTTGATTCCGGTGAATGGGTTAAAAGAAAAGGAGCACATGCACAAAGATATATGGTTCTAGCAGGTGAGTCAGACATGGCCCTGAGTCAGACACGTCGAGTGAAGAATAACACAAAGCACACTGGCCATCACCTACCACAGGAGACAGACAGAGGGATGAGCTGAGGTAATAACTTATATCAGAGGTATATGTTTAGACGGAGATGAGTCACTGCAGCGCTTTGAAATACAGGCCAGGCAAAACCTTGGCAAGCTAATGTAAGGTAATGTAATGTAATGGCTCCTTAGGCTAGGAGAACTCAGGGGCCAAGTCTAATATTGTTGCTGTCAGGCAGAAACTTTATATCTCCGAATGTAATCTTTTTATGTCAGTTTACCGCTCTTTTATTAAAAGGTAAAAGAGGCAAGGTTTTAGCCAGAAATCAAAATAGACTAGGACCTTACCCGTTTAATATGTGAAGTCCAAATCATGCGAAGCGTGGGTAATGTGTGTGCAATATCAGTCACCAGAAAAAAGATGGGTTGTTTTGGAATAATCTGTCATGGTTAAAATGGAGTTTTAAGTTATAATGGGTTTGGGTCCGACAGACTAATGAACATCAAATATCTAAATACTGAAAGGAGTAACTTATAAACTGTCTGGTGTGTTCACATGAGGCTGAGTAGACCATAAAATGACCAAAAGTTTTTTTTGAAGGTGGAGTACCCCTTTAACTTCTTTGTGGCATGATGTGCGATGTGAGTTACAGTACATCTGGTTAACCAACTTTCCATCATTTAGCCTGGGGACCTTTTGGAATGCTCTCAGGGACCACTGGTGGTCCCTAGATCACCGGTTGAAAACCACGGTGTTAGTGTAGAGTCGACACGTGTGCGCGCGCGCGCGCGCACACACACACACACACACACACACACACACACACACACACACACACACACACACACACACACACACACACGCATAGAAAAAAAGAAACGATGATGGCCATGATGGCGAACTGCCTGTACATGTCTATGGAGTTGTCGCAACTCTGTCTACTGTCTGTAACACTCTGGCCGTTCAAGGGCATGCAGAGTCAACGTTGCGACATCAATGGCATGTAGAGTAATACGTGCGACATTGCGGGGTCAGAAACTGAGCGCTCGAGCGCTGTTCGTGCAGCCTGAATAGGGACAGACGCGTAGTCGAACATACAGTTTATTATTAGACAACACAACACGTGTGTGATAGGCATTGTTCGAAAAAGAGTGAAATACGATCGTGTTTGCACAGCAAACTTGCAGCAGCGGCAGAGGCTGGATGTTTCTAAGTGGATGATGGTAGCTTTGACTGCTAGCAGGGTGTAACATGGACATTGGGCAGCAGCGGCAGAGGCTGGATGTGGCTAAGTGGATGATGGTAGCTTTGGCTGCTAGCAGCGTCCTGCTGCTCCCATAGAAAACACCGTGTCGAGTAGGCTAAAGCAGCCGACACGCCGCGAGTCGAGGTTATGTTTTATTTTCTTCATTGACGGAGCAGCAGAGCAGGCAATGCAAGGCGTTGAGGGAGGGTCGGCGATTCGTTGTAGTCGTTGTGCTCGCGTCTCACTCGTCTCCATGCGCAATGATAATTCCATGTTGGGTCGGTGTGACATGTGTGATAGGGGGCGGGTCGCTTCCCGCATATAAAGCTAATGGGACGCACAAATAAATTCATTATAAATCAACGGTGTGTTAATTTGGCAAAAGGGCTCCGTCAGTCTCTTCAAGACATTATGGTGAACGGCTGTGTGAAAACTTACAGCGATGGCTGGAGCCGTCGCGGAGATATTTGTGTTTCAGACATTCGGACAGACAACTCCTTAATTTTAGTATGGATATATAGCTATATTTTTGCCTTTTCCTCCCTCTATGTTGCTACTTTGATGCTGCAGCTGCAGGCGGTCCAGAACTTTGTTGTCGTCAACAAATCATGAAAACAAAACATCCGTTGGGCTCAGGAAAGGTGGTGCTAATGTGTGAGGGGGAGGGGGGTTGTGTTGGGTGAGGCAGGGGTTTAGCCAATCACTGCACAGCAGTCTCCAGCAGATTCATAATGAGCCAATAGGGTAGAGGTGAGGTGGAGTTAGATTCTGTTTTTAAACAAATCTGTTTACTAACACGGTGTTTGTACACACTGCCTCTGTTACCTTTAAGTTGTGGAAATAGCTCATGTATGGGCGAAAAGTAAAAGTTTGAGGTTTGTACACACTCAACTGTCCAATAAATTGTATATTAAACGGTGTATTACGCCAATTATACGCGAAAAGCATAAAAAGCTTGTATCTGGTATCTAAGTTAACACTGCTGGAGTATAAAAAAAACATAAAATATGTCTGGTGATTCAGCAGATTAATCGATGGAGTCAATTATAAAACACATATTAGTAATGTTTTGTGTGGATGTGTTCATAATACAAATGAAAGAAAATAATCGTGTGTAATCAAAAGACACATGAAAGACACAGGGAGTGGGGGGGAGTACAGGGGACAGAGTTGGTGGGAATGAGCCATTGAGGGTAAGTGAGGATAAGCAGGCAGGAGGTAAGAGAAGAGAAGAGAAGAGAAGAAAAGAGGGGGAAGAGTTTGGACGGAATGGAGGCACGTCGGGGTGGGCTGACGATCAACTCTTTCTCTGGCCTACACCTTCCCCATCTCTCTCTCTCTCACTCCGTTTGTCTGACAGTAAATCTTACGCTGCAGTCATGAGACAGAAGGAGAACACTTGGTAGTCTGTCCAAAGGCGGCCGGCCGCGGGCAAACAGTTTACCTAGGTCGTATGTCTTTGTCCAGAGAGGCAGTGCAAATACACACACAAATGTGCATGCATGCATGCCAACACAATACCACGTACGTATACCAACCGCTGCAAACAGACCACAGTCGTATTTCATCGTTCTCACACAGATACGTGCACACGCACAGGTGTGTGTTTGCGGACGCACGCGCGCACGCACGCACGCACGCACACACACACACACACTATTCCAGTATCTGTTTCCATTGGTCTTACAGTATCAAGGGTCCTGGCAGTGTGGATGGTTTTACATAACCTTACAGCAGGCAAACAGAATGGGAGCACTAGACTACAGCTGTGAACTCACTGACTCTCACTTTTTTCCATTGGACAGCTTAACCTATTGTAGACTATCCCGATTCTAAAAATGTCTTTGAAATACTAACCTAAGTGTACTGAAAAACTTCAAATTATTGTCTAACACAATCAAATTTTTGACATTTTTTGATACTGTACAGAACCCCTATAGGGGTTCCCGTCAACTAGGGTAAAACTACCACTAGGGGTTCCCGTCTACTATGGGTTAAGGTCCTCTAATGGGTGAGATCTGGCACATTAACATACGGTAATAAAACACACCGGTCCGATATTAGCATCCGTTGGTAATTTGTAAATGGCCAGCAGCATCGGCCATTGAGCCATAGTCGGGCCGAAACAGATGTCTGTCTGGTCTGAGGAGACTTCGTCAGTGTGCACACATGTTAACTGACCCAGGACAAACATCAGCTCTATAGTGTGTAATCTGTGTATACATCCTGTGTACACACCGACCAGACCGTGCACACATGGGCGCGTGAATACATTGGTTTACATATATCAATGCTATTCCTCTATATCAGGCATGTAAAACTCAAACACACGGTGGGCCAAAAAAGAACAGAGGTACAAGTCGAGGGTTTCAACACACGGGGCACCGGTTTACGAGGACATCCCAGGAAAACAGCAGCAGAAGTAATTTTAAAAACTATGGTAAAAGCGAGATAAATGCAAAAATGAAACTTCATGCATTCACAACTTATTGCATTATTAAAGCACCGTTTCTTGCTTACCGGTTCTATGATCCTCGCCAAGCACTGCTTTCATAGTAAAATGAGAATGTTAATCAATTGGTTCGTTCATGGTGTGTGCAATACCAGAGTGCCAGTGCTAACAATAATTAAATATCATCCCACGGGCCGAAGATAATTCACTCACAAGCCTGATTTGGCCCCCTAATCCTTGAGTTTGACATACACTGACATACAGTTTGACATACATACATTGTGCTCTAAATGGACAGTAATAATAAATCATTATTGTTGAAGAATATATGGATGCCAGGGCTATATGTGGTTAAATAATAAGTATCAGTGTTAGCGGCCCGGGCGAGGGTATGCGTGTCTTTTGTCACTGTTAAACAAGTGCCTGATCCCTGTGTAAACACCTTGCGGAGCTGTGGGGTTGTCCTCCATAAACACAGCTGCCCTGCGGGTCACTGCTGCCACCCGGATGAATGTGAAAGAAGAGTAAAGGCTGAAAGCTAAATAAAGTCTAGACACGTATGGATGGGCCTCTCCTGGAATCTCCCAAATACTCCCAAATATTCACTCACGTGCACGCACAAGAGTGTGCACGCATGCACGGCTGCGCGCACACACACACATAAGCTGCAGGTTCCATTCTGACCTGTTCAAAGACGTATCGACCCTTTTGAAAACAAACCTGCTAGATGAGAGGCTTCCAAACGTTTTTTTTTTAGCTTTTGACGCAAATAGATTTGCTGTTCAGGTAAGGTTTAGAGCCCCAGGATGGGACTGTTGCACTCGATCCGTGTACCTTAAAAGCAGATCCAATCCATCGCCAAACCATTATAAATATATTGCTGATTTATGTTCAATAGATGTATTTATTCCAACTTCTTGAGTTGCCCTAACTGAATGATAAACAAAACAAAAAGGGACCCATAAGTGGGTTGGCAAAAACCGGTAAAGGACAGACATATACTGTACAGACTGATCATTAGTCCAACCCCCTACCCCAAACCCTAACCCCAATCGCAAGGAAGATGCAACACATGCAAGGAAGACTCACGCAACGCAACGGGTGCTTTGCGCATGTCAGGACACTTGGTGTGTATGAGATCAGCGGACGCATAAGGAAACTCTTGTATCCTGATCAGATTCTAGTTTCTGATGCTAGATTCTAGTTCACAGCGCTAGATTCTAGTTTCCGACGCTAGATTCTAGTTCCTCATGCTAGATTCTAGTCACCCACGGTAGATTCCAGTTCCTCTCAGTAGATTGTAGTTTCTGAAGTTAGCTTCCAGTTTCTGACACTAGATTCTAGTCCATGACACTAAATTCTAGTTTGTGACACTAAATTCTAGTCCCTGGCGCGAGGTTCTAGTTTTTCTGGAAAAATCTCTTTCTGTGTCAGTGATGCTTAACATATTTCATAGGAAGGACCCCCAGAAATATCTATTATTTAGCTGCAGAACCTCATCTAAAAACATGTTGTTCTAGGGGACCCCCCAGAAGCAAAGATTTGAGTTAAAAATGTTTGCTTCCGAAATAATGTATTCAAAGATTTGCACCACATTTTCACAATTTTTCAAAAAAAAAAAAAAAAAAAAAAAAAAATAGCAGAACTACAAGCTCCGAGCTTGTAGATCTGCTATTTTTCAACAGCTAAAACCAACCAAAACGAGTTCACAAGTACACAAAGGGTGAATGATTCTTCTCACCTGGCAGCGGCTCCCCGGCGGTGTTGACCTGGACAAACACAGGCTGGCTCTCCAGACTGTCCTCCACGGCGTAGATGCTGATGTTGTACAGCCTGCCGGGCCGCAGGTCGCTCAGCGTCACGGAGGTGGCCGTGTCAGGGAGGTTCAGCTCCGTGCTCTGACTGCTCTCACCCTCCAGGGACGGAGTGTACACCACGCGGTAACCTGGACCACAGAGGAGGAGAGGGGGGCAACGGTTAACCCAATTCATAGGTTAACAAGGGATTGATAATTAAGGTTACAAAAATAGCGAAATAGCAGATCTACAGCCTCACAATGGTTGTAGCTTTGGTCATTTTGCTTTATACTATTACTAGGGCTGTTGAATGATTATTTATTTATTTATTTGTTTTTTCAATCAGATTATTCACAGCTTGAAAATGAATTTGATCATGATTAATCCTCATTCCAATTATATCCAAAATATGGAATATTTTCCTGTAAAGGAAGAAAAAGAATATGGGAAAAAATATCTGTTAATATTTATCAAAATAGGTGATCTACAAGCCCCCAATGCTTGTAGATCCAGCTATACTCTACGGCTCTGATTAGAGGGAGACACACAGCTACTATATGTCTCTGTGCTCTACCGATTGTTTTCAATGAGGAAATGCTGAGGAAATGCTGAGTGGGTTACATTACAGTTAATTGTATTACCGGTCTCAGTAAAACATACCAGTGATGGGAGCCAGTGGTTTTTCCCAGCTGATCACGATGGAGGTCTCTCCAACCTCATCCACTTCATGGTCTGCAGGGGCATCCGGAGCTGTGAGACAACAGGAGAGAGAGATGTAGTTTTACAGATGCAATGCCACACGCTCTATAGCACTGGGGAAAGCTTTCGCTGGAAATATCAGACCGACACGCTCACAAAATGACGCAAAGCCTCACGCTATGACAGAGACGAGAGAAAGAGTGCCAGACAAAGCAGAGTAGGACTGGGCGATATGGACAAAATCTAATTTTAGCAATTTTTTGCCCAAAATACCTCTATCATTATTGACATTAATATTGTCTTGAGAACTTAATATGAAGCTTGTTTTAATAGAAATCAGTCCGAGAACGTCACAGTTGATAGTTCAGACGAACATACTCGTCACAATTCATTAAGATACACTAAAGTTACATTAGAATACTGTTGATATCATATACTGTATGTGTTGCCCTGCCTTACCGCGGAGTGTCTGTGAGTCTGTGTACTCACCAGTAGTCTGTGATGTGGTGAGGATGAGGTTGTTCTCTCCTTCTCCTGTGACTTCATACACATTCACAGTGTACTTCCTCCCGGGTAGAAGCTCGTTGATGTTCACCGAGGTGGACGTACGTGGCAGGTCTGATCGGAGACAAAATGGCAGTGTTTTTGATTAATATCGGGGTTCTAGGGGACTGCACACAGCATAGGGTTAGGGGTAGGATATTCATTCAAGTATATTAATATCATCAATGTTATATTTAGTGTAGTGTTGCTGTTGACAATATGTCCGAGAACACATAAAGCAAGCCTTTAACCATCTCTGTAATCCCCATTTTCTGTCCCTTTTCTGGCAGGACAATATAATGTCTGATCGGACGGGAGTGACATCGCAAGAACAAAACGTTCAAGTATTTCCAAGTGTGTAAATGTTTTTTCTCACATTAAGAAGACCAAATACATAATAAATGAATCGCAACCACACTTTTGCACATTTTTCACCTTTCTAATTCATCTTGTTATCTTGGAAAATGGCGCGTCTGTCCGCGAGGTCACCATAGTGACGCCGGTGTCGCTCGCAACTCAAGGCGATGTGAAAATCTGTCACGTCTACAGTCTATTTACGTCGTGTGACTCGTATAAATCAGGTCTAAATCACGCATAGCCTGTTATTTCCAAATCTCACTGTGCTGGTTCTGGAACGGTACCGTTACGTGTCTGTAATTAAAATATTTTCCAGATCCAGACGTCGCTGTTGAGAGTTAGTTCTTCTGTTGGAATTAAATTAACAATAATTTACTGCGTGAGACCGTGTGCACTGTGCATGCATGCGTTCGTGCCTGTGTGTGTGTGTGTGTGTGTGTAGTGTGTGTACTAACCCAGCACCATGGACTGTCCCGTTCCCTGCCCTCCCTCGGTGAGCTCATACTCCACCCTGAAGCCAGACACGGTGTCTGACGCCGACACCCAGGAGATGACGAAGCTGCTGGAGGTGATCTCTGTCACCGACTCTGAGATGTCCACCACGGCGGGGGGCGGCGTGGTCTCTCCGTCTGTAGCAGCCACTGCAAATGAAATGAGAGAGACAGAGAGGGTTTTAGAGTTAATGGTTGGTCATATATACATCAATAAACACCGCAGTCGGGCAGTAACGATATTACTGTAGTCCTAAAGAGTGGTCAGTTGAATGGTCAACTTGAATTCAAGTAAACTGGGATCCAGTCTGATTGGGTGCGTTCTGCGCATCTGAAGTGTCACTTCGCGGGGCATATGAAGCTGTAAATGAAGCCAAGGATTCTGATGTTTTGTTTGAAGAAAAAAGTTCACTAGTTCACGTTGGCTTTAACACCATCCAAACAGAAACAACATGGCTACGTAACAGGTGACGTTACAGGCAAATGCAAGTCAAGCAGGCTCTGCCCAGACTGATTTGCAAAGTGACATTTCAGATGTGCGGAACGCAGCAAATCAGGCTGGAATTCAGGCTAGAATACAAGGATTCCTTTTTACGTTTCTGCCACGTCCCTGAAATAATAATTGAATGACCAGCTCCTTATGCTCCCTATGCTCCCTATACTCTACACGGATGCACAAATGGGTTTTTGCATCTCCATAGGGAACCACTACAGATCATTCAATTGATGGGCTAAGGAATGTGACAAAAACAATATCCATGAATTCACGTCCCCAAAAAAGAAAGAAAACAAAAGGTGAAATAAAAGGTAAAAAAACAAGCCACATTGGTGTCGATCAAAATCCCAATGTTATTTCCCATTCTGCTCTGTGTGTACTCACATGAGCCATAGGTGGTGGTGAAGTCAAAGCGTGTGACCTCACGGCGTCCGTAACGCAACACGCTGATCAGCTGACCCTCGTAGGTGATGCCGGGCTTCAGGCCGGAGATGGTGTAGGAGTGGAGATGGCCAGGGATCACCACCTCTCTCCACGGAGTGTTGGTGTTTTTCTGTTTAGTCGGATGAAAGAGGTAAAAAACAAGGAATTGGGAGGGAGTAGAAGAAAGACACAACGTAGTGTGTAGAGCAGGGGTGGGCAATTATTTTTCCCAAGGGGCCACATGAGATACATAAAATATTGTGGAGAAAAGTAAGAAACTTTTTGATACCGGGGCCCTCTATTTATTCAGTATTTGAGCCACAGAGAACCACTATTTGATGACATTTTAGCCCCACAGACGCCAACACTAAAGATTTCTTTTGTTTTTGTTCACAATTCCAGGCTGGATTTGGGAAACAAAACAGGTAAACATAGATAAAAAAATGACCATTCTTTTACATTATCTGATTGTGTAGATTTTAGGTAATTCAGATGACGAATATTTTAACTCTTGAGAGTGTAAATATGAAACCAAATGGACCCGCAAGGGTCCATTTGGTTTCATTTTTACATTCTCAAAGAGTTACATCTGGTTAACCAACTCTCCATATTTAACTGGAACTCTCTCAAGGACCACTGGTGGTCCCTGGGCCGGTCAGAGTCAGCCAAAGGGCCGCATTTGGCCCCCGGGCCGCATAATGCCCAGGTATGGTGTAGAGGATGAAATAACATTATGTGACTATAACCCTAATGCCTGTTACAGTTATTGACAAAATGATCTACAACTCACGTGTCTCCATTTGAGGATGTACTGGGTGATGTGGGCCGAGGACGGGGCGTTCCACTGGATAGGGTGGGAGTCGGGCTGGTTGCCAGACTCTGTGATGATCACCTGGACGGGACGGTGGCCTCCTGAGAACGAGACAACGGATGTACGTGTGACTGGGTTGTGCAGAAACAGGACGGCCAAAACAACAGGGGGCAAAGAGTTGAAGTACAAATAAACACCAGCGGATCAGTGCTTAAGTTGACACATCTAACAACTTTTAAACTGATCAAATGAGACCTTCTGTTCTAGAGATAATGATATTTTGTTGCAGGCTTTGAGAACTCCTTGTGGGCTACATCTTAAATTACAGAATGCATAAATAAAATGTTCACAGTTTGAAATATTCACAATGTTCACGGTTTGAAATGTTCACAATGTTCACAGTATGTTGAAATGCAATGCAATTTACTTGAATGTACATTATGTTCTAATCTTTCCAGGTTTGGACACCCCTTTGCTCTTACAATGTGATTAGGCTTATGTGAAAAAGAAAAAAAAAATGCATTTACAGTAAAACATTTGACTCCACTGCGATAAATAATCCCTCAAGCTTTCAGATGTTATGTAATCATCACAATCAGGTGAATCTTTAAACTTTCAAAGGTACTGTATGTAACTATGAAAAAACTCTTGTACCTAATCAGGACAGAGAAACACAATGCTACTAAGTTGATGTTCTAAAATGGAAGTCATTTCCGTGTCTAAAAGGCAAACACACTTTCTCTTATTTACAATGAGCTTTTGGGGTGTCAAGTGTCCACTGCCTAGTCCAGGGGTCGGCAACCCAAGATTTTGAAAGAGCCATTTTCGACCTAAAATTAAATTCAAAATCTGTCTCGAGCCGCATTTTATTATTTTTTTTCCTGAGAGTGTGCAAATGTGAACCAAATGGACCCTGGCGGGTCCATTTGGTTCCATTTGCACACTCTCAGAAAAAAAGGTCCTCAAAGAAAAATCTTTAACATGGTGAAACACAACCTTTCTTCAGAAATGGAGTTTCTAAAAAATAAAATAAAGGAGTTTTACAGAACTCCATTTGTAGTCCACACAACATCTCTAAGGTATATATTAATGACATAGTAAACTGAGTAAACAGTTGAAAATGGGTGGTTGAAAGCTCCACCTCTGATAACTGCTGGGCTTTTTTGACATGGCCAAGTGCTACTTTAACTGGCAGCGCAACACGTTTTGGGAGACTGAAATGTTTATATTATTTTGGTGTGGATCACCCCAGTGTGTATGTAATAATGCTACAGCCACTGAGCCACTAGGGCTGTGTTCTAGAGCCCAGTGTGTATGTAATAATGCTACAGCCACTGAGCCACTAGGGCTGTGTTCTAGAGCCCAGTGTGTATGTAATAATGCTACAGTCAGGGAGCCACTAGGGCTGTGTTCTGGAGCCGCATGCGGCTCAGGAGCCGCAGCTTGCTGACCCCTGGCCTAGTACCTGGCAGGCTGGCAGTATTATGTTCAGAGGAGCAGTCGCAGAGAGAGAGGAAAAAACTGACACATCCCTGAGACATTCCTCTCCGGGTTTCAACAGTTCGAGAGGAAAAGGTCCAGAGCATTTCTCCACTGCTCTAAACCTTCTCTTTCAGCCTGTTCCTATACTAAATCTTCTCTGTAAACGCTCCGCCACGTTTCGAGCAAAAGTGTCTATGCAGCAGCATTCCTGCAAACCGGCCGCACTTCATTTGGTTTTATGTGCCCCTTTTGACAGTGTAATTGAAAAAAATAAGCATTGCTATAGCGTGGTTTATTCAGTAAGTGGTTGAATAAGCTCATCTCAATATCCCCTATATTTCACAGCCTTGATTCATGGCCGTTTGGATAAGCGTTCGAGCCCTTTGGTTTTCAAATAAACAATGTTTTTTTTTTTTTTTACGGCAATGAGAAATGGCCAAAAACAAACCCACAATCACATCCACAAAGTCTGAACATCCATGTTTCCTCAAATGAATAATCCAATGACATTTTCTTTTCTTTTGCTTTTTTTCCTTTTACAATATAAACACAAGTCATATGGCAAACAGACTACTGGCTTAAGCCATGCTGATAGAAAGGGCTAGCTACTAGGAAGAGCTGCGGTTCCACAACCCGCTGCTTTTCAGAAACTGCCTGAGCCAAGTGGCTCGGTTCCACAACCCGCTTTTCCAAACAGAAAGGCTGTAATCAAAGTTTCTGAGCAAGTGGCTCGGTTAACCAGACGTCGCTAGCAGATATGCAGGCCTCAAAAACAATCTGGGAACTATTACCTCCTATTACAGCCCTACGGGCCACTGATGGGGTTTAGGGTTACACAGAATCAGATGCTATATGCAAATGGGTGTGCAGCAACAGCAGCAGCCGCGGCGCGCAAGTGGGCCTACGTATACAAGAGCATGGGGCGCGCAAACACAGGTATGTAAACAAGAAAAGGGACCCGTCGCATGCAGAAAAGACACGCAGGAGTCTTTGTTGAAGGAATATACACCACTGGTTTGTGTAAAGAAAAAAAAAACCCAGGCAGGAGGTAAGAAAACAAACAATGTCATCTGGAGACCTTATCGCGTCAAATCTAAACCTGAAACTGGGGAGAACTAACAAAATATCCTTCGACTTGGCTTGCCTTTTATGGCAAAACCCCACTGACTTGGAGATTGGAGCCGTGCTATGCTGTCCTTAAATCTTAGCATGCCCTGTGCCCAGACAGATGTGCGCTCACACACACATGCACACACACACACAAAGAGCAAGTTCACAGCTGGATGTTATTATAGTCAGCTATTGCAGAGTGTTGCCCTACATTTTAACTAAATGCTATATCTCCTGTCAACCTGTTTTCAACTTATACACACAGGCGCATACAAGTACGCACACGCACGCACGCACGCACGCACACACACACACACACATGCACACACACGCAGAGGACAGAGAGTGATCAAGGGAACAGTTCAAACATTCTTTTACGTAAGACTTGTCAAACCTAACGCTGTTTGCAGTAAAAGTGTGGAACCCTGCCTCCCTGGGCGCTACCTTCTGACAGAAAAGCTCCAGCCATTTTGTACCTCAAAAAGCCTAGCCAGACACACCCAGCACATGGTAAGGAGCACACTATCCCGGTTCAAAAGCCTGATCCAAATGTACTACACTGTTTGTTGGCTCTGATATAAGAGTGCTGATGTATGGCATCTGACAGCTTGAATCTTCTGGCACACTATTTGAACTTGTTGTTCCTACCATATACTGCAGCAATCTGTAAGAATAGCTTGCTAAAAGTTTAGCCTTTTGAAATCCCCACTAACCCCCAAAAATACTGATGAATTTATGGAGAACAGTGACATTGGTAAGATTTGTTCACTCCACCTCTTTTCTGTTGTACATCTGTTGTATCCCCACGTCAACATCCTGTTGGTCTGGAAATTAAAATAAATAAGCACGCAAATCCAAAGCCAAGCGATCAGTTGGAATGTTTGCGCAACCGCGTTGCACATTAGCATCAGGCGATTGAAAGCATATTAATGTAAGATGGGGGTGTGGCGACAGCCAGGCAGTGAGCGGCCTTATAAACAAAGCATCTCTCATGTATATATTGCATTGTATTATAATAGCTACCCAGCTATTATAATAGCCTACAAGGCCCACTGTGTTTTGTGCAGGGACGAGATCAGAACAAAAGAATAAAAGAGGAAATCAAGGTCAAGTAAACAACCTGCCTTGCAAATCACAACTGCTGCAAATTAGAACAAATTGCACCCTGGTGCAGAATAAAGTGCTGCGTTGTGCTAACACTGAACGTAGGGAATATAGAGTACTAGAAAACAAAACAAACCTCTGGAAGAAGGAGATATCTGGATAAGACGGAAACACATGCACGTGCAGATGCGTGCGTGCGCGCGCACACACACGCACACACGCACACACACACACACACACACACACACACACACACACACACACACACACACACACACACACACAAAACACGCTTTCTATACACACGCACAAATACCTGCAAAGCATCCCTCAACTCCACTTGACTTTGATGTAAAGCAGAACGGAAGTGTGTGGATGCGTGTGCGTGTGCGTGTGTGTGCGTGTGCGTGTGTGTGTGTGTGTGTGTGTGTGTGTGTGTGTGTGTGTGTGTGCGTGCGTGTGTGTGTGTGTTTAGGGGTACTCTGCTCTGTACAGCTGGGGCAATAACAGGGGGTAACACCACATGGTAAGAGGAACAAAGGCCCAAAGTGGTGGGGGGTGTATTTGAACAAGGAGGAAATAACAGCCCTCCCGCCTCCGTCTCTCTCACATCAAAGTCGAGGCGTTGCGTTTTAAAGAAAGCCCCACTTCGCTTTAACAAATTTGTAATGTTGTCTTATTTTACGACCAGTAGCAGTAGTAGTAGCACAGAAAACAGACCATCACGAGATTTGAATGGCTTAATTGCTATGTCGCTTTCACACATTAGTGAATGTGCATGTGTGTGTTGGATGTTTGGCTCTCAAAACAGACACGCCCCGCTATGGGGACCACACCCGTTAACCTTGCCTCAATGCCTGTGTGTCTGTGCATTCCTAAAGGCTATGAATTGAATGCACTGGACTGCTGTAGAAACAAGCCATCGGGGCCAGTGTTATCCTTTTAACATCATTGTATAATCGCTGTACTATGTGCAGTCCTACCAGACACTGGCCTTGCGGTTAGAGTGTCCGCCCTGAAACTGGGAGGTCGGGGTTTGATTCCCTCGGGGTCATACCAAATACTGTAAAAATGGGACCCAATGCCTCCTTCAGCATCAAAGGGATGGATAGGGGGTCAAATCAACTAATGATTCCCGAGCGCAGCGCAGGCTGCGGCTCCCTGCTCCAAGAGATAGGTCAAAAGCACCAAGAGAACCAATTTCACTGCAGTAACGTGAGTGACTGATCATAGGACTTTAACTTTTTAGATTTTTTTTACTCAAATCTGCTTCTGGTAGGTCCCTGGTGAAAAAATAATAATCTGAAGGGATCGGTGGCCAAATACATATCTTTTGTGATGCTTGACATTAAAAGATTTGAGCGTCACTGATAGAGAAACCAGTTTTTCCGAAAAACTGTCATGATTTATAAAATATAACCTAGAATCTGGTTTTCAGGTCGTAATGGAATGGGTGAATGACTTATCTGCTATTTCAATCAATCAAAAAAAGGCCTTGATTCCTTACCGTGCAAGTGCTGCTGAGGCTCACAGCTGAGCTCTCCGATTCCGTTTCCATAGCAGTAGCATTTGTACATGATCCCATGGATGACCTTGTCCCAGGACTCTCCGATTTGGTAGAAGGCTCTGGTCTCAGGCTCCTGGCACTGGTCTGTGATCAGCCATGCAGAGAAGGAAAACAGAGTCACATGAAACCGCTCAATGCAACACACGACGTGGCAGAAACCCACGCTGAGGGGGATGACGTTGCCTGCTGCCTAGCCTGGTCTAGCCCTCAATGATTTTGGCCTTGGGGGGGCGGGGGTGTCGTGGGATCCACACAGCGGAAGTGCTGCGCTCTGATTTGATCTCACTAACGTGTCGTCATCCCCGGCCCCTCCCGCGCCCGTCCACTGCTGTTCTACGTCACATTATTTAGAGCGATGCCCACCCCGGGGAAGGTTCACTCCCACTTGAAGGCCACTTTCCAACGTGCGTTAGTCCAGGCTTTCCGTTTTCGCGCAAGGCGGACGAAAATGAAAGCCTGGGTGTCGAGGCTACCTGCTGCCTAAATTACTGTACAGGATTGGGACGGATCAGACTGGGGGGAAAACGATTCCACCCATTTTCAACATTTTAATATGTCATTAATACACCTTTAGAGATGTTGGGTGGACATGATAAAAAAAAGTTCCCCCAATTCTGTATTTCCTAAAAATGGAGGTCTGAAAAAATCATTAACATGTTGAAATACATCTGATGACATCACCAAGATGTATTTCACCATGTTAATGATGTTTCTTTCAGATCCCTTTGTCCTGAGTGGGTACAAATGGAACCAAATGGACCCGCTAGGGTCCATTTGGTTCACATTTGTACCCTCTCAGGAAAATTTTGAAAGTGGGTGGAATTCCCTTTTAAATGACTGTAAATAAAGTCAAGTCAAGTTCTGCACAAAGATATATTTATGTATTTATGTTGTGTAGATGAATGGGATAAAATAACGATGGAGCATAGTTATGGATTCATTAATATCAGGTTAATCTTAATAACGTTTACGAAGGCAAAGGGGACCCACCGATGGCGTCGCACTTCCAGCGTCCGCGGCCCTGTCCGAAACACGTGCAGTTCATGGTGTAGCCTTCCTCGTGATGTTTGGTGAACGTCTGGTTCACCTCGTAGGTCAGACCGTCCACGATGCACTGGTCTGGAGCAAGAAGAGAAATCACAAACACACACACAAATTAGTACGAAGGATGCAGGGCGGCACGTGCCAGTTGTCGGCTTGTCGCACATTATTCCATTAAACAGCTGGGCGGGGTTAGCTCGAGGTCGAACGTTTACACCCAATTTACCAGATTAACTAACATCAACGGCTAATTAACAGACCAGACACATACAAATCATGCCCCTTCATAAACAAAAAGTTGACACACAGCCTCCTTTTTGTTTAGTTTTGCTCCTTCTGAATGTCCTTTCTCTTGTGGGGGCGTACTAGTAGTACTACACACCTTTAAGCTGAGAGTACGCCACGCAGTTCCACTCTCCTCGTCCGTTGCCGACGCAGGTGCATCGCATCATGTGACCCAGGACCTCGTGGCGCTTGTCCCACTGGTCCCCAACGCGGTACATCACCCCCTCGCTGGTGGTGCACACCTCCTCGTGGTCTGGAACACACAGCAAGACAACGGGTGTCAAATACCGTAATTTCTGGACTATAAGCCGCACCTGAATATAAGCCGCACCAGCTAAATTTGGGGCAAAATACTGATTTTTCCTTGTATAAGCCGCACCCGACTATAAGCCGCACCAGACAACAAGCTTCATGTTAGAGCAGTGGTTTTCAACTTTTTTGATCCCAGGGCCCACTATTTATTCAGCATTTGAGCCAGAGACCATGATTTAACATCCCCACAAACCCCCGAACTAAAGATTTCTTTTGGTTTTGTTCACAATTCCAGGATGGATTTTCACAAACAAAAGAGGCAAAACATCAAAATGAGACCAAAATGAACATGACTTATTAATTAAGTGGTGCTAATTTAGATGTTGAATATCATAACTCTTGAGAGTGTAAAAATGAAACCAAATGGACCCGCAAGGGTCCATTTGGTTTCATTTTTACGCTCTCAAAGAGTTACATCTGGTTAACCAACTTTCCATCATTTAGTCTGTGGATCCCACCTGGAACCCTCTCCCCTGTGTTACCTGTAAAAATCCATAGATTGGCCGCATCGTTGTATAAGCCGCAGGGTCAAAAGCATGTGAAAAAAGTAGCGGCTTATAGTCCAGAAATTACGGTACACGCAAGAAATGTAGAAGTGCACCGACTGTGTTTTTGGACACACCTAATGTACTTGGTGCATCCTGAAGGCAAGGGTAACTTTTGTTATTTTTTCGGGGGACAAACAATGACCTAATAATAAATTAGGTCATACTTATTTGCTGATATCCTTTTTGGCAGAGCCAAAAGCTGAACAGAATCATTGGACTTTTCCCCCCTGCACTTTTGCACTTCGATTATCTTCTCCATAGTCCACTAACTACAGTTTTGACTGATATTTTGTGAAACTTCAATATACGAAAAGAGGGTTCATCTAAAATAATAATGAGGATTAAAGAAACCACTACGCCCTATTCAAAAAAGGGACACACCAGCTACATAATGAGTACCGGTGTTGTGAAAACATGGCCAATATATTGGCTAAAACGATATTGCAGGGCAGGAGGAGGTTCTGCTCTACAGAACAACTGCTTGAATTGTCTAGCATAGTCGAGTACACTATTTGGAAAAAAAAAAGTCAATTACCCCCTTGGTGCTCGTTAACTTAGCCTACAGATACCACAACCAGCACGCAACAACACCTGTGTCCATTTGGAGAGGAACTTTCCCTGCGATGAAAGCCAGAAACAGATGTGCGTGTTCCCCACATGCCCTCCATTCATTAAAAGGAGATGAGTAGTTTGTATCAGGAGTCAGATAGAAAGTTTGTGTGGTCGGGAGCAGCAAGCTTAGACAGGTCAGCTTTGTGTGTGTGTGTGTGTGTGTGTGTGTGTGTGTGTGTGTGTGTGTGTGTGTGTGTGTGTGTGTGTGTGTGTGTGTGTGTGTGTGTCTGTGTGTGTGTGTGTGCGTGCGTGCATCTGCCAAGTGTGTTTGTATGAGGCGGTAAACATCTCTTTCTGATGGAAAGCAGGCAGCAGACAGAGTTGTATGTTTTGCAGGCGCTCGCACGCCCATGTGTCTTTTGACTGTCTGCGAAACTGTGGGAGGCTATACTGTACGATAAGGTCTGTCTGTCGGCCCCCGAAGAGAAGGAGGAGGACTGGATGGAGTTTAGAGTAGAAACACACGGGGGCAGATCGCCGTTTTATTGGATCTCAGCCAGGGTCTGGCTGAGGATCTGATCCGTAGCGGCTAGCCAACCCACTTTGATTACTGGCGCTCCGTCGTTATTGGAGTTGGCACCACTTTAAGGGTAAGACTGATACCACGTCAAGAAGAAAGACGCTATAGGGACTGGGGGTTTCATCGACTAAGACTATGACAAAAAAAAATGTTCAGCGACTACTATTTATCACGGAATAAATACTAAATACATTAACCAAAAAAATCACCTCTGGCTCCCAACTTGAGTGGCAGTATAATTGTCGTGTTCACCAGCACAAGCTTTGGATTATAATGACTAAGTTGCCCTCTCTTGAACCAATACATTTACAGTAACTGACTCTAATCTGCTTTAAGGTTAAAAACATGGACTCTTAATTTAAGTGTGACACCCACATTCAGGTCTCTAGATAAGGGTATGAGGGCAACAACAAGGATATAAGCATGAAGCTGTGAGGGTGAATTCCATCAGTAAGTCCCCTCGTAAAGAAGGAGTGCATGGTACAACGATGCACTAAACCTTAGAAAGGAGCCGTGATCCTTCCATGACTAAAGGATCAGAGTTTGTTTCTGTTAACGGCAGCATAGTAGTTGGTTGGCAGGGGTTGACACTAAGGTCTCTGAGGCACTTGCCCATCGGGCAAGTGCAAGTCAGGTTCTACTTGCCCTCAGGTCATGGTCACTTGCCCCCCCCTGCATTTAAGTTTACTTCCTACTTGGGTGCTTGCAGGTTCCAGGTGGTCCCCAGTTAAGTTGGTTAACCAGATGTAACTCTTGAGAACGTAAAAATGAAACCAAATGGACCCTTGCGGGTCCATTTGGTTTCATTTTTACACTCTCAAGAGTTAAAATTAATCATCTTAATTAGCCCAGGTCTACACAACTAGAGAATGTAGAAGATTAGGTCATTTTGATGTGTATGTTAATTTGCCTGTTTTGTTTCCCAAATCCAGCCTGGAATTGTGGACAGCTAGAAAGCAGGGAAAGACACAGAGGCAGAGTGCAATGACTGCCTTCAAGACAAATGTATCTTGTGTTGTGTTATAGTGCACTAAGTTGCACACTTGCCCGATCGGGCAACCAGGTAGCAGTCTTCACTTGCCCCACCATTTTTTTTTACTTGCCCCGGGCAAGCGGGCAACTGTTAGTGTCAAGCCCTGGTTGGGTTTTATTTATGTTCTTCAGCTGCGACACTAGACTAGAAACCTGTGGACATGGGTGTGCCAGGCAGGGCCTGGACCTAATCACGACCATGCTAGTACATTAAAGGGAAAAATCCAAGCTGGAACCAGAACGTTCATTCCTATGATCTTATATATAGGTTTGTAATCATGAGTCAAGTGCCCTGGATGGTGCATTTGCATATGGCTTACATATGGACACATGCTCTGAGCTCATGTAATGATCTGTTCCGGGTGAACTACGGGACCACGGACTCGCCGTTCTCGGCTTTGATAAGATTTCTTTGTAATTCTGTGTCATTTGCACGGTCTGGCGTTATACAAACACAGCACACATGTCTTCCTCTTCCAGGAGGAGTCCTATGCCTTGCTGCATAGGGTCAGGCTTTAGAGGCTTTGACCTCTCGTTAAGCACGGATATTTGTTTTTACTCCATAATGTTCTGTCTGATGGAGGGACTGGAGATCGTCACAGCTTCACATGGATCCATCCTCCTTTTGCCTGCTTTTGGCCAGTGGTGGAAAGAGTACTCTAATGTTTTACTTAAAGGTAACTTTATAGTGTACAGACACTGTGTTTGTAAACAGATTTGTTTAAAAGCTGAATCTAACTCCACCTCAACTCCACTCTACTGTCTCATTATGAATCAGCTGGAGACTGCTCTGCTGTGATTGGCTAAAATGCTGCTACACAACCCCCCCCCCCCCCCCCCCCCCCCCCCACAACCCCCTCCCCCCTCACAAATTAGCACCGCTAATTTGTCTGTAGGGAAACAGCTGCAGCATCAAAGAAGAAGCAACGCAAAAGGGGAAAAAGTTCTGTATGCAAGTTCTGTATGAAAACTATAGTTCTATATTTGATTTTTGATTTTGATTTTTGGGTAGAAAATTGTCTCCATTACAAGTAAGTCTGGAATTCAAATTGTACAAATGTATTGGCATCGAAAGTAGTCATTATGAGTTTGACTTGTTTGAAGTTTTTTAAATGTCTAAGTTTTGCGATATTATTAAAAATCCACCAAGTAAATGTGAACTAAGGTCTTCATATAAATGTAGTGGAGTTAAAGTAGTGGAGTAGAGGTCAAAAGCATTTAAAACTGGAAATACTCAAGTGAAGTATCAATACCTCAAACTTGTACTCAAGTACAGTACAGGGTAAATGCACTTGGTTGCTTTACACCCTATGCTTTTGTCCCAGTACAGTTATCTAGGGTTATGTAGGGTCTGGATGTGCAGCGTCTGGCCTGGGTCCAGTTCTGCTGTGAGAACCAGTTTCCCGTTATAGAAAAATCACGTCTTTCCTTTCGCGGGGGCAATTCCAGCCCCTTCGCTTAATGACTCATAAAGTGGCCACTTAAAGCATCATAACTGGTCGGGTCGGTCAGTGTAAACACCAGCTGTGGGAACTACTAAAATTGGGTCCCCGGGGGCAAAACCGATTTATTGCAAATGAATGTATAAACTACAGTGATCGCGGATTTGAATTAAGATGCAAAAGGGGGAGAGAGCCGGGCCGTAAACATCTGACACTACTGTTAGTGAAGGTTGTATGGTTTTTGAGTAGTGTTAAGTGCAGAAGCGAGTCATTCATAGACGTTCATAGCTTCTGTTTGGACAGTACAAAGTACTCTGAAGGGTTCCCTCCGGGAAGGTCACTGAGGGTAACGTAGTGGGGTTGAGGCCCTGACATCGTTCACTTAGAATCTAAGTCTTACAGTAGATGAAAGGGATTAACAAAATGCTTACAATTGACATCCATATCAAATGTTATACATGTACACTTGAACCACATTAACCCTGGCATGTCAATACAGGCAAAAATATGTCAAAAACATATTGAAGATAGCAGATCCATAAGATATAGATTGGCTATTTTCGCCATGCAACAGTAATCTGTCGTACAGCAAGTATACAAAACACAGTTTAAGTGCTTCGTTTTTTTTTTTTTTTTTTGTATGTATGGCAAGCCAGTAGGATAATTAGCTTTTTAATTAGAATAAAAAGCTAAAACTGCATCGTTTCAAACAGTTTTCCATGACTATATAGTCACTTCAGGCAACCTGGATTGAGAAATTAGGAGTACTTAGGGTGCCTGAAGTGACTATATAGTCATGGAAAACTGTTTGAAACGATGCAGTGACATGCCATTCCGAAATACCACTGAAGCACCCTCCTACAAGTTCTGTATGAAAACATCTGCAAATAGTCCTTAGTTAGGAGGGAGTGGGGCTATGGGACCTCATGACATCCATCTCTGCCATCTCAGACAACACTGTACTCAACTGTACATCTGTACAACACTGCACTGTTTGTTCAGAGGCTCTCTGCAGTCTTCAGTGTCAAACTAGGGCAAATGTTTGTTAGGCAGACAAGTTTCTTATGAAAATCAGAGCTTGCGAGAAACGTGCTTGCAAACTGCGCCTTTTTAAGGATTTTCCCCGGGTATAAACATGCATTCTGTGCACACTGGCAAACCAATGTAACAGACCTGATTACTATACAGTATATACTGTAGCTGAATATGTTTTTTCCAACTGTCTGAACTGTCTGAGGCATGCTTGATTTATAATGCCAGATACCCAGATAAGCCTAAACGTTGAACAGGCCAGTAGCTGCTACATCACTTGCTTATTGAGGAGCAATACATTAGCATGTAAAAGGTCTTGACGGCTCTGAAGCCAGACACTACGATCTAATCAACGTCAAAGAAACGCATCCTGTTGTGAGCACTCTGCATGGTCTCAGACCTACCACCAACTGTGACACTGCTTAAAACACATAATAGCTAACATTCCATTACTTTGCACAAAAGACCTTGCATGCAGTTCTCTTAATAATTTCAAGACGAATCTTAGAATTGCACAATAAAATCAAGGCCACAATAAAGATGCCAGAGCATTGTCAGTGCTCGGTCAACTTTAAATCGTCTATATTTATGCTTGTGTGTTGGTTAATATATATTGAACAGAGTATTAAAATCACTTCAGACAAAACCTCTAACCTTTGTAGTTACAGTAGGTGATTTCTTTCCAACAACATATTCTCCTCTAAATTCCAACGGAATAAACAGTCTACCCGTCACCAGTGTTCTGCGTCGTCATTATCATTTCACAGACCCCCTAGTGACTCACAGTTCTGGGCACCTATTGTCACTCAGGGGGAACTAATTGACACCTAAACCACAACAAACAACCCATTATTACGTTTTCTTTTATTCTTGCCTGTTAACAACCCTCTTTACTTGTTTGTTTTGTCCTTTAAGCTGATCTATCCTGTGCTTTTATGTCGCTCTGCATAAAAGAGTGTGGACTAAATGTCTTGATTGTCATTGAAATTGCCCTGACAGGGCAATTTCAACACTGGATGGTGACATGGTAATGCTGCTAAGGCAAGTGTCAGTAATGCTTCAGTAGTGGGGACATAATGTGAATGGATCATTTCTCACTGAATAAAATACAACCCCTCATCCAGCACACGTGTGTACAGGGGTTGACACTAAGGTCTCCGAGGCACTTGCCCATCGGGCAAGTGCAAGTCAGGTTCTACTTGCCCTCAGGTCATGGTCACTTGCCCCCCAATAATATATTGTAAATTTTGCATTTAGGTTTACTTCCTACTTGGGTGCTTTAAACCAGAGGTTTTCAACAGGTGGTCCGGGGACCACCAGTGGTCCCTGAGAGGGTTCCAGGTGGTCCCCAGCTAAGTTGGTTAACCAGATGTAACTCTTGAGAACGTAAAAATGAAACCAAATGGACCCTTGCGGGTCCATTTTACACTCTCAAGAGTTAAAATTCACCATAGTGTGACCACTATGGTCTGTGACCATTGTGGTCACAGACCCAGTGGTCCCTGACCCCAGCAAAATGATAGTTTGGAACCAAATGAACCTGGGAGAGAGATAGGTAGAGATAGCTAGAAAGCAGGAAAAGACACAGAGGCAGAGTGCAATGACTGCCTTCAAGACAAATTTATCTTGTGTTGTGTTGTAGTGCACCAAGTTGCACACTTGCCCGATCGGGCAACCAGGTAGCAGTCTTCACTTGCTTCACCATTTTTTTTATACTTGCCCCGGGCAAGCGGGCAAGTGTTAGTGTCAAGCCCTGTGTGTACACACACGCACACACACACACACACGGCCACTTCAATCCCGCCAGGTGCCTGCACAGCTTACTAAGTTGGGAGTCGTGTCGGGTGTGTCTCTCTCAAAGACACTTACCAGCCATGGGACAGAATCCAAAGCGCTGCTCTCCATCATAGTCCACGGTGGTCCCGCACCACTTCATGCCGTCCCGGCGGCCGTCGGCGGTGCAGTCCGTGTAGTTGCGGCCGTTGTAGATGAAGGGGAACTGGCACAGGGCGCCGTTAGAGTTGCCACCTCGAGTCGCCACCATCACTGTGGAGGTTTCAAAAGTGATCAGACAGATCAGATATTATTAGTGAACTTTTCCACTATGGCCAGTCTTATGCTAGTCGGTATTGTCATTATCATCAAGTTTAAAACCCTTTGTGTACTGAACGCGTTTTGGTGTTTTATCTGTTGAAAAATAGCAGATCTACAAGCTCATATCGCGCCACCGAGTGGCGCGATATGAGCTTGTAGTTCTGCTATTTTTGAAAAATTGTGAAAATGTGCTGCAAATCTCTGAATACATTATTTTGGAAGCAAACATTTTTAACTCAATTTTTTTTGCTTCTGTGGGATCCCTAGAACAACATGTTTTCAGATGCGGGTCCGCAGCCAAATATGGATAATTCTGGTAGTCCTTGGCTTGAAATATGTTAGCATCACTGACACAGGAACACAGATTTTTCAGAAAAACAGAAAAACTCGATTCTAGCGTCAGAAACTAGATTCTAGTGTCAAAAATAGATCCTAGCATCAGAAACTATCATTTAGTGTCAATAACTAGAATCTAGTGTCGGAAACTACTGTAGAATCTAGCGTCAAAAGCTAGAATGTTGCTGCAGCTATAATCTGGTGTAAGGAACTACTGTATAATCTGGTGTCAGAAACTCGAATCGAGGGCCAGGACACAATGGGTTTAAGATCGCTCTGACGCTCAATATATAAGCCTCGTGGGCGTCAGAGAGCCTGTCCTCCGATGGCAAAGCACAGCTTTTGGCACACATTGCTGATCTACCGAATGTGTACCACAGAAAAAAAAATCCAATAACCATCATTCAAGACCACTATGTCTTACCGTTTTTCTCTGTGCAGAAGGAGTATTTCTGGTCGGTCTCAAAGTCAGAGGAGGTGGAGCACCACAGCTGTCCGTCGCTGTGTCCCTCAGAGATGCAGGAGTGGTAGGTCTTTCCCTTGTACACGAACGGGAACACGCAGGGCTGGCCGCCAGAGTTACCGCCGTACACCGGGGCCGGTCCCTCTGCCATGGAGAGAATGGCACAGAGATAGAATCGTTTTGTTACATGTTTTACAGGGGCGGATCTAGGCATGGGCATGGGCAATGCCCCCCTAAATACCCACTCTGCCCCCCCAAACACGATGCCATGCAAACAACCCAAGATATTTCAAATTAAAGTGCTTATATTTACAATGATTTGAAACACTACTACTGCTACTAACTACAATTTTGGCACCACTAAACCAACAGCATTTCATCATTGAAAACAGAAAACTCTCTGAGTCAGACCTTTAGCTTTATGCATGCTGCGTGTCTGTTGCAACTTCAACAACAACTGATGTTATCATTGATGCTTTACTTGACTAATAAAAGTCCTGTAACCGAAAATGGTATGTGGGCGGCTTCATCGCCCGTGGCGCGAAGCGACACGGGCGTTGAAGCCGCCCCCATACCATTTTCTCTTGCCCCTCCAACATGTTCTCTTGCCCCCCCAAATGGGACATGCTACCTGCTATCCGCCCCTGATGTTTTATATTCAAATCCAACCAATGTAAGTATAGTGTTGTTATTGATGTTTCTGCCTTTTGTGTTGTACTTTTTGCCTATAGTCTTTACTGTGTCATGTGCTGTTTATATCTGACTAATAAATTGAATAAATAAAACCAACCTACTACTCATACACTACATGACCGTGTCAGCGGTTCTTTCAGGTCAGATATTAGGTCTGTCCACAATGAAATTGTGCCCTGTTGGGCCTGATTAATCCGTGCTGATGACATTTCCAGATAAGAAATGTACAGAAAGGCTTGCAACCAATGTGCTTTGGAAATGTCACATGGGGGTTTCCAGCGCTGGGCTATGATCTCTCTAGCTGCCGTGGGCTCAGCCAACAAAACCTTGCGCATTTTTAGCCATAAGTGTCAACATAGAATCGTCATTTAACAGGTGTGTATATGGGTCCATCGAGAATTGTACTTCCAGTAAATCTGTCACAGTCTTTGTAACCGAATCCCAAAACTCAAATACCCCCGGACATTCCCCTACAGTATGAAGAAATGAGCCCAAGGTTCCTGGGGTCTTCTATTGCATTAATAGGCATAGTCTGCACGTTGTAGTGAACCAGTACAATGTGACTAAAGTGACTTGGAGGCCCCCACTGCAGTGGAGTACTTTCCAAGTGTGAATACATGTAAACCTCCCTTTCCACAACGGCTACTCCCTCAGGCCTGTTGCAGCAAAACAAATGTGTGATTAATCTTAATCAAGTTGTCTAGTATAGTGGATTCTTATTTTATTGAGCGTTTACAGACGGCAACATTGTGCAAGAGAAGAGTTCAACAACTTCAGGGGTTGAGTAACAATAAAACCACAGAATCTCTCTCTCTCTCTCTCTCTCTCTCTCTCTCTCTCTCTCTCTCTCGCTCTCTGTCTTACCCCATTCCTCGCAGCTGATTCCGTTGCCCAGGCAGGTACAGATCATCTGCTTGGTTCCCTGGTTCTTCAGCCAGCGCTGGCCCAGGAAGTAAGCCACGCCCGCGTCCGTCTGACAGGCCCCCTCCTGGGGCAGCACGGCCAGCGCAGGCTGGATGTTGGTGACCACACGGGCGCCGGTGCCTGGATGGTGACACAGACGGGGCGACAGTACATGAGAACAATGTACTAAGGCTACATAAAAAAAAAAAACGTACAGCTACTAAATTGTAGCATGCAGGTCGAGAAGGTAACATTTAGACCCGGCCCAAAAGGTTTTCTGACCCCTCAATGTCGCAACATTTCGGCTGGTCAGGGTTTTATTTGGGCCGACTATTCTGGTATTCATCTAGAATGGGTTGTTTTCATAGGGTGTGTCACGTTGGGTCCCCAAGAGAATAAATGTGAAACAACTACAACCTCTGTCTGACGTGGAAAATATATTATTACAAATCCATCATTGCAGTTCCATAACCGTTTAGGTGGCGGGACGAACATTAACGGACTGTATCAGTACCAGCATCAGCGAGAAACACATTAGAGTAAGATGAAAAATGATTTTGGAGGTCGGAAAGGGCGGTGAATCGATTTGAAAGGTTCATAACGCCCTCAATTAGAATAATTATGTCTAGATTTGATTTATACTAGATAACTTGCCTGTAACTTTCTAGGAATTTATATATTCCCACAAGCAACTCTTTGTCCGACGGACACATTTCTCTTCTTTGCTTTAATTATTTCTCCGCCTCCCTCACAATAATCATTTCAGGCATGTGTGTCACCCTCCCTTCGGCCTTTCCCACACGCCATATCACCGTATCTCCCTCCCTCTATCTTTTCCGATTGCTTCATTTGTGCTCCGTCGTACAACGGAGTCGTGCAAAAACAAAAACAGAAGATCCACAAGCTCACGGCGGAGCGCGTCCACGTCGCATTGTGAGCTTGTAGAGCGCCTATTTTCACCAGTGTGTGAAGGATAAGTCGGTCTTATCTCTTGCGCGCTCCACATCCATGCTGAGGGAGACAGGAGGCCTGTCTCCTACACTTCAGCACTTCAACTTTCCCTCGGCTCATTTTTATCTCTGGCACCTGCTTGTCTGAAGTGTTTTCTCACTTCGTATCTCTCTCTGTGTGTGCCTCTGTCGGTCTCCTCTCCCTTTCTCTCTCCCCCTACTCTATCTCTGCGGTATGTGTTTGTCTCTCCACATAATAACAACAAGAAGAAGCCCTGCCAGTGCTAACAACACCGTATAGCATACCTGAGCATTATGCGGCCCGGGGGCCAAATGCGGCCCTTTGGCTGACTCTGACCGACCCGTAAAAGGGTACCGTGGTTTTCAACCAGTGGTCCAGGGACCACCAGTGTTTTATGCGAGTTCCAGTTAAAGCTGGTTACCCAGATGTAACTCTTTGAGAGCGTAAAGATGAGTTTACACTCTCAAGAGTTAAAATATTCACCTGAATTAGCCAGAGAATGTAAAATAATGGTCATTTTTGATCTATGTTTGCCTGTTTTGTTTGTGAAATCCAGCCTGGAATTGTGGACAAAAGCAAAAGAAATCTTTAGTTTTGGGTCTGTGGGGCTAATATGTCATCAAATGTTGGTCCATGGCTCAAATACTGAATAAATAGAGGGCCCTGGTGTCAAAATGGTTGGTCTTACTCTTACTTTTGTCTTGAAATTAAATGAATATTACGCAGACTTTAGTTCAGCCTTTAGTCTTGGCCCTCCACAATATTTTATGTATCTCATTTGGCCCCTTGGGAAAAAAATAATTGCCCACCGCCGTAGAGCATTCTCACCCAGTCCTACGGTGTGCAGAGAGGCATGTCGCTCGCACTTCCACTCCCCTCGTCCGTTCCCCGTGCACAGGCACTGCAGCGGGTGACCCCTGGAGTCCGTCTTGGTCCAGGTGTCGCCAATGCGGTACGACGACAACGTGTCCTGGTCATTGCAACGATCTAGAAGTAAAAGAAACGAAACAGATTTGATGAAGAGGAGAGCGGCGGTGAGGGGCATGGTATCGGTTGATACAGTACAGTGATACAGAAAAGTGATTTTCAACCAGTGGTTGAGAGGGTTCCAGGTAGTCCCCAGGCTAAATGATGAAAAGTTGGTTAACCAGATGTAACTCTTTGAGAGTGTAAAAATGAAACCAAATGGACCCTTGTGGGTCCATTTGGTTTCATGTTTACACTCTCAAGAGTTGAAAATATACATCATGTGAATTAGCCCAAGTCTACACAACTAGAAACAACTATGACACAACTGGTCATTTTGATCTGGTTTGTTTTACCAAATCCAGCCTGGTATTGTGGACAAAGCCAACATATATCTTTAGCTTTGGGGTCTGTGGGGTTGAAAATGTTATCAAATGGTGGTCCGTGGCTCAAATGCTGAATAAATATTGGGTGTTTGTTTTGGTGGCTTAGGTGTGTGTATATGTCAATAGCTTCATGTCATGCAGGCACGGTGTTTTCAGTGGCAAGTTGTAGCACACTGTTGACATTCAAGACTTCTGTTGTAAAGATGGCCACCCTGTAAGGCTCATAATATGACAACAAGTAGGGAATGACTCCCACTCTCATCTCTCACACCAGGCAGAATCGTTAAGTAAGCAAACGTAAGCAGGCAAACGCCTCTAATTGGAAACACGGCCAGTGGATCTTTCCACCACAGGCTGTTAAAAACCTTCAACAAAAACACGCACTACCGTTTTCCCATAGCCCTGCCAGTAAGGTTAATGTGTGTGTGCGTGTGCGTGTGTGCATGTGCGTATGTGTGTGTGTAGTGTAGCTTAGTGCCAGTCGCTCTCATCAGAGGGCGTCTAGAATGCAATCCAGCTGCTGTGTGTGTGTGTGTGTGTGTGTGTGTGGGGGGGGGGGGGGTGTGCATACGTAGGCACATGTGAGTCTTCCAAAATAGAGCCCAGAAGCAAATCAATTTCACATAGTCCGCTGCGTGCAGCTCTTGGCTTCCCAACTCTCCCTTTGTTGTTGTGACAGGTACACTCAAATTAATGAACCCAAAACCGAAAAGGAATGCTCATAAGTTAAACCACAAGAGAAAAACATATTTGTTTCTTGTATTCAGATTGACACATGTGAGTTCACTACCCTCCTGCTCCTTTCTGATACAGAAAACTGCAGACAAATGCAATTGCAATCAGTGGTCCAGGGCTAAATGATGGAAAGTTGGTTCACCAGGTGTAACTTTTTGAGAGTGTAAAAATGAAACCAAATGGTCGCTTACGCGTCCATTTGGTTTCATGTTTACACTCCTAAGAGTTAAAATATTCATCATGTGAATTCGCCCAAGTCTACACAACTAGAGAATGTAGAAGATCAATGGTCGTTTTGGTATGTTTGTCTGTTTTGTTTCTGAAATCCAGCCTGCTATTGTGGACAAATACAAAATGAATCTTTAGTTTTGGGGTCTGTGGGGCTAAAATGTCAACAAAAGGCGGTGGTCTGTGGCTCAAATGCTGAATAAATAGTGGGCCCTGGTATCTAAAAGTTGGAAACCCCTGCAATAGAGGAATGCAGAAGAGAATAGATACTGTATATCAGGGGTTTTCAACAGGTGGTCCGAGGACCACCAGTGGTCCTTGAGAGGGTTCCAGGTGGTCCTCAGCTAAGTAGGTTAACCAGATGTAACTCTTGAGAAAGTAAAAATTTTTACACTCTCTAGAGTTAAAATATGAATTAGTCCTAATCTACACAACTAGAAGATTAATGGTCATGGATAGAAGCAAAGGAAATCTTTAGTTTGGGGGGTATGTGGGGCTAAAATGTCATCAAATGGTGGTCCGTGGCTCAAATGCTGAGTAAATGGTGGGCCCTGGGTTGAAAAAGGTTGAAAACCACTGCTGTATATAATATATATAGGGATTAGGTAAAGGTGTCTTACTCCTGGATGTGCAGGTGATGCGTCCGCTGCCCTCTCCCAGACAGGTACAGTCCACCACCATCCAGCCCTGGTAGGGCTTCTCCCACGTCTCTCCAACCACGTAGGACGTCCCGGCCGTGTTGTCATAGCAACGCTCAGCTGTGGACACCAGACAGTTAGGGGGCCAGCAAGCATGTTCAATTCATCTACTTCAAAAACTGACCAAACTGACCAAACCAAAATGTCTGGCTACATGTTGACTGAAAGTATGGGCTCCATTTTTTGTTACCGCTAAACCCTTTATCCCTTAACTTCTTTGCCTTTTTAAACTATAAAGAAAAAAACATTTTTCAGTAGTTCAAATGGCCAGTCTACAAGCTGACGACGTGTTAATAGATTGACATGTTGAAATATTCTAAAATCGTTTTTCAAAATAGTAAAAAACGAAATAAGGGATTTGGGTAAGGGGTTTAGCATGTAACGAAAATGGAGCCCTATATGACTATGAACTAACAATATTGAAAATTTCCCCTTGACAATTTTCCCCTGTGGACATGACAAAAACGTTCCCCCATTCTGTGTTTCTAGAATTCATCATTAACATGGTGAAACACAACTTGACATGACATCATCAAGTTGTGTTCCAAAATGTTACGCTTTTTTTTTTCCAGGAGCTATTTTTCTGAGAGTGTACAAATGGAATTACCCTATTGGCCTGAATATAAGACTATGCTTTTTTCCCAATGGAAATATCCCCAAAATGGAGTCGTCTTATATTCAGGGGCTATACTATTTGACTTTCAATGTTCTTTTTTCAGTAAATGGGTCTTGAAAAATGAGGGTCGTCTTATAAACGAGTCGTCTTATATTCGGGACAATACGGTAAATGGACCCAGGTCAGGGTCCATTTCGTGAGGTTGTGCGCACCGACAGGCTTGCAGGTCCACTCTCCCTTGCCGTTCCCCAGACACACACACTCCAACATGTAGCCTCCAGTCTCATGGGGTCTCCGCCAGGTGTCGCCGATCTTATAGGATGCACCGCCCTCGTGACAACGATCTGCAAAAAAGCACAGAAAATGTTGGACTAAACCATTTCTGTACTGAACACGTTTTGGTGTTTTAGCTGTTGAAAAATAGCAGATCCACAAGCTCATATCGCGCCACCGAGTGGCGCGATATGAGCTTGTAGTTCTGCTATTTTTGAAAAAATGTGAAAATGCGGTGCAAATCTTTGAATACATTATTTCGGAAGCAACCATTTTTAACTCAAGTCTTTGCTGCTGGGGGATCCCTGGAATAACATGTTTTTAGATGAGGTTCTGCAGCTAAATACCCTATTGGCCTGAATATAAGACTATGTTTTTTTCCCAATGGAAATATCCCAAAAAATGGAGTCGTCTTATATTCAGGGGCTACACTACTGTATTTGACGTTCAATGTTCTTTTTTTCTGTAAATGGGTTTGAAAAATGAGGTCGTCTTATAAACGAGTTGTCTTATATTCGGGACAATACGGTAATAGATATTTCTGGGGGTCTAACTTCAGAAACTACAATCTACTGAGAGGAACTAGAATCTACCGTGAGGGACTAGAATCTAGCATGAGGAACTATAATCTAGCATCGGAAACTACAATCTGATCAGGACACAATGGGTTAAAGGCCTTCGACACGCCCCTTCATGGAGATAATTGGCTAATCACGATAGCAAACGTCAAGGATGATGTCAATTAGGGAATGCAAATTCAACCAGATTCAGATTCATCTTGCCTCTACTGAACTGAGCTCTTGTCTCTACCGTATCTCCCATGTAGCTTGTTGCTAAGCTGAACTTTCTTACAGTACATACTTGCTTCATACTTGCCCAAATGTGCATTCTAACTCTTTTATTCTTGCTCAAATATGCACAAGGCAACGCTTACCATAAGTGTGGTACATTTCAAAACACGAGACAACTCTCGCTTAAGTGTGGTACATTTCAAAACACAATACAACTCTCGCTTAAGGGTGGTACATTTCAAAAGGTGCATTTCAAAACATTTAGGGAGGTGCGTTTCCAAAATGTGTTCTACAATGTAAATAAAGGGGGTGTGGCCAGGGCATGTCAGCAGGCCTTTAAGTGATAGAGTTCGGGGAAATACAAGTTGCTGTATATAGAGTCTATCCATCACTGAAAATAGCCAGTTTACAAGCTCACAATTGTGAGGTTTTTAAATCTGCTATTTCTACCAAAAGGTTTTCCACCCAGAATAGGGACACTAGAGGTTCATGTGGTAGATGGCAGTATAAATCAAGTGTAAAAAAAAACGAACATAGCCGAGATCCATTCCTCCCATTACCTAACCACACAGATAGCTGCAAACAGCTGCGTCGCCCCAGTTGTTAATCTCTCATGCTGTGGAGAATCTGGAGATTGCTATAGAGAATCTTGGGAGATTAAGCAGTCTGGTGGTCTGCACAAGACTGCACAAGACCATCTTCTGCTCACTGGCAATTGTCTGTCTGGTCTATGGGACAACCGCGGCGCATGCACGCATGTACATTCCCAATGAGTTACGGTCACTTTAGCTTGGTCTACGCTGCTTAAACCACTTTATTGGCTGGCCTTGTAGTGGAGGAGTTCATACAAGAAAAAAAATTAAGCGGTTATAGCATAGGCTTGGGGTTAAAAGTGCATTAAGCCTTCCTTCCACTACCTGGCCTATACCAGTGGTTTTCAACCATTTTGATACCAGGGCCCACTTATTTCTTCAACATTTGAGACACGGATCGCCATATGATTGTGTTTAGCTCCTAAGACCCAAACTCAAATAAAATTGAAAAAAAATTCTCACAATTCCATGCTGTATTTGAGAGATAACAGTAATTCTTCATTCTCTAATTGTAGATGTCTTGTGAATTAAAATGCAACTCTTGAGATATGAGCCCATTTGGTTTCATTTTACGCGTTTAAGAGTTAAATATCTTTACAAGGGCCCGTTGTTTGTAACAATCTCTCTCCAGTCACTTGGCTGGAGACCACATGGAATCTTCTCAAGGACCACTGGTGGTCCCCGGACCACTGGTTGAAAACCCCTGGCCTATACGCACACAAAAACAGACACAAGCACACGCACGTCTGACAGGCAGACAGACTGACTCTTATTGAATTGACTAGTCAGACAGTCAGTCGGTCAGTCATGACACACAAACTTACTAGCAATAGTGCAGCTGATCTTTCCCCTCCCAGAGCCAATGCAGGTGCAGTCCCAGATCATGCCCTCTTTGGGTCGCTCGTAGGTCTCTCCCACGGTGTACGACTTCTGGTTGATCTTATCGTAGCACGTCTCCTCCGCTGCAGGGTGGACAGATGAGTGGGTCACACGTTGACACAGATAGAACCAGAGGACCAGATGAAGACCCTTCTCAGAGTCAGACAAACACAATACAATTCTCCTCTATAACAAACAGTGAAAGTCCACGATCTACAACAGTGGGTTTCAACCTTTTTGATCCCAGGAGGACCCACTATTTATTCAGAATTTGTGTCACGGACAACCATTTGGGAACATTTTAGCCCCACAGAGCCCAAAACTAAAGATTTATTTTGCTTCTGTCCATGACCATTAATCTTCTTGTTGTGTAGACTTGAGCTTATTAAGATGATGATTATTTTAACTCTTGAGAGTGTAAAAATGAAACCAAATGGACCCGCAAGGGTCCATTTGGTTTCATTTTTACGTTCTCGAGAGTTACATCTGGTCAACCAACTTAGCTGAGGACCACTTGGAACCCTCTCAAGGACCACCGGTTGAAAACCACTGATCTACAAGCACACGTCACATTGCAAATTTGTGATGCTTAACCGTGGACTTTTAGATCAGCTATTTTTGCAACAAAGCTTTAGAAGATTTTTGATTAAAAAAAAAGGTTGAAAGTCACAACTTGAAAGGCAAGTTGTGACTAATTAAGCCCTTAAAATCCAGAAAGCATCGGTGCTATTCAAGGACACCACATATACAAGCTTGTGCATCTACTATTTTTGAAAACTCTTGAAAAAAAAGTGTGAGAACTACTAGTGATTTAGAGATGGCACTCTTTGTAGAATCCGACGGCCTCAGATCTTAATGGGTTAAGTACATGGACTAATACAGTGTACAGTAATTTGCACATGAGTTTTAATTAAATTGAGGGATGATGAAGGAGGGTCTTGTTCTTGCAGATGGACAGCAAATCTGATAATATGTACTGTATACAGTACACACAGTCTCTCTCTCTCACACTCACACACACACACACACACACACACACACACACACACACACACACACACACACACACACACACACACACACACACACAGGGCACATGACGCAGAGGACTAACCTTCAGGCTTGCTTTTACACTTGATGCCAGCCACTCCATGGCAGGTACAGATCAGCATGCTGTTCAGGTACGGCCGTTCCCACTGCTCATTGAGACCATAGAATACACCATTCTCTATGCAGCCATCTGAGAGGGAGGGAGAAACACACAAAACATCTGACTATGGATTATGTTCATCGACTCCAAGTTACAGTATACTGTCTTGAATCGGTAGAGGCAATTTGTGTTTAAGCCTCATTTAAGTCTGTTGATTGTTATCACAAAAGAGTTTGGACAATTTAAATCATTGAAAGAACAGATAGGCTATATTTAAGAAATTGCTGTAGGCTAGACCCTACATTAAAGTAGGCCTATTAATTAGGGAGCAGGATGTGATTTGAGCGCGTTCACAAACATTTTCATGTCAAGGACATCTAAAAAGGACATTCATTGGTCATTAGTCATTAGCCATAAGAGAAGATTTGCTAGTAAAGAAAAGGTTTAAATGGTCTGATATGCAACTTTAAGGATGTATAAATGGAACCAACCTTGTTCCATGTGAACACTCTCACGCCCATATAAGGGTCCATTTGGTTCCAAGTCATAACATAAGATTGCGCTGGGGACCCCCGCCGTGTACACCCTCGAGGCACCCCTGGGGGGTGTAAGGGTAACCGGACCCCACTTAGGGGAAACCACTGGGCTAGAGAGGGGAGGGAGAATAGGAAAGGACTCCCTCCCTCCCTGCCCCCATGTAATAAGCACAACATATACACCACCCGGCTCCCTCTCCAGGCCCCCGCCCCACCCCACCCCACTCCGCCCCCAGCTCCACCGCACGCGCACAGGCATACGCGCACACATAACGGAGTTCAGCTATTTCCACCAGGAGATATTTTACTCCACTCACTGACTGTGAGATCTCACATGGAATTAAACGTTTAGGACAATAGCCTTTAATACATACAAGACTGTCAAATTTAAGTTTATAAAGGACCTGTTTTACTTTAGGTCAGTAAAATTACAAAAAAAAAAACGTGTGCACGGACTGCAGACTGCAGTTGTATTTTATTTGTTATTTCTTTCTTTTCCCCCCCAAGTCCCCTCGCAAGTGATTTTGATTAATGGCAGCCACGACAGTCTCAGATTACATTTTCATCTAGAACAGTGGTTTTCAACCATTTTCATACCAGGGCCCACTATTTATTCTGCATTTTAGCCACGGACCACCTTTGATGTTGATTTTAGTCTCATTCATCTATACATTTTCTATCTTCGTGGCTTCTTGCAAATTAAGTAGCCTAATTCAGGTGTTTAAATATATTTTGGTTCCATTTTTAGCAAAAAAAAAAAAAATGTGTCTATTTGGTTAGCAACTATCAATCATTTAGCCTGGGGACCAGCTGGAATGCTCTCAAGGTAGGACCACTGGTGGTCCCCGGACCACTGGTGGAATTGAAAACCACTGATCTAGGAAATTCAGCTACATACTGTCACTGTATAACAATATGAGGTCTATCCATACTAATGCAGTGGCCACCAATTATCGTAGCCAATTAGCTCATCATAATATCATCATGTGGGGCAGGGGTTTTCAACAGGTGGTCCGGGGACCACCAGTGGTCCCTGAGAGGGTTCCAGGTGGTCCCCAGTCTAAATGATGGAAAGTTGGCTAACCAGATGTAACTCTTGAGAATGTAAAAATGAAACCAAATGGACCCTTGCGGGTCCATTTGGTTTCATTTTCACACTCTCAAGAGTTATAATATTCATCATCTGAATTAGCACCACTTAATTAAGAAGTTTACACCGTTTTGTTGGCAAACACCCAGCCTGGAATTATGGACAAAACCTAAAGAATTATTTAATTTTATGTCTTTGGTGTGAAAATGTAATCAAATGGTGGTCCGTGGCTCAAATTCTGAATAAATGGTGGGCCCTGGAGTCAAAAAGGTTGAAAACCCCTGATAATATCATCATGTGGGGGGAAAAAGTGTTTTGCTTACCTTGGTTGACTGAGGGCACTGAGTGCTGCTGCGGCGCGGCGGCTGCCTCTCTCTCCCTCGGCATGCAGTTGACCGAAGCGGCGACGCACAGCGCCACCAGCACCCTGCTAACGCACGGGCTGGGCATGGTGAATGAAAGCTGCCTTAAAACAACCACACAATTACTGCAGAATGATGTAGTCTATTCAACCCGATAGATGATGCTCCTGGACTGCGTTACGCACAAGATGATCCCCCTTTTTTTACGGCCAAGAGCAGTCTCTAGTCTGTTCCAGTGTATTTTGTTTCTTTCTAATGCCCAAATGCACCAAACTTGAATCGTCCCCCCATGCAGCCAGCCAGCCCCGTTCTTTTATGCCTCCTCCTCCTGTCTCCCTCTACTCTCCGACCCGTGCCGTACCGTGCCGTGCTCCGTGTGTGTGCGCGCTAGACGCTGCAGCGCAGGTTAGTGCACCAGAGCAGTCTGTGGGAGTGATTTATCTGGGCATGGCTTCGGTTCAGACAGAGGAGGAGGGGAGGGAGGAGGGGGAAGGAGGAGGAGGAGGCAAGGGCGGATCTAGACATGGGCATGGGGGGGCAATGCTCCCCTAAATGCCCAGTCTGCCCCACCAAACTCGGTATGCAAAACAACCCAAGATATTTCAAATCCAAGTGCCTATATTTAAAATGATTTGAAACACTGCTGCTGGCTGCTACTATAACTAGCTGTGTCACCACTAAACCAACAGCATTTCATCATTGAAAAAATGAAAACAGACCTTTAGCTTTATGCATGCTGAGTGTCTGTTGCAACTTCTTCAACAACAACTGAAGTTAAAACTTATTATTGATACTTTACTTGATTAATAAAAGTCCTGTAACTGAAAATGGTATGGGTGCGGCTTCATCGCTTCGCGCCACGGGCGATAAAGCCGCCCCCCTACCATTTTCTCCTGCCCCCCCCCCCCCCCCCCCCCCCCCCCCCCCCCCCCCCCCCCCCCCCCCCCCCCCCATCCTGCCCCCCCCCCCCCCCCCCCCATTGGGAAATGTTATATCCACCCCTGGGAGGAGGTCCAACAAAGAGAAGGAAAGAGCCCCATCAGAGACAAAGTTCAATATGCGTCACCGGTGGTTATAATGGGTCATTTCAAAGTGACAACTCTTATTACCATAGAGGCCCACAACTTTTGTTTATTGGGCCGCTAATCATGTCAATTACATTTCATAGTAGTCTAACACTAACCTATGCCTTGGACTATCATAGACCAACTGAGGACAAGCTCTAAAAAGCGTCAAAGACAGTGGTTTTCAACCCTTTTCATTCCAGATCCAGGGCCAATTATTGTTTCTGCATTTTAGCCACGGACCACCATTTGATGTTGAGTTTAGTCTCTCTGAGCCAAAATGAAGGATTTTCAAGTTTTGGTCCTTGAAAATAAATGATTCAGATGTCTATTATATAATTTAACTCTTGAGAGCATAAACGATCTCAAGAGTTACACATCTATAAGGTCCATTTGGTTACCAACTGTCCATCACTTAGCTAGTGACCGCCTGGAATCCTCTCAGGGACCACTGGTGGTCCCCAGACCACTGGTTGAAAACCACTGGTCTAAAGAAAGGTCTAAAAATTAAAGTTTTTTAGATGTCTATTAAATTAAACATTGATTAGATGTCCAATCAACATATAGCTCTGTTAGACATTTAATCAAGGTCTAATCTAGGATTAGACCTCTAAAACAGTCACTTTTAGACCTTTTTAGACATCTTTAGATCTTGTTCTCAGTGGGGACATTAAGCTTAACTATAAGCTATGGCAACCACCACCTCCTACTTTATTTCATTTTCTGTTCAAAGCCAAACTGTCCTCCTGCAAAAAAAACATCTCCTATACTTGGACTGGCATTTTTCTTGTTAAACTCTTGGAGTCAGGAGGAGCCTATACAGAGAGCCAGAGAGGATGATCTGATCATTACAATTAAATCATGATGGTCCTCCAGTAGTGTTTGTTGTCTCACCACATACACTGCCACAGCCATGATCTGATTACTGACTTCAAAGGTGTGAAACTGTGAATGGCTGCTATAGGCAAGGCAAGCTTATGTTGTAGTTGTAATTAAGTGCTTTAGATAAAACATTGAGTGAAAAAATATGTATATAACAGGCAGTTTAGGACAGTGGTTTTCAACCTAAAACAACCAAAATGAAAGATTTCTTTTGTTTTTGTCCACAATTCCAGGATGGATTTGGGAAACAAAACAGATACAGACCAAAATGACTATTAATCTACATTCTCTAGTTGTGTAGACTTGGGCTAATTTAGATGCCGAATATTTAACTCTTGAGAGTGTAATCATGAAAGATTTACATGAAGATTTTTACACTCTCAAATAGTTACATCTGGTTAACCAACTTTCCTTCACCTAGCTGGTTGAAAACCACTGCTCTAGGACATTATATGCCATTATGTCTTAATAATAAGTATTATAAAATTCATAGGCATAGCAGCTGATAGCCTACTGCATATAGTCTCAGACCTAAAAATAATAAAAAAAAGCTTTTCCACATTTATTCTGAGGACAGAGCTGACCTGTCCCCAATGACCTGAAGTCTGTATGCTTCATGAACAGCATCAGAAAAGTATTTTGGCCACAAACCAAGTTGACGTAATGCAATAAGAACACAGTAGTAGCTTGCCTTATATGCCTCACCAAGATACACAAAATAACAAAGATATATCACTATAATTTAAGACACGGTCAAGTGTCCAAGCATTTCCATGCCATGGATGCCCAAATAGTCTGGTAGCAGCCTGTCATTGCAAAAAAGAAAAGATCATACAACACAGGACGGATATAACGTGTCCCATTTAGGGGGGCAAGAGAACATGTTGGAGGGGCAAGAGAAAATGCGGGCGGCCGGGGGCTTGGGGGGCGGCTTCATCGCCCGTGGCGCGAAGCGTCACGGGCGATGAAGCCGCACCCATACCATTTTCAGTTACAGGACTTTTATTAGTCAAGTAAAGCATCAATAACAACATCAGTTGTTGTTGATGCATCATGCATAAAGCTAAAGGTCTGACTCAGAGAGTTTTCTGTTTTCAATGATGAAATGCTGTTGGTTTAGTGGTGACACAACTGTAGTTAGTTAGTTAGTAGTAGCAGTAGTAGTGTTTCAAATCATTTTAAATATCGAACTTTAATTTCTTGGGTATCTTGGATTGTTTTGGATGCCATCGTGTTTGGTGGGGCAGTCAGGGCATTTAGGGGGGCATTGCCTCCCCATGCCCATGCCTAGATCTGCCTCTGATACAACATCATCACAAGTAAGACACACAGACATGGGAGCGAATGATATACGTTGTACATACTTTGCTCGGCCAATCAAACCATTATATACACACAAAGATACAAAGCTGGGCATATAATAGGACATGTTGTCATTTTAAAATGTGCTATTTTTGCCTGACGTTTTGGAACAGAGGTTTTTAAGTTAACCAGTGGTCCCTGAGAGGATTCCAGGTGTTCCCCATGCAGCTAAATGATGGAAAGTTGTGTAACCAAATGGACCCATGGATCTCCAACTCTTGAGAGTGTAAAATGAAATGTTTCATTTTTTAAATTATATTCAAACATCTGAATTACTTGATTTTCAAGAATCTACACATTTATAAAATGTAGAAGGGTTGTTATTTTGGGTTATGCTCCTAAATTGTGGAGACACAATTGAAAATCCTTATAGTTTTGGATCCGAAATCCTTATAGTTTTGGGTCCGAGTGACTGAACTCAGTATCAAATGGACTGGTGGTCTATACTGTGGCTAAAATGCAGAATAGATAGTGGGTCCTGGTATGAGAAAGGTTGAAAAAACACTGTTTTGGAACATTTTGAAAGGTCTTTTACACTTTTCCTCTTTTTTTCCAATGAGCCCCCACTTTGTGATACAAACTGCAGATATAGCCATCATCACTTGAAGGGGGGAAAAACAACATTGATTCAGTAGGTCTATAGCAGCGGGTTCTGAAATAGTGTTTCTGTCAGGGCCGGATTTAGCCAGACCTACTAGGGTGGGCTGGAAGAACGAAGAAAGTTTTTCATAAGAAGCAGTGGTTTTCAATCTTTTTGACACCAGGGCCCACTATTTATTCAGCAATTGAGCCACGGACCACCATTGGATGACATCTTAGCCCCTGCACAGACCCCAAAACTAAAGATTCATTTTGCTCTTGTCCACAATACCAGGCTGGATTTGGGAAACAGTCAAACATACAGATCAAAATGACCATTAATCTTCTACATTCTCTAGTTGAGAAATGAATATTTGATGAATATTTCAAGTCTTGAGAGTGTAAAAATGAAACCAAATTTGGTTTCATTTTTATGCTCTCAAAGAGTTAGATCTGGTTAACCAACTTTCCACCATTTAGCCTGGGGACCACCTGGAACTCTCTCAAGGACCACTAGTGGTCCCTGGAACACTGGTGAAAGGTACCCTGAAAACCACTGATATTACCTTTCATTGGGTGGGCAGGATGAGGATGCACGTTTGGGGGTGCCCTGCCCACCCCTGCCCCCGTGTAAATCCGGCCCTGGTTTCTGTTGAGCATGGCTTCTGCAGGACATCAGAACTATGCAGGATATTGCCTATATAGCTTTACACAAGTGAGCCGAGATGTGGAGGAATTGGGTCACATGGCGTCAGCATCTGGAAGGCCTCCAGTAGCAATGTTTCACTGTCTGGAAAGTGTTTATACGTCCAAGGTCTTTATTACTGTGGCTCTATTGTAATAGAAAGCCAAGTTTTTGCATGGTGGATCCCTGACCTTCTTTTCTCTAATGGTGAGGTGGGACTGTTTAATTCTTAACACTGTTATGATTATGTTCGATCTCAACAATAAAGAGTAACAAATCCATTGGGATATTATCCAACTTGGAAGCATGGTTAACATCCAGCTTAGTTTTTTGTGTGCTTTTTTTTCAGGCATAGCTTAATGTTGAGGTATTGATTTTCCATCAACACCAGCGACTGAATTGTTTCAGATTTGATTTAGGGCCCCCCAAAAGGCCCCCAGCCAGCTCTGCGAAAATAACGTAGTGCACTTCTACGTCATCTGCGCAGAGAACGTACAGGACGGCCTAATCTCTGTGGGGCGCAACTACGCTATTTGCGCAGTGATTGTGTGCTGTAGATTCTGCGCAGAAGGATGAAATCTTCTTAATACTCGGGTCAGCCGAAATGTTGCGACATTGAGGGGTCAGAAAACTGAGCTCTCGGGAGGGCTGTTGCAGCCTGAAAGAGGGACATTGCGCGTCCATTTGGTTCACATTTGTACACTCCCAGAAAAAACGTCCTAAAAGAAAGAAATAAGAAATGGATGACAGGGCCGCCTTTGGACTGATTCCATAAAGTGAACGGAGTTTGCGAACACGTCAGAGCCTTGGAAATACAGAGTTACGTCAACTCCGTTCACTTCATGGGGCCAGTGCAATGGCGGCTCTTCTACATAGGAAGTTACTGAATGCATTAGAGCCTATGGGCTCGCGTGAGTACGTGAACCACGTGACCAGCCTATTTTCTGCCCCCTCAATGTCGCAACTCTGTCTATTTCTAAGGCTCTGCCTCTGGACCACGTAACTGTGTCGAGTCGAGTCGGAGCCGAGTATTATTTGGGCCGAGCCATCCTGTTACCTTTAGCCACCGCACAGAAACGCCCACCTTTGATTTTTTTGGCCCTTTAGTTCGTTGAACGAGAGAGTTTATTTTAGTTAACCCAACATCAACAACAACAACAACACTCATGGAGCGGATTTATCCTTCTGAACTTTGTGACCTGAACTGTGGCAGCAGCGGCAACCAGGTAAATAAAGAATAACATGCCAAAACGTGCAATGTTGTGCGTAGGCCTACAGCATGCATTTTTTGGTTGGCTAGTAGTGGCCATGCTAGCAGATTGAGCAGCTTCTATTGCAGGGGTGGGCAATTATTTTTCCCAAGGGGCCAAATGAGATACATAAAATATTGTGGAGGGCCAAGACTAAAGGCTGAACTAAAGTCTGTGTAATATAAATTTAATTTCAGGATAAAAGTAAGAGTAAGACCAACCATTTTGACACCAGGGCCCACTATTTATTCAGTATTTGAGCCACGGACCACCATTTGATGACATTTTAGCCCCACAGATCCCAAAACTTTCTTCAAGATTTCTTTTGTTTTTGTCCTCAATTTCAGGCTGGATTTGGGAAACAAAACAGGATAACAAAAATGACCATTCTCTTACATTCCCTGATTGAATGTGTAGACTTTGGGCTAATTCAGATGATGAATATTTTAACTCTTGAGAGTGTAAAAATGAAACCAAATGGACCCGCAAGGGTCCATTTGGTTTCATTTATACGCTCTCAAAGAGTTACATCTGGTTAACCAACTTTCCATATTTAACTTGGAACTCTCTCAAGGACCACTGGTGGTCCCCGGGCCGGTCAGAGTCAGCCAAAGGGCCGCATTTGGCCCCCGGGCCGCATAATGCCCAGGTATGTTCTATTGAATACAAATCTGTTTATCATGACTTGGTGTCAGGTCACAGGTGACTCGTTGTCTGTACTTAGGTCTTGTCTCACCCCATGGCTGTGATTTTTCCTACCTATTCATGGGTCTCATCATCTCTCTGTAGTCCTCCACCAGCCATGTTTAGGCCCTCACAGGTGATTTAATGCCTGATTAGAAAGCTAGCTGCAATGCAACTCTAGATTCGTTTATAATTGGCATTGAATCTAGAGTTGCAAATCCGTCCATTAGGCTAAACTCCCCCATTACATTTTTTTCTGAAATTTCCTCTGTGATGAATGAATGAATGAATGAATGAATGAATGAATGAATGAATGATTGAATGAATGAATTTTTTATTGACAGAGATGAGAGTTACAGTACAAGTCAGGTACACACTGCAACAAAACTGATAGAGAATTACAGTACAATTCAAGTACAACTGCATCAAATCTGAAAAAGCTGATTGGACACACTAGTTAAGCATACACTTGTTTACAATAGTGGCTAACTTGTTCATTTCATTAAAGCATTCAAATACCGTACATAATATGTACGGCATTTGAATGCTTTAATGAAATGAACAAGTTGGCCACTTCTGATTTTACTGAAGTAGTTGTTTTATATTATAAAACAACTACTTCAGTAAAATCAGAAGCAGCAAATCATGGAGGCAAAATCATAGTGGAGGTAAAAAAGGGAAAAGAGAAATGTACAATGAGGAGAGGCGGGGTGGGTGGGGGGATTTTATATACATTTTTGTTTTACAGAGGCCAGTTTCGAATTGCAGCCATCTGTAGGTGCCCCTTGAGAGCGGTTTTGAAAGAGTCAAGGGATTCACATGCCTTTATGACTGTTGGTAGGGCATTCCACATTTTGGTGGCATATGAGCGGAAGGAATTAAGACCCTTGTTTGTGCCAAATCTGGGTTGGACATGGTTAGTAGCACTCCCTCTGGTGTTGTGGGAGTGTACCTCATTGACATTAAGGAAGTATTTGGATAGGTACAAGGGTATTTTGGTGGAGTATCGTATCTTGTATTAAACAACTTCAAACTCACCAACTTTGCAGCTATAGGGAAAGCTTGTGAATTAATACAAGCAGAGATGACAGATGAAATTTCAGAAGAAAAATTGTAATGGGGGAGTCAATGCACGGAATTGCAACTCTAGATTCAATTCCAATTATAAAAGAATCTAGAGTTGCAATGTGGCTAGGTCTTTTCTCATCCCATGGCTGTGATTTTACCTGACCTATTCATGGGTCTCATCTGTAGTCCTCCACCAGCCATGTTTAGCCCTCACAGGTGATTCAACGTCTGATTAGGAAAAGCAAGCACTGCTTTTGTTATTAGAAAGCCTACGTTCCTTCATTGATAAACTATTCTTTCAAGATTCTACATTTTGCTTGTTGCAGGAAGCTATAAGTGTGAAATTCATAGTTTTGTTGTTGTTGCTCAGTGGTGAGGTACAAATATTTTATTGCAAAGGGATAATTAAGTAATTAAGAATTGGAATAACTGTGCAGTCGCGTGCACAGATAGTTTGAGTTGCAGGTGGGTGGTCATGTGAAGAAGGGCACTTTTTAAAATGATATTTGTGTACCGTAAATATGTTTCGTGATTGTGTAGACAGATATTTTGAGGGGCATCACCGAAGTAAAAAAAAAAAAAGTGCCTTTTTTACTACTACGTTAACCCCTGCCTCTCAAAATACCCTTATTCTGTGCCTGTGGGCCCCTAGCTACAATCCTGCTTAGGGCCCCTTTTGGAGGCCAGAATCAGCACTGTTTGATGGGGGAGTCCTGTTTCTGAATATACAAACAGTGGCATTTGTCATGGTTTTCATGGCCCCATGTATAAACATAAAGCATAAAGTGGCTTCCGTGATTGCCACCGTGAGCAGAGTTAGAAAGGTTTTGTTTGAGTATTCTTTGCGCGTGCACGCACGCACGCACACACACACACACACACACACACACACACACACACACACACACACACACACACACACACACACACACACACACACACACACACACACACACACACACACACACACACACACACAGGGTGTAAGCTGAATAGGAGATTTTGCTAATGTTTTAACTCTTCAAAGAAGTGATCCGATGCTGGCCCCACATTTAGCTGTGTTGCTCTTTCCACGGATGCATGATTATGGAAGTACCGTCTGCTTCCCCCATAGAATAACATTGTAGGCTACTTCCGGCGACCAAGTTTTGGTGGGCTCATGGGTGCTGCCATGATGCACGTCGTGACGTCATGAACTTCCACTCACATCCATTCTAGGGCTGCACTTCCACTTTTTGCCACTCCCGTAGCATCAACACTGGAGCACTTCTTTGGGGATGTGAAGAAATGTCCTATCCTGATTTCCTGTCCTGGTATGAGTGATGATTGATCATCAGTCATACCAGGACATTACCAGGACAGGAAATATATTGCTGCATTGATCATTGCTCATAGGGTGGCGACTCTGTGTTTTGCCACGCTCCTCCCGTGTTCTTTGGCCGCGAACACTCCTACGAAAAGGCTAGTTTTCTTTTTATGTACATCTATTATCTGGCGTTGCATGATGCCATATATAACCTACTGTATGCACATTGTGACACTGCTGCTAACAAGGGTTTATTTTATTTTTGTGTGAGAAATAAAAACACATTGTTTGACTATATGCACTAAGCAATAGGCTCTGCAATTGCATTCAAAGTAATTATTGTAGAATAATTTATCAATTTCAAGGGAGGTATATTATAGTCGATACAATCTAGCGATTCGCATCTTGGTATCTTCAGTAAATGATTCAATCTACTGATAAACTAACTACTTCAGACATTGAATACTTTTTAGGCTAAATCGATTCACATTTATGAAATGCTTACTAATAAATAGTTTAGCTACAACTCATCATCCAATTATTTAAATGATTGCTCGATTAATTGGATTATGACACTTCTTCAGCTATCCTTGTTGCAGCCCTAGTTGCTACCTTTGCAATGAAATCCATGTAGTTTGTTTTTGCACTCACACCACAAATCCTATAAAGATAGCCTATTAAATACCAAATTGCTGACGTAAATAGTGGTATTGGGCGCAGGGGTTGGCATTGGATTGCATTGCATTGAAATCCCAGTAATAGGGGTTTTATCTTTTCTTTTGATCACCGAAAAGCTAATGTTACCGTTGCAGAATTACTTGCATTTTCGCTAAAAACTGCGCTGGGGAGCCCTGAAGCGAGCCCAGGAAACTGGTGCGCAAAACAAAGTCACCATAGGTGGAGATGTGGGTGGGGAGGAAAACATCAGCAATAGTTCCAGGAGGTGAGTTACTGTACTTACGAGGAACAGCTTGAAGGCTGGGTGGGGAATATATTTGTTCCTCTTTTTCAAACAAAACCATTGCCTTTATTTATTTGCTGACTTCATGAATAACTAGATTTTTTGTGAGTATAAAAATACTGACACAGTTGAGGTACAGGACCTTTTATGTGTTGAAGGTCTTTATTATATAACTCATACATATGGTTCTGATTATTATATGATCCTCACAAGTTATACCTAGTTGTTCTTCTTAGAGTCCGTAGCAGTTTCAGATTGCTGCCAATATCGGTCACAGGCTTCAACTGATGGGGTCGGTTTTGCCAAGTCTTCTTGGACTGCCCCGGGGCATCTGCAGATTTCAGCAGGTGGGAGTGGGACGTTCCCTGCAATGATCCACAGCTGCACGTGTTTTCTGTTGTCTAGTTCCAGGCTTTTGTCAGTGTTCTGCACCGCGGAGGCTTTCAAGGACAGCCAGACTCGATACTGAGATCAGCACCATAGAGTCCGACCGATAGAATCGGTTTCAACCAGTGGTCCCGGGTCCACCAGTGCTCCTTGTGAGGGTTCCAGGTGGTCCCCAGGCTAAATGATGGAAAGTTGATTAACCAGATGTAACTCTTTGAGAGTGTAAACATGGAACCAAATGGACCCTTGCGGGTCCATTTGGTTTCATGTTTACACTCTCAAGAGTTAAAATATTCGTCATCTGAATTATCCAAAGTCTACACAATTCGAGAATGTAGAATCATTTTTGATCTGTTTGCCTGTTTTGTTTCTGAAACTGAGCCTGGTATTGTGGACAAAAACAAAAGAAATCTTTAGTTTTGTGGTCTGTGGGGCTAAGATGTCCTCAAATGGTGGTCCATAGCTCAAATACTGAATAAATAGTGGACCCTGGTATCAAAATGGTTTTAAACAACTAATCTACTTCAACATGACTCCAACTCCTAATCCAAGATTATGCCTTTGTTGTGTTATATGGATATGATATGACCAGTAGAATTTAGCTCTACTTTGTGTGACTTGTTTTAGAAAAAAGTGAGACCTTAAACAGGAACAAAAGGCAAAACACTGAAATCCTCTTTTCCCTAAAAGAGGATTATGGCTTAATTGACAGTAATAACTTGGGTAATTAGTGGGATGGCTAACTTGCATTCTCAAGCTATTTGTAATAGCTCATCTTCACAGGGGGATGTAAGCTTGTGTGAAATTAAACGTGCTGAAATGTGGGTGACATCAGTTCTTCTGTCAATGATGTCACCCACATTACAATGTCATGGATGCATATAGAAATGCCGCAATTTGATTGATTGGATTTGCCAACCAGTTCATTGACTAATTTGTCTTTAATTTATTTCTTGGTGTGCATTGGTTTTGTAGTCGATCGTGACAACACGGAAGAAGTGATGTCACCTACATTTGGGTTTATTATGAACGTGGGACTGGAAAGATGCTTGGCTGCAAGATGTTCTCATTTTTAGGAATGGAATAGAATAGAATATAGAATAGAATAGATCTTTATTTCGTCTTGCAAGGGAGAAATCGGTTCAGTGCACCAGTAGAGATGCGTTACGGCGTTATACACATTAAAAGTTTGAGAAAAACACTGGACATACATGCATACTTACAGCCGTCCCCTGATTGATAAGAGGACGAAGGAAAACTAATCTATTAAGCTTGCAGGTTGGTGGCAACCTGTATCTTCTGCCTGAAGGCATTAGTTTGAATTCTTTATGCAGGGCATGGTTGCGATCTGGATGCGGAGTTGTGATTTAAGCTCTATAGACGGGTTGCCAAACCAGCTTGTGATAGCATAACTGATTCTGCCATATAAAACATCATCATAACATCCTTGTTTACTCCATGAACCCTAATCCTGCGTAAGAAGTGCAAACGTTGACTTAGGAAGTGAATTAATGGAGCATTTACTGTTGGTGTTGTGGATTGTTTGCAGTGTTTTTCTTAGCGCTGCTGTTGTCTGCTGTTTTGACCATAGACATAGGCTACAGTAATAGGTAGGCCTAGTTGCTGCATTTAACCAGTGAGACAGTTTTGTTCATACTACAAAGTTGCGCTGCTTAATTTAAAGTCTGTTTTTGGACTTGGTTTAGCAACATTAAAGACAAGACGCAACTGAACTACCACTTAACCATTCGGGAAACAGTATGTCTCTGTTATACCAAATAAAAATGTAGACCACATGGGTTTCATCTGTATATTTTAACGAATGTAATCAATCATTTACCCAGATGAGGGCCATGTGATGCTTATTTTATTTCAATATTAAGTCTTCTAGGACTAGATATAAATCTATGATCTCTATGATCTATGTTTTAAAGTCCCCGCAGACAAACTGCAGTAAAGTGAATCACAGCTTTATTTTCGAGGCCAGGGTGACTGTTGATGTACTATCTATGACAGCAACATCTGTTCACATCTAATCTAATAAGAAGTGAGGTGGACGATGAAAGGAACATTGGGAAACTACAAGTAATTCCATGTTTTCTATCATTTGTAAGGAGGTCGCATATGTCATAATTTGTCTCTGAAGATATGTCCTAAGAAGGTTGGGGTTTTAAGGAGTCTCTTTAACTCATTCAGCGCGATCGGATTTTCTTTGTTTTCTTTCCACTGCCGCGGCTCAAACCAGTTCGATCGGTAAAAAAGCCCTTATTTTGAAGCTCAGATCTCCTAAACAGGATGTGCTGTTTCTGTTATGCTGTGTCTGTTGTCTTGCCTAATCGATCATCTGGCGATGTACCCAAAAACATCCGGGTCACAAGTCAGGAAGAGCTGTGTAGCCCTGGCTGCTTAACCCATGCGCCAGCGACATTGAGGGGGCAAACCGGAGGAGAGCCGTTTGAATGCATTGGGTTGAATGCATGTTAATGGGAGGGAAAAAAAAAAAGTTGTCGCCAATTCTGTCCCAAATGAAAGTCAGCAACGGGATGATCATCAGACGATGCGCACGGACTAATAGTTGGATTAAAGAATGAAATCTACATCTCGTCGTGATACGAGCCGTCCGCGTTACCGGCAGTGGGGTTCTAACGGGATGTCCACGAGCCCCGCGTTATCGGCGCGAAGAGAATTAAGATCATTGCAAATCAAGGGGAACGTTTATTTCTAATTTAGTGTGTTTTGTTTGTAATTTTTTTTCCCAGTATCAGGACTGCATATTCCGAGTATTGTCCTGGTCCCTGAGAACTAAGGCCTTATGGCGTAGTGTCTATATACCAATGCTATAATCCAGACCATCTGCGCTCTTGGGGGCAAGAAAGGACACTGGGAAGTGTGATGAGACACTCGATTTGTGTTCAAAACAAATTCATCTTTGTTGAAGAGCGTTGCTGTCTCACATATGTTTTGATTCTCTTTATTGTTTGCTCAAGGGTGAGAATAATCACCCTTGAATCTGAATCTATTGTTCTTTATGCCGACCAGCGTAAAATAGTTTCCGTTACTTTTTACTCTGACTCTCCGTAACTCCACTGATCTCTAATTTATGACTATCCACCCCTTTGGGCTTAGTACAGCAGATCTGCTGCACATGTAGGTGCAGTGATTGATATTCTGTTTGTTTACAAGATAGAGAGAGAGACGGCCAGTGAAGCCTGATTGCTACTGGCTAATTTCTAACCTATAACGCTGACTGCAGATTAAACAGAGTAATATACACCATCTGGATGTCATCTTGAATGAGATTCAAAACAGTCTGGCTCTGTAATTAAAATCAGGTGTCCGTGCTTGAATGCTCATGCGGCTATGGAAATCAAACAGGTGAATGAAATCAAGATTAGTTTATATTCAAGAAAGCCGATCTGTGTGAACCACACAGCACATTGTTGTTCACAGGAAGTGGATTTTTGCAGGAAGGGACTTTTGAAAATACACAAAGGTTGATCCCCCCCTCCTCCATTATTAAATGCATTGTTAGTACTGCTGTCATGATGCATTTTTTTTTTCTTTTTTTTTCCTTTTTTTCCCTTTGGATTCAAAACCACTTTGTGACAACACCTTTTCACCTAATTGTTTTACTTAATCAACTCATTTGATTTATTTTCTCATTTTACTATGAAAGCGGTGCTTGGTGAGGATCATAGAACAGGAAACTGAGCTTTAATAAAGCAATAAGTTTTGAATGGGGTACGGAAAAGTCAGGCCGCCGCAAAGTCGGAACCTGAGTATAGATTGTTTTGTAATTCTATAGGGTATAGCAAAAACATTAGGAAACAGCCTGATGTTCATAAATCTCTTTATTTTACATAATTTAGTACAGCATACACATTAACAACCCAGATTTGATGATTATACATACATCGTTTTATTTTAGAATGTTTTATACTACTACTAGTAGCCCTACAGCCTAGATATTACAGAGACTTTAGTTGTCAATGTGCAATGCTTTAAAACAGATGTTTACATAGCTCTTATTTACACCGCCATCGTCGCCTCTTTCAGGCTGAAACACTCAGTTTCAGCCTAGGCCGCACTCAGTTTCTGACCCCTCAATGTTGCAACATTTTGGCTGGTCCGACTTTTATTTGGGCCGACATTTCAGGTGACCGTTTCGAATGAATGCAGTTTCATCTTTGCATCTGTCTTGCTATTAAGGGACATTCATGATTTTTTTTTATTTTTTTTATCAGAGTTTCTTTATTGAATTTCAGTATACTTAGTCAAATAGTCAGGAGTACAATGAATATGTTTTTTGTTTTTTTCCCTCCCCATCTTGTACCATAAAAAATAAATAAGTAAAAATATTAAAAAAAAAAAAAAAATGTTAATTGGCCATTATACATTAATATACATGAACTAATCAATACTATTATTGATCAATTATAGCATAAACCAAATATAGCATATTATAGTGTACAATCAGTGAAAAAATAAAATAAACAAAATAAAATAATCACAGTAATACAATGGAGTACAGTAGTACAAATAGGGTCATTGTTAAGGATTGTTGATGTCAGCTGCGTTCATCCTCTCAATATATGTTAAAAAAGGCTGCCAAATGGTGTAAAATTTTAAAGCACTAGCATACCCTCTTGTGGAGTAACGAATTTTTTCCAATGTCAGATGATGTAGAACATCATTGACCCATGATTTAAAGGTTGGTGGGAGTTTCTCCTTCCATTTAAACAGTATTTGTCGCCTAGCCAAAAGGGTCGCAAAGGCTATCATATTTTTGCTTTGCCGGCTAAGACGACATTCATGATTTTTGAAGGAAAACTATTGTCCCTGTTGTCCTGGGAGCTGGGACGTCATCGATTTAGGAGGGCCTCAATGGGAGTGTGTTCGTAAACCCAGTGCCCTGTGTGTTGAAACACACTCCCATTGAGGCCCCCCTAAATCAGTCTTAACACACTTAATTATTATGGCCATGTTCTTAGGCGGGAAAGGTCATGTGAAGTCAATGGATTTGACATGGTTAACTCATCTGTGATGTACTACTGACAACTGTTTCACCCTCCCAGATGTGCTCATTCATACTTCTCACCACCAGTGGCACTGCATCATATATCTGTCTGCATTTGCATTTGAACTGCATGCATGGGAGCCTCTGGCAACAACAGGATAACCAAAGAATGCATGACACATAAAGACAATTAAAATATGAGGTTCAAGGCAGGGGGAGGAGGAATCCAACGCAGGCCATGTCATTTCTTAATTTTTTGCAATGGTAATCGCATCCATATCCATCTCGGGGCTGTGACGTTAATGCTTGAGGGAATCCTGAATGTCCATACTTACTAAACCACTTCCAGAAGGAAGGCTTCATGTCCAGGGGTCTCGCTGTCTCGCTTAATTTGAATGTTACTCTGTCATTCCACTCTCCACTCCTGTTGCATCATCCAAGTCCAACATTCACTTTTCATATAGACCTCACCAGGAATTCTGAGGAAGCTATTGAGCTCGGCTTCTCAGCCGTCTTAGTTTGGTTCACTTAAATTTCAAAGGTAATCTGCGTAAATTGTGACAAATCTTTTCACATTTCCGTAACGAAAACATCACCCCCAGGACAGCGATGTCAAAGTCAAATACACGGCTGGCCAAAGTAAAACAATTGGTACAAGTCGACCAGTTTACGCCCCGGGAAAACAGCAGTAGTAAAGAAAAAGTAATTTTCCTTCAAAAATAATGAATGTCCCTTAATAGCAGGAAAAATGCAAAGATCAAACCGCACGCATTCACAACTGATTGCATTATTAAAGCTCAGTTTCCTGTTCTATGGTCCTCACCGACCACTGCTTTCAGAGTAACATAAGAAAGTAAATTAATTAAGTTGAGAAAGTAAAACAATTAGTTCCATTCATGGTGTGTGCAATATGCCAGAGGACCAGTTCTAATAAAGTAATTAAATATCATCTTGCGGTCCTGATTTGGCCCATGGGCCTTGACTTTGACATACAGTATGTGCCCCACGACCTCATGGGCATAGTTTTCAATGCTAAAACCACTGATGTGGTGATAAAGTGCATGGGCAATCCCGTTTTTAAGTCATTATTGGGTGATTGTGCAAGCTAAATGCCCACTATGGTTTTCACAGACCATACATAAACATTCTTGAGGACTGGATTGGTTTTAGACCAACAGTAATCTCCTATTAAAAGTGAATCATCACGGGGGTGGTGTTACTACGCAGACAAAAGAACACAATCAGTTCCACTAGTACTCTCCTGGGTATTTTGTTTACAGAAACAGTAGAGGACAGATAAATATCAGAATAACCGATGAAAAGCGTTATAATCACAGAGCTAGAATCTATAGTAGTATCTATAGTATAAGCATAAGTGTATAGCTTATACAATAGTTTCTTGTTTTCAATGGATATTTGAGAAGTTATTGATATAGGACTAAGGGACTTTACAGACGGGGCTCAACAAATCGCACTTCTAGTTTTCAACAAGGCCGATGTTTTGAGCTTATAAAGCGCTGTGCGATAAAGCAAGCGTGTGAGGCAGGGCGTTATCGCATGGTGTCCAGTGTTGTTTGTTGCGGGCGTGCTCGTTTCGTGCCCACGCCCGATTTTAGTCCTCACCTCACGCCTGTTAGCTTTTTTCTACTCTACGCGATTCTCGTCTGTTGGCACTGCGTGGCATGGTGGAATCGCCGCGATAATGCAGGCATTTCAGGGGTTGACACTAAGGTCTCCGAGGCACTTGCCCATCGGGCAAGTGCAAGTCAGGTTCTAATTGCCCTCAGGTCATGGTCACTTGCCCCCCAGGTTCCAGGTGGTCCCCAGTTAAGTTGGTTAACCAGATGTAACTCTTGAGAACGTAAAAATGAAACCAAATGGACCCTTGCGGGTCCATTTGGTTTCATTTTTACACTCTCAAGAGTTAAAATTCATCATCTTAATTAGCCCAGGTCTACACTGTAGAAGATTAATGGTCATGTTGATGTGTTAATTTGCCCGTTTTGTTTCCCAAATCCAGCCTGGAATTGTGGACAGCTAGAAAGCAGGGAAAGACACAGAGGCAGAGTGCAATGACTGCCTTCAAGACAAATTTATCTTGTGTTGTGTTATAGTGCACTATGTTGCACACTTGCCCGATTGGGCAACCAGATAGCAGTCTTCACTTTGCCCCACCATTTTTTTTACTTGCCCCTGGCAAGCGGGCAAGTGTTAGTGTCAAGCCCTGCAATTCCACTGTCTGTAAAGCCCTTAAGTCATAGGACATGTTTGAATGATCGCATAAAAAAGGTTCATTTCAACACCATTGTACTTCTTTGTCTGCCACATGAGAGTGCATTACGATGCGCTGATAAATCTTTCGTTATCCATTTTGGTTTCATGGCAAAGGAAGTTTGAGTGTTGCGATGTTTGCGGAGGTGGTTTACAGGGCCATGTTGTTCTCATGCCCTCTCATGCAATTTTCCACATCCCCGCACAAGTCCCCTAAGCATTATGACTAGTATGACCATGGATCAGACAAAGGGGAGAATTAATCAGCATTAAACATGGCTTATTTTCACCCGAACAATTATATTTTTGCAATTTTCATGATGGATGTCTGGGTGGGTGGGTGTTTCAGTAGCTTCATGATGCTCAGTGACATCATAGAATGTGGGTTTGTTTCCCTGCACACAGCCCTAGTTTTTTTTTTTTTTTCTCCAGGAAGTTTTCGGGAGAATTTTACCCGTTAAGTGATGGTGTGATAAAAAAAACTTTCCATCCACTCACAATGGACTTTTTTCTTTTTTCTTCCCTGGACCAATCTCACAGGTCTTAGGAATGTTTGGACCAAAGGAGAAATTCCCAACTTAATTTCTCCTTTTTTTCTCCTTTTTTAAGGAATATTTAAAAAATAATTTGCTTGTTTTTCTTCGATTATCCTTGATAGGGTTCCTTGACAGAAGTGATTGTGACATACACACAGACAAAAGTCATTGTGTGTTGGGAGCAGCTTGCGCCACTCAAAAAAGCAGGAGGCATGCAACTGAATTCGGTGTTGGCCTTTTAAAAATAGCAGATATACAAGCTCACGGCATGAGCCTGAATCTGCTATTTTTTTTATTAGCATTCCTTTCAAAATCCTTGAAGTGTAAGTGTAATACTGAGACATTTTCAGTGATGATCAAGACCTCATCAGCATTAAAGTGTTTAGCCTGAGGTCCCTTAATCACTCTATCTTTCCCCAAACTATGACCTCACCTCCCCTAGGGAGAAGCAGGAGGATGGAGGGAGGGAGGGAGGGAGAGTGTCAGGAGAAGATGGGGGAGGGAAACAGAAGAGGAGGCAAGGAGGGGGATAATATTGGTTTCCTGGAGAATCTGGCCTTTATTGTTTGCTTTACTATAATGGAGTGAACTCGCTCTACTTGGCATTCTTCTTCCAAGCTTCCCTTTTTAACTTTCTTTCCTCTTCGGAAACACAGTGTTGAAAATGCACTGGCCCGTAGTTCATGTTTATATGGACGACCGTCAACATTTATGACCAAAATGTCTTTCTGCTCTAGTAGAGCAGGGGGCGTCCCAAAGTTGTGTCTGGGGAGAATTAAGCAATGAGTGAAATAGAATGAAAACGTGATTGAAATACATTTTTTAACCATGCGGTTGTTATTCCAAAATTTCTCTAGGCATGTAGCCTTAAAGGGGAATTCCACACCAAAACACATTAGGCACCAATCTATCTTGATCCTTGTGACATCATACAGTATATACTGTAATAGATTTTTGTCATACAACATTTTTTCACACATCATATTTTAATACTTTACTGATACTCATGCATGTGTTTTATGTCACTCCTGGTGCAGTCTTTATCTGGTAATCTAGATCTCCTCCCTTCCCTTCTGCCACTCTCCTCTCCAATTACTCGGGTCAAACCTCCTTCTTCACAGCATCTCCACCATGAAGTGGTGCTGCTGCCCGGGTTTTTATAAAGTCATGACATGTAGTGTGGGCTGGATGAAATAATCTGGCCTGATTGTCCTGTTGTAGTGTGTGGGTTTGATCTGATGAAAGAAATCAAGGGCAATCAATGTGTATGACGGCACAAGAATCAAGGTGGATTGAGGCCGAATGTGTTTTGGTGTGGAATTCTCCTTCAATACGTTACATCAGGGGTTTTCAACTGGTGGTCCGGGGAACACCAGTGGTCCCTGAGAGGGTTCCAGGTGGTCCCCAGCTAAGTTAGTTAATCAGATGTAACTCTTTGAGAGCGTAAAAATGAAACCAAATGGACCCTGGCGGGTCCATTTGGTTTCATCTTTACACTCTCAAGAGTTAAAATATTCATCATTTTAATTAGCCCCAAGTCTACACAACTAGAGAATGTAGAAGATTAACACTCTCCGTGCCAGCCCTTTTTCATATTTTTGGAGGTAGCCAGTGCCAGTTTTTTTCATCAAAAACTCATATTTCATATTTCGGTCCATGTTTCCCCACGGACAAGTTAGTTGGCGACACACACTTCCGGTTGCGGTTTGGTGGGTCTCTTGTTATTGTCTATCAATGGTGGATGCGGTCGCTGCTAGCTGCTGTTAGCAACTTAGCATGGGGATCGAATTAAACCGGCGCCGGTAACTACGTCACGTACAGTAGCGTTAACGTCAGCGGCATCAGTTGTTACTGTAAATCATAATGATAACGGGAGACGTAGATCTATTTCAATGGCATGAAAACTGTTAATGGTCATTTTGGTCTGCATGTTTGCTTGTTTTTTTCCCCAACTCGAGCCTGGAATTGTGGACAAAAGCAAAAATAAATAGTTTTGGGGGTCTGTGGGGCTAAAATATCCTCAAATGGTGGTCCGTGGCTCAAATCCTGAATGAAAAAGGTTGAAAACCACTGCATTACATGGACAGACAAATGTGTCCAGGTGAAATATAAAGGCGAGAGGTCAATTGACAGTGACTGATGGTAGAATAGAAACAGCACACTGTAGTCGAGAGGGTATTAAACGACGACGGAGGAGAAGAAGAGAGAGGGACTGAGGCGAGGGAATGTCATAGATCTTTTGAAAGGGAAAATATTACAGCTCCCTGCAGGATGGCTGGAAAATAGGAATGAAGAGAAGTAGGACCCAGCCAGAAGAGACTCCCCAGAGAGAAAGAGAGAGAGAGTTTATGGAAAAGAGAATAAAACAGGATTTTCTTCATATTGAAATTGGCTTTAGTTATAGGGAGCACCGGTCGGTGGGCTGCTGGCCGGACCATGTCATCATACTGGTGTCAGGGGTTGACACTAACACTTGCCCGCTTGCCCGGGGCAAGTAAAAAAAATGGTGGGGCAAGTGAAGACTGCTACCTGGTTGCCCGATCGGGCAAGTGTGCATCTTAGTGCACTATAACACAACACAAGATAAATTTGTCTTGGAAAGCAGTCATTGCACTCTGCCTCTGTGTCTTTCCCTACTACTACATACAGGGATGAAATAACGTTTACATTTTCCACAGTGCAATAAGACAAAGACAGTGCAATAAGACAATAGACAGTGCAATAGTCAAGGCAAAATATAGACGAGACAAACAATAGTGCAGCAGACCAGTAAAGTGCTAACTGTACACCTAACTTGAGGTGACTGTGTCGTGAGGAAAAAAGGTTTGCGCAGTGGCCTGAACTCTAGAGTGTGATGGCCGGTCGCGCATCGGGCCCGGGCCTCTCGTGAATGAAAAAAAAGGATCGCATCAGCTGGAGCATAAAAAAACGTGCACGGAGAATGACGTTTACAGAATGTGAAATATGAAAGCACAGCAAGTTTTATAGAGTAAAGGGGGCCACGCCAAGCCTTGTCATTCATTGTGAGTAACACTGCAAGTACGCAAGCTGCAGTGTGGAGTCGGTGGAATAAAACCAAATATTTTTATTGAGACAGAGAGAAAGAGGAAGAGGGGGGTAGCAGCAGCAGAGGGACTGACGCGCAGCTGTGACCTCTTAACTTCCCCTTGTCCTTGTTCCCATGATTACTGTGACTGTATTGTGTTGTGTAAGTGCAGGCTCCCGCTGTACCCCTCCACTACCCACCACTTCCACACTTCAGCAAAAAAGGACAGTTGTTTTTTCCAACTGCCCCTGACTCTGTTTCACTCCTTCTCCAGGGGCGGATCTAGGCATGGGTATGGGGGGCAATGCCCCGGCCCCCCCCCCACTGCAACCACGATGGCATGCAAAACAACCCAAGATATTTCAAATTAAAGTTCTTATAATTCATATGACTTGAAACACTACTACTAACTACTAACTAACTACAGCTGTGGCACCACTAAACCAACAGCATTTCATCATTGAAAACGATGTTGCAACTTCATCAACAACTGATTGTTATTATTGCTTATACTTGCCTAATAAAAGTCCTGTAACTGAAAATGGTATGGGTGCCGCTTCGTCGCCCGGGGCGATGAAGCCGCACCCATACCATTTTCTCCTGCCCCTCCAATTGGGGAATGATACCTCCGCCCCTGTCCTCCTCCCTCCCTCCATTCCTCACTCCTCATGTCACAACGATGCATTTTACAAACTTTGGCCTAGATTTTCGTCACCGCTAAAGCCCTTACCCCTTAACTTCTTTGCCTTTTTAAACTATTAAAAAAATCCATTTTTAATGGTTAAAATGGCCAGTCGTCAAGCTCACCACGTGTCAATAGATTACCACGTTGAAT
>CM076978.1:44248473-44395973 GCA_039105355.1 Benthosema pterotum | reverse complement strand
TCCCCCCTGCCTCTCATGCATAATATCCCTTCTTGGAATTTCTCCTAGTATTCTGCAAATTGTAGTAATAGTAATAGTCACTGTGCTCCTCAAAGCTCAATCTCACTGGAGAAGAAGAGTATTTCCATAAATACAGTTACATACTGGAGCAGAAGTCTCGCTGCATGTGCATGCGCGGTATTTGGTATCGCAAAGTTATTGAAGACAAATTGGCAACCTCCCAAAATAAGCTTAGGGTTACTACTAAACTCACTCAAACAGCAAGGATTGGCATTTTCACACGTAGAAAAAAACCCTAGAAAGCCTAGAAAAGCCCAATATCAATACGGGACTTGAACCTGCATCATGCTGTCAGGCTGGATTACCTCAGCTCAGCCGTGGCCCAGGCAGATTCGTGTCTGGCCAGGCTGACTTTGTTCCTCCAAGATTCAGGAGGCTCAAGGGTAAGAATGCGTTTTTTATTACGCAGCCACTGCTCAGTGAAATGCTCTGCCAGCAGATCCCAAATCTCTGAATTCCTTCCATTCCAAAGTATAAAACCGATCTTAAACCGTGGCTTCCTGTAAATACTTTTTGAACATAGATAGACCTATGCCCTAGCTGGACTGCCCCTTCTCTACAGATGTCTCTCTATCATTCATGTGCCTTTAGTGGAACTGTGGTGAAAGCTTTTGTTATGTCGCTCGTACACTATGTGCACTATGTGCACTATAATAGTATAGCCTACAACAAGCTCTAGGCACTTTTGTGTTCAATCCATTGTGGCGCTGGCGCATTGAATTGGTCGATCTTACAGTTTAGCAATAAAGCTACACTAGGGCTGCGACTAACGGTTATTTTCAGTGGCCGATTAGATTAGGTTAGATTCATCGGCAGATGAATCAATTAAGCAGACACTTCTTTAGCTATGCGATGGATCACCTCTCTATGGTTTTCGTTTAAACTTGTTAAAATTGTTTTACTTTCTCAACTCAATTCATTTACTTTCTCACTTTACTATGAAAGCAGTGCTTGGTGAGGATCATAGAACAGTTTCATCTTTGCATTTATTTTGCTGTTAAGAGAGTGAACTTTGGAGGAAAATACTGTTTTTGCTGTTTGCCTGCTGGGAAATCCTTGTAACTGGTGCCTGTGCGTGTTGTCCGAACACAGTCCGGCACTCGACTTGTGGCGATTTTTCTATTTTGGCCCGCTGCGTATTTGAGTTTTACGTCCCTGACATAATCGATTCGATCACAGAGAATCGGTTCATTGTTGCAGCCCTGTAGCTCCACACACCCTCAGACCTCTCTCTAACCCCAACACCACCTCCAGCACCTCCACCCCCTCTCCAACCCACTTTCATCCACCTTCTTCCTCTGTTGCTGATCCCTGTCTTCCTCTCTGTCATTACATCTGTCTATCCGCCCCTCTCTCTCTCTCCACTGAACAAACACACACACATGATGTCAACACAGCAGCATTTGGTTTATCTCTTCTGACAGCCCATAATGCACTGGGGCATCCCCCCCCCCCCCCCAGGGGATCTAATGCGAGAAGGAAGGAAGCATGTAAGCAAACCTAGTGGCACTGTGTGTGTGTGTGTGTGTGTGTGTGTGTGTGTGTGTGTGTGTGTGTGTGTGTGTGTGTGTGTGTGTGTGTGTGTGTGTGTGTGTGTGTGTGTGTGTGTGTGTGTGTGTGTGTGTGTGTGTGTGTGTGTGTGTGTGTGTGTGTGTGTGTGTGTGTGCAATGTGCACGTACGTGCATGTGCCCGTCTCACAGATAAAGATAGTCCGTTATGCCCGCTATGGGACCAAGTGTCGACCAACAGGAAGTTGTGTACACACACAGACACACACACACACGCACACGCGCGCACACACACAAACACATACACACACACACACACACACACACACACACACACACACACACACACACACACACACACACACACGCACATACACAAACACATTTTCTAAACTTCCTTCTTCATCGAATAAACTTTGTTTTAGGTCAAAAGGAAAAAATAAATAGTCTGTGATCAGATATGGGTGTAAGGCCTAGTTTTTCATCACCACGCTAAACCTTGTATCCTTTAACTTCATTGCCTGTTTAAACTATAAAAAAAAAAAACATTTTTCAATACCTAAAATGGCCAACCTACAAATTCACAACGTGGCCATAGATTGGTACGTTGAACTATTCAAAAAGGTTTTTACATAATAGCAAAAAAGGCAAAGATAAGGGGTTTAGCGCGTGATGAAAATTGAGCCCTAAGTTTAGGATACCCTGTCTTGATGGAAAATGTACGTATGTGCAAGTTAATTCTGTTACACTCCCAGAGTTAAATTAACACAGAAGATTTGGCAGTCTGAAGGTTTATATCATCACGATATCTTCTCTTATCTTATGTATTAGAGCTGAGTGCTGAGCTCAGTAGTTATGGGTCCATTTGCTTACATTTGTATACACTCTCAGAGTTAAACGAACACTCAAGGGATCTGATGATTTTTACAATGGCCGTTTTCAAAATGACCATGGCATTTTGCAAGCTGTTTTTCTCAGCTTACAGTACATAAGGGTGGCGTTACTTCCCAAAGTGTGTTAAAAGTGGTGCATGATTAATAATTCATGTGAGCCTGAACATTGCTGAAATTTATCTGATCTTTCTGAGAAAAGGAGTATCTTACAGTTTGCGATGTCTCAATAACGAATGAGATGACATTGAGTATTACAAGAAAACATCGGCGTAAACATAAGCATATATTATCAGGGGTTGACACTAAGGTCTCCGAGGCACTTGCCCATCGGGCAAGTGCAAGTCAGGTTCTACTTGCCCTCAGGTCATGGTCACTTGCCCCCCAAAATTTGTAAATTTTGCATTTAAGTTTACTTCCTACTTGGGTGCTTTAAACCAGGGGTTTTTAACAGGTGGTCCGGGGACCACCAGTGGCCACTGAGAGGGTTCCAGGTGGTCCCCAGCTAAGTTGGTTAACCAGATGTAACTCTTGACCCTTGCGGGTCCATTTGGTTTCGTTTTTACGCTCTCAACACGTTAAAATTCATCATCTCCCTGACCCCAGCTAAATGATAGTTTGGAACCAAATGGGTTCACACTTGCCCGATCGGGCAACCAGGTAGCAGTCTTCACTTGCCCCACCATTTTTTTTTACTTGCCCCGGGCAAGCGGGCAAGTGTTAGTGTCAAGCCCAGTATATTATATTAGGCTCCTTGTCAGTAACATCTGAATAGGGAACAAGAACAGATAAAGAAATTAATTATTCAGTGTTAATGCGTTATTGTACAAATGAACGGCGCAAAATACCCCTCAAAAACAATGCAACATGAGTCTCCATCAGTTCCAAGTCCATGCAACCTGACACAGTGCCCACCAGGCTCATTGTTCTCTCACTGACCTTAATTGTCTCCATGTTTACAATTTGGACCGAATCTTTAATTTGTCTGTTTGAGATTCGGGAGGGAGAATTCGAGATAGAACTCCTATGTGTTTCCCAGGTGGATCATATACAGTATATATAGGCTGCATGTAAACGGTTGCATGGCACATTTTTAAAAAAATCGGGTTTGCTACATAGCATTCTTTAAGAGAGAGTTTATTAGCAAACCAAGCAAGGAGAGTTTCAGTAGCCCCGACCAGAAGATGAAAGTAGGCTTGGAGCTGGACAGACTCCTTGTTCAGGAAGGTTTTGAGGACTGTCTGTGATCAGACACACACACACACACACACACACACACACACACACACACACACACACACACACACACACACACACACACACACACACACACACACACACACACACACACACACACACACACACACACACACACACACACACACACACACACACACACACACACACACACGTCTCTAGCAAACATTTTACATATTTATTTCTCATAATAACTGGGCACCTACTGCATGTTTTGTAACCTACAATTCTGGGTCCCACCTTAGCCCTAGTGGCTATTTCATACATTGAGTGAGTGTATCCACGTCACACAGCCATAGAATTGGTGTGATTAATTTCATCATACCAACACAACTCACCTGTTAATTTGTGTGTCCCTATGAATTCATTGAAGGAAGTTTACTAGAGTAGTAAACTTATGCTATGGGGCTGTGAAGGCAGCCCCATAGCATAAGAGTTGTATTGTACAGATATTTGACTAAATACACGTTGTGTGACAATTTTAGATGGATTTGAAACTAGATGACCGTGCCGGAGCTGACTCCAAGTTGTAGGCTACTAGTTCATTCTTGATATGGATGGGTGTTAACACAGACTGAAATTCACTGTTTTAAGTATTGTGTTTTGGCCCAAAATAGCTGCTGCTATGAACGAGAACATTTGGTAGTGTATATTGTAGTCTACTTGCATCTGTAAAAGAAAGAAATCATAGGCTCAGCCTCTTGCACACATATCTTTTATTAGGGATAGTTTTGTGAGTGATTAATGAGCGAGTGAAAACATCTGACTTTGCAAAGGCGTTGGCAGAACCTATGTGTGCTTTTTGTTTAGACATGCATGAGCCCCAACAATGACCAGTGTGCCCTCGCTGTCCTCTGTCTGACCTGGACATAATGAACAGCCCTATTTGCATGAAGGTCATGGAGCGATGTAGTTCTTTCACTCCATGAAAGTTCTTTCACTTGCTCTACTTGTTTTAAAAATAAAAACAGGAACAGTAATATGGGTGGAGAGATGTTTCATTTCGCTTTTTATTTCACAATTAAGGGACTAGCTTCCTCTTTATAAAATGTCACAATTAATATTCAAGAGGGAATCGTGAATCATGTACTTCCAGCACGGGTGGGTTCATGTCCTCCCACAAGCTTTCCATGAGCTTTTCCACATATCATGAACAAACATTATTTATGAACCAGAACCACTGAGAGCTGTGTCATGTAATCGGTTCAGGACTATAAAAGAAGACATATCACTTTTTTTCCTCTAATACTTGCTCTTTGATTTGCAGAGTGCACAGTACATGACTTTATCTAAACAGCAGCAGGTATACTGTATTTTGGGTCTCGAGGTCTCACAAGATTTGGCTGCTAGACAGGAACTGTCCGGATATACTCTTGTGATAGTTGGCAGGTTCAGAAACATACTTTTCACTTTTTAGCTGCCTATATAAAATCACACAGTGTACACATTGAAAAACAACACATCAGACAATAATGTGTGATATGTCTGCTGTTATTTTCCAGAAGCAATTATTTTACAAAAGGTCTCAGTTATTCAGAAACATTATTTGTTCGTGAGCCGGTCACTGATGCTCTCTTGTAACTCCAGTGCGTATTTCCACTCCCATGGTGCGACGAATCCGCCGTCCGGAATTGCAGGATAGTGAAAATGTGGTATATATGATGGTTACGTCATAACACCTTGATGTTCAATGTAGTTCAGGGAGTAGTGTTGATGACATCAGAGACACCAGGCTCACTTCTAAAATCTAAAAGATCTAAACACATAGACATAAAGTCCCAGAGGAAAGTGCTCTAATTCTTTAAATGTCGTTAACATATGTGCGTTGTTGTTTTTTTGTAAAAAAGGTGAAATGTCCCTTAGTTTAACAGGATCTGATGTTTTTGACAGGCCGTGTGCTATAATTTAAGAATTACACACCTTAATCTTTCTCATATGGTTTTAATCGCTTGCCTTTTACTATTTCATGCCATTTAGTAAAAAAAAGGCTATAAAATACTTTTATGGGGAAGGATGTGCACACAGGGGGACCAGTGTTCACTCACATCACGGCCTGAAAGGTCTACATGAAAGACATAATTCTAAAGTTGTCAGTGGCTGAGAGGGCGTGTGGGTATCCATGGTTACTCCATAACACTGAGCGGCAGTCCCGCAGACATAACTCGACTGCATGTGGGATGGAGAGAGAGTGAGAACGAGAGAGAGTGCTAACACAATCACAACCAACAGACAGAAAACAAATGGGACTACACCAAATCATAACGAAACAAAAAGAAAACTATCTTGTACACAGTGGCAAAGATCAACTTAAAACCAGAAAATAATGGAATGCTACTTAACTCTATACAGTAAAACAATAAACAATACAAAATAGCAGAATACTTGAGAACTGTAACTGATCCAAAACTAAGAATTGAAGATCCTGACTCCGAAATGTAGGTCATTGTTGTATTGTTTGTATTTGTATTACTGTACCGTTGTATTGCTTTGTTGCTTTGGCAATAAATGCTTTGGCAGTAAATGTATGTTTTCTCATACCAATAAAGCCCTTCTCTATTGAATTGGAGAGAGAGAGAGAGAGACAGAGAGACAGAGAGAGACAGAGAGAGAGAAAAGGCGGGTGGACGCTGTGTTAAAATGAGAAAGAGGGGCGTGGAAACATGTGAAGGACAGAGAAAGCCCAGAGAGAAGGGGTTATAAAGGGGCATCATTATCGTCTTCCTCACCACACAGATGTGTGTGTGTGTGTGTGCTGTTGGCTGAGTCACTACGGGATCACAGAGCAGCTGTAAGGAGTGCAAGGAAAGCCCATAGGCCGAGAGATTCATTCATTTACCTCAGGCGTTTGAGTCAGAAAGAGTCAGGTTCTAATTAGAACTATCTAGCCTCAGACATTTGGGAAGAAAGTGGCGTTTGCCCCGTCTTTGTGCACGCTCGGGTGTGTGGGTGTGTGTGTGTGTGTGTGTGTTCTTTCTTTATAGTCCCCTCTAATTAAAAGAGATGGTGTGTGTGTGTGTGTGTGTGTGTGTGTGTGTGTGTGTGTGTGTGTGTGTGTGTGTGTGTGTGTGTGTGTGTGTGTGTGTGTGTGTGTGTGTGTGTGTGTGTGTGTGTGTGTGTGTGTGTGTGTGTGTGTGTGTGTGTGTGTGTGTGTGTGTGTGTGTGTGTGTGTGTGTGCGCGTGTGCGCGTGTGCGTGCGCGCGCCACGAACGATGAAGCCGCACCCATACCATTTTCAGTTACAGGACTGTTATTGGGCAAGTAAAGCATCAATAATAACATCAGTTGTTGTTGAAGTCGCAACAGGTAAGCAGCATGCATAAAGCTAAAGGTCTCAGAGACTTTTCTGTTTTCAATGATGAAATGGTTTTCGTTTAGTGGTGAGAGGATTGTAGTTATAGTTAGTAGCAGTAGTAGTGTTTCAAATACTTTTAAATATAAGCACTGAAATATCGTGAGTTGTTTTGCAAGTCGTCATGTTTGGGGTAGGTGGGGTAGTCTGGGCATTTAGGGGGGCATTACTCCCCCCATGCCGATGCCTAGATCTGCGCCTGGTGTATGTGTGATAGAGTTACAAGTATAGCAGTGTGATGACACTGCATGTGCACTGGGAACCAGAGGTTGATGGACGTCTTCCGCTCTCACATGAGGTTTGTCCATCCCTCAGCCACCAGGGAACACCTGCGTAAAGCTGGTCCCCTTAAAAATGACATGACAAAGAGGATGATGATGAGCCCACATCCAGGGGCGGATCTAGGCATGGGCATATGGGGGGGCAATGCCCCCCTAAATGTCCAGACTGCCCCACCAAACATGATGGCATCATGAAAAACAACCCTAGATATTTCAAATTAAAGTGCCTTTATTTAAAGGTATTTGAGGCACTACTACTGCTACTAACTAGTTGTGATACCACTAAACCAACACCATTTCATCATTCAAAACAGAAAACTCTCTGAGTCAGACCTGTAGCTTTATGCATGCTGCGTGTCTGTTGCAATGTCAACAACAACTTCAACAACAACTGATGTTATTATTGATGCTTACTTGGCTAATATAGGTCCTGTAACCGAAAATGGTATGGGGCGGCTTCATCGCCGATGAAGCCGCCCCATACCATTTTCATGAAGCTGCCCCCATACCATTTTCTCCTGCCCCTCAATTGGGAAATGTTACATCCGCCCCTGCCCACATCTGGGTGGTTTGAAAATGGCACTGACTGACCAAGCATGTTTTGTTTTTACACCCTGAAATTTGCCAGAGAGATGAACAACAACATCCCAGGTCACGAACCCTGTGCGGAACACACTGTGTGGATGTGTTTGTCAATGGGTTTGTAGAAAAAATGAAATGGCAAAGGTGCATTGTGTAAACCAGATTAGCCTTTTTCTTATGAGTGGTATAATGTTACAACATCCAGTGCAGCGCATGAGGAACAAATTCGTTTCACATAGGTTTGCCCCCCCCCCCCCCCCAGTGGGGATACATTAATATATATAAGATTACATTAATAAAAGTGCTTTTCCAACATACCAAGAGAATTCTATCTCCTTAAACATTGGAATTTATTGAGTTGTAAAATCCCATAGATTTTCCTTTTACAGTGATAAACCAGTAAAGGTAATTTATGTTTTTGTTTTACTACAAATTATTATGATCTGTTTGGGTTCTCCAATGGGAGTTGCAGACATTGGTGAGCATCAGTAGCATGATGTATTCTTAATATTTAAGACTTTTACTACTAGGTTGTGCAACATGATCCAAAACCACTGGGTCCAAGATGTAATTGATTCCAACTGGATGATATTATTGTAACTTTGGAACCAATATCATGGTTGATTCCTAGAGCAGTTTTCTGCCTGTCTGTCTGGAATGGGCCATCATGAATTCCAGTAACAGGGGCGGATGTAGCATTTCCCAACTGGGGGGCAGGAGAAAATGGTATGGGGACGACTTCACCGCCCGTGTCGCTTCGCGCCACGGGCGATGAAGCCGCACCCATACCATTTTAAGTTAGAGGACTTTTATTAGGCAAGTACAGCATCAATAATAATAACATCAGTTGTTGTTGTTGAAGTTACAACAGACAAGCAGCATGCATAAAGCTAAAGGTCTGAAAACTGAGTTTTCAGTTTTCAATAAATGAAATGCTGTTGGTTTGGTGGTGACACAGCTGTAGTTAGTTAGTAGCAGTAGTAGTGTTTCACATCATTTTAAATAGAAGCACTTTAAGTTGAAATATCTTGGGTTGTTTTTTGCATGCCATCATGTTTGGTGGGTCAGTCTGGGCATTTAGGCCCCCCCACCCCCATGCCTAGATCCGCCCCTGTCCAGTAACTGTGTGAGTGTGTTCCTTCCTTCTGACCTCAACCCCCCTGTGTGCCCTAAGGCCCTCTGGTGGGGCGCTGCTAGGGGTCCCTAAAACCTACCTGGTAACAAAGGGTGACCTGGGCGTTTTCTATATCCCAGCCAGTCTGGAATGCTCTACCCAAGTCAATTCAAGCAAGCATATCGCATATCGTAAGGGGGGGGGGGCTCCAGGGAAAATCTCGCCTAGGGCTCCAAATTGCTTGGAAACACCACTGGGCACCACATCTTGGGACGCCACCATCCTCTTGCTATAATTTCACTTTTCAATTATTGTTTTTTGGTATTGCATAATATTGTTGAGCCCCACATATTTATATAAGGAGGAAGTGGGGATTTCCCTCCCAATAATACTCGTAGTAGTAGTATTCTACTTCTTCTATCAATGTCGAAAACGCAATCATGTTAGATTGGTTTGTGGTTTATAAAAGCACAGAATTTGGTGACATCTGGGGTGACGGCTCCAAATGAACTATTTTAATCTGTGTGCTTTTGTGCAAGTTTGTATTCATGTTTTCTACAAAATATTATTATTAGCATTATATGGAGCTATGTCTAGGTTAAGGCCACAGTAGCCTGGTCTAGCCCTCAATGATTTTGGCCTTGGGGGGCGGGGGTGTCGTGGGATCCACACGGCGGAAGTGCTGCGCTCTGATTTGATCTCACTAACGTGTCGTCATCTCCGGCCCCTCCCCCTCCCGTCCACTGCTGTTCTACGTCACATCATTTAGAGCGACGCCCACCCCGGAAGGTTCACTCCCCCCTCAAGGCCACTTTCCAACGTGCGTTAGTCCAGGCTTTCCGTTTTCGCGCAACGCGAATGAAAATGAAAGCCTGGGTGTCGAGGCTAAGGCCACAGTGCATTGAGAAGACTTGAGCATTTCCATTCTGAACCTCGTTGAAATGTACTGTACCTCACCTCTTTCTTCACCTGAAGTGAAGAAAGAGGCGAAGAACTGCCAGTTGTTGTTATATTGAGCCTTAAACTCAACAAAAGAATTCTTACTCATTTTAGTCGGATTCTTTGCTTCCCTTCGTTGTTTCAGTGGTTTCCTGTTTCTGGACATTTATGCTTAAAAAAACCCACTGTCATGCATGGTTGTGGTTTGGTTTTTGGTCTTTAATAGGCGACAGATATAATGTGGTTGTACTTGCTTCCATCATTGCTTTCAACGTTACAAGGGAACATTAATGTCGGGATTTGGGAAACATTGAATTATGGGTGAAATTTGAAGCATGTATAACTCACCAGACACTAATCTGCAATTTGTCCAGCTTTGTAACTAACCGTACCCACGTATATGACCCGGGTCTACTGCACACTGACGGTAAGCCGCCACCCCCAACTTCCATTTTTTAACCCTATCTGGTGCTGGAACGCCGTAGGAGGAGTGAGTCAATCTGGTCTGAGAGGAAGCTGGAACCTGGTAAATGAAAACAGACTGCGAAACACACACAGAGACACACATTGGAGGCCTTAACTATGATTCTCCCGTCTGGATTGAAACAGGCCTCAACCCTCAGGGGGGCCTCCAGGCTCCGAATGGCCAGCAAGCTCCAGGGGTGAGTCAACCCCCGCCAACCTATTTGGGCCTCTCTCTTTCTGTTATGTTTCCTTATGTGTATCCTTATTTCCTGTTAATAACCAGGGTAAGGGGAGACACTTTATTGTGAAGGGACAATAGGATGAGGAGAGGTGCTGTTGCTGTGTAACTGTGGAGAGTAATGGCGGTGAATGATATTAAACAGTCAAAAATGGCAGTATCAACAGAAGCATTTTTTCATATGTCTAATTGTCTATACTGTATGGGGGCATCTTTGGTCTTGAAACGGGCCTTTAGATTCATAAGGCTGCCCCTACGCACGCACGCACACGCACACGCACACACACACACACACACACACACACACACACACACACACACACACACACACACACACACACACACACACCCTGTAGCAGAGTACACAGTCAGCAACTCCAGCATTCTTGTAAAGACATCAGCTGGGTTGTGGGCACCAGAAGGATGTCCACGTGTGCTTTGTTTCTCCTAATGTTTACATAAGTCAGGGGAGCCCAACCAGTAGATTGGGATCTACCGGTAGATCTCGGCCTGATCTCAAGTAGATCTCGGGAGATGGGGGAGAAAAAAAAGGGGTGGAAAAGAAAAAAGAGCGATTTTCGTCTGTGTGTGTGATGCATTTGCAATGGCAGTGTTTGTCCATGTCTGTTGTACTTATGTTGTACTGTTGTAGGCCTATTTATGACAAGTCTGTTGTACTTTATGCTTATATGGACATAAAGTAAAGTAGTGTTGTGTTGTTGTGAAGTTACTGCAGGCTGGCAACGATGCGTGTGGTTTGAAATGTTGATATTGGACTGGTAGATCCCGGAGGGGTTGGCTGCTGAAAAGTAGATCTTGGGTCAAAAAAGGTTGGGCACCCCTGATATAAGTGTTTACCTGTAACTGCCCTGCAGGTGGTTTTGGAATTCACCATGTGTCCCCCATTTCAGGAATAAATATGTTGCACACAACATGCTGGCTAATAATAGCTGCTAATAACAAAGTTATACATTGCTTTGTGTGAATACAAAATATACAAATATTAGGGCTGACCCTAAAAAATCGATTATTCGAAGTTCAATCGCTGGGCACGGCCGTCGATCTTGAAATTAAAGATCGAAGAATCGAAAAAAAAAAAAAAAAAAACGGCCGCTTTTGGTCCGCGCGCCGGCCCATTTTGGGCCGCGGACCATAGGTTGCGCACCGCGCATTGGAGCCATCAACGACTCACTGATATTGAGCGACCGACCGCCATGCGGCTGCTTCAACGAGTAGGCCTACTGTACTGTCCAGTAGAAGGAAGGAGGCGCGTGGATAACAGTAGCCAGAGAGTTGATAGGCTAGATAGAGCCTTTCATTAGCCTTTCAGGGACAAACATTTAAGTGTTGATTTATTAAACGTAAAGTCGACGGCACGCCACGGTCCTCTACAAAACACAGCCCCGTTGCGTTCGATGAAATGTTGTTGAACTGTAGCTGTATTCAGTATTATTAGCAAAGATGAGGGAACGCAAAGAGGCAACACAGCACTGATAAACCTGACTAGCTCTGTAAAAGAAATGACACGATTACGACGGGACTTTATATTCCAGTCGTCCCAAACGTTTTCATGCCGAGGACCCCCACATTGACGAACACTAAACGTGGCGGTGGTCCAGTTCTCACTCAAACTTTTTCATGTCAAGGAATACAAGGACCACGTAATCAACTTTCCCAAATCTGGAAGATGTATGGACAACGGCCACAGCAACAACGTGAGAAGCATTTCAGCGTGTTGTTCGCCTCTTTTATTCTTTCCAAACAGAGCTAACTATTTACCGGAGCCTTCTAAGCTCTGCTATTTACATGGACGAGCAAAGAGTTTTAGATGGGGGATGGGTGACCATGGCCATACCCAGTCTTATAAACGGAGTAAATGGGCACTAGGTAGGGAGTAAATGGGCACTGGGCAGGGACTGAAGACTCCTTTATCTGTGTGTGCGCGCGTCTCTGCCTTTTGGTCATAAGAGCCTTTAGTGTCAGAGTTGCGACATTGAGGGTGTCACAAACTGAGCGCTCGAGCTGATCATTGTTAGGGAAATTTTACATTTCCCTAACATCATGCAGCCTGAGACAAGCTGGAGTTGGAAATGCAGCACTTTCAACTAGGGAGACGCAAATAAGAGATATTTTAGGCATCGGTGCAACATGTTAAATGTTTTAAGTATTGTACAGTAAATAAACGATCAAAAATGAAGGGGTTTAAGATCATTCAAAACGGGTTGTTGCCAATGCAGAAGGGGTTTAAGATCATTCAAAACGGGTTGTTGCCAATGCATTTTTATGTAGAAGAGCCGCCATTGGACTGGCCCCATTAAGTGAACGGAGTTTGCATATACTCTAAGGCTTTGTGCAGGATGTCGCTGCACGCTGCTTCATTAGTACTGTCATAATAACAAAGGCTCGATTGAAAATTATGCTTTATTTCACTACATTTCACGACAGAACAAGCATTTAATGCTTCCTGTTCTAGTTGGACATTATGACTACCGTTTCCTCCTACCATTTCTAATTCTATTTTGCACCTGCGACGTGTGGGTCAAACTAACCCCCGTTTTTTTTTTTTTTTTTTTTTTTTTGGGGGGGGGGGGGGGGGGGGGGGGTGTCGAAGCGTCGATCTTCGATCGTTTTTTCCCGCAATGCTTCGATCACGGAAATCATGATCGAAGGTCAGGCCTAACAAATATACAGTAAATGGAATATAATCTAAATCAAATACAACATGAATCGGGGTGAGGAAAATATCCCCCTGCTCTACTCATATACAGGATTAAGTGCTAAATATAGCGTATATAGGCTACAATGCGTTTTCTGTCACAGATACACTGAGTAGTGCATAACCAGGTGGTAACCAGGTTCATGATCAACTTGCATCGTTCCCAGGTAGGCCAGCCTGCTTGATTTCCTTTCATAAGTCTGCATGAACAGCATATTGCCGTCTTTGATGATGGACACGCTAAAACATTGTGCGCTTGCGTGCATGGTAAATGAAAACAGGCTGGGAAAACACACACACAGGGGTTGACACTAAGGTCTCTGAGGCACTTGCCCATCGGGCAAGTGCAAGTCAGGTTCTACTTGCCCTCAGGTCATGGTCACTTGCCCCCCAGGTTCCAGGTGGTCTCCAGTTAAGTTGGTTAACCAGATGTAACTCTTGAGAACGTAAAAATGAAACCAAATGGACCCTTGCGGGTCCATTTGGTTTCATTTTTACGCTCTCAAGAGTTAAAATTCATCATCTTAATTAGCCCAGGTCTACACTGTAGAAGATTAATGGTCATTTTGATGTGTTAATTTGCCTGTTTTGTTTCCCAAATCCAGCCTGGAATTGTGGATATCTAGAAAGCAGTGAAAGACACAGAGGCAGAGTGCAATGACTGCCTTCAAGACAAATTTATCTTGTGTTGTGTTATAGTGCACTAAGTTGCACAGTTGACCGATCGGCAACCAGGTAGCAGTCTTCACTTGCCCCACCATTTTTTTTACTTGCCCCGGGCAAGCGGGCAAGTGTTAGTGTCAAGCCCTGCATGCTCTAAACCAGTGGTTTTCAACCAGTGGTCCTTGAGAGGGTTCCTGGTGGTCGCCAGCTAACCAGATGAAAATTTGGTTAACCAGGTGTAACTCTTGAGAGCGTAAAAATGAACCAAGCGTAAAATGAAACCAAATGGACCCTTGCGGGTCCATTTGGTTTCATGTTCACTCTCAAGAGTTATAATATTCATCACCTAAATCAGCACAACTTAATTAAGAAGCATATATTGCCGTCTTTGATGATAGACGCGCTAAAACATTGTGTACGTGCGTGCGTGAGTGCGTGCGTGTGTGTGTGTGCATGTGTGTGTGTATGGTTGGCCGTCTTACACAGGGCTACTTTATTAGCAGGGCCTCTGTTCCCTTACCACCTGCCCGATGAACCAATTAAGAATGATAACATCAGGTCCAGCCTTTGATGCTGTGCATGCGCTGACATGCCCCTGCATGGCCCCGTATCTGCTGTTTTATCACAACACAGGATGCACTGTTTTGCCCTGAGAGCAGAGTGCAGACCTTAGTCACAAAGTTGATTCATTTTCAGGACAGTCGGTGGCGTTTCTAAGCAATTTGGAGCCCTAGGCAAGATTTTCCCTGGAGAGCATATTTCCCAGAGTGCGGTTGAAACGTTTAGCACATACCAGGGCTTGACACTAACACTTGCCCACTTGCCCGGGGCAAGTAAAAAAAAATGGTGGGGCAAGTGAAGACTGCTACCTGGTTGCCCGATCGGGCAAGTGTGCAACTTAGTGCACTATAACACAACACAAGATAAATTTGTCTTGAAGGCAGTCATTGCACTCTGCCTCTGTGTCTTTCCCTGCTTTCTAGATATCCACAATTCCAGGCTGGATTTGTGAAACAAAACAGGCAAATTAACATACAGATCAAAATGACCATTAATCTTCTACATTCTCTAGTTGTGTAGACCTGGGCTAATTAAGATGATTAATTTTAACTCTTGAGAGTGTAAAAATGAAACCAAATGGACCCGCAAGGGTCCATTTGGTTTCATTTTTACGTTCTCAAGAGTTACATCTGGTTAACCAACTTAACTGGGGACCACCTGGAACCTGGGGGGCAAGTGACCATGACCTGAGGGCAAGTAGAACCTGACTTGCACTTGCCCGATGGGCAAGTGCCTCGTAGACCTTAGTGTCAACCCCTGCATCCATTCCCCATCGGATGAAGCTCACTCTCAATGTTTGCCCCTTGATCCGAGTGAATTCTCTCGGGAAAGCCGTAATAGCACGAGAATCTCTTGTAAAATGGCGCCCCCCCAAGGGATACAATTATGAACTATTTTTAAACTAAATAACAGAGTGAATATATGTTTTAAATGTTCAATTCTAATTATAGAGGATACGTATAATGTATTTATCCATATTAGTCTTATTTGCCTGGGATCCTTATAAAGCATGTCTGGTGGTCGCCCCCCTCCCCTCATGGTGCCCGAGGCAACTACCTAGTCTGGCAAAAACGCCCCTGAGGACAGTAGTCGGGCGGAAAGGCGGTTTCATGCTGGGGACCCCTATTCAACATTTCTGACATAAAATCTTAGTGTTGTACTCAACATGCATGTTTTTGGCAAATTGACTATGTAACTAAAATCAGCTGCAGTTCCTACCAAACTGAAGACAGATTTGTGGTGTAGCAACCTGGTAGTATAGCTGTGTACGACACTGAGGTTGATTAACCCTTTCCCTACCAGCATAATTAGGCTTAATACTGTAGCCAGACCAGCTAAATACCCTAATAAAGTACATATTTGAATGTCCAAATAAAAATGTGTGATATGACCACAAATGTCACAAATGTCTCATTTTAACCCTGCAAGTCTCCACTTTCCCCAGAAAAAAAGAAATATGCATATTTTATTTTATTATTCTCAAGGATTAACATTATTATTATTTTTTTCATTTACTTTCCTCACAACACTTCACAACATGTTGTGAGCTTGCAGAACTGCTATTTTCTGATATTTTCTGGTATTTGAACTTTTTCATGCACTATGTGTAAAGTAGTTTATTATTATGAAACCTGGTTGCTTATTTCTCTCCAAACACCTGGCAACCAATGTCGCCAACTTGGCGCATTTGTCACTATATTTAGCTTTTTTTTTCAGACCCCCCTAGCACCAAAATTATTGAAAAACTAGTACTTTTTTGAAAAACGAGTGCTTTTTTGCTGGTGAGTTGGTTTGAAAACCACTGCCCTAGCTCCTTCTAGTGCATTTTGGAAGTGCCACTAGTGTATTTTGGAAGTTGGCAACACTGCAAACACAGAACAGCAAATTCTGTTGCCTGCTGCAAAGCCATGGCTGTGGCTTGCAGCCTGTCATCAGCATGGGAGTCCTGATACAAATTATTGGATTTATTGACCTTTGGATCTATTGGCAATCTTTTTTACATGTTTTTGATCTTTTGTGCTGTTATTTGGAGATACATAAGGTAAGGTAAAAAAAATCCCTTTGTTGCTTTGTTTGTTGTTGTTTTTGTTAGGGCTAGTTAGAGATCTATAAGGGTCCATTGTAATTATCACAGACACATGAAACTTTGTGACAAGTTGGGGGAGGGCTCCCTCTGCTGGCGGAGGGCCCACACTACACCTGGAGACTATATTTAGACACCCAGATCCACCCAAAAACACACAATACGTCAATTACGTCAGTGGGAGGCTTGGATTTGCATGTCAATTACCTCAATTACGTCATTGGTAATTAAAGGGTTAAGGAGTAATTACACATAGCTGGCAGGGAAATGATGATGACGGTGATGACAGGTAGCTCTATACCCACTTCTCTGTCTGTCTGTCTGTCTGTCTGTCTGTCTGTCTCTCTCCCTCTCTTTCTCTCTCCTTCCACCACCTACTGTATATACTTTACTACTTATAGGGTTGACGTAAAGGTCAAATAGACATACTGTGCATCTCTTATTACGAGTGTTGTAGTGTGAGAGTGGACAAATGTGAATTTGGTTCCATTTGTACAGGCTCAGAAAAAAGGAAACTCATTAACCTGGTGAAACACATGTATTTCACCGTTCTAATGATTTTTTTTCAGACCTCCATTTCTAGGAAACACAGAATGGGGGGAACTGTTTAACCATGTCCACACAACATCTCTAAGGTATATTAATGACTTAGTAAAATATCGAAAATGACTGGAATTCCCATTTAGACATGTGCATGCACACTTGCATTTGCATGCGCATTTGCGTGCACCTGTGCAACACACAGAGACACGCTATTAAAACAAGTATAGCATATTGCGAAAGATTGTTTACAATGCCTAATTGTATCCATGAAAGTAAATGACAAGACAAAAAATCATACGCCTACTTTTGCCCCAAAAATATTTTAGATGTGAGAAGTGGAGAGACGCCGTCCCCCCTCCACTACACCCCTGCTTATTACCTTATAACTCACAACAAGGCATGTTTATTTCTGATATTTCTTTCGTTTTTATAATTACAGCCAAATACTGTCTGTGTGTCTGTTGTTATAGCAAGTTAACCTGAAACATCAATGGCCCGCATGGAGACAAACAGGAAGTGGGTGGAATAATGGACTAGAGAGAGGTTTTAAAATATGTGTAAAAACAATGATTCACATCACCACCACCACCACCACCCGGCCTCCACACATTCTGAGACCTTACCATAACCCTACCATAGATGGAAATATTTCCTCCTGCCTGTGTGTGTGTGTGTGTGTGTGTGCGTGCGTGTGTGTGTGTGCGTGCGTTCATGGTGTGCGTATGTTTTTATTGAGCCAAACATAACTAACAGTGTGGGTGTTTTGTTTGGTGACTTTCTGGAACATACTGTACAAGCTTTTTTATAGGGCTATAACAAGACATGTTTCTTATCAATAGCATGACAACAATAAATCAATATATTAGTTGAGTCATGCCGTCTGTTTCAGGCAACAAAAATGATCGATGTACGATACAAAACTACCATTGATACTGTATACTATACACAACAACTTTAGAACATACAACTGCAGAACATTGTGGGAACATGCCTTTAAACCCAAACGGTGACCACACTGTCCTCTCCTTGTTTGTCCCTCTATTTGTCCCTCTATTTTATAAATAAAATGTACCTATTTACTTTCTAACTATACCCGATACCCCCCCCCCCAAAAAAAATTACAGGGTTGCATTTTTAGTCCAACTAACATTTCACATCTAAAAGTAATTGCAACAAAATTCTTTTCATCATATTTCTATGAGATGTCCAGAACAACAATCCTAAGTCACAAAATCCTTCATAGTTGCAAAAAAATATGTATAATTGGCATCAATCCAAGATGTCCTTATAAATTATTGTCAGAAAGGCACGTACAAATGTTGATGCTCATGCAAAAAGTCCGTGGCACCTTATTTCCTCACCTCAAAATGTATTTGGAAGTCAATTTAAACCTCACAGGAATGAAAATTGGACTCACCATAATCTAATATGGCTTTTTGACAATAATTGGTGGACGTCTTGGATTGATGCCAATGCCGCTAAGGATTTCTTAGGAATTTTAGTATGTTGTTCTGGACACCTCAGAGAGATGATGTATGGTGTAACGAATTCTGTGAAATGCTATCTGGTAATAGCACGTCTCTTATGAGCTACTTTGCCTGGTCTTGCCAGCCCTAATTTAGAAAATACTCAAAATGGCATCTACAGTGTTTAAGCAATGTGTGATCTTGTAGATCTGCTATTTAAAGAGGGGGTACCGTGATTTTTGTATTTTTTTCCCCCAATTTTGTACATGTTTTAAGAGGTGACAGTATGTAAATAGAGCCCTTGGTGTGGTTTTTATGTGCAATGATGTCTTCCCTTTGTATTTAGGGTTTCTTCCTGGGGGCTGAACCTTTCCAGTCAAATGTGCCAATGAAAAAAACTTCAATAGTGACATCATGTGCTCAGCCCCTCCCCTAACTCCTCCCCTAACTCCTCCTCCTATCATGCAACTAAAGCTGTGGGTGTGGCTTCAGTTCAGGTGGATCTCCACCCATCACCACCCACCAGGCAAACCAGGGATACTTAATGAACTGGTAGGGTGGAATCATAAAAATGACAGTTTAACAAACACTGTACACTTTTTGGGAAAAAAAATCTTACTTTTCAGATAACATTAATATGTGATGATCATGTTTTAGGGTAGAAAAAAATCATGGCAATGTTGCAAATTGGAAACAATTAGAGTATGCGTTGCTGCCATCTTGGCTTTGCTTTGTGGTCCCTAGGGCCACAAAGAATAGGTACAAGTTCTCCTTTGTTCCTGCCAATTTGTGCAGCCGGCAGCAGGTAATAATCCTGACATTATGGATGGTGATGTTGCTTAACGTCTGCACCTAGCACTTTATACTAGCACTTTATTCATGGCACTTTACAGCTCTGCACTTTACAACGTCACTTCCTCCTCCTTATATTTGTATGCACTTTATAAACTTGCATCTAATGTCCAATGTCCAATTGTTATGAACTTGACCAGGCATGATCACTTAACTTGTGCCCACTCCGCTCACGCAAGTAACGAATAGTACAGTTTGGGATGTTTGGGGCACATAAAAAAAGCAGGTCTGTGGCTCAATATGGGTCATACACTGTAACAACCCTTTATGTGGAAAACGCTGGTCTAGGCTGTCTCCAAAAGAGGTGTGAGATCCTCATGGGTGGCAGCAGGAGGAGACATGGGAACGTTTTGTGGCACAAGTCCATGAAGGTTCAGAAGCAACACAACATTCCCAGGTTAATTTAACCCCAAATGAGCACCCTCTGACTTACTAACGGGGTGAATGAACGCTGAGCATTTTACTGTGTACGGTAGTTCTACACACACAAACACTCACACGGACGGCTATTAATTATGTCTGTAGCATTTTCAGGCTCAAGTTCCTCTGACTCACATGCATTCCACTTCCATCCCCGTTTTCCAGACCAAATTCTGGCAATCGTTCACACCCTTTCTCACGTACATAACGTTTGCCCTTGTACTACATTTTTCTCCCTCACATGGCAGCCGCATTTTAGAGATATCAGCAACAAACATCAGAAAACATTTGCTTTTCCCCTTCCTCTCCCTTCCGTTTTGTGCGTAGATAACATTTAAATATGACCTGGATGTACGAGAATCTTCAACTCAAAACTTTTTATCACTCATGCATTAATTGTTGCGGTCGAAGTAAGCCTTGTCAAACCATGAGGCCCATGGGGCAGGAGCCTATCTCCTGTTTCTGTAGCGTGAGGCAGCTTGATGGACATGACGCTAGTATATACTTACCCCCAATCCAACCCTTGATGCCGAGTGCTGAGCAGGGAGGCAGGCATTGGGACCCATTTTTAGAGTCTTTGGTATATGACCCGGCCGGGAATCGAACCCCAATTTGATTGATTGAGATTACCTGTTCTGGCATTTCATGTTGATTCTTCCCCCATCCATCCTTCCACGATGTCTGACTTTTGAGTTTGACTGTGTCCGTTTAAACTCTATATGAGTTTGCATCAAAGTTTTTGTGTAGCCGTGTCTGGCAGCCGCCGAAAAAAAGTTCTCAACAGGCCCTTAAGGCTTGGCCCTACCTGGGCATCAAATCCTGTACTCTTTCCCCACTGCCGCCCTTAGATCTACATAATATGGAAGTGACCTGTTCTGACATTCTACAGTATATATTGATCTGACCTCATCAAACCCTGTATACGCAACGACCCACTCCATATAGGGCCAGCGCATGAGAAGCCCCCCCTAAAGGGTGAGGTCCCTTCTCGTCCTCCCTCGGGCATCTGACTGCTGCTATATATCTGACGAGCTGATAAATCCGTTATGCCATAATATAAACACCAGCTCTCACAGAAATGTCCCCTGGGTATTTTTTTATTCCAAAGAGCACAGCCAGGCAGCAATCAGAATAAAAGATAACTTAAGGGCATTTCTGTGAACAGACACCCATGACTCTTATCCTTTGAAAGATCTCTTCTGAGCTACACCCTCTAAAGTAATTGCTTGAAGACAATCATTTCTGTTGTCATTCTCTTTGTATCACTGACTACAACCGTATACCATGGCTGTGAAGTTTGCCTTTGTACCTCTAACCGAGTAGTCACCACCACCCAGGGCAAGGAAGGACATGTTTCAGATTTTCATAAGGCAGATTTTCTTAAGTTGGTAGTTTTGTTGCTCACAAGCATCACAATAACATTTTAGGTCGGAAAGCGGATGGCTTCTCTCCGGACAGTGGCTCTCTTTCTGAGTTTTTTATAGGTTATAGTTTGACTCATGCCAGGTGTAATAATGACTTAAATCATTCATCCTCCGTCTCACAGTACCTACAGAAAAAAGAAAATACAACGTACTACAATAACTATGTCTAAAATGGCTAGTCACAATACTTAATTCTGATTGGCTGGTCACCGTCATGTGGCAGTTGAAAAACCCAGCGATAACCCACTGCTGACGCGTCACATTTGGTAGTATCACTCCGCCACCTGGAACCAGCTTTGTCGTTGTTATGGAATCTTGTGGCAAGTGTGTTGTTTAACAGCAGCTTAGCCAGGAACTACTTTTTTGCATCTGGGAACTACTTTCTTTAGCTGGGTAACTTACAGATGTCATTGTGCTACTGTTGATTTTTTTTTTATTGGTATTTTTCATGTTGCCGCAATTGCAACAGTTTTAGAAAAGCAATAAGCCTCTTGAGGTCACAGGTTACCGGAAGATTTAAACCTGGGGAAGGTATGCTTTAATTTTATTTGACCTATACATTCCTAGAAAAAAACATACACTTCACATTACAATAAATGTAATGTGAAATGCGAGGTTGCTCTTTATCATAGCTATTGCTGAGTTAAAAAAAACTCCCTCTTGTCGTGCTATTGCGTATGACAGCCACAATGACGTAATTGCACACTACCTCTCTAAAATATCTCTTTCCCTTTCTTCCCCCAGCATGTACTGTATATGTCACTATAGGACTGTATATGTCATATAGGACCTATCTTAGCACCTGTGATTGACTGACAGGCGAGGAAGGAACATTTTCGCTTCATTCAACGACATACTTAAAAGTCCAAATGTTTAACAACATATTCATGACTTTTGTAAATCACTTAAAAGCAGTTTGCGGGCACTTCATGCCCACACCGTGTCGGCATGGCTCACAAGCCTCAAGGTCTTTGCATGTGGATGAACATTGCCATATGAGTTGGCAAACTGCGGAACAAACAAACGGAATAATACGCTTGACGTGGAGTCGTGAACCAAAACAAACACTCCCTCTGACCGTCTCAGCCAGTCACAATGAGAGTTTTCAGCCCAGTCATTGCTATGGGAGTCGTTTCTTCTCTTTTTGACCTCTCCTTGCAATGACCTCCTCCACATCTTTGTGCTTCACCTCCCTCCCTCCCTCCCTCTCCTCTCTCCCTTTCATTTTGAGCACTTTTTCCTCACCTTTTCCCTATCTCTGCACTCCATCTCCCTCCCTCTTCTCTATAATCATGTTTTCCTGTAATTCCTTCCTTTCTTCTCTGTCCTGTTTCTCTCTCTCTCTCTCTCTCTCTCTCTCTCTCTCTCTCTCTCTCTCTCTCTCTCTCTCTCTCTCTCTCTCTCTCTCTCTCTCTCTCTCTCTCTCTCTCTCTCTCTCTCTCTGGTGCTGACCTGTGTGTTGATACCACTCTTCTGTAACGTTTATGCATCCGCTGGTTCAAGCCTGTAATCACTCCCTGTCACTCACTTGCCGCTATGGAAATAACACCACTGCTGTCTATTTGTGTGGGTGTCTGTGTGAGTGTCTGGCTGTAGCATGCGCATTGCGCACACGTTTGTCTGTGTGTGTGTCAGGCCTGGATGTAGCATTTGGGGGGGTGGGGGGTGGGGGGGCAAGTGAAAATGGTATGGGGTCGACTTCATCGCCTGTGTCGCTTCGTGCCATGACCAATGAAGTCATACCAATACCAATTTTGGATACAGGACTTATATTAGCCAAGTAAGCATCAATAATAACATCAGTTTTTGTTGAAGTTGCAACAGGCACGCAGCATGCATAAAGCCAAAGGTCTGACTCGTGTTGGTTTAATGGTGCCACAACTGTACTTAGTTAGTAGCAGTAGTAGTGTTTCAAATGATTTTAATTATAAGCACTTTAAATATGAAATATCTTTGAAATGTGGGTTGTTTGGCATGCCGTCATATTTGGTGGGGCAGTCAGGGCATTTAGGGGGACCATTGCCCCCCCCATGCCTAGATCTGGCCCTGCATGGTGTGTGTGTATCTGTGTGTGTTTTGTAGAAAATCATCCATTTGTCTTTCTCTGTTTATGAATAGCTGGCCGAGTATGTACTTATGAGTATGTACTTACAGTATGTATACCTGAGTGCCTTGCGTATGCAGCGGTGTGTAACCACAAGTCTTGGCGTGTGTAATGTGGGTGTGCATTTAGTTTTTTTTGTGTGTGTGTATGCACAGTTTATGTGTCTCGTGTGCCTGCCAAACCCAGTCCCCAAGCCTAGCCCATCCAGGGAAAACTATACAACTTCACAAAGTGGCAGCCGGCCAATCAAGATAAACAACCAATTAGTGTTCTGCTGTGAGGGGGTTGCTGGGCGGAAAACATCAAAGAAAAACACGGCTCTTCCCTAATTTCTCTCTTTCCATCATGAATCCTCTTTTCCTTTTTAAGCCTGGGACCATATTAGAAAAATGTGAACCCCGAAGGCAAATCGTGTTAATTTATTACATACAAGTGTTCTAGGGGTATTAAGGCGTGCTGAATCCAAATCTGCTGTATGTAAAGCTCAAAAATGGCTCCTAAGCCTTCAAATTTGACAATTTAAACATGGCGGCCACCACCACAATGAAGCATAATAAAAATGATTTATGTTTGACTAAATAAGGTATAAAATGGATTCAAATGTATTTTTTTATGTTTTCATCTATGGGTAATACAATGACATATTCATATTTCAGATCAATTGTGAAGGTACCACTTTAATATCATTTATATTGTGAAAATTGGCCTCTTTGGTAATGAAAAACGTTTTTTTCTTCTTTAATGGTGATCAATTTCTTCATGATTTAGTGTTTAGTGTTTATTTGCATGCAGGTTTTGCCAATTAAGTTTCTTGAAACCGCACACTTCAATGTACTTCATGTGTACTTTCCTGCAGCCGCTGTGTTGGCTGAAACCAGCCTTGTGCAAATGCATGACGTGTTCTCCCTGCATGCTTTTGGCAATGGTGGCAAGGAAAGCAGCCTTGGCATTCAGGAGCACCCATCCCATTTCAGTCATGGGAGGAAGATCAGGGTGTGGTGAGCTTGATTCCATACAAGAGCTTGATAATGGGAACGCATGATGTGAAACTGCATCTGAGATTGGTGGCAGAGTCTCTTGCAGATGCCCCATATAAAACAACTTGACTTCATTGCTTGCTTCATTGCATGCAGCAACTTCAGGCACACCATATATTTTACATATTAATTTCTCTGCTGAGCTTGTATGTCTTCCGTATGAAGACCTTTTCTAAAGCCAGGTTGTTTTCATACTGTGGTCAATGAATTGAAACACACTCTCAGCCGCTCAGCGGCAAGTAGTGTATCAATTTGAGCAGAAAGCAACTTTTGAATTTCATGCAATGGAAGATATTTGAGATCCCTTGATATCCCAGCTTTAGTGTAGAGATGCTTGCATTGCATCTTGTCATAGCATGCCAGAAGTGGGAAAAAAAATCACATCTACATCTCACATTCTAATACAACTAATGTTTCCATTTGAGCATGGATGGAGTGCAAAATGAGTCATGTGTCAGCATTATCACGGTCAGCACTTAGGGAGGAGACCTGCAGATCTGGATCAGATCAGTGACAGTGGTCACTTCTGCAAACCCCCGATACATCACTTGAAGTGTTCATACTGTGTTTAATTCAGATGGTTCAAGGGGATGAGACCAGGTCTGCAGAAGTTGCCTTCTGGTCAAGTTAATACTCTACTTGCCTTTCAAACTGTAACAGTTTAGTGGCCAGTTTAGTGGCCATGGTAAGCTAACAACCTGGCAGGTGTTCCAGCAACATCCCTGAGACCTCATTGACCTTGGAAAAGGTCTTCTTACGGAAGACATACAAGCTCATCAGAGAAATTAATCTGTAAGATATATGGTGGAGTCAAGTTGTTTTGTATGGGGCTTCCGCAAGAGACTCTGCCACCAACCTCAGATGCAGTAAAGTTTCACATCATGCGTTCCCATTATCAAGCTCTTGTATGGAATCCAGCTCACTAACCACACCCTGATCTTCCTCCCATGACTGAAATGGGATGGATGCTCCTGAATGGTCAGTTGCTACCCCGGCTGCTTTCCTTGCCACCATTGCCAAAAGCATGCAGGGAGAACACGTCATGCATTTGCACAAGGCTGGTTTCAGCCAACGCAGCGGCTGCAGGAAAGTACACATGAAGTACATTGAAGTGTGCCGTTTCAAGAAACTTAATTGGCAAAACCTGGAGGAAACACTGAAGATAATTGGGACTGACTGTACATATGTCTACTACTGCATGCAAATATACACTAATTTAGGCAAATCATGAAGAAATTGTTCACCATTAAAAAATGAAGAAAAAAAAAACGTTTTTTCATTACCAAAGAGGCCAATTTTCACAATATAAATGATATTAAAGTGGTACCTTCAAAATTGATCTGAAATATGAATATGCCATTGTATTACCCATATATGAAAACATAAAAAAATACATTTCAATCCATTTTATACCTTATTTAGTCAAACATAAATCATTTTATTATGCTTCATTATGGTGGTGGCCGCCATGTTTAAATTGTCAATTTTGAAGGCTTAGGAGCCATTTTTGAGCTTTACATACAGCAGATTTGGATTCAGCACGCCTTAATACCCCTAGAACACTTGTATGTAATAAATTAACACGATTTGCCTTCAGCACTTAAAATAAGCACATTTACTGAGATCTAGCCTAGTCTATTTAATGTGCCCAGCTCTCCACCCCTTTATCACTACCAACCCATCCCTCTCTCCCTCCACCCCCCCCCCAACCCCCCTCTCAGTGGCGTTTCTAAGCTTTTGGAGCCTCAGGCAAGATTTGTCTAGGGTGACGTCATACCTATGAAAGGCACAGTAAAATGGTGCCCCAATGGATAAAAATATGAACTATTTTTAAACTAAAGAACATATTACAGTATATGTGTTCTATTTCATCCTTCCATGACCGCCAGAGTCATTTCAGGATTCATAGAACCGTAGTTACATACGTAACTTTTGTTTTAAATGTTAAATTCTAGTTATAGAGGACAAGTATAATGTATTTGTCCATATGAGGCTTATTAGCCTGGGATCCTTTTAAAGCATGTCTGGTGGTCGCCCCGGTGCCCCCCCCCCCTCCCATCATGTCGCCCCAGGCAACTGCCTAGTCTGCCTAGTGGCAAAAACGCCCCTGCTCTCCCCCCCCCCCCCCTCTCTCTCTCTCTCTCTCTCTCTCTCTCTCTCTCTCTCTCTCTCTCTCTCTCTCTCTCTCTCTCTCTCTCTCTCTCTCTCTCTCTGTTGATAGTACCTTTTCCTCTCTGTTAAGCAACATTTCGTTTCTCTCTTCCTCTGTCCTCCTCCCTCCCCTGTCGGACCACATCCTCTCTTCCATAAACAAATGATGATGATCCATTTCCTTCGCTAAGATGTCATTGGGCCACGCGAGCCAACACAGAGGTCAAGCACTTGGGACAGTGTGTGCGTGCGTGTGTGACTGTGACACAGTAACTTTGAACACTGCCACCGGCAACCGACAATGTTTTTAGACATTTAGCTTTTGTGGATCATTTAAGGTTAACTATTGAATTCATTTTAATGATTCAATGCCTGATGATCAAAAGCAGGTGCTTTCTGTATCCTAGGACATACAGTTATATGAAGCCCTTTTAGACCCAAAAGCTCACCATGCAACTTATGGGGTCCATACGGTTGCAAGAGATAACGCTATAACGGTTTTGAAGAGAACGAGAGAGAGAGAGAGAGAGAGAGAGAGAGAGAGAGGAGAGAGAGAGAGAGAGAGAGAGAGAGAGAGAGAGAGAGAGAGAGAGAGAGAGAGAGAGAGAGAGAGAGAGGAGAGAGAGAGAGAGAGAGAGAGAGAGAGAGAGAGAGAGAGAGAGAGAGAGAGAGAGAGAGAGAGAGAGAGAGAGAGAGAGAGAGAGAGAGAGAGGAGAGAGAGAGAGAGAGAGAGAGAGAGAGAGAGAGAGAGAGGCACTCACAGACTTAGACAGAGATTAAATACAGACACGAGAGAGAGAGAGAGAGAGAGAACGAGACAAGAGACAGCAATCCGAGAGCCTGTAGTCAAAGAAAACACAAGGGGCGAACAGCGCCCTCTTTTCCTTTGACATAGTCTGTCTCGAGAGACTATACAGAGACAGAGACACATACACACAGATTGATACAGAAAGCATGTGTGTCTTTGGGGGAGAAAGAGAGATAGGAAGGAGAAGATAAGCTCTCTCTCTCTCTCTCTCTCTCTCTCTCTCTCTCTCTCTCTCTCTCTCTCTCTCTCTCTCTCTCTCTCTCTCTCTCTCTCTCTCTCTCAAAAGGCAGAGAACAGGAAGTCATCCAGACTGGCTTTTCTTCTCTCTATCTCCATATCAGCACCCCCTGCTCCAATCCCGCCCCAACCCACTCCACCCTCCCCATTTACCAGCCCCCTTATCATGTCTTTCACCTTTTATTTCCAGAAACCCCCCACCCCCACCCCCACACACACTTCCTCTGCTTTCTCTCCTTCTCTTTCAGACATCACCACTAGCCTCACTATCCTCCTCCTCTTCAACACTGTGTTTTTCTTGTTGATTGATTGATTGAATATTTGACAGAAATCTTTTCGTTCTGACAAAAAGGAACCGTTCCATACTGTGAACTGGATCCAGTCGTTCATTTCAAAGAGCCATTCGCAATGACTCGATTCGTTCACAAACGTCACATCACTACAATCATGTAGAAATGTTGATGTTCACCAAAATGGTAAGATGTTAGTGAAGGATCACTTCACGGTTACCTCTAGATCGGCAGGAACAATATTATTAATTTCAGACTATTACTGTACGAGGAGTCGCTGTTCATTTCCAAGTGGATGTGAGGAGAGACGTGAACGCTCAACTAATATGGTGTTTTAAAAGACAAAGCCAATGTTTTTCACAAGTGGTCCCAACGACGTCCCAAAGTTAATGCGCAAATTAAATGTGCATATATTAGTAGCTAGATCACAAAGTGTACTGGAATGAAGTCAATGGAAAATGTGACTAACTAGAACCTAAGAACAAAACATCTATCACATAACAATAATAGTAATACAAATGCTTATTGTAAATGTAAACAGTACGGTATAATTGTATTAACTTATCAAGGCAATGACTGCAGTCATTGCATAATATCTTCATATCAAAGTACTGCTATTTGCTAAAGATGTGCATGTTCATGTTATTTGTAATAAGTTAATCTTTTGTTTTATTCAAACAAAGATGTCACTTGGAATGTGTGAGAAGCTTTTAGAGACCCAAGAGTTGTTCGTGGTTAATTTATGACACTGTAGGGCCCTTTTCTGAATCATACCCAGGAACAACAAACCACGGACTCCCCGGTTGTGTTTGTCTAAAACCCTCGGATCCCACCGAGGGTCATTACGGCACGGTCCATACACGTCCGTGGGCCTTGGAACAACACCGAGGCTTGTCCACATTGAGGGGGTGGCGGGCGTCAGGGGCGGATCTAGGCATAGGCATGGAGGGCAATGCCCCCCTAAATGCCCAGACTGCCCCACCAAACATCATGGCGTGCAAAACAACCCAAGATATTTCAGTGCTTATATTTAAAAGTATTTGAAACACTACTGAAAATGGTATGGGTGCGGTTTTCCGAAGAAAATGGTAAGGGGGCAGCTTCATTGCCCGTGACGCTTTGCGCCACGGGCGATGAAGCTGCCCCCTTACCATTTTCTTCTGCCCCCCAACTGGGAAATGTTATATCCGCCCCTGGTGTGTGTGTGTGTGTGTGTGTGTGTGTGTGTGTGTGTGTGTATGTGTGTGTCAGGGGCGGATCTAGGCATGGGAGGGGCAGTGCCCCCCTAAATGCCCCGACTGCCCCACCAAACACAATGGCATGCAAAACGACTCACGATGTTTCAAATTAAAGTGCTTATATTTGAAATGAGTTGAAACACTACTACTGCTGCTACTAACCGAAAACAGAAAACTCTCTGAGTCAGACCTTTAGCTTTATGCATGCTGTGTGTCTGTTGCAACTTATAACAACTGACGTTATTATTGATGCTTTACTTGCCTAATAAAAGTCCTGTAACCAAAAATGGTAGTGGTGCGGCCTCCTCGCCGTGGCGCAAAGCGACACGGGCGATGAAGCCGCCCCCATGCCATTTTCGCCTGCCCCCCAGTTGGGAAATGTTACGTCCGCCCCTGCGTGTGTGCGTGTGTCTGCGCAGTGATGGAGAAAAAAGGAGTCATGTCTATTGGTGGGTGTTGAGAGATACCGTAAGTGGGGATTTCAGATGACTCAGGATACTGTGCCTCACCATCGCCCCCTCAGTCGTCCCCACACACACACACACACACACACTCACACACACACACACACACACACACACACACACACACACACACACACACACACACACAAACATGCACATATATGGGCCCCGTCGGGCAGACAGTGACAACTCTTATCTCAACACGGTGTGTTTTTTTTGTCAATGTATTGTCCCACTTCATCACACAGCGTCACCACTTTACAACCAATCTTCATATAATAGATCTCACTGATAATCATGATAAAATGGCTCAGTCTGTGTCTCATATTGAGTGCTGGGGTCAGCTCAGAAACGTGTCCACCAGACCACAGTGACATCATCATTAGGCAGATTCTTTGCAAAACAATATTATTTTTGTGCAATAATGTTTAGATTTGTGATATTTGTGAGAACAATGGCTTCCATTTTCCAGGAATAGAAAGCCTGCGGATTATATTATTTTGGATTCCCCATCGATGATATCACTGGTGGACAGTTTTCTGGACTGTCCACAGCCCTCCCATAAGACACAAACTGGGTAAAAAAAAATAGACCATTTTGTCATGATTATTAGTGAGGACCTACAACGTATTATATGAAGATGAGTTGAAAAGTGGTGAAGTAAAACCAGTGATGGGCAGTAACTTGTTACAAGTAGCTAAGCTACATAGCTTAACTACATTTTCCCGTAACTTGTAGCGTAGCTTTAACATTTGTTCTGGGGATAGCTTGTAGTGAAGCTACACTACTTGTTTTGAGTAACAAGGATTGTAGCTTACTACATTTTCCCACACACATTTGCAAATTCTGCCCATTTTTAATGGGTAGAAAACCTCTAATATACATCCCAAAGCTTAGACATGCCACCATCCTAGGTTCAAACCCACCCCTAGATTATTATTTTTTGATTTTATTTTTATTTATATTATTTTATTATTACTTAGAAAGTTGTACATTACGTTGAGATATATATTTATATTATACATGTAGTGTTGATGTAGCAAGCTACGTCAAGCTACTTTTATTGTGTAGCTTGTAGTGTAGCTTGCTACAATTTTCTGGGGATAGCTTGTAGTGTAGCTTAGCTACATTTTTTCGAGAGTAACAAGTAGTGTAGCTTACTACATTTTCCCAGTAACTTGCCCATCACTGAGTAAAACTAGCTGATCTGCAGGCTGTAAATGTGGCACAGCCACAGAGTCACTTTTGCTTTTTTTAAAAAAAAATTTGAATCAATTAATGGATCAATTTGGTTGGACACCACCATGTAGCTGTGTGACCCACCTGGAACTCCCTCAAGGACCCCTGAGGGTCCCTATATAGACCCCTGTTTGGGAACCACAGTTGTAGAATACGTCAGGGGGTTTTCAACCTTTTTGATGCCATGGCCCACCATTTATTCAGCATTTGAGCCATGGACCACCCTTTGAGAACATTTTTGCCCCCACACACCCCAAAACTAAAGATTTATTTTGCTTTTGTCCATCTTCTAGTTGTGTAGACCTGGGGCTAATTCAGGTGATGAATATTTTACCTCTTGAGAGTGTAAAAATGAAACTTTCATGGTTTTATTTTTTACATTCTCAAGAGTTACATCTGGTTAACCAACTTGGCTATGGGGACAACCTGGAACCCTCTCAGGGACCACTGATGGTCCCTGAACCACCTGTTGAAAACCCCTGGAATACATCATACCAACACTTATGCCTGGAGATCCTGCTCTCCTGCTGTCTCTGTAACAGCTCTGTTTAATCCATCCACCATATTGGTCAACAAAAAAACACTCATTGGATACATTACCAACACATCAATAATGTGGACAAATCCTATTTTGGGGCGTGTTATTTTAAAACATATTATACAGTGGCTTTTGGGAGAGTCTTAAAATATCATAATGCCTCTCAGGGCGTGGACGTTATAATTCTCCCCCCTTCGTTTCATAACAGCTGATCTTACTTTCTGCTTTTACGGCACTCTCTTCATTCCCAGGGCCGGATCTAGAGGGGGGCAGGGGTGGGCAGAGCCCACCCAAACGTGCATCCTGCCCACCAGATGAAAGGTAACATCAGTGGTTTTCAACTAGTGCTCCTTGAGAGGATTCTCGGTGGTCCCCAGGCTAAATGGTGGAAAGTTGGTTAACTGGATGTAACTCATTGAGAGCGTAAAAATGAAACCAAATGGACCCCTGCGGGTCCATTTGGTTTCATTTTTACACTCTCAAGAGTTAAAATATTCATCATGTGAATTAGCCCAAGTCTATACAACTCGAGAATGGAGAAGATTAAAGGTCATTTTCATCTGCATGTTTGACTGTTTTGTTTCCCAAATCCAGCCTGGAATTGGGGACAAAAGCAAAAGAAATAGTTTAGTTTTGGGGGTCTGTGGGGCTAAAATGTCATCAAATGGTGGTCTGTGGCTAAAATGCCGAATAAATAGTGGGCCCTGATGTCAAAAAGGTTGAAAACCACTGCTTCATTTTGGAGTTTCCCTCCCTGCCATTCTTCCAGCCCACCCTAATAGGGCTGGCTAAATCCGGCCCTGTTCATTCCTGTTTCTCTCTCATTCCTGTTCCTCTCTCTCTCTCTCTCTCTCTCTCTCTCTCTCTCTCTCTCTCTCTCTCTCTCTCTCTCTCTCTCTCTCTCTCTCTCTCTCTCTCTCTCTCTCTCTCTCTCTCTCTCTCTCTCTCTCTCTCTCTCTCTCACCAGCTCTCACTCCCTCTTTCATTTACCCATACCACACTGGGTTGGCCCTGTGTTTGATGGGTCTCCCCTCCTGTGTGTGTGTGTGTACGTGTGTGTGTGCGTGTGCGTGTGCGTGTGTGCGTCATGTGTTTCCCCCCCAAGAAACTGGAGGCCGATTCCAGATTTCTGGAGTTAGATTGGGTCAGAATGTGCACCGCACGCACGCACTCACACACGCACACACACATGCACATGCACACGCACGCACACACACACGCACGCGCACACACAAACAAACATGGAAACAGAACCCATGGGCCATGTTGATGTCACTCCTATATATAAACAACTGTTTGTTATGGTTACATTTCGCTTTGCGGTCCGACTTCCCTTCATTAATAACGCGGCTGTCACTGCCATGTTTGCTTCTTCGACAGTATTAGCGGCTTTCGGTTTGATCGCGTAAACATGTGCATAAATTCACGCAAATTGAAATGTGGCAGTTGGAATGAAAATAAAACCCAACAACACGTCACCTCATCAAATTCACAATTTAGGCATTTAGCAGACACTCTTAATCCAGAGCGATTTACAGTACATTAAGTAAAAACATTGCAATACGTCATAAACACATACAGATTAGTTGAAATTACAGTTTACAAGCAGAATTTACAATACACTTTACAATGTACAATGTAAGCACTAAAACATGGTAATACATTAGACACCCTGTGTATGTCAGTCACTGCTATCTGAGTCTCAAGGCTCTATTCCATATGGTATTCCATAGTCCACTACCAGCACCGCTCCAACCGTAACCCTAATCCTAAATGCCCGACCCTCAACCTAACCTGGAGGGGTCGAGGGTTTTGCTACAAACATTGCTGCACCCTTCTCTAAACCTACCCCTAAACCTAACCGCAAGCAGATTTGACTGTTATCAGTGGATAAGATCGCAGTTGTCATCTTATCAGTGAGTAGGCTCCAGACAACATGCTGTCATCGATAAAATGGTGCTGATAAGCAGCCTGCTGGGAATTATCGCTTGATAACGGTAGAACCGGGTGCACCGTCTGCTCCTCCTCCCTCCCCCTCCATTCTCCTCGCGTCCATTGTTGTTTATTCCCCCCCTCTGTTTCTCTCTACTTCCTACCTGCCTCAATTATAATAATTTCTGCTGCTTTTATGTTTATTTCCTATTCTACTTATGTCATTGTCTCTACCATTGAATTCCCCCCTTCCTTCCTTCTCCTCCTGCCCGTCGCACTGTGTGTTGTGTGTTTTCTTTTTTTTTTTCAGCCGTTAAAAACAAGCAGCCGGTGCTCCAAACTTCTGGACCAAACAACAATGCCCGGTGGCTCCCGGCCAATGGGATTGGTTTAGCTCTGTTTGGTGGGTGTTCCCAGTGAGCACCGCTGCGGTGCATTGGTTAGTAAAATCTGGAAAGCTGGAAAGAGCGGTGGTTGCGGTGGTATGACGTCATATTGTAGGCAACGGTGGTCGTGGTGGGCACTGAAAATCAAACCCTTAAGGAGGTGCTATCTAAACTACCTAGGATGGTACTTCAAGTACTATGGGTTGGTATGTAATACCCCTTATTATAATTTAACCACTTGAGACCCTGTCTGTCCCTGTTCTGCGAGGAACATTAATTTGTGGAATCTACAAGTTCACCAAAATGTCACAGGGCATTGCTTTTCAGCAAACATTTAGTATAGAACCATTATAGGAATTTGGTTAAATGTCGTATAGAGCTCTTGGGAATTGGACAACTAAGGCTGGCAGGCAGATAGACAGACAGACAGATTTTGATCATTTGACCTCCATGTGAGTATATCGCAGCTGTTTCTTCCTACAGTCAGTGAGATCACAATGGTGGAGGACCAGTTAGTCACAGCATCGGTGTTAGTGTGTGTTTATGTGCGTGTGCATGCATGTGTACATACTGCCAACGTGCATTACTGGGTGATGAGTCACAGAGAGCACAGATTGCAGAGTCAGGGCTACAGTATATAGTCTCTCTCTCTCTCTCTCTCTCTCTCACACACGCACACGCACACACACACACACACACACACACACACACACACACACACACACACACACACACACACACACACACACACACACACACACACACGTGAAACACAGTGAGACCTGAAATCCCCTCTGAAACAGATGTCCAGGTTCCAACATTAGGAGTAGTCGCGTCGACATACCTGCCTGTCTGCATGCATGTCTCTCTCTCTCTCTCTCTCTCTGTCTCTTCCTCTGTAGGCCTTTAACCTATTGTGTCCTAGTTTGTGACAGTAAATTCTAGTCCCTGGTGCGAGGTTCTACTGTAGTTTTTCTGGAAAAAAATCTCTTTCGGTGTCAGTGATGCTTAACATATTTCATAGGAAGGACCCCCAGAAATATCTACTATTTAGCTGCAGAACCTCATCTATAAAAACATGTTGTTCTCGGGGATCCCCCAGAAGCAGATTTGGGTTAAAAAATGCTTGCTTCTGGAATAATGTATTCAAAGATTTGCAACCACATTTTCACAATGTTTCAAAAAATAGCAGAACTACAAGCTCATATCGCGCCACTCGGTGGCGCGATATGAGCTTGTAGATCTGCTATTTTTTCAACAGCTAAAACACCAAAACGCGTTCACTACACAAAGGGTTAAACATTGGTCCTCAGGGCGTAGCTGTCCACACCTCTGCTATCACGTACTATCATCTACAGGAGAGTAGATAGTACCACAGTCGGTGGAACACAAACATGTGGTTGGAGATGTTCCTGTTGAGGCTAGACGCATCGCATGATTTCCACACACCAGAGATAATGTCGTGCCTGACGATGTTGAAGAGATACGGATGTTGAATGTGTCGTCTCTTGTCTGTCCGAAGTCCTCGTATGTTACTTTTTAAAAGGATCCCTGGCTAATGAGACAAATATGCCTTAAAACACTATACTTGCCTTCTTATAACTAAAACATGCAGATAAAAACACCTTTAATACATTATTTCTTTCATAAATAGAGAAGCTTTCACTCAACAGGAGGTGCTCCTGTCGCAGGATGATGATGTCACATGAGCATGTTCACCCATATATTCTATAGAGCTAGATCACACGTGACATCATCATCCTGCGCCAGGAGCAGTTCCTGTTGAGTGAAATATTCTCTATTTATGAAAGAAATAAGTTGCCAATGGTGTTTTTATTTGTTTATTTTAGTTATATGGGGGAAGTATAGTGTTTTAAGCGATGTTTATCTTATTAGACAGGGATCCTTTTAAGATTCAGATTCCAGAGTGACAGGTAGCAGGTCGACAAGCTCGAAACGTCTGACTTTGCCTCATGATCATTCTGCAGTGTGATCAATTGTGTGTTAATTTACAAAAACAACGTGGAGATAGGAGGTTTTCTGCTTGACAACAATAACATTGAAACAATGAGCAATGTGTGCGAATGATTTCCTGTGTTCATACAACATTTATTCTCAAAGGGGTATTGAGGTTAGTGTGTGTGTGTGTGTGTGTGTGTGTGTGTGTGTGTGTGTGTGTGTGTGTGTGTGTGTGTGTGTGTGTGTGTGTGTGTGTGTGTGTGTGTGTGTGTGTGTGTGTGTGTGTGTGTGTGTGTGTGTGTGTGTGTTCATGATTCTTTGCAAACTTCATGATTCTTCCATGAAGTTCACAAAAGAATCATGCCAAGAATCACAAAAGAATCATGAATGAAAAAGAAATATATTAGACACTCGTTACCCCCACTTAACCCCTCCCCGATCATGGAGTGTATATTCAGCGATAATAGCAGATCCATAAACTCTTTGTGAGCTTGTAGATTGGCTATTGTTGGCAAATATACAGTATGTAGTGTAGAGCAGAGGCAGGTATGGAGGCCTAGTATACAGGAGAGCCCCTCTGGTCTGGATCAAATAGACACCCTGTAGGTGGATAATGAGTAGGCATTTTGTGTGGGCGTGTTATGGCTTGTACATTGGACCATGGCATCATGGATTCTTCAGATCTGAATTCCTAAATTGAAATCCAGCATTATTTAGTCCTATTCCTGGAGATAGAATTCAGTCTGTCTGGTGTCATACCTTCTCTGTCATACTGCTCAAAATAATAAACTGACATGTCACTTGTTTACGCCCGGCGACAGCATGGCCATGAACCATCTATATATGGAATCTCCAATTGTAATCGGCATGCATTCAATGTCATTCGTCATTAGACAGATTAACAGTTATTTATTGGTGTACATATTATGTGGCTGGCCTCTGCGCATGCCACATAATATGGGCCCCTCTCCCTTGACAGCGTGTTGCGTGTTCGAATCCCATTCATGATGACCCTTCTCTCTGTCCCTCTTTCCTTTCGATCTGAAGGGAACTCTGTCAGGGGTTTTCAACCTTTTTCATCCTAGGGCCCACCATTTATTCAGAATTTGAGTCACGGACCACTATTAATTTGAGGACATTTTAACCCCACAGACCCCCCAAACTAAAGATTTCCTTTGCTTCTGTCCATGACCATTAATCTTCTAGTTGTGTAGATTAGGGCTAATTCACATGATGAATATTTTAACTCTTGAGGGTGTAAAAATGAAACCAAATGGACCCGCCAGGGTCCATTTGGTTTCATTTTTACATTCGCAAGAGTTACATCTGGTTAACCAAGTGGACCACCTGGAACCCTCTCAAGGACCACTGGTGGTCCCCGGACCACTGGTTGAAAACCCCTGCTGTATGTGGATGGATTGTTAACTGTCTCTCTACCAGTGTGTGTGGTCTCTGTGGGTTTTTGTGCCAGTGGAGGTTTGGGTTGATATATTACACTGTACCAAACATGATGGGACATTTAAAATTCCCGTAAGAACCACCACAACGTCATTATCTCTCCTGTAGGGCAGTGACGTTGTCTGTGATTCATTTGAAAGGAAACAAAAGTCTCATATGCACGCCCGATCAGCTCAGGAATCGATGTATTCATTCAAAGACAATGTACATGATGACCCGCACACTGTCTGTACTCGCAATATGAACACTTGAGTATTAAGCAACGTTTGGGTCATAGATCTTCTTCAGGCATCTGCCTGTCTCTGATTCATTTAAAGGGAATGGTTAATAACCTGAACATGCAGTAGGCATTTTGTATATGAGTCTTTTATGTGGCTGGTACTACTGTACAAGCTCAGGTGATGTATTCCTAGTGGATTTCAGGTTCAAACGTAAATCGCCCAGATGTTGAGAAGAATGGATGATTCACTGTCTGGCTGTCAAAGAGTTAGAATGATGGATGGATGGATGGATGGATGGATGGAGGATGAGGACAATAGACTAGAACTGTTCTTCCTTCTTTTACATATTCATATTGTCCTTCATTCCTTATCCCTCTTTCTCTCATTAACAATGATATATTTAATTGAAAAATATGTTCATACTGTGTGTATGATTTGTTTGCTCTGTGTGTAACGCCCAGGATTCAAACTCGAGTCCCCGCATGAAAGTCGGTCATCTTAACCACTAGACTAAAGGGACATCCCTTTGGTCAGGGGGTAGGGTATACACGAGACTTTAAAGGCTATAGCCCAGACGTGCCTAGATTGGAATAAAGATGCTATTGTTGGGTTAATCGTAGTGAACCTATTCTGTTCGATTTTTTATACTTCTCTGGCATTCAGTGCTTTGATTTTTTTTTTTGTGAGTTTAGTGGCCACACACACTAGTGCACACATTCTGCCTGGATTAATGGCCCCAAATGTTCCACAACATGAGACATACTGTATTTTCACGATGTTACCCGTAATTGCACAGATCTTTGTGAAACGTTGCATGAACACTACTAAGGGGTCAGGGAAAAACCTTTGACCTTTTTGCCTTTCATAGCGCCACCACTAGGCTGGCTTTTGTAAAACACATAGTACACATAGTACTCCTCCAAATTCTGACCAATAGTCTTTATCTCTGTAGTCATTTGCTCAAAATGGATTTCTCCAATATTGCATATGCCATCCTAATTGGCTAATGTTGCCTTGCTAAAGTTTGCAGGGTCGGCCTTCAAATCTTGACCATGGCATGTAATTTACGTGAAGGAAATTTTCCTACAAGGCTGAAGAATAAATCCTACCCTTACATTGACTTGCTATAGCGCCACCAACAGGTGGCACAACATCACTCTATACTTCTCATCTTTCATCTGCCTGACAGCCTGCTGTTGACGTTCCCTGTTGTGTTTACATGGACAGGATGTCTCCCTCTCTCTTTCTCTGTCTTCTCTCTGTGTCCTCACTGTTTGCACACACACACACACACACACACACACGCACACACGCACACATGGCACATACACATGTGCACACACATGCATATGTGCATACACCAACACCAACATACACACATCTGGAAGCGCGCTCTATGGCAGACTGGGGGCAGGGTACAGACTCACTAGCTGTGTGTGCGTGTGTGTGTGTGTGTGTGCGCGTGCATGTGTGGATTGAAAAATTTAAAACCACCACAAAGAGTTCTTGAGAAATGTACATGCATGCAAACATGCATGTCCACGAAAACATGCCCGCATTACCCCCCCCCCCCACCCACACACACACACAGCAACACACACACCCACACACACACACACACACACACACACACACACACACACACACACACACACACACACACACACACACACACACACACACACACACACACACACACACACACAGAGGCCTACACCCTTTAGATACACATGAGTTGAACACATTTTGGAGACATCTTTTATTATTATATTCCCGCTGGATCTCAGCATTTTTAAAAGAGCCTGCGTGTGATTTGTCATGTCTATATAAAGTAACATATGGATTGGATGCTACATTTCCCAGTTCACTCACTTCACTGGAATCCCCCGTTCGTTGTGGGATAACCACTGTGCCCTTTTAACCTGAAACCCAAACAAACATCCATGTCTTCAAGGATGCGGCAGCAGCGGCATGCTCTATTAACACATGCTAACTGCTATCTCTGCATGCGGGAGGATTCGGCCATTTTCTGCCGAATGTATTTGCCTGGTACAAGGCAGTCTGTTTCTGAATAACATAATATTCATAGATTTGCACCACGTTTTCACGATTTTTCAAAAATAGCAGAGATACAAGCTCATAGCGCGCCACTCGGTGGCGCGCTATGAGCTTGTAGATCTGCTATTTTTCAATAGTTAAAACATAATGCTTAGAACACGAAAACGCGTTCAGTACACTAAAAAATTAAAAAATACTACCTTGATTTTTTTTTCTCCTGCGATTCAGAGTGACACTGCCTCATTGTGTGAATTAACCCAAGTCTACACAACTAGATAACCCCTGATGTAGAAGATTAATGGTTAATTATTATGTTTGACTGTTTTGTTTCCCAAATCCAGCCTGGAATTGTGGACAAGAGCAAAATAAATCTTTAGTTTTGGGGCTGTGGGGCTAAAATGTCCTCTAATGGATGTCCGTGGCTCAAATGCTGAATAAATAGTGGTCCCTGCGATCAAAAAGGATGAAAACCCCTGGGCTAGACCATTAGCCACATTAATGATAACAACGTCATCTACTATCAATCTACTCTGATTGGTTGGTATGAACTGATTACCAAAGACTGTCGCTTTGGCAACACCCAACCCATAAACTGCAGTGGTGTAGAGGGCTTTCAGACTGAATAATCAAGTGAAACAAAATGGGTCACATGCTGTCGACACATGTAAGGCAGGTGCTTTTGTACGCCGGGGCAGTTAGTTGTCTTCAGTTTGTTCCCTTTGATGGAGTTAGCCTGGGGGAGGAGGAAATAAATCAGGGTATTTAGAGAGCATCGGTATGGGATTGTATAATTACTGATTCACCATGGACAACCACAGACACAGTGCAGAACACACCCTGCCTATAACCCTGCCCTGCCCCAAAAACCCTGCTCAAACCATCTGTGTGTGTGTGTGTGTGTGTGTGTGTGTGTGTGTGTGTGTGTGTGTGTGTGTGTGTGTGTGTGTGTGTGTGTGTGTGCGTGTGCGTGTGTGCGTGTGCGTGTGTGCGTGTGTGCGTGTGTGCGTGTGCGTGTGTGTGTGCGTGTGTGTGTGTGTGTGCGCGCACACACATCTGTCTCTGTGTCTCTCTGTGTGCGACTGTGCATTCATGCGTGCGTCTGCGTGTGTGCGTGCACACATGACCATGTGCATGATGTGGCTGTGTGGCCGTTTGTGCACACCCTGTTCAGATTGTCTGGGTCTCTGTGTGTGCGTGTGCACGCGTGCATGCACAATGACGATGTGCGTGATGTGTCTGTGTGGCCGTGTGTGCACATCTGTGCACTTTCCATGCTTTGTGCATGTACATGTGTGTGAGAGGGCATTGCAGCATGCATTGCCTTTATGTCTATTTGACTAGTGTATTTTATTGCCTCGTATTACAAATGTATAAATGACATCTGATTCCTCTTCCAGATGTATTTTCCAGATGAGTGATTATACATTACTAGCACAGCCATGGTGATCAAGTCTATTACTACTATTTACAGTATACATATGTGTGTATATACGTGTGCATTTACATTTACTAGAGCAAACAAAAGGGCACGCACATCCAAAAGAACTAAATACCAGGTGCTGGGCCAAAAGACAAACTAGAAAAAATAAATAGGGTCCGCACACTGGACTGATGCTCCAAGTTAATGGTGTTTATTTCACCACAAATATAAGCATGACGTTTTGAGACTCACGACTCTTCATCAGATGGATGAAGAGCCTTCTGATGAAGAGCCGTGAGGCTCGAAACGTCATGCATACCTGTATGTTTGTGGTGGAATAAACACCTTTAACTTGGAGCATCAGTCCAGTGTGCGGACCCTATTTATTTATTTATTTGGCATATTTGTCATTATTACACATCTGATGTGTTTGGATCATGTCATAGCATCTGTCCAACTTCCCATTGCTGCAGTGGTGTATATGTTCAAACATACCTGTCAATATGAAATATGATTCATAATAGTTATAAAATAATAATAATAACAGCGAAACAATGTTCATATTTTTAAAGCTGTTTTAAAAGTGACAGCATGCATAAAATGAACATCAAATATCTAAATACTGAATAGAGTAACTTATAAACTGTCTGGGGTGTTCACATGAGACTGAGTAGACCATAAAATGACCAAAAGTTTTTTTGAAAGTGGAATATCCCTTTAATTTTGTAAATGCATCAAAGATGCGATTATAACCCACCTCTAATGGATGAAAGCCCCTTTTTCCCTGGAAGAGAGGTCATCAACCTGCCCAACCTTACACACTAATTAGTGAGTAACAATTAGTGTGTCGGGTTGGGCAGGTCCATCTCCTTCAGGCCTCCAGCTATAGATAAATCTAGACTCAGCCATCTGTCCATCACAGAGGTGCAGCGGGGGCGGATGTAACATTTCCCAATGGGGGGGGGGGGGGGGGATGGAATCTACCATTTGTAGATTTCAATGAACCTGTGCTACGGGTGGTTCATTGAAGTCGCTCCCATACCATTTTCTGTTACAGGACTTTTATTAGGCAACCATAAGCATCAATAATAACATCAGTTGTTGTTGAAGTTGCAACAGACACGCAGCATGCATAAAGCTAAAGGTCTGACTCAGAGAGTTTTCTGTTTTCAATGATGAAATGCTGTTGGTTTAGTGGTGCGACATTTGTAGTTAGTTAGTAGCAGTAGGAGTGTTTCAAATCATTTTAAATATAAGCACTTTAATTTGAAATATCTTGGGTTGTTTTGCATGCCATCATGTTTGGTGGGGCAGTCTGGGCATTTAGGGGGGGAAATGCCTAGATCCGCCCCTGGGTGCAGCTACCGTAGCACCAGCTATAGCATGGACCACACCCGGTCAACAGAGAAGTATGTGTCCTGCAGGGCCAGCAAACCAGTGCTGACCACACCCCAGTGACCACCTCCCCTAGGGCAACACACACACACACACACACACACACACACACACACACACACACACACACACACACACACACACACACACACACACACACACACACACAGATCTCCGATTTGAGACTTATTCATGACCCCCATCTGGTAACAAAAAAAAACATTTGAGAGTACAAACACAGGGTATGCAGGTGACTTTAAAGATCCATATGGCACGTCCTCTTTTTTCTGTCCCTGGGGAACCCAGGGGAGGATTATCCAACGGGCACGTTGGGCCCATGGCCAGGCCCAGGGGCCCCTGAGCTGGTGGGGCCCCTGAGGTTGAGTATCCGTGTGATCGCTAAGAGCCTCAAGCTCAGGATTGAATAAACAGTCTTTTCACTGTTATTTACAAGGGGTTTATTCATTTAATAAAATAACCCCGAAAGTCCTAAACCAGGGGTGTCAAACTCATTTTGGGGTGGGGGCCGCATTGGACTTAATGTGACTTCATGGGGGCCGGAGCACCGCGGTGCCAGTCACGCCGCAGTGCCAGTCACGCCGCGGTGCCAGTCACATTAATTATTATTAATAGCTATTAATGACTTTCATTATTGGTTTTATACTTGTAGCCTAGATTAAGACATTTGCTATGAGACGAGATACTTTATTTATAGTGTGCCAATAAAATAGTTAAAAATTTCCAATAGTTTTTTAGCTGAAATTTGTCAACAGCTACAAAACCCATGGTTTTATGCAGACCTGCTTTTTATTGAAGTGATGGATCATCGAACATTCAAAAATAATGAATGAATAGCAATAACTAATGCTTCTAAAATACAGTATATTTTTTTTTAACTCCGAATTGAATTATTATTATTATTATTACCCATATTATTATATTTAAATAGCCAAGCTGTGATCTGAATAATCCCTCAGTTATAGACCCTCAAACTGGTGAAGTAACCTGACTCCGCCAGATGGGGCAGCAGAGAGAGGAGGAGGGAATACTCCCCTCTCTGCTGCCCCATCTGGCGGACTCAGGTTACTGCTACCGGACTAGTGCTCAGAGAAGAGAACCTGGAAGCATTTCTTTAAACGATCATAACTTTTGACAGGAACGTGCTAGAGACTTACTTTTTTTTGATAGACTCAGACACTTTTGCTCTACAAGCCTGGGGCCGGATTGAATCATTGCGCGGGCCGGATCCGGCCCGCGGGCCGTATGTTTGACACCAGTGTCCTAAACCATCAGGTAAATTACTACAAGTGTTTGCATTTATTTGGCTTAGTTATTTTGGCTGTTTATTATTTTCAAGCAATCCCTTGCTGTAAATCCTGATGATATGCGTGTGTGCAGGCACTAATGTATGTGCCATATCGGAAAGAAACATCCTCTGGTGTAGGGGGGCCCTTTGGCTGGTAGCCGCACCCATACCATTTTCAGTTACAGGACTTTTATTAGGCAAGTAAAGGATCAATAATAACATCAGTTGTTGTTGAAGTTGCAACAGACACGCAGCATGCATAAAGCTAAAGGTCTGACTCAGAGAGTTTTCTGTTTTCAATGATGAAATGCTGTTGGTTTAGTGGTGACACAACTGTAGTTAGTTAGTAGCAGTAGTAGTGTTTCACATCATTTTAAATATAAGGGTAACAACCCAAATATCTTGGGTTGTTTTGCATGCCATCGTGTTTGGTGTGGCAGTCTGGGCATTTAGGGGGGCACTCAGGGAGGTGGCCAGGAGAAAGAAAGTTTGGATGGAAAACAACAGAGATTTGTGAGACAAATTACAGTAAAATACTGTAAATATTCATTTTCATTTAAAGGGGTATTTCACTTCTGGTTATTTCATGGTCTACTCTGCCTTGTGTGAACACTCCAGTCCAGACAGTTTATATATCTGCTTCCTTCCTATACAAACCCATTATACAACTGTAAGTTAAAACTCCATATAACAACATTAATGACAGATTATTCGAAAACAACCCATCTTTTTTCTGATGACTGATATTGTCCTATTACATGAGAGAGCCTTGGAATTGTATTTTCAGTTTTCATTTATTTTTAAAATATTGTTTGTGGGGCATGCCCAAATATGTCAGACAGACAGACACATCAGACATCGTGTAGACCTATAACTGTGCCCTTGATGACAAAACCATCTCTCACCACTATGTGCACACATGCGTGCGTGCGCACGTGTGTGTATGTGTGTCCGAGCAAGCCGTAGCCTCTGGTAAAATATTTGACCATCAGCAGATGTTGCAATGACCATGTTGTTGTCACACTCATGCATGCCTGACACTCTTTGCCACACACATACATTAAACCAGCCATCAAGAGCTTCAATTCATGATGAACAAAGCAGGGGAGTACAGTAACATTTTTAATTGGGGGGTCAGGTAATTTCAGGTGACTTTTTGAATTGCAGGTATAATTATTACACACAAGGCCCCAGACCTGATTTGCTGCTGTGCAGCCAATGAGAAGAATTACACCTTACCTGGCTACCCCGAGAATACCAGCCATTGGTTGATTCTACTGTATTTGTGTGTTGTGTGACTGAAACATATTTGATGTGCCTTTTCTTTTTGTATGTCGTCCCTCGATCTGTCAGAGCACAGAGTGGGGGTAAGGCCAAATGCCCAAATGCCCAGCCTGCCCCACCAAACACGATGCTGTTACTAACTACCTACAGCTTGGCACCACTAAACCAACAGCATTTCATCATTGAAAACAAAACTCTCTCAGACCTTTAGCTTTATGCATGCTGCGTGTCTGTTGCAACTTCAACAACAACTGATGTTATTATTGATGCTTTACTTGACTAATAAAAGTCCTGTAAACGAAAATGGCATGGGTGCGGCTTCATCGGCTTCACCGGCCGAAAATGGTATGGGTGTGGCTTCATCGCCTGTGTCGCTTCGCGCACGGGTGATGAAGCCGCCCCCATACCATTTTCTCTTGCCCCTCCAACATGTTCTCTTGCTCCCCCCCCAAATGAGACATGTTACATCCGCCCCATGACACAGGGCAGCAGCGTAATGAGAACAAGGTGTGTGCACTGCGCAGTGCAGCACACAATGCCTTTTAACCCTGCCAGAGCGCCGGTCCGCCCCTCAAGGTCCTCCCCCTTTCCTCAGCGTCTCCCATCATTTAGTTCCACATCTGTTTCCCCAAACTCAGTAAGGGGCCTTGTGCTGGAGAACAATATCTAGGTCAGAGTAACTGACTGACTGTGTGTGTGTGTGTGTGTGTGTGTGTGTGTGTGTGTGTGTGTGTGTGTGTGTGTGTGTGTGTGTGCGTGTGCGTGCGTGTGTGTGCGTGTGTGTGCGTGCGCGTGCGTGCGTGCGTGAACACGATTTGATCTTCATTTGGGATATAGTTGAGCTCATTTTCTGTCTGGAGGACGTCCAAATCGCTATTAATGAATCCAGGTCTATTCAATAGTGGTTTAAGCCAAGGAGTGACATCACACATTCATATCAGCCAGTGTCCTGACCTGAGCCTGCAGACTACAAGACATTTTCCTTTAGACCTGAGGTCAATTCTATCAATGTCCTACAAGCTTATACAAGCTTGAGCTTGTAGATCTGCTTTTCTATGGTATAACGCAATGCGTTATCCCAATTCCATTTATGATCACAGATATGTGTTGCTACACCTTAATGTCACATTATAATAATGCTGTTAAACAAGTAACATGTACATACTCCATATATTTGCGAAGGCCTGACTCAGGCATTACGAAGTGTATGACACGTCGTGCACGCACAGACAGACAGACATACATTTATGCCTGGCTTACATAGTAATCTGTTCTCTGTGTTCGCAACACTGTGGAAAAATACAATACTTCTACAATACAGTATTACACAATATTATATATACAATATTTCTGCAACATTGCGTTATATTTTTCTATTCAATGATAGCCCACAAGTCCAAGGTCTATCAACATCCTGTCAATGTCTCTACAAAGACGGATGATTGTCTCAGCTGTAAGCAGGGGCGGATCTAGGCATGGGCATAGGGGGGAAATGCCCCCATAAATGCCCAGTCTGCCCCACCAAACATGATGGCATGCAAAACAACCCAAGATATTTCAAATTAAACTTCTTATATTTAAATTGATTTGAAACACTCCTACTGCTACTAACTAACTACAAATGGCGCACCACTAAACCAACAGCATTTCATCATTGAAAACAGAAAACAGACCTTTAGCTTTATGCATGCTGCGTGTCTGTTGCAACTTCAACAAATACTGATGTTATTATTGATGCTAATAAAAGCCCTGTAACTGAAAATGGTATGGGTGCGACTTCATCGACCTTGGTGCAAAACGACACAGGCGATGAAGCCGCCCCCATAACATTTCCTCTTCCCCCCCAATTGGGAAATGTTACATCCGCCCCCGGCTGTAGGCTCGCACAACCCATATTATTATATGATTAACCAGCTATAAATATTCCATTAGCCTACTCCATCATGTTCAATATGAGTGTATGCTGCCATCTTCTGGACAAGTTGTGTTTATGTCAGTAGTGAATTCTTTTTTATGGTAATTGGAAAAAGTTGGCAGATATGGCTTTACCCGTTTTGGATGAGCTGCAACCACAACCACACAATTTATGTAAAATTGTGTCTTACCAGTGCCTTTGAAATTCATTAACAATATCTAAATATACCTCTCATAACATTTTTGTACCTTTATTATTGTGGAATTGTAAAGAAATAGAATGCCAACAACTGTATGAACTGTGTCTCCACTAGTGTTGGCAGATTTTGCATAATCAGCCACAGGATTAAAACACAGCTTTCGTGAAAAATACAGACTAATACACATTGCAAAAATAGTACTCTGTAACCTGGGGATCTAACCTTATATTTTGCATATATAGTCACACTTTGTGACATCCCACCTCTGTTTATGGTCCTCTGTTTATGGCCATACATGGTGGGTACATTGTGCTGTGTGATATTTAGGACATGAATTGCATTTGTTATTCGTGTCCAATGCAATGTAACTCCACTCTTATCAAGGAGAGACCATTTTTGTAAATAGTTTTTATTATCAGAAGATCCTAATGCACAAATACAATATTGCCTCATTGTTGAGATATCTACAATAAAAAAACATAGTACATTTCCAACAAATAGTCAAATAAATTAATGTTTGCCAATAAAAGTGAAAATAAGAAAACAATATTTCATGTTTGAGACAATAAAGGAGTAAATAAATAATCAAATCATGTCTGGCAATCAGCAAGTTCTGCTGACCTGCATGAAAACAGCTGCAAAAGCAGGTTATTAGATAGTATATTGTCTGACACACACAGTGGCATTTCTAAGCAATTTGGAGCCCTAGGCAAGATCTTCCCTGGAGCCCCCCCTTACCAAATGGACCCTTACGGGTCCATTTGGTAAGGGGGGGCTCCAGGGAAAATCTCCTGTAAAATGGCGCCACCCAAGGGATAAAATTAGGAAGTATTTTTAAACTACAAGAGAATGCTCAATTCTAGTTATAGAGGACAATTATAATGTATTTACCCATATTAGTCTTATTAGCCTGGTATCCTTTTAAAGCATGTCTGGTGGTCGCCCCACCAGACATGCTCCCCTCACCCCCCTCCCCTCATGGTCACCCCCCTCCCCTTTGCCCTAGACAACTGCCTAGTCTGCCTAATGGCAAAAACGCCCCTGGAGACACAGAGTAGGTGTTGTATCTGTAGTCTTCAAACTCCGGGTGGTTTGTTGACTGTAGCATACAAGTCAGCGACATCAGTAGCCTGTCCTTGACTGGATCTGATGAAACAAAAGAACAAAGACAAAGTGTGATGTAGTTGTGTGGTCTACTCTGTCCTTAGATTAACCCATTGTGTCCTGTCTAGATTTCTAGTTTCTAATATTCAAAGATTTGCACCACGTTTCCACGATTTTTCAAAAATAGCAGAGATACAAGCTCATAGCGCGCCACTCGGTGGCGCGCTATGAGCTTGTAGATCTGCTATTTTTCAATAGTTAAAACATAATGCTTAGAACACCAAAACGCGTTCAGTACACTAATGCTTAAGACTCTTTCTATGTGTTTTATTGATGTTGCATATATTATATATTTTCTTCTGTACGAGAGCCTTCCCCTGTGAGCACAGCATCCACGCTCTAGCGGAGTCACTTTATTTAAATCACTCATAAAAACCCATTTGTATGTCAAGTGTTTCAGTTAGTATTGGTATTTTCATTCATCAAATTAATTCATTCTAGAATTTGGGGGAAGTTTTTTTTGCATTTATGTCTATGCAGTGTCCACAGGGGAAAGAGCACAAGACATAGCTATGGAAAATGCAGGGCTTGACACTAACACTTGCCCGTGTAGTATTACGCGGAAGCGGGGATCGAACCCGGGACTCCCACTCGCCAGTCCAACGCACAACAACCCCGCCAATCGGGCTCAGCCTTATCCCCGCTTCCGCGTAATACTACACCCGCTTGCCCGGGGCAAGTAAAAAAAATGGTGGGGCAAGTGAAGACTGCTACCTGGTTGCCCGATGGGGCAAGTGTGCAACATAGAGCACTATAACACAACACAAGATAAATTTGTCTTGAAGGCAGTCATTGCACTCTGCCTCTGTGTCTTTCCCTGCTTTCTAGATATCCACAATTCCAGGCTGGATTTGGGAAACAAAACTGGCAAATTAACATACACATCAAAATGACTAATTAAGATGATGAATTTTAACTCTTGAGAGTGTAAAAATGAAACCAAATGGACCCGCAAGGGTCCATTTGGTTTCATTTTTACGTTCTCAAGAGTTACATCTGGTTAACCAACTTAACTGGGGACCACCTGGAACCTGGGGGGCAAGTGACCATGACCTGAGGGCAAGTAGAACCTGACTTGCACTTGCCCGATGGGCAAGTGCCTCGGAGACCTTAGTGTCAACCCCTGAAAATGTCAACATTGATCAAAATACATCCACGAGAGTCTTAATCTAAGGCTAGTCTATTCTATTTGTGTAAATCAGGGAATAATAATAACAAAAGACGATACTTAGTCAATAGTCAATGTTACACAAGCATACACAACCTATAGGTATGTGGTGTATAAGTTGTAATGACAGTATGTATTCACCGGGGGGAGGCACTGGACTTGTTGAAGCTGACAGTGGCATACAGCACATCCCCTTCATCTCTCTGCAGCTGGGCATTGGTTTGACGCACTGCCTGGTTCTTCTCAGAGCGGTGAGAGAAGTGTACGGTGGAGTAGTTGACATCATCCTGTGACACTGTGGGTGTCGTGACTGAGACGTTGCCACCACGATCAGGGACAGACACACTCTGCTGGACATTAATAGAAAGACAAGATGATGAAATCTACTTAGTTTTAGTTCTTTAGTTCTTACACTATCAAATCTTTATCACTCTCTTTCACTTCTAACGCTCACAACAGATATCAATGACTATATGATATACAGTATCATAGTCAGGGGTGCACATAAGTGGTGCTCCGGTGCTCAGGAGCACCAAAAATCCTACAATGAGCTGTCAATCCAGGGGTGGAAAGCTCCTTTGAGCACCACACAGCTGGAGCTCATAATGACTGCCCAACTGGGCCCGTTAAAAAAAGCCTTGAAAATGAAATAATTCTAAAGTGTAAATACTACTAGTATTTTTGATCCATGTAGAATGCAGGTAGTAGTACTACTACTAGGCTAGCCACTATTGCAACGCTCAAAATATCGCCCTGTCCTATAATACTGTACATTGATCGGGCTGTACGGAGTGGAAAAAAGGGGTCCCAGGGCCCGGCGATGCGGGTCGCCGCATTTTGGGAGCACCAAGTAACATCCCCAGGTGCTCCTCTGAGTACTGGACCAAAATAGTTATGTGCACCCCTGATCATAGTCCTATATCCTATATCCACACACACACACACACACACACACACACACACACACACACACACACACACACACACACACACACACACTGATCCTCACCTGTCCTCTTTGTATAGGGTCCCGAGGCTCAGTGACAGACCTCAGACATTTCCTCTTCCTGAATAGTATCGGTGAAAAAACGAAGCATTGTACCAGATGTTAATAAGCACATACTGGTTGGACATTAAAATGAGCTGTCTTTGTACTATTATGTTACCTGATTCCCAGGCAGATGAGCAGAAACACGAAGAGGCAGAATACGCCGCCAACTACAGCCACAATTATACCTGTCAATGCACCTTTACCTGGTGGTAATGAATGGGGCATGAACATAGATATACACTAGTAAATATACACTTAACATAAAGAGCTGTTTAAGGATGTTGAATTATTATTCATTGATGAATTCATTTGTATTGTTTATTGGGATGTTAACCTGTTCTCTTGGCCTGCTAACAATTGAAAAACTCTTACTTGTTGTTACAGTGATGCGTTGGATAGCAGAGGTACTAGTCTCTAGTTCATTAGTGGCTGTACAGTAGTACTCTCCACCATCCTCAAGGCTCATGTTCATGACATAATGCTGTCCCAAAGACATTTGTGACGTTGGATTCTTCTTGTACCAGACGTATCTGTTGACTGGTGGGTTGGCATCACTGCTGCAGGTCAGAGTCACTGAACTGCCCTCCTCTATTTCACCAGATGGGCTCACTGACACCACGGGGGTCCTTGGGGGGTCTAATATGACATGATTTTTCAGTTGCAAAATTTATACATGACGCATAAAAACTAAAAAACATACAATACTGGTATGCATGGATATAAATGAATTCAATCGGCAATATTAGCATATACTGTAGTAGAGCATATGGGAGGAAAACAAGCATTTCTTGCAGACATATGCAACAAATACTTCCTTCTGTGTACATGCATACCTTGGAACACTAGGGGGAATAATTACTCATTTAAACAACGGAGAAGACAAGGAAGAGAAGGTCTGCACACTGTTTAAATAGTAGTAATAATAGTTCATAGTATTATACTCACATCTGACACTGACAGTGGTTTCTGGACTCCTGTGAGTCTCTCTGTCTTTGACAGAACAGGAGTAGTTTCCTGCATGCTGACTGAGCACTGGGTCTAGAGTCACATAGTTGTTTAGGCTCTGATTGAGGAATCCATTGTTGTGGTACCAGATGTAGATGATGGGGCTGAAGACACTCAGAGGACAGCTGCTTGTACAGGACAGTGTCACTGTCTGTCCCTCTGTTACCATGGCAGCAGGACTCACTGTCACTGTCAGAGCTGTTGGGTGAATGTTAGGACATTATTCATTATGCAGACCAGGTTAAACTACACATGCTGTTTGTTTAATCAGTTTAATTTACATACTTACCAGTTACAGTTAAGGTGACTCCTGGAGTGCCAGAATATTTTTCACCTTTTGTATTTGTTATGACTCTGAATCTATATACGGCAGAATCTTCCTTTGTCAGGTTTTTGAGTATCAGTTTATGGTGGTTCGCTGTGCTCCCATCATAATCAAAACGTCCATTATAGTTTGGTTCAGAAGCAATGTCTACAGGACTAGGCTCTTTTTGAATCCATGTAGTGAACCAGAACATCTCAGTCACCTGAAGACCACTAGGATATGAGTAATTACTGGATATTTCCACTGAAGTATTTGTCAGGGCACAGATTTTCCTGTTGATATAATTCATGCTCCAGCATTCCGTATCAGCACCTGAAATAGAGAGTATAGGCAGAGTTACATCTAAATACATTGAAGAATATTACATCTAATATCCTAATGTTTGATAGTTCTTTGAACCAAAACATTAAATGAGCATAATAATATCCTTAGATATTTTGACGAATATTAAAGTCTGCAATAACTGAACTGTTGAGTAGTTTGACACCTGTTTTACTACAGTACGTTTTAGTGACACTTTTAGGCCAGGATTCTTTTGAGCGACAAATTTGACATTAATAAGCTATTGCAACTGGTGCATATCTCTACTACTGCATGAGATTAGGGTGTCATATTTTCTTGTAATTTCTGCATGATTGATGATGATGTGATGATTAGCATGTGCTAATCATCACATTTAAGCAGAATTAAAATGGCATTAGTATAGCTTGATGCAATAAAGTTGATTCATACTCACACACTGCAGGTGAACGGTAATCATCAATATCAGCACCAGTAACAGCACAGGAGTAACTCCTCTCAGAGGGAAGTGTAACAACCACTTGCCGACTGTGTGGAACCTGAATAATATTATCCACATACCAATTGTATGTAATGCCTCTCAGATTACAGTCATGTTCACATGTCAGTGTGTCTTTCCCAGTACTTGGGTCATCATGAGACACAGTTACCTGTAGGTCTGGATTGATAGAATGTGATAAAAAAAAACATTAATATCGCATTCATCATTAAGTATATGTTTACTATATTAATACATTACTGACACACTATGTACTACTGTACCTGAGACACTGAGACTAATTCCTCTGAATGAAGTCAGTTCTGAATTTGAACCGCCGTTATTATCTAAACACAAGTATGTATTTTCATCACTCTCCCTCACATCATGGATTGTCAGAGTGGATCTGCTTTCTTTAGATCTATTATACATCAAACGGTTTGTATCTCCTGAGACTTCCTGTATGTTTTCATACTGTTGGCCGTTCCAGGTTGCAGTAAACCATGTCTTGGTTGAAATGGGACGTGTGATAGAGCAGGTCAGATTCACTGTTGAACCCTTAAAGGCACAGATGCTTGTTTCCCCAAGAGTTACTGAAACAGAAACGGAGAAATATTCACTACACTGGACATTACTGGGCACAATGGAACCAAAACACAAAATTGAAAACAGTACAGTGTTGCTGTTGTTTTTTTTTTTTTTTTTTTTTTTACATCTATGTTTTTCTTTTGTAATTGATTTTTTTTTTCTTTCGACACAGTTTTGGATATTCCAGGGGTCGGCAACCCAAGATGTTGAGAGTCATTTTCGACCCAAAATTAAATTCAAAATCTGTCTGGAGCCGCATTTTATTTATTTATTTTTCCTGAGAGTGTGCAAATGTGAACCAAATGGACCCTGGCGGGTCCATTTGGTTCCATTTGCACACTCTCAGAAAAAAAGGTCCTCAAAGAAAAATCATTAACATGGTGAAACACAACCTTTCTTCAGAAATGGAGTTTCTAAAAAAAAATAAAAAATAAAGGAGTTTTACAGAACTCCATTTCTAGTCCACACAACATCTCTAAGGTATATTAATGACATAGTAAACTGAGTAAACCTTTGAAAATGGGTGGTTCAGATTGAAAGCTCCACCTCTGATAACTGCTGGGCTTTTTTGACATGGCCAAGTGCTACTTTAACTGGCAACTGTCAGACAGCGCAACGCGTTTTGGGTGACTGAAATATTTATATTATTTTGGTGCGGATCACCCCAGTGTGTATGTAATAATGCTACAGCCAGGGAGCCACTAGGGCTGTGTTCTAGAGCCCAGTGTGTATGTAATAATGCTACAGCCACTGAGCCACTAGGGCTGTGTTCTAGAGCCCAGTGTGTATGTAATAATGCTACAGCCAGGGAGCCACTAGGGCTGTGTTCTAGAGCCCAGTGTGTATGTAATAATGCTACAGCCACTGAGCCACTAGGGCTGTGTTCTAGAGCCCAGTGTGTATGTAATAATGCTACAGCCACTGAGCCACTAGGGCTGTGTTCTGGAGCCCCAGTGTGTATGTAATAATGCTACAGCCATGGAGCCACTAGGGCTGTGTTCTAGAGCCGCATGTGGCTCCTGAGCCGCAGGTTGCTGACCCCTGGTATATACGCTCTAGTATGTGAAGAGTCTGCCTGTGCTGTCCCAATGACTCAACCTCGGTCAGCAGCAGTCACAGTGCAGTTTGCATGTTTAGGCCTTGAATCTCATCAATGTGTGAATTTACTTACCTACATTTTATGTGTAGAATTTTGACATTTACACATTTTGGAAAGCGGACACACCAAACTTTAATTTAATTCTCCCTTGAAGATCCATTCTGTACACCTTTAAATTTGAAAATATATGAATACCTTTCAAAATGGATTCAAGTATAACTGATGCAAAATAATTGCGATTATCTCAAATCTTTGCAATTAAGCGATTATGTTTGTGACAGGCCGACGGGCAGAATGTCTGCCGGTTTGTCTGCCGACAGGCAGAATGTCGGTCCGTCTGCACCCTAAAAGCCTAAATGTGTTTATTATTATTCTTCCATCCTCCAATGGTCATTGTTTTATCTCAAATTCCTTGCAATGTGAATGAACATAAACATTCTGATCCTGATAATTTGTCAAGAAATAGATTAGAATTACTTCATACCTGAAAGATGTAGCAGCAATGCCACAAACACAGACCCAGCTCCTGCCATCCACATTCTTCTGATTCTCACTAGAAAGGTGACTAAATAACAATGTTCATGATTTGAGCATTTGATGTGTGCACACTAAAAAAAACAACATTTGTTGAGATCAAAAGTATTCCATGCTACTTACTTTATTTTAAATTCTAGAGCTGCAGAAGTGGTTTCACCAGCAAGCCTGTTGCATTCTGTGTGAGTGTTATTTGACACTGACAGTTTTTAACTGACATCCTTCCTCTTTGTATACATGAAGAGTAAGTAATAGATTACTTACTCTTAGATTACTTACTCTTATAGATTAGAGTAAGTAATAGATTAAATTGCATTCTAATTTAAGGGAACTTCTCTAGCTACTGTGTCTGGCTTACACAGAATATTGGTTCATGCATGGGCCTGCAAAACAAATGTACCTGAAAACGGAAAAATAAACCTGCTCCATGAACTTCTTTACATGTATTTCTAAAATACAGTGTATAGTGTATAAATTTACAAATTTTGTGTACAAACTTTACACTTACGAATAAATGATATGAATACTCCTAAGGCAATTGATAATTGATAGTGAAGGTAACTCCATTTCACGAACGTCTGCCTTAAAATTACGTGTTCTTACTGTATAATGCTGTTTGCAAAGTTACTTGTTGCAGCTTATTGAGTTATTACATATGAATTATTGTTCACTGAAGGAATGCTTATTTCTGAATGACCAATCAAACATAATTCAGCTGCTGCTCATGTAAGCAATGATTAATTGGCTGTTTTTTTTTTTTTTTTTTTTTTTTAAGGAACATTACATGTTTCGCAATAGGCCCACCTTAACTATTTCCTATATTCAGCACCATAGGGTAAACAAATTGCAAGGAAAGAACAAAGAGGAACTACAGAGTGGACTGTGGTCTAGACTAGTGTCTAATATTATTTGTACCTCAAAAGTTTTCACACTTCCATTTAGCAATAGTTAACACCCAGATGACTATAACACTATGACAGCTACAGTATGTTCAAGTAGACTGGTGGTTGTTTTATTTAAAGGGGGAAAGAGAGGGGCAAAACGCTGTGTCTACATTATACCAGAAACGTTGGTCCACTTTACCAGCCTCTACCTGTTTTTTGTTTGTGTGAGTCGGTTTGCACTGTAATTTGTGAATCTATAGGTATAGTCCTGAAACAATTGGTTCCAGTTGATGAACTGGAAAACAATGTCTGCATTAATAATAATCAATATATCCGTGTGTGCATATTCCCAACAGTATGAGAGGATCAAAATATATAATGACTAGTGCAGTAGCATTATGATGAATCTGCAGACTACGATTTACCTTAAGCAAGAAGAACAATACATCAAATACCTTAAAATGATGAAGAATCATAAGTAAGCCAAGAACCTAACATTGGAATGTCTATATTATGATGTGTATGACTATGTGTATACACTACCGGTATATGTGTGCTTGTCTACAACAAATGTCTACAAAAATTATCTCTAAATTGAAGTTGAGCCTTTGTGCCTTTAAGGTATTTGGTGCTAGGGTGCGTCTACCTTCCCTGTGTGTCGACCGATCTGAGCACAATGGTCTCTGTATTTCCATATTTTTAATATTTTAATAAAGGACATTGGAGCTCATAGGGTTTTTAGACTGCAGAACTTGTAAACGCAAGTCCCTCATAATGTTCATAGAATAAATAAGACTAGTTCATGTCTATAAATATAGGCCTACTGCTACTCATCAATTCTGTCATTCTCATATCAATTCATTTATAGATCTGAGACACCAGCTGAGAGCAGTCAACTATTTGAATGATAACTGATAACCACTTGTCAACACTATGCTAATACAGGACTATATTCTGTATCTGTGCTACCATCTGCTGGATAAGTTATTCATCTTCTGCGTGAAACTGCTCCAACCCAACCTCCAGAGACAGGCTGTTGATCTCACTTTTTCCACATTTAGTCTGAAGTTGAATTCTGATTCCACATTTGTTTTAAAGTGAAACACATCATTAACATCGGAAAACAGTCAAACTAGCAATGCTTTAGAGACATTCAGACAGAAGACATGAGTTTTTTGTTAAATTTGTAATTTTACAGAGAAATGCACACTCACCGCTTGATTATTAGCCTTAATACAGAACACCTACACGTGATTAGAATGTCTGTGACTAAACATCAAAGGAATTGTAGCCCTGAATACAGTGGACTATAAATTAAAAACATCAGACACGCTGGCATAGCACATGGAGCAGCCACAGCATAGGCTGCGGATGGTTCAGATCAGATCATTGACCTGTGCTGTGGGTCACTCCCACATTTCCTGCAAATCTATTTTATGCACACTGTTATATAAAAAAAAAAAAAAACAAAAAAACTCATGGATCCTTGAGGGGGTTCCAAGGTCTGTATTCTGTAACTCTGAGCCTGATGTAGTTCCATGTCATTGGAATGTTTGAGAAACACATGTCTATTACGCTAAGGTAAGCTAAAGAAACACTAACTAAGGCAATTGGATTTACATTATTTACACAACAAATGTAATTTTATAAAGTATATGTAAAAAGAAAGCTACATGCATCATATATAACATAGTCATAGACCATAGTTTGTAATAATGCATTCACTGCAAAACTTTAAATAAAATACCGTATTGTCCCGAATATAAGACGACTCGTTTATAAGACGACCTTCATTTCTCAAGACCCATTTACAGAAAAAAGAACATTGAATGTCAAATAGTATAGGCCCCGAATATAAGACGACTCAGTTTTTTGGGATATTTCCATTCGGGAAAAAAACATAGTCTTATATTCAGGCCAATAGGGTATTTATCGTTTTTTATGTATACAGTCAGTGGTAATTGAACTGTAGGTAATAATATCACATGACTACTGGTGAATCAACTATATCACTGAATGTTAGATGAAGGTCAAGTTAATATTAGCAATCTATTTCACTGGATGATGTCAACATGGTCTCTGTTTTAACTGTTAACTGCTGGCCTACATGTGGATGGAAGCACTCGGACCCTCCTGGTCGTCGTTGTGAGAGAAGTGGACGGTAGCATGGTGAACTTCATCTTGTGTCCTTGTGGTTTGTGTCTGTTCTACGGTGCAAGGACTCGCACGTGCGGGTGGGAAATTTTCATACACTGGGCCGGATACTGACTGATGAACATACAGGACATAATAGATCAGCGAATATTCTGGCTTCCCCTTTAGTTTTCTCACCCCATACACCCCCCACCCCCTCCCCTCCTCTCCGGCACACACACCACACACACCCTCAATAAATGTATCTACAAATTCACACGTATAACCAATATAGAATTAGGTGGAAGTACTTTGTATCCTCATGTACACACACACACACACACACACACACACACACACACACACACACACACACACACACACACACACACACACACACACACACACACACACACACATACACACACATACACAATTACATGCATGCGGTTTCAATAATCCTCACCTGTCCATGTTGTACAGAGTGACTAGGCCCAGCCTTAGACATCAGGCATTTCTTCATGCTGAAATTGGTCATTGAAATATTGTACGATTATTTAATAAACATAACAAAATGACTATAGTTGATGACAGGAAGTATAGAGTACATGAAATAATGGCCTGGTATTTGTTTTATGTCACCTGATTCCCATGTAGATGAGCAGTAGAAGAGAGACTAGCAGTACAACGAAGAGACGGAATGCATTGATGACGACACCCACAACATTATCTGACATTGCTTTGCAGGGAGAGGAGACATGAGAGGTATGAAATGTAGAACGCACACAAACTATTAATTTAAACTATTTAAAGGCCTACTCTATTCATACTCCAGTGACCACCAAAATTGCGGTTAGTAAAAACAGAGATGTGTTTATGATTATGTGATTACTACATCATGTGGTAGCTTTTGGTGGTCACTTTTATCACCTAAAACTGGAAGTATGAATAAGCCTTTAGAGTGGACAAAAACACTGCTTAAGGTGGTATGCCAAATAAACAATACATTTTCACTTTCCAGGTTATTATTCCTAACTATATATAAATGAAAAACTCTTACTTGTTACAGTGATGAGTTGGATGGTAGAATTACTAGTCCCTAGTGCATTAGTGGCTGTACAGTAGTACTCTCCACCATCCTCAAGGCTCATGTTCATGACATAATGCTGTCCCAAAGACCTTTGTGACATTGGATTCTTCTTGTACCAGATGTATCTGTTGACTGGTGGGTTGGCATCACTGCTGCAGGTCAGAGTCACTGAACTGCCCTCCTCTATTTCACCAGATGGGCTCACTGACACCTCAGGGGTCCTTGGGGGGTCTAATATGACATGATTTTTCAGTGATAAAACAGTGGGCAATAGAGTATACAAAAGGATAACAAGTATTCCTTGTAGACGTATAGAACACATATTTATGTGCACAGACGGAACGGATGCATACTTTGGGAAACAGGGGGAATATTTTAATTACACATTTACAAATAAAAAATCATGAGAAATTATTATTTTTGAAATTTAGTTTCATGTACGAGATGGAGAAGGTTTGCACGCTGTTTATATATAGTATTATACTCACATCTGACACTGAGAGTGGTTTTTGGACTCCTGTGAGTCTCTCGGTCTTTGACAGAACAGGAGTAGTTTCCTGCATGCTGACTGAGCACTGGGTCTAGAGTCACATAGTTGTTTAGGCTCTGATTGAGGAATCCATTGTTGTGGTACCAGATGTAGATGATGGGGCTGAAGACACTCAGAGGACAGCTGCTTGTACAGGACAGTGTCACTGTCTGTCCCTCTGTTACCATGGCAGCAGGACTCACTGTCACTGTCAGAGCTGTTGGGTGAATGTTAGGACATTATTCATTATGCAGACCAGGTTAAACTACACATGCTGTTTGTTTAATCAATTTAATTTACATACTTACCAGTTACAGTTAAGGTGACTCCTGGAGCGCCATAATATTTTTCTTTCGGTGTATTTGTTATGACTCTGAATCTGTATTCTGCAGAATCTTCCTTTGTCAGGTTTTTGAGTATCAGTTTATGGTGGTTCGCTGTGCTCCCATCATAATCAACACGTCCATTATATTTTGGGTCAGAAGCAATGTCTACAGAACTAGGCTCTTTGTCAATCCATGTGGTGAACCAGAATGTCTCAGTCACCTGAAGACCACTAGGATATGAGTAATCACTGGATATTTCCACTGAAGTATTTGTCAGGGCACAGATTTTCCTGTTGATATAATTTACCCTCCAGCACGGATCTGCATTAACACCTGAAATAGAGAGTACAGAAAGAATTACTTCCTTAATAGATCCATAATAATCACAAATATAATCTACATCTACTGTTGAAAACAGTTCACCCAAAATGCATTTAAAACACTCTCCAGTCTGCATTAACTGAACTCAGATATTTAAAACAGTAGAGTACTCTGACACGTGCGTTCGTGGCGGTTTTAGGCTAGGATTCTTTAGACCAGAAATTGACAGTAATAAGCTATTGAAACTGATATTACTGTGTATTATTTCTGTAGAAGAAGAGTATCTTAATTTTTTATCTTATTTTCAAATGTCTGCGATAGCATGATTCAAAAAGAAATGTGCGAATCATCACATTTAAGCAGTACCATTAAAATGACTTTAGTATAGCTTGATGGAATAAATTTGATTCATACTCACACACTGCAGGTGAACGGTAATCGTCTTCACCAGTTACAGCACAGGAGTAACTTATCCTAGAGGGACCTGTAACAAACAATTTCTGACTGTGTTGCTCCTCAACAACTGCCTTAATCCCATACCAACTGTATGTAATGTCTCTCTGATTACAGTCATGTTCACATGTCAGTGTCACTTGCTCTGTACTTTCACGAGACACAGCTACCTGTAGGTCTGAATTGATAGAATATGATAAAAGCATTAGTATTACATTCATTATTAAGTATATGATTACTATATTAATACATTATTGACACTGTATGTACTACTGTACCTGAGACACTGAGACTAATACCACTGGATGAAGTCAATTTTGAATTTGAACGGCCATCATCATCTAAGCACAAGTATGTATTTACATCACTCTCCCTCACATCATGGATTGTCAGAGTGGAACTGCTTTCTTTAGATCTATTATAAATCAAACGGTTTGTATCTCCTGAGACTTCCTGTATATTTTCATACTGTTGGCCGTTCCAGGTTGCAGTAAACCATGTCTTGGTTGAAATGGGACGTGTGATAGAGCAGGTCAGATTCACTGTTGAACCCCTAAAGGCACAGATGCTTGTTTCCCCAAGAGCTACTGAAACAGAATGGTAAAAATATTCACAACACTGGACACTTTACTGGGCACAATGGAACCACAGTACAAAACAGTACAGTGTTATTATTTTTTAAATATATACTTTTTTTTATACATTTTGTTATTGATTTATTAGTGCTTTCAACAGATGCTGCAAAGCACGGAGAGAGTGCAGTTTGCATGTTTCTGTTCGGAATCTCCTCAACGTGTAAATCCTCATTCATGCATTTGAGGATTAGAAATAGTAGACATTTATACATTTCACCCTACGTAACGCTACCCTACGCAAGATTGCTTGAACTTTAATTCCAGCAGGGGGGACGAATAGCTAGAATTCATCACACCTATGTCACAGCTCCTGTTCCGATTAAAAAAACAGACAAAAAACAAAAACAGAGATTTCTCCAAAAACTCTCCATTCCCATTGTAAAGCATTGACAATAGGGGCTGTCTCAATTATTAAAATTCACATAACGATTCATTGTCACACAATTAATTGCTATGAACTATTTAATTATGCTGATTCAGAACGTCAGACTACACATTCCATTTAATTTTGGCTTTCAGGTTTTGAAGTTGCACAGCAGATCTGGAAGCTTGCAATGTATCAAATTGCAACACATGAGTCTTGTGAAGTGTTGCACAGTTTGGTGTGACTGCACCCTTAAAGCCTAAGTTACTTTAAATGCTTTATTATTATAATTATTATTATTACCCTTATTATTATTATTATTACCCATATTGTTATTATTATTACCCTTATTATTATTCAAACCTCCAATGGTGTTTTCTCTATCAAGTTAAATCCCTTGTGAATTAACATAAACATTCTGATTCTGATAATTTAATCAATAATCGAGAACATACCTGAAAAATGCAGCAGCAATCCCACAAGCAAAGACCAGTGCCACGCTCGTGTCATCCGCATTCTTCTGCTTCTCACTAGAAAGATGACCATATAACAATGTTCATGAGAGTATCAACAGTTTACTAAATGTATGCCCTTGAAAACAAACATCTGTTGAAATGTGTGCAAGTTACGGTATTTGACACAGGCATTTTGTAACTAACATCCTTCCTCTTCGTATGAATCATGACATCAAGTGCAACACATTTGCTTTTACATGTAACACCCTTGGGTTGGCTCTGTTCTGTAAGGCTCGTCATATCATTTTAACATTAAAAATGTTAAAGGTAGGGGAAGTGATTTCACTTTTGTCAGATATCACCCAAAAAATATTTTTTTTTCTGTTAAAATGCTCTATTATAAGGTGTGGAAACCATATATGGAGTTTCCCCCTCCCCCACGTTAGCAGAGGAGCTAATAAAAGTTCCCCAGGTGGTGGTTGAATTCTCCTCCAATCAGGATCGAGCAGCAGGTTCACATAGTGTAGCTACTGTTGGATGCCCCTAGTGCACCAGGCTGGTACTACACCATGAATTTCAAATCACTTACCCTACCTTTAATTCAACTCTAAAGTGACAGGTTAGGGCGAGATGAAAAGGGGAAGCACAGTGTGAACTGTATACCGGAACTGTTTACCGGTATTTGTGACTCAAGTAAATGAAATTCCACTGCCCTCTCACGTATTAGGAGGACAGCATCAGTTACCAGAAAAAGATGGGTTGTTTTCGAATAATCTTTCATGGTTAAAATGGAGTTTTTAAGTTATAATGGTTTTGTATAGGAAGGGGGCGGGGCAGCTAAAATGAACATTAAATATCTAAATATTGAATGGAGTAACTTATAAACTGTCTGGTGTGTCCACATGAGACTGAGTAGACCATAAAATGGATTTTTAAAATGGAATACCCCTTTAATGCATTGCTCATATAACGCCCCACTAGACCAAAGGGACATCCCCTTGGTCTGGGGACAGATACTAGACTTTGAGGCCATCACGACAGAGGCTGTAGCCACCTGCTACACTCAGACATTAGAAGGAACATTTGAGTCACTAGAACACATTTAGGACAGGCGTTTTACAGTAGACAATAATGGACTTTAGCAGAGGTGTGCAGCTGATTTCTGGACAGGTGGGTATAGTTCAAGTTTACCCATGTAGTGGATCAGGGGGTATTCGACTGATTTTGGACCAAGGACCACCAGCCAGACTAAGAATCATGGAGGAGTAGAGCAATGTTGTGTTGGGAGGGGATGTACAGTAGAATGAATGCTTTGCTACTTGCTATGCAATGGCCTCTCTCTCTCACCCCTCTGTTTCTCAATGGACAATGGTCCTTGGCAGAGTTTGGTGTACAAACTGTAGATGCCTGTAGTCCTTCTCCTCGTAGTAGTAGTAGTGTAATTATTATATGTCCTATTATTATTATTATATGTCCTAACCTCGGCCCGGCATCTGCCGTTCAATTCTATAGGGTGTGTATGCTTTATTGTGTAGCACAACAACAGTGAAATCACCGTGGCTGTCCCAGGCCTTGCTGCTAACTTGATAATTCAGTTCAGGGAAGAGATGGAAAGAGGAAGCTAATTTTGGACAGTCACAGCTGATATTGATAGCGTTATAGTGCGTGACTTTAACATGGTCACAAAATGTCTCTGATCATGAACAAATAATGTCAGAGAATGAGCGTAATGAATGCCTTAAATTGGGCACCGATCCCGGCTGATCTCCAAACTCAGTGTATGTATGGCACAGCTTGGGGTTGAGTCTCCCATGGGTCTGGCACATTTCTAACAGAGACAGACTCCCATGTTATCCGCCAGTAGTGACAACAAGCCTCTTGTGTACTTACTTTGTACTTACACATGAGGTATAGACACCAAATTGGATCCATTTGATAAGCTCCAACAAATGTCTGTATGTTAATAGTCCATTTGTAGATTTTTAAATAAATACTTGCTCATCTTTTCAAAGGTATTTATGGACTCAAGTAGTACATAAGTAGGCTGAACATTTTCAGTGGGTTTAAGTATAGGATTCTCAGTGTTTGTGCGTTCTCGCGCAGACACTGTGGAATTTTGTCCCCATTGTGTGTGCCATCAGAAATATACTGTTAAATGTACTGTAAAGTGCTTCACCCCACTGGGACCAGTAATTAGATCAGACATGGCGTGTGCAAAGGTACATAGTTACATAGTTACCGTCCGTACATACTATGTAGTACATAGTATGTACTATGTCAGCCAAGAGTTTCTCATCTTTTAAACTAGAAGTGGTGTGCTGCTGGTATGAATACACACAGCCATGCTCTGAACTCAGGGGTTTTCAACTGATTGTGAAATGTGCACCGTGACCCAGGGGCACGGTGGCACAGTGGTTAGTGCTGTCACCTCACAGCTAGAAGGTCCTGGGTTCGATTCCCGCTAGGGGCGCCGCAGTGGGTGCTGGCGGCGTGTCTGCTCCTCCGCGTCATCAGTGCCCATACCCGAGGCGGGGTTGGCGAAAGGGCCTTTCTGTGTGGAGTTTGCATGTTCTCCCCGTGTTCCCTAGGGTAGATACCCATCACAAAAACATGCATGAAATATAATGTCAGAGAATTTGCAGAATGCTTTCCTACAGTATGTTTTAATTGAGCAACAAATACAATTGTTCCTGAAAACAAAATCACAAAAGGGTTTCATCTCCACTAGGGTTAGGTTTAGTAAAAGCTAGCCACTCACAAAGATGCATGATCATTGGGTTTGTAGGCTTGACAGTTGCTCTTGGATGATTTAGCAGATATCATGTACAGAAACAGGAACTGAAATTTCCTGACTTAAGGTATAGACTCGAAATTGGTTGCAGCTGATAAGCTTGAATAAATGTCTCTGTGTAATACATGGTAAATGGTGCATTTATATAGCGCCTTTATCCGAGGCGCTTTACATAGCTTGTGCATCACATTCACCCATTCACACACACATTCATACACTGATGGCAGTGGAAACCATGCAAGGTACCTACTATTATAGTGTAAATATAATAAAAATGTATTTATTAACTTAGTACATAAGTAGGCTGAACATTTTTTTTTATAAAGGGTAGTGAGATTAAGATTCTCAGTACATTGACGTCTCTCAGTTCATTTTGTCCCAGTTGTAGGCACCATCAGAACAAATGCAGCATCATTGCCCCCCATGCAGTGCTTCACTCCACTGGTGGTAAGTATACGTCATACTTATTTTCAGTTTAGTTTATTTTGACCATCTTCAGCAGTATATCCATGCACAACATCACAACATCACATAGGGAAACATAATGTAACTGTAACAAAACGGAGACGTTTTAAGGGTTCCTAGTAAAAGCCAGTCACTAATAGGGCAAACAAAGCAGATTAGGGATTATACAGCATTATTATATGTCTTTAGTGCCACCTGCTGGACAAGTCAAAGCTCTGCTGCTCCCAATGGTTTAGGGGAAATGATGGATATACAGTGTCTGTACATTTATGAAAGCTATATTACATAGGACAATATTGTTAAATAATGCCAGTATAAGTGCTTTTAACCAAACAAGGACAAACAATACATCATAAGAAAAAGATAACCATGTACTCAGACTTCCCTGAGTGAGGGGAGTGATAACAAGTGTTCAGAGCCAGGGACCTTTTGCTGTTTCTCTCTCTATATATACTTTATATCAGGGGTTTTCAACAGGTGGTCCGGGGACCACCAGTGGTCCTTGAGAATGTTCCAGGTGGTCCCCAGGCTAAATGATGGAAAGTTGGTTAACCAGATGTAACTCTTGAGAACGTAAAAATGAAACCAAATGGACCCTTGCGGGTCCATTTGGTTTCATTTTTACACTCTCAAGAGTTAAAATATTCATCATCTGAATTAGCACCACTTAAGGTTGGTACAATCCAGCCTGTAATTTTGGACAAAACCAAACAAATTCATTAATTTTAGGTATTTGATTTGATTAGGCATCAAATGGTGGTCTGTGGCTCAAATGCTGAATTAATGGTGGTCCCTGGAGTCAAAAAGGTTGAAAACCTCTGCTATATATGACTGCTGACCAATCAGTACAAGCTATAGGGCTACTTTCTTTATTTTTTATGCTGCAACAGACCATACCGTTTGTTTGCAGCTAAAGCACACACACCACGAGTGACCTTGTCACGCAAGGAAAGAAGTTACCATATCAAACATGGATGAAACTGGGCATTCAGACATGGTTAAGTGGTTGATGTGCAAACTGCAAAGAGCCTGTTCTTGGCTATGAAGACACAACCAGAATCTGGACTGGAAAACAGCGAATGAGGTGTCCAATCACGACACAGTATTCAAATATTTTTTTGTGTATTGTGTACTGATTGGCCACCCCGATTTTCTGGAGTAGGAAGTGGGCAGACATTTTTTTTTCCAACAGCTGATTCGATGCGAATAATTCTGTGCGTATTATACTACAGTGAATCTGTGCATATTATACAGAAATGTCTCCATTGATTGACAATGACGGAGCGGCGCCTTCTCTGCAGACTGACCCACTCCCAACTAGCCACGGTTATGCACAAATACATATTTACAGATTTGGGATTTTTCTAGTAGTGTTTGGCTGTTTGCTATTAGCTATTATCTCTGAGATCGGGTTGGACTGGGCTGTACGTTCACATAAAATATTAGGGTTCAGACATTTACTGCAGTTAATGCTTTAAAAATACTGTATTTCCTGGACTATAAGGCGCACTTAAAAACCTTTAATTTTATCAAAAAACTATGCTAATAGGCCATTCATTGAAGGTGCGCCTTATAATCCGGTGCGCCTTATAGTGCAGAAAATACAGTATGTTTCAACGTTTCGCAGTCACACACGTGATGCCAGTCTCACACATGCCCTCCCCTCTCTCCCTCTCCCTCTCCCTCTCCCTCTCTCTCTCTCTCTCTCTCTCTCTCTCTCTCTCTCTCTCTCTCTCTCCCCTCTCTCTCCTCTCTCTCTCTCTCCCCTCTCTCTCTCTCTCTCCTCTCTCTCTCCTCTCCCTCTCTCTCTCTCTCTCTCTCTCTCCCTCTCTCCCTCTCCTCCCCTCTCCCTCTCTCTCTCTCTCTCTCTCTCCTCTCTCCTCTCCTCCCTCTCCCCTCTCTCTCTCTCTCTCTCTCATCTCTCTCTCTCTCTCTCTCTCTCCTCTCTCCCTCTCCCTCTCCCCCCCCCCCCCCCCCCCCTCTCTCTCTCTCTCTCTCTCTCTCTCTCTCTCTCTTCTCTCTCTCTCTCTCTCTCTCTCTCTCTCAGCTGTCTGTCTTGGGGTACTTCTGCTTTGCCAGTGTGATGAAGTCGTCAGCACTGTCCAGAGAAACCAAGCGGTCCTGAAAGAAAGAAAGAAAGAAAGAAAGACAGAGGCAGTGTGAAGGTTAGATGAAGCACTTTTCTAAGAAATAGAACGTGTGTAATGCTTGCATGTCTGTATCTCATCATCGTACAAACTGCTGGAATTGATCAAATTGTGTGCATACTGGCAGTAGAAGGACCTCCCCCTCCACTAATTACATTTCACATATAGGATTTATAGGTTTATAATGTATTTAGGCAGCCCTGATGGGCTAATGTATGCATTCGTTGTGCACAGTGTTGCAGTGGGACTTTAAGTGGGTGGACGCCTCTTAAAGGGGAATTCCACCCATTTTTTTTCTGAGTGAACAAATGTGAACCAATTTGGTTCCATTTGTACACTCTCAGAAAAAAGGAAACTCATTAACATGGTGAAACACATCTTGATGTCATCAAGATGCATTTCACCATGCCAATGATATTTTTTCAGGCCTCCGTTTCTAGGAAACAGAATGGGAGAACTTTTTTTTTCTCTAAGGTATATTTTCTCTAAGGTATAACTTTTTTTCTCTAAGGTATATTAACTCATTAATTGCCCATTTTTAATGAATTAATCAAGCTCCCAGGCCCATATTTTGAATTCCAGTATAATATTTTGTGATATGACCACAATGTCACGAAATATCTCATTTTATGCATGAATGTCTCTGGTTTACACAGGAAAAAAAATCATCTCTCTACCACATTCCATTGTTGAGTTATTACTGGCCATGCCACTATTCCTCATAATGCCAACAATATACCCCAATTTTCACATTTTTTATTCATCAAATTAATGCCAATCAAATAAAGCATATGATTCCAAATACTCATCATTTGTAGAGTTGATCATATACTATATGATAACACCCAGTAGGTGGCAGTAATGAGGACGATAGCCGGAAATGAAGCGCATTTCCGGTCACAGAGTAAGAGTACTTCCTGTTTATCCGTTGCACTGCTGCTATGCAAACAGTGTGGTTGTGTGATCATCATGAAGGCCTCGATCGGAGCGATCGTGTTTTCTATCATATATAAGTCAAATCAAGCTGTAATGACGCACCGATGGTTGGATTATGATCAGCGATGGACATACAGACCGCGCCACGCGCACGTGCAAGCGTGCACGCGGCGATTTTGGCCATTACTAAGTGAGTAGAACCTGCCGTTAGCCGATCATGCTAAAAAAATGTTAATCGCCTGAAATGAATGTTATAAAAATTAAGGATTAAATAAAGCGTCAAACACAGCGTCAAGGGCATCAAGGGCTTAGGTATTATAGCGTGTTTACAGCGTCAAAATGCGTCAAGGGCAATAAGGGAGTTAATGACATATTAACAACCCCTGGTTGTGCGGTCATCATGGGTGTGTGTTTGTGTGTGTGTGTACCATAACGTAGAGGTATCTCTCTGAGGTTCCTGTCCCAGAAGGGAACAGAGAGGTCTGGTCCAGTAGCCTCTGTATCAGCTGACTGGCTCTGTTCAGGTGCTCCCAGTCCATGGCCAACAGGTTCTGCTTGTTTACTGACAGCAGGGCCTCCACCTCACACTGGTAGCCTACAGAGAGAGAGAGATGAGTGGATTAATGTCTATACAGTTCAATTCACATTATATTATGGCAATACTGCATCCTCAGAAGTGGGGGTCTGTGACACTCACCCGAGGGCTGTGGACAGTTCAGAATATTCCCCAAAACATTGTTTAAAAAAATCTAGTGAATGATAATGGGTGCAATTCTCAATCGCTGTGGTGTAGCAGGTATGGTGTAAGTCTTCTCATTGGCTGCATGGCAGCAAATCAGGTCTGGGGCCTTGGGGTAGGCCGAAAGCCTATACCACCAGCCCTGGGCCTGAGTTTACCAAATAATTACCCAGAATAATTAAACCTGCAAGTCAAAAGGTCCAGAAATCACCTGACCCCCCAATTAAAAATGTTACTGTACTCCTGTAGCTCTTGATGACTGGTTTTAATTATTATGGGTAATTATTTGGTAGGCCCAGGCCCAGGCCTGGTGGTATAGGCTTTTGGGCCTACCTCAAGGCCCCAGACCTGATTTGCTGCCATGCAGCCAATGAGCACGGCCCCAAACCTGATTTGCTGCCATGCAGCCAATGAGAGGACTTACACCATACCTGCTACACCACAGCGATTGGGAATTGCACCCAATGTCACTGGAGGACGTTAGGGCGTCTGAACTGCCCACAGCCCTCCTGTGAGGCACAGACTGAGTCGAAAGAAATAGTGGTATTTTATACATTATTAAGGACCTATTATATGAAAATACGCTGAAAAGTGCTGATGTGGTGCTTAAAGATAATAGGAATAATGTTAAGAAACGCCAGCGGTATTAAGTAACTTGCTCCTTCCACCCTGGTAGCTACCCTTTGAGCCGATAGTTTCATCACAACGAGCAAGTGCTGACATTTTTAGCTTTGAATTAACCGATTGTGTCCTGACCCTCGATTGGAGTTTCTGACACCAGCTTATACAGTAGTTCCTGACACCAGATTATAGCCGCAGCAACATTCTAGCTTTTGACTATAGATTCTACAGTAGTTTCCGACACTAGATTCTAGTTATTGACACTAAATTATAGTTTCTGATGCTAGGATCTACTTTTTGACACTAGAATCTAGTTTCTGACACTAGAATCGAGTTTTTTTTTTTTTTTAACTAGATTCTATAGTTTCTGGCACTAGACTCTAGTTTTTCTGAAAAGTATGTGTTCCTGTGTCAGTGATGCTAACATATTTCAAGTCAAGGACCACCAGAATTATCCATATTTGGCTGCAGACCCCCATCTGAAAACATGTTGTTCTAGGGATCCCCCAGAAGCAAAAATTTGAGTTAGAAATGTTTGCTTCCAAAATAACATATTCAGAGATTTGCAGCACATTTTAACAATTTTTCAAAAATAGCAGAACAACAAGCTCATGTCGCGCCACTCGGTGGCGCGACATGAGCTTGTTGATCTGCTATTTTTCAACAGATAAAACACCAAAACGCGTTCAGGACACTCTTAAAAGAGACGACCTGCTTGACCGACCACAGGTCAAAATTCATGTCAGATCCTGAGAATTACATTGTATTAACACGATCTACCATGTAGACTGGAGATCTGGTGCGTTTATTAATTTAAATAGTTACACAGAGCGAGGCTGTATGTAGTCTATCATTATACATTGTGTATACTGTATAAATCTCACATCTCAAGTAGCCTTGAGATGGATACCACCATAAAAGAGGGAATGATGGGAGACCAAAACAACTTGGCAAAGAGAGAATTAGGAAAATAATGCAAAAAAAAAAATCTGTGTTGAAAATACAACAGACCGAGTTGCAGTAGGATTTTCTTCCATCGCGTGCTGACCTCTCGCCTGGCATAGCGCAGCGTGTGGATGTCATAGTTCAGCTTCTCCCATTCCTACACACGTACGCACACACACACACACACACACACACACACACACACACACACACACACACACACACACACACACACACACACACACACACATACACACATACACACATACACACACACACGCACACACACGCACACACACACACAATGTCAAAGAACAAAAATATATTTCAAGGGAACATTTGATATATCAGATAATAACATTTTAAATCAAAACAGATCAAGATATACAATCTGTAAGTCAGTTAAGTTAAATCAGCTGCATGCTGTTTGCCAAACGTTGCATAACCCATTATTTCAATTAAACAAGCACAACCATTGGACCCAGAATGAACCCCGTGCACGTTCACAAGGGTCTTGAGCCAATGGGAGCCCTTGGATTCAGAAGGTCATCAAAGTATATATATATATATATATATATATATATATATATATATATATATATATATATATATATATATATATATATATATATATATATATATATATATATATATATATATATATATATATATATATACCGGTATAAAGAAATATTATAAATTTAAATCAATATTTCAATACAGTTACTATATTGCTACACCCCAGGTGACAAAGCAGATACCTGAGTAATGTTAAATCATCCAACATATCCATATCTAGCCTATTTCTGTCAGTCTCAACATTTCGCTGCCAGGGCTGTCAAACACGTCAGGAAATTAATCGGCACATTCTGGGTTACGATTTGTGAACAAATGTCATTTTATAGTTTAATAGATTATAGTCACACTTACTGTAGGTGCGCAGAGGTTAATCCAATTAATCCCTTTATTTAAACAAAAAAATATATACCTTTTGGCCTTAATATGAGACAGTGTTTTTTTCCAATGGAAATATCCTAAAAAATCGTCTTATATTTGGGGACTATATTATTTGACATTCAATGTTCTTACACAAATGAGTCTTGAGAAATGGCGGTCGTCTTATAATCGGATCGTCTTATATTCGGGACAATACGGTATATATTAATAGGACTATTGATTTTCTAAAATATAAAATATTCAGACACAGTGTGTGGTATCAGTCAAGTGTATCTGAACTGTCTGGGACAGTTTAGGTGAACAGGTCACATTCCTGATCTGTGTGCGTGGCTGGCCTACATGTCAACCAGGAAATTCATTTAATAGCCACAATGTCCCCACTGTGTCCTGTGAGTGCATGGCACACACACAAAGAGAGCCTTCACCTCACACACACACACACACACACACACACACACACACACACACACACACACACACACACACACACACACACACACACACACACACACACACACACTGCTCTCAGAATCACATGATAACCTTGTCAGCAGGACCACTTCACCCGGTGTCTTCCCCACCAGTCTGTTCAGACCAAAAAGGTGGATCAGAAAAGATCCTGACAGTTTCACTGGCAAAGACGAACACAAGCTACTTTCAACCTGGTGTCCCTGTTTTTTGGCATGTCATTATGTAGTGGGGGCAGGGGTTGACACTAACGCTTGCCCGCTTGCCCGGGGCAAGTAAAAAAAATGGTGGGGCAAGTGAAGACTGCTACCTGGTTGCCCGATTGGGCAAGTGTGCAAGTGTGTCCACTATAACACAACAGAAGATAAATTTGTCTGCCTCTGTGTCTTTCCCTACTATTTAGCTATCCACAATTCCAGGCTGAATTTGGGAAACAAAACAGGCAAATTAACATACAAATAAAAAAAAACCTAATCTTCTACATTCTTTAGTTGTGTAGACCTGGGCTAATTAAGATGATGAATTTTAACTCTTGAGAGTGTAAAAATGAAACCAAATGGACCCGCAAGGGTCCATTTGGTTTCATTTTTACGTTCTCAAGAGTTACATCTGGTTAACTAACTTAACTGGGGACCACCTGGAACCCTCTCAAGGATATATTTTTGGGGGGCAAGTGACCATGATCTGAGGGCAAGTAGAACCTGACTTGCACTTGCCCGATGGGCAAGTGCCTCGGAGACCTTAGTGTCAACCCCTGGGGGGTGAACCTTTATCTCAATAAAAGACCTAAATAAGGACCTGCCGTAATTTCTGGACTATAAGCCGCACCTGAATAGAAGCCGCACCAGCTAAAATTGGGGCAAAATACTGATTTTTCCTTGTATAAGCCGCACCTGATTATAAGGCGCACCAGACTAAGCTTCACGTTAGAGCAGTGGTTTTCAACCTTTTTGATACCAGGGCCCACTATTCATTCAGCATTTGACACCCCACAGAACCCAAAACGAAATATTTCTTTTCGCTTTGTCCACAATTCCAGGATGGATTTTCGCAAACACAACAGGCAAAACATAGATATCAAAATGACCATGACTTATTAAGTGGTGCTAATTTAGATGGTGAATATCATAACTCTTGAGAGCGTAAAGATGAAACCAAATGGACCCGCAAGGGTCCATTTGGTTTCATTTTTACGCTCTCAAAGAGTTACATCTGGTTAACCAACGTTCCATCATTTAGTCTAGGGGGCCCACCTGGAACCCTCTCAGGGACCACCTGTTGAAAACCCCTGTGTTAGAGCACCGTTGGTGTCCGTTACCTGTAAAAATCCATAGATTGGCCACACGGTTGTGTAAGCCGCAGGGTCAAAAGCATGTAAAAAAGTAGTGTCTTATAGTCCAGAAATTACGGTAAATTCTAAAATTGCCTTCTAAAGTATTGTTTTCAAATTATCAACCCGGAACCCACAAGCCAAAGAGATGTGTATTTGGCTGTGGACTCACTTCTGAAAATGTCTTGTGCCATGGACACACAAACAAGAAGACTTTTAAATAATAAATAATAACAGCTGACAAGCTCACAGCATGACACATGTGACACGTTATGATCTCGATGATCTTTTGTAATTGTTTGGCAGTGCATTTTTGAGAACCACTTGCATGTCATTACCCAAATATAACGTCATGAAGTTCCTGGTGACGTTCAGTTAGAGAAAATTAAGCGATACAAAGAGCTAATATGAGCCTGCTTGGATTCCCCTCAATGATGTCACTGGTAGACGGGTTTCTGAACTGCCCACAGCCCTCCTATGAGACACAGACTGAGTAGAAAAAAGTGGTATTTTATCATGTACATTTGTGAGGACCTGTTATATGAATATAGGTTGAAAAGTGGTGAGGCGATACTTTAAAGGTAGGGGAAGTGATTTCACTTTTGTCAGATATCACCCAAAAATATTTTTTTTCTGTTAAAATGCTCTATTATAAGGTGTGGAAACCACATATGGAGTTTCCCCCTCCCCCACGTTAGCAGAGGAGCTAATAAAAGTTCCCCAGGTCACCACAATTCTCCTCCAATCAGGAGAGAGCAGCAGGTTCACATAGTGTAGCTACTTTTTGGGGCCCCTAGTGCACCAGGCTGGTACTACACCATGAATTTCAAATCACTTCCCCTACCTTTAACTGTAATGTAAGACAAAGCTTTCCACATAGGAAAAACCACAAATGTTGTTCTCTACGAGAATAACATTGTTTACGAGAACAACATTGCTCTCATAGAAATACAGTTGTGAGTATAAACGCTATCGCTGTTAATGAAGCACAAAGGTACTGTGACAGATTACATCGCGGGGGTTCAAGTCAGATAGAGAAAAAGAAACAAGCCTTATTTATTGAAAGGAAACCAATGTTGCCTCTTTAGTTTTTTTGTTAGATGTTCCACATGTCAATTTGACCCATTTTGAGGTCTGAATTACCGTACATATGAGGAGGTTAATGTTGGGGACATTGGGTAGGACTGGTAAAGTGTGTAGCAGTGAAATCTCCACACTCACATTTGCACCAACAGGATGCAGGCAGGTGCACTCAGATCCAGGAAGCGGAAGATGATCCACTATTGACCCACAAGCTTCTAAACCAGGGCTGCCCAAAAGGTAGATCGTGATCTACCAGTAGATCACACAGACCGTGCAGGTAGATCACATGACAGCCCCCCCAGCACTTGGACTCTTATAGATCTTGAGACCCTTATAGATCTTGAGAGTGTTAAAATGAAACCAAATGGACCCTTAAGGGTCCATTTGGTTTCATTTTACCGCTCTCAAGAGTTAAATTATATTTAAACATCTGAATTACATCATTTTCAAGAGTCCACACAATTAGAAAATGGAGAATAATTGTTATTTTGACCAACGTTTTGCCAGTTCTCTTTCCCAATTGTGGACAAAAACGTGAAAGTTCTTAGTTCACAAACTGTCAACTCAAACCTCAAATACTGTTTTCAAACGTCATTAATGGCATATACAGGAAAACCTTCCAATTCTCCCCCTCTATTTTTCATTATAAGTGCATTATTCTTAAACACTATAACAATAAGTAACACCATCACCACTATTTCAAAGCTCAAACTTTCTAGGGGCCTTGAAATGGATTTTCAGTCATGGAACAATCACATTTTTGATGTGTAGATCTTGTTGAGCTGGTCATTTTGAAAGTAGTTCTCAAGTCAAAAAAGTGTGGGCACCCCTGTTCTAAACCGAGGTCATGACCACCTGCTGTCGTCCGTACAATGGTCAGGCAGGGCCGGGAGAACTTTGCACGGCACTTGTGGCTTCGCGGTTATGTTTAGGTTTGTGGTATAGGACTTCAGTGTTTTGTATCTTACAACATTATGTATGAGTCATCTTTGTTGAAGAAGAGTCTATCTATGTCTGAGATAACTAATCTTACTTATCTTTCATAGTGGTTTAAGCCCTGTGGAAATGTTGTATTAAGTTTTAGAATCCATTGTTTTTCTGCAAGCTTCCTCTCCCCCTCTGTCCGCGTTTGGTTGCATTCAAGTCCACATACTTTCATTGCCCCAATTCCATGTCCAATAAAATGTTGTACTATTAGCGACATCTCCTTGGCATTTTTTATGTTGTATCTATGTTGGTTAAGTCTGTCTGCTATTGTGTTTCTGGTTTCCCCTACATATTGTAGATTGCATTTGTTACATGTGATTAGATAGATGCAGTTTTTTTGTGGTCGCTGTTATGTTTTCTTTTACCCCTGTCATGACGTTTGTTGATCTATTTTTCACTAGTAATTTGCGTTTAAAGTAGTCCGGTCTTAGATATATGGTTAGTAATTCGGCACTGCTTCTTGCTTGTGATTATGTTTAGGCTTAACGTCTCCCCTGACCTATAAACTTACTGCGACCAGTATAAAGTACAATGTAGATGCGACCAGTAAGAGACTGGTTGTGACCACGTTGAAAGTCGCTGGTGGATTTGGCCGTCTCTCCTCAGATCTGCACTGTACTGAGCACACCTTTCTAGTTATAAATTCAATTAGTCAAGAGTCACAAGGAACTCCAACTAATGTGATTAGAGAGGCAAACTGTGGTTTGTTGATTTAGTCTTAGATCCATAGTACAGTGAAATCATGGAAGAGGAGAATGTGTTTTATTGGTAACTTTCTTTGATGAACTTCTTTCTGTTTAAAGGTGGTGCAAGTGATGTTTTTGGTGATAGATAGATGGATGGTTGGTGCCTTCTTATCAAAGACATGAGTTCTGGCTATTCTATGTTTTATACAAAGTAACATTGGTCTCCCTGTGTCTTTATCCAGCTCTTTAATACACAGACAATGTATTCTCAGGTGGTTAACAAATTCAGCCAGTCAGGAGAGTGTACCCAAAGACCCACGTATCATCTACCTTTTTAATCATCTCCTGTGCGGGGTTCTATTTCCTGGTTGGATAAAATTGATTTGGTATCCTATCCTATATCTGTTGTGAAAATGCATTTTTTTCTTTAAAGAGCTGGAAGGACATGGGATACCTCTTCTAAACAAATTTGTATTTGACAATTGACAGTGCTATCTACTATTTGTATTTGACCAGTATCTCTCTCGCTGTCTCTCTCGCTGTCTCTCTCGCTGTCTCTCTCTCTCTCTCTCCTGTGTGTGTGCATGTATTGTGCACGCGCGTTTGTGTGTGTGCATGTGCGTGTGTGTGTGTGTGTGTGTGTGCGCGCGCATGCGTCCGTGCGTGCGTGCGTGCGTGCGTGTGAGGTGGACAAACTTAATTTGTTTTGCCCTACATACCACAGATACATAACCGCACCATACACACATCATGCAGTCTGTGCTGCTCCAGTCTCTGTCTCCTTACCTCTGTGTCTTTATCAGCCTGGTCCCTCATGCAGATAAAGGCCTGTAATTCCCCGTCCGATTCTTCCCCGTTGTTCCCGGTCGGGACGCGCCATGAGGCGCCGGTGCCACTGCGCCGGGTATGGCTCCCCTGGCCGCCTCGCCGGGCATCGCTCCCCTGGCCGCCTCGCCGGTGCTTCCTCCTGGTGGGCTCTGGCGAAAAAATGCCCTCGTCGGTCTGTTCGCTGTCGCTGGACTCCACGTGTTCCTGTGCAGGCGGTCGGGGAGCTCTGGTTGTCTGCCTGATGCTGGAGGAATCAGGGGGAAACGGGTGGAGTGATGGAACACAGGGGTTGACACTAAGGTCTCCGAGGCACTTGCCCATCGGGCAAGTGCAAGTCAGGTTCTACTTGCCCTCAGGTCATGGTCACTTGCCCCCCAAAAATATATTGTAAATTTTGCATTTAAGTTTGCTTCCTACTTGGGTGCTTTAAACCAGGGGTTTTCAACAGGTGGTCCCTGAGAGGGTTCCAGGTGGTCCCCAGCTAAGTTGGTTAACCAGATGTAACTCTTGAGAGTGTAAAAATGAAACCAAATGGACCCTTGCGGGTCCATTTGGTTTCATTTTTACACTCTCAAGAGTTAAAATTCATCATCTTAATTAGCCCAGGTCGCAATGACTGCCTTCAAGACAAATTTATCTTGTGTTGTGTTATAGTGCACTAAGATGCACACTTGCCCGATCGGGCAACCAGGTAGCAGTCTTCACTTGCCCCACCATTTTTTTTACTTGCCCCGGGCAAGCGGGCAAGTGTTAGTGTCAAGCCCTGGACCAAATGTGAGAGGGAAGACATTGGAGAGGAGCTCAGTCCATTCTGTTCTAGCGGTAAAAGACATGCAACCTGTCCGACACATGCATGTCTTGGATAAAGGCAGTTACTCCAGTTCCTAGCATATATGCCTGTTCGCAATTTTGCGTCATGGGAATTTCTCACTTGAATTGAGTCAAGGGGTCCCTAGACATGAAAAATCACCGAGGTGCTTGTCCGTCATAGTGCCACGAAGGGCGTAATGTGTACATACACATGCAATACCTCTATCCTGACTAATTGGGGGGTGGGAAATTCATTTCTGATGTTGTTATGACCATTTTGGGTTGTTTTGACCTTTAAAGGTCACGGTCAAGGTCATTTTGCTATTCCGAAGACCTAATTTGGCCATTGTTATGATTAAAAACTGGTGCAGTAGGTCTAATTCATATAATTCTGACATGTATGACTCCTGGGTGATATTGATATTGATAAGTATAATTTTGATGGGATCGGTGGACATTGTGAAGACATTGGTTTTGCTTAAAGGGCATGCAACCACTACTCTTCAGCTACTTTCATGGGAGGCCACGTGGAAGCTGCCTTCTCCTCCCCATTTTAACTGACCTTTAACTGAACTTATGACCATTTGGGGTGGTTTTGATCTTTAAAGGTCATGGTCAAGGTCATTTTGCTATTCCAAAGACCATAACCAACCATTGTTAAGGGTAATAACAGGTGCAATGGGTCTATTTCAACTAATTCTGACATTTATTAATTATTCAAATCTGATACTGATATCTCTTGTTTTTTCATAAACCTTAGTAGGCCTACATGTGCATAAGACATGGTGCAATAGAGTCAGTTAAAACGACAGCCATTATGTCTGGCTCTGGGATGCTGATTGTAGAGGATGTGATCAGGTCGCTCCAGTGGGAGATGTTCTGGCCCCACAAGGACAAAGCTGCATACCCAGTGCTAGCACAGGATGTGTGCTGGCTGCAAATCAATGTTCCCCAGATCAGTTTGATGCCCTGATAGGACAAGTAGAGAAATTTAATCAGGAACTTCTGGAGTTTGAGAAGGAAAGTGAGGCCAAGCCTCACTTTCTGGAGTTGGTAGCTGTAATAAAAAATGCTGTAGTCTCTGAATGGAAAGGAAACTGAAATTTACATTTGAGACTATGCCGATCTTTGTAAAGTGTGAATGCATAAACTGCCTGCATCATGCTCATGGTATCTTGTGCAAATCAACGTGCTATGGTTCACACATCCTGAGCTCTACCGGCATTTCTCAATTGGTCAGTGAGTTCAGGATTGTCAAGGTGTTCTGTGCTGTAGGAGTGACATGAAGGTCAAGTAGACCATTCAGCGGGTGTCAAAGGGTCCTGGAGGTCACTATGTAGTACGAGCCACAAGCAATGCAAACGCTGTTGCAGAGTTTCATCTCTTGTTTAATGAGATTGGGTTGATCACCAACGTCCTCAACCTTCTCACCAACAACCACCCCAAAAACACACAGAATTCCATCTTCAGCATGCACTGTGCACCACTCTCTGCCTTGCATTCAGCAAGAATGTGGTGAAGCTGCTGGACTTCATGTTAGAGTGCCAGAATCTAAAGCCATTGTCAATGTTGAAGAAGCATAGTTGATCATGACCTTCCAGCTCATGTCAACAACTCAACTCTTGTCAGTGAGATTGAGCCTGGACTTGATCTCACCCAATTGAGTGCAACATCTGCTCTTGCCACTCATGTTGTGGTAGACCTCATGTCACACCTCTACAAGTGATTCCTACATTGAGAGGTCTCCAGGGAAGTGGAGGACATGTGAAATACAGACTCAGCAGCAGCCATTGACATCATTGGCATGAACAGAGACTTACCCATTCCTCAGCAACTCAGAGAACAAGCAGAATATCCAGCTGTTAGTTCAGGATATGGTGTGCAGTCAAGCCTGGGGCAATACCATCAGTGTCAGCTCTGTCGTCCACGACAATGAGGTTCTCTCAGCAAAGGTGGCTAGTGGCGAGGACATCCCGGATCTCTTGAAATTAATTGAGGAAGCCATCACCAGGCTAGTGTGGTGCATATGGAGTGGGCTATTCACGTTAAACAGTGCAAGAGAGTTCTTATAGTTTCCAAAGATACAGACACCTTTGCCTTACTATTAAATTACACCTACAGTACCTCCAAGCACTGAGGGTGAAGGAAAATTGGCAGCAGTATGGCAGTACGGAAAAGCGACTCATGCTGCCACAGCATCAAGTAGTCTCTTATCTTTGAACAGCCCTAGCCAAGACTGTGATCAAGGCACATATCTTGACTGGAGAGGACTGCATGAGCAAGGTGTGGCAGCTGTTGCTCAGGAGGTGGAGCAGGTCGCCCAATGATCCGTGGATGTTTGAATCCCGGCTCCTCCTGTCTACATGTCGACGTGTCCTTGGGCAAGTCATTGAACCCCAAATTGCCTCCGATGAGTTGGTTGGTGTGAGCTTGCCACCATTGGTGTGTGAATGTGGGAAGTGAGGACGCTGGCGTCGACTGGTCACTGCTTCACCTCCCAATGTATGAATGAATGGAACATTGTAACATGCTTTGAGCACTTGGAAAAGCGCAATAAAAAATACAATCCATTATAAGGTGGGCACCAAATATGCTGCCATGGTTACTGACCCAATACAATATCTGATTGTAGTGTCAGTGTCAGTACTGGAATTGATGCTATCCCTCCCACAAGCAGATTCATCAGAGGTCACATTAAACAAGGTGCATTTCTGGTGCATAGGGCTTGCAACCTGCTGGCAACATCCAAGGAACCAGAGGCAAAACTAGCACAAATGGAGCATGGATGGGAGGAGCATTTTGTACACCTCTGCCATCAAAACCTTACCACAAACCCTTACCATAAGTCAGCACTCAGCTCAGTGTCCAATGTGCAGGCAAGTGTGACACACAATGATGTGGCTGTCCTGCTACATTACATTCTGCCATGGAGAAAAATAGTGTGCATGTCCACAAAAACAGTATCCACTTGGAGGGGAAATACTTGAATATGTTATTTGTATCTCTTTGGCACTTTTATTTAATAATTTCAACACTCACTTAAAAAGATAAATATATGATTACTATATGTATTGTCTATCTTTTGTTCTACATAATAAAAATAAAAGTAAAAGTGATAGTAGGGGACAAAATTGTTATTCAGTTGTTGAAAAAATTACAATTGACAGTTCAGTTAAAGGTCAGTTAAAATGGGGAGGAGAAGATAGCTTCCATGTGGCCTCCCCGAAGTAGCTGAAGAGTATTGGTTGCATGCCCTTTAAGCAAAACCAATGTCTTCACAATGTCCACCGATCCCATCAAAATTTTACTTATCAATATCAATATCACCCAGGAGTCATACTTGTCAGAATTATATGAATTAGACCTACTGCACCAGTTTTTAATCATAACGATGGCCAAATTAGGTCTTCGGAATAGCAAAATGACCTTGACCGTGACCTTTAAAGGTCAAAACAACCCAAAATGGTCATAACAACATCAGAAATGAATTCCCCACCCCCCAATTAGTCAGGATAGATGTATTGCATGTGTATGTACACAAAAGTTGGATTTTCATCATATACGATGGCGGCCATATTTGATTCGGCCATTACGCCCTTCGTGGCACTATGACGGACAAGCACCTCGGTGATTTTTCATGTCTAGGGACCCCTTGACTCAATTCAAGTGAGAAATTCCCATGACGCAAAATTGCGAACAGGCATATATGCTAGGAACTGGAGTAAGTGGTTTTCAACCTTTTTGATACCAGGGCCCATTATTTGAGCCACGGACCACTGTATGATGACATTTTAGCATCACAGACCCCAAAACTAAAGATTTATTTTGCTTTTATTTGTCCACAATTCCAGGCTGAATTTGGGACAAAACAGTCCAACAGTCCACACAGACCAATATATCCATCTTCTATACATTCGCGAACTACAGTTAAGAGCGTCGCGCATAGAAGCTGAACCCCAGCCAGGTGGCGTTTTGTAACAACAGCAGTCCATTATCATTGTCAGGACCCCGGCACTACTATGCAATTCAGGCCTGCAGTCCCTCCTGTCACCACTGGGGAAAACGCTTTCAACATTGCATGCAGTACTAGGCAATAGGCCAAAACTGTTGTCTTCGTATATATAGTTCGTATCATGCTCAAATGCCACGAAAACCCAGTCCACCCCTTGGTGTTCACTACAGCACGCGCATAGGCCGCCCATTGCGCACCTACACCGTCTCCAAATAACTGTATAAATCTATAAATGCAGCACATCTTTGTGATCAGGCGCCCGATGCGGACACCTATTTTCCACCGAAGCACGGAGGGTTGTGATGCGCAGGGGGCGTGGCTCAGCCATCGCTCCACAGCCATTCTCACTGTCACACTACGCATCGCTATTATACAGGGAACACAATGCCACGGCGACAGAAAACCAAACCGAGACGGATTCAAAGCAACCTCAGTACACGGAATGCCAGGGCAAGGAAACGCACATGCACCGCAGCCCTTCTACTTGCCACGACTTACGTGTCTTCATCCGTCTTTAATACCACTTTCAAGGGACAGCTCAGCCAGCCTCTTCTACATATACTAATATTGAGAATGGGGACAACACATTGGGCCAAGTCCTGGCTCCAACAGCCGAGCTTTAATGATCATAAATCCATTTATTTGACATTATTCTGCAGTAATACTACGCCTACAGCATAAACGCAACGCGACCTTATGAAAACTATGTATTTTCCAACTCCGCTGTCACCCTATTCAGACTGGATGAACAGCGCGGGAGCTCTCACTTTTAGGCTGGATCAACAGCGCTCGAGTGCTCAGTTTCTCACCCCCCATTGTCGCAAGTCTGCTCTTATAGTAGACACGGTAACTAGAAAAGTCGGCCCGGCTTTTCCAGTATTCATAGACAGAGTTGCGCCAACTCCGTAGTACAGTCCAGGCTCAATATGGCGCTGGCATAGTCTAAAACACTACCATTCTAACGAACGGCTCCAGTCTACACAACACACCGTTCATTTCAAAACACCACCATTGTCACGTACGCAATCGTTCCAGCACATTTTTACACTGCATTTTCAAACGGACCTATTTCAAACGGACGCATTTTTGCGTGTCACGGCGTGCGTGGTTTTACTTCCCTGGACCATATACTATGTCCCGGGGACCACCAGTGGTCCTTCAGAGGGCTCCACGTGGTCCCCAACTACATGATGGGAAGTTGGTTAACCACACGTAAACGTTTGCCAGCGGATCTATAAGGCTCCATTTGGTTACCAACTTTACCCAATGTCCCATCATTTAGCTGGGGACCACCTGGAGCCCTCTCAAGGAAAAGGGACAATCCCCGAAACATTTGCATATAACGATAGGCTATTAGAAATGTCTATTGTTCGCCACTGGCCGTGAATTAGCCTACAGTAAAACTGGACAACGCCAGAGTGTGAAGTCAAGTCTTTTCAAAGTGTTGTATTAATGGACCCTGGCGGGTCCATTAATTTTTACACTCTCAAGAATTACAATTTCCATCATGCGAATTACTCCCAATCTACACAACTAGAACATTAATGGTCATGGACAGAGGCAAAAGTTTTGGGGTCTGTGGGTCTAAAAATATCCTCAATTGGTGGTCCGTGGCTCTAATGCTGAATAAATGGTGGGCCCTGGGATGAAAAAGGTTGAAAACCCCTGCTCTAAAGGGCTTTACAGACTTCACTTTTCTATGTAGCCTATAAATATTATTGTTGCTACTATTACACTTCATAGATGCTAAACAGGGGGTCCCCTTCTGTGTGTCTGTGGGGCTAAAATGACATTACTTGGTGGTCCGTCGATCCAATTCTGAACAAATAGTGGGCCCTGGGCTACAATGGAACACAAATGCCCACCACCATTATTTACATTCTTCCCTTCTGTGCATGTTGGATGGGGCTAGAGTTTTGCGGCCCGAAGGGCCGCAAAATTCTAGTTGATGTACATTCTCTAGTTGTGTAAACTTGGGCTGATTCAGATGATGACTATTATCATCCATTTGGTTTCATTTTTACGCTCTCAAAGAGTTACATCTGGTTAACCAACTTTCCATCATTTAGCTGGGGACCACCTGGAACCTTCTCAAGGACCACTGGCGGTCCCCAGACCACTGGTTGAAAACCACTGGTTAAAGGTAATGGAGGCAACTTTAGCGTGAACAAACACTGTGTTTGTAAACAGATGTTTAAAAAACAGAATCTAACTCCACCCCTCCTCCACTCTATTGGCTCATTATGAAACTGCTGGAGAATGATGTGCTGTGGTTGGCTAAAACGCTGCCTCACCCTCACACAACCCCCCACGTTCCTCCACACACATTAGCACCACCTTTCCTCAGCCCGACGAATGTTTTGTTTTCATGATTTGTTGACAACAACAAAGTTCTGGACCTTCTGCAGGACGAAGCAAGTGTCTGCCTGCAGGGAAACAGCTGCAGCGTCAGAGTAGAAGCAATGACCAAAATTACCATAAATCTTCTAGACTTGGGCGAATCAAGATGATGATTATTTATTTATTTTAACTCAAATGGAATCACCAAATGGACCCGCAAGGGTCCATTTGGTTTCATTTTTATGTTCTCAAGAGTTAGATCTGGTTAACCAACTTAGCTGAGGACCACCTGGAACCCTCTCAAGGACCACTGGTGGTCCCCGGACCACCTGTTGAAAACCACTGACGTAGTGTGTCGGACCAAACACATGCACGGTGATGCACCGCATTAAGCCCAATTTATACTCGGTCTCATGACAGTTTTCTGCATGTGCAACACAACAGATCCAAAAGCTGAGCTTGTAGATTAAATATTTTTTGCTTTAAACCTTCGTGGGATGAAGTATTAATCAGACTTTTTGCACGGCATAAACTTGAGTCATCGGCAGTCAGTGTCACCAGACCAGATTTCTTAAAACACAGTATCCGTGTTGTTGTTGTTATCTGGTCTCCTCCCATGTTTTTGCAATTTTCCATCCGGTTTTATGCTTTTGATTTTATTTATCTCTAGTGCTTTAAAGGTAGGGGAAGTGATTTCACTTTTGTCAGATATCACCCCAAAAATATTTTTTTTCTGTTAAAATGCTCTATTATAAGGTGTGGAAACCACATATGGAGTTTCCCCCTCCCCCACGTTAGCAGAGGAGCTAATAAAAGTTCCCCAGGTCACCACAATTCTCCTCCAATCAGGAGAGAGCAGCAGGTTCACATAGTGTAGCTACTTTTGGGGGCCCCTAGTGCACCAGGCTGGTACTACACCATGAATTTCAAATCACTTCCCCTACCTTTAATGCCATGCTTGTTATTCTATAAAGCAAGTTTCTCTGGAATTCTCTCACCGCAAAATAGCGTCCTTTTCCTCCCTAGTGTTGTGTCGGCGATCGCGGCAGCAGCAGATGGCGTACACGGCACCCATTGGCCCTTCTCCTGACGCCCTGTCAACAACTGTAGTCGCTCATTCATGTGAACATCTAGCGGCGGCACGCACGCACGACTTCCACGGAAAGAACAATGAACAACGCAGCGCCGTCACGCAAGAAATATCCCATCATATCTTTGAGGTAATCCTGAGGAAAACGTTTCGACACCGCCACAACATCCCAGAGGCAACTTTGGTAACTTGTTCTGGTCTCTCTCTCTCTCTCTCTCTCTCTCTCTCTCTCTCTCTCTCTCTCTCTCTCTCTCTCTCTCTCTCTCTCTCTCTCTCTCTCTCTCTCTCTCTCTCTCTCTCTCTCTCTCTCTCTCTCTCTCTCTCTCTCTCTCTCTCTCTCTCTCTCTCTCTCTCTCTCTCTCTCTCTCTCTCTCTCTCTCTCTCTCTCTCTCTCTCTCTCTCTCTCTCTCTCTCTCTCTCTCTCTCTCTCTCTCTCTCTCTCTCTCTCTCTCTCCCTCTCCCTCTCTCTCTCTCTCTCTCTCTCTCTCTCTCTCTCTCTCTCTCTCTCTCTCTCTCTCTCTCTCTCTCTCTCTCTCTCTCCCTCTCTCTCTCTCTCTCTCTCTCTCTCTCTCTCTCTCTCTCTCTCTCTCTCTCTCTCTCTCTCTCTCTCTCTCTCTCTCTCTCTCTCTCTCTCTGCAAACTCTCGCCCTGTCCTGCTGCTCTGAGCAAGACGAGAAAGTAAATTACATTATCCACGTGAGTCTGTGAATGGGGCGACAGCATAGCCACGACAACAACACACACACACACACACACACACACACACACACACACACACACACACACACACACACACACACACACACACACACACACACACGACAGAATGAATGCCATATTGATTCAGCAGCTCTTGATGCAAAATGTGTCGGGTAAGATATACAGATTAAAGGGGAATTCCACCCATTTTCAAAAAAGTCCTGAGAGGATAAAAATGTGAACCAAATGGACCCTAGCGGGGCCATTTGGTTCCATTTGTACCGTCTCAAGGGGTCTGAAAGAAAAATCATGGTGAAATACATCTTGATGATGTCATCGAGATGTATTTCACCATGTTAATGATTTTGCCTCAGACCTCCATTTTTAGGAAATACAGAATTGGGGGAACTTTTTTTTTTATCATTTTATCAATGACATATTAAAATGTTGAAAATGGGTGGAGTTCCCCTTTAAGTACTGTCGTAAATGGAAAGCCACATTAAACGTCTAAACAGTTAACTTTCATTATTTGGTAGGTTTAAACTATTGCACAAGCGGCTCTCTTACAGGCCTGTGCGTAGTCTGTTAATGGTTTGGCTATTGCCTAGGGCAAATGGCATTCCTTAGTGGCCAAAACTTGGGTTGGGTCAGTTGGCCTGACAGGGGACAGTGCTGTTTGACCCGAGGCTGAGGTGTATACTACAGATAGCATCTGTTAACCTAGAACTTTGTTTGAGCATGCATGGACACACACACACACACACACACACACACACACACACACACACACACACACACACACACACACACACACACACACACACACATATGGACATAGATCCCACCTACATACTTATAGACACACCCACATTTACCTACTGCTTGTAATATATGCATTGGTCAGTTTGAGACTGACACAGGCACTAGACACAGGCACGAGGGACAGACACTGAGACAGACACTGAGGGAGGAGAGGCTGCAAGACGCAGGGGGAGACCCGCTCTCTCTCCCTCTCTCTCTCTCTTCCTCATTTCCATTATGCGACTATCACCTGTTGTTAAGATGCCTGTCCTTGACTTAGTCAAGTTATCTGCTCGATTGACAATAAAAAGACCACGATGAGACAACAAGAACCATTTGCCTGGTTGTCCCTTCCTTCCTGATGAGATGATGCACGCACAAATAAGACCGCCAATCCGGGCGCACCCAAGGCGTCCGGATGCACCCGATGACCACCGCGATGCCATGCAGCGCCCGAAACTACACAGTGGCCGAGCTCAGCCAGGAGACGTCTTCAATAGTTCAACTTTTTTTTTGATGGTGAGTTGATTACTGTCTAATTAGGGTTGAGCTAAAAACAAGAACCTAGAACCTTTCAGTTTTGTGGGTGGTGCTGTACGTGGTATTGGGGTCTAGGGTGCCGAGTGTCAATTAGGGGAAAGACAACCATGTTTAATTGAATGAATGATGTGTGAATGCATACAGAAAGTATGATTTTAAAAGCTTGAGAAAAAAAAAAAAAAAAAAACGCAATATTTAAAAAATGATTGGCGGAAGGTAGGCGTTTCCGAACATTGCTTTATTTTTGCCTATCAAAAAAAGACGAGATATGAAATGAGATATGAGAAATGAAATATGAGATATAGGAAACAGAGAAATGGGATCGGTAAACTAGGCCGATGGATGTGCAAAGTGAGGGATTTTTAGAGTTTTTTCATTATTCATATTTTACTACAGTGTGGCCGACGTATTGCATCATGTTTGTTTGGTGCGTTTATAATAATAGGTCTTTTGGAAAATTGTAAATGTACAATTTTCGTCACACTGGCTATATGATATGAATAACTCTTACTTTTGCAATAGTGTGTTTGCACGTGAAGTCACGCGGACAGGCCTGAGGTGTTGTTTTAGATACTGATGGGACGTTTCGCGTACGTGATGATAGGGTGCTAATACTTTCGTTTGGGGGTTTGTCGGAACGTTTAAAATGTTGATGTTCGGTGTAAACGGACCATTTTGAAAGATTAGTATTGGGTTTTCAGATCGCGGCCCGGATCGCTTCCAGGAGCCGAAATGATGGACGGAATTTGGGCGTGTACATGTTCATTGGTTCCAAAAATTTTAGACAGTCTGTTCGGTTTTTTTCCTGCTTCATTCCGTGCCATAAGGCTGATTATCGCTGATCAATAGGTGTAGGATTTTCAGATATGGCGTGTGTGGTCGCGGTGAATTTTGGCTGTTTGAATTTGCAGTTTGGTGACATTTAAGCGTCGCTTTGGCATGTGGCGTGCCTGAATTGGTGTATAACAAACCCTAGAGAAAGAGAAAGAGAATGAGAAAAAGAGAAAGAGAAAGAGAAGATGATTAAATGAGTAAAGTAGAAATTAGGTTTTAATTGTGTACGCGCGATATTTTTGATATGTACTGTTCTGTTTTTATTTGGGGGGTTTATACGTTTTGTTTGTCCGTTTTCGTTGCGTCTGTAGTGGCCTCTTCTTTTTTGTCGTTTCTGTTTGTTGGTCGGGCCGAACTTTTTTTTTTTTAACTTTTGCCTTTTCTTTTTGTGTAGATTATGTATGGTATTGGATTGCTACAGTACTTTGATATAAGTGCTTTTACTGTGTCGAGTGTGGAGTCAAAGTAAATTAGTCTGCAATAGTGATCGATAATAGCTCGTCTATTAACTTCAGGATGTCATTGTATATTCTGTGGGATCAAAGACTTTTTGAAATAGTGGCTACGACAAACCTCATTTCGGTCGATTTAAAGTATTTTTTCGGTGTATTTGTGGTGCTGTAATATCGGCACATAGGTTTACACGCTATTTCTTTCTTTTTTTCGTTCCTGTTTTTCCTTGAGTTAAAGAGTAGCCTATATGGTGGCATTTTGGGCGGAGTATTGTCTGAGTTGCCTTGGGCAACGGTGGGTGGCTTGTTCTAGGCGTGTCTTCGTGTGGCCCATGGGTTTGACATTCCATGGGGGGTGGTGGTAAAGTAGAGAGCATGAGACACCACAGTGAGAAGCGTTTTGTCATTGGATGGTTGAGGCCTAAAGGATACTTTTGGCCTCAAAGGGAGGAGGATTATCGAATATAGTGAATAGGAAACATCAATTCTAAAAAAAAAAAAAAATAGGAATATAAATAATAATAAATAAAAGATAATAAAAATAAATAATAATAATAATGTGGAAATAACTAAAATTGGCATAATGAAACAATACTCCGTACAATAGGTATGGATCTCTTACAAGAAGGCAATCGGATAATTCAATTAGGGAAAAAGTAAATGGTCTCTATGAGCGATTTAATTTTCGGACATTAAAAGTTAAATAATAGACAGAAAATCTTGAATCCTATATAGTAACTGTGGTGTGAAAGTGGGCTGCAAGCTGCATGAATGGATAGAGAATAGTATCTTTTTATATGAGTTTGGAATGTTGTCTTAGGAAAGTGAATATTAATACTAAACTATTGTGTGTGTTTCTCTGTCTTTCAAACATCCGGGTGTGGCCGTTTGGCCACACACACACACACCAAGCCTCGAGGGGAGCCAAGCCACTACAGCCTATCAGATGAGAGGGTCTCAGGTCAGCGCCCAGAGGCCGCGTCTGAGTGCAGAGCAGTGGACACTACAGATGACACCCAAGATACCATCTGGACTGACGCTGCAACTTGCAACAGAAACAGTTTGAGTTTGGCAACCCTTGGTAGTTTGATAAGACCATTAGTAGTATTAATAATTATTCAGTTTGGAATGAAAGTTGGCAGGTGAAAATAGGTTGTCCAGAAAAACATGCTAGGATGAGAGACAGCATGACTCGCTCTGTTGTCGAGCTTTTTTATTTTCAGTGGCTGAATGGTTTGGAGCATATTTTGCGAGAACGGAATACGTGATTGATTATTAAACACGTTTCCTCCTTATTGTTTCTAAGCCTGAAGACGTCAGGATAAGCTTTGTCGGCTAGTCTAGAAATGGGCGAGGCAGTTTATATAGAAATGTTATCTGGACAATTGTATTTGCACTTGGTGTATGAGTGGCAGTGTTGGGAGATATTGCTTTGGAAAGTAATATTTGCCATTGATTATCAGGAATATATTGCTAATATATATTAGTAATATGTCCCAACACTGTTGAGTGGTGTGTATGTAAGTGTGCAGTTAGGAGAAGGAAAAACGAAGAAAAAAAAAAAAAAAAAAGGAAAAAAGAGAGAAAGGAGTATGTATGTATGTCTGAATGACTGAATGATTTGAGTGCTTGGATGAATGAATGATTGAATGAATGACTGTATGAATGACTGTATGGAAGAAATGAATGACCAAACGAATGGATGGACATATGGATGGATGAGTGAGCAAATGAGTGAGAATGCGGAAACCACAAGTTGTAGACACAATTTGAAAGAAAAATTGACAGTAGGGATTCTAGTGAGTAGTATAACTATTGCAGTATTGCAAATCAGAGAGTAATTAAATGATCAAATAAGTGTGACTGTGGAAGGATGTGGTCGAGTGAATGAAGAATGAAATGTGAGAGATGAATGATGTCATGGAATGGATGATTTGGAAGAAAGGAAAAGAAAGATGGATGAATGATGGACAGAATGAGTGGTGTGTAGAGTGTAAGAGGTGATGGAATGAGTGTGTTTTGCTTTTACCGAAGTTACTAGGGCGGATTAAGTATTTGGAAAAAAAAAAAAGAAAGTTGCTGATGGAGACCATTGTCTATTGCTGAAAAGTAAATTGAAAAGCAAATTTATAGCTCAAAGAAAAAGGAAGTGAGAATAAATTCTAGTAGAATGCAGTTAGGTTAGTGTAGAGTAGGTAGCAATTTGAGATTGAATGATTAGTTTGGAGGCTGATGTCTGTATAGCAATCACAAGGATTAGCTTCGGAACTGGTGAAGTTGGTGTGAGTGTAACAATTATTAGACTCAGTGCACGGAAAAGTTTTCTAAGGGGAGTGTACTGTGACGACGGTACACATGCGCTCTTTAAGACAGGAGAAGTGCATGGGTGTATTGGGAGTCTCGAGACCCAGTTGCCCTCGAGTAACTAATAGCTTTTGAGCTGAGAGGGACACAAGTTGACCCCCACGCGGATGTGTGGACCTTTTCACTGTGGCATGTAGACTAGAGCCATAGTTGGAATAATTGGGTTAAAACTATTTGCCCCTCAGCCTATATCCACCTTTTGCCAGCCTTGTTGATTTGATTGGACATCAGTGTGTGTTACTAAATTGGCCATTTAAACTAAAGTAAAGTAATGTGTGACTGACAATGTATTTAGATGATCAATGCTGGACAAACAACCAGCTGCAGTAATTTCAAATTCTTGTGCTAAAAACATTTTTTTAAAGAAATAGGATAGTATAAGTTAGGTTAGGTTAGGTTAGGTTAGGTTAGGTTAAGACAGTAACATAGATGGTCTCTGTAAGCAAACTTAACAAGTACGAAAATTTTTGGGCCCTACATTTAAGTGAATGTGGAAGATATATCATTATAATCCAATATTATTGTTTTCACCGCAGTATAGACAATATTTTTAGTATATGACCTCATTTTGTATTGAATGAATGGACTTTGTGTGAATGAGTGACTGAAGCAAGTGAGTGAGTGAATGTGTGAGTGAAAGATAGTGAATGAGTGACTGAAGCTATGAATGAGTGAGTCAGTGAGTGAGTTTGTGATTGAGTGATAGTGTGTTTGTTCTGTTTCATTTTAACAAGACAGCAGTAATTTCACTCTGAGGCAGGACTGGTCATGCAGTTAGTGTTAGTAAAATTCCATTTGTGTTCGTCCGAAGGGGGTCAAATTCTCCCTGGAAGAACACATTTCACTGTAAGAGTCATTTCATTTCATGCTTTTATTTTTCATTGTTAAGTGATAATTGCAGTCAGATTGTTTTTATTGTTTGTTAATTCCAAAAAGCTAAAGTTACCAACAATATATCTTTTGAGTTTTTTATTATTTTTATTTTGTTTTTCTATTTTCAATGTTTGTTTTGCTTTGTTATGTTGTCTCAAATCATGTTATGTTGTCTCTATCATTTCATATTAAGTTTTGTCTTGTGTTCATGTTTCCGATTGATTATTCATTGTCATTATTAGTTAGGATGTTAAAAGTTATACACACATTTTTAGTATGTTCTTGACCAAAGGGCGGACGTTTAAAGTGGCTTTTCGAAAGTGTCGCTACACTTTGTCGTGTAGCGAAGGGAGGAATGTCGTAAATGGAAAGCCACATTAAACGTCTAAACAGTTAACTTTCATTATTTGGTAGGTTTAAACTATTGCACAAGCGGCTCTCTTACAGGCCTGTGCGTAGTCTGTTAATGGTTTGGCTATTGCCTAGGGCAAATGGCATTCCTTAGTGGCCAAAACTTGGGTTGGGTCAGTTGGCCTGACAGGGGACAGTGCTGTTTGACCCGAGGCTGAGGTGTATACTACAGATAGCATCTGTTAACCTAGAACTTTGTTTGAGCATGCATGGACACACACACACACACACACACACACACACACACACACACACACACACACACACACACACACACACACACATGGACATAGATCCCACCTACATACTTATAGACACACCCACATTTACCTACTGCTTGTAATATATGCATTGGTCAGTTTGAGACTGACACAGGCACTAGACACAGGCACGAGGGACAGACACTGAGACAGACACTGAGGGAGGAGAGGCTGCAAGACGCAGGGGGAGACCCGCTCTCTCTCCCTCTCTCTCTCTCTTCCTCATTTCCATTATGCGACTATCACCTGTTGTTAAGATGCCTGTCCTTGACTTAGTCAAGTTATCTGCTCGATTGACAATAAAAAGACCACGATGAGACAACAAGAACCATTTGCCTGGTTGTCCCTTCCTTCCTGATGAGATGATGCACGCACAAATAAGACCGCCAATCCGGGCGCACCCAAGGCGTCCGGATGCACCCGATGACCACCGCGATGCCATGCAGCGCCCGAAACTACAGTAGTTTATAAGAAAGAGCACATTCAGCAAACCACATCAAGATGTGTGTTTACACCTTTCTCTAACATTTTGTGATAGAAGTTTATTCTGGTTTCTTTACGCCAGAATGCTCCAGTCACATTACAAGTAGAGAATCCCCACCACAAACTTTCAAAAGGACTGCAACTTCGATAGCTCAAAACATGGAGGAATCATTCAGGAAGAACCACCGGTCTGTCTAAACAGCTGGAAAACAGGCTAAAATACAGGCACCTAATACTCAAAAATGACCTGTAGACCACACCACACAAAATAACGTATCCATTCAAAGAATTAGGTTCTCCAGCATGTAGTTGTATTTGGGGAGAACAACATAGCAAGGTTACAATATTTGTGGTCACAAACAGCCAGGAGACACAGATAATGAAATGACTATCAAGGATTTACTGTGACAAATAAATGCATAATGCAGAGACAAACACCAGGACAAGCTTATAGCCGTGACATATGTAAAAAATCATTCACAATAACTTTGTGATAAAATTCCCACAGATATCCATCAAACATTATCCCTCAATGCCAGGCAAAGCCAGTCCACCCCAATATGAAACATTTGAATTTTGAATGCTAATGTCCATCATGTGTCTCCAACATGAGTTTGAAGGAAATGGATAAATAGGGAGTTGACTTTTCCAAGAACCAAGCTAACTGGCGAATACAGTATGTCACGCGGCCTGCTATAGCGCCACCATGAGACTGATCAGAAACATTTGAGAGGGAGGATCTTCCATGGCCCAGTGTGCCTACAAATCAGGGGCGGATGTAACATGCCCCATCGGGGGGGGGGGGGGGGGGGGGGCAAGAGAACATGTTGGACTTTTATTAGCCAAGTAAAGTATCAATAATAACATCAGTTGTTGTTGAAGTTGCAACAGAGCATGCACAAAGCTAAAGGTCTGACTCAGAGAGTTTTCTGTTTTCAATGATGAAATGCTGTTGGTTTAGTGGTGACACAGCTGTAGTTAGTTAGTAGCAGTAGTAGTGTTTCAAATCATTTTAAATATAAGTACTTTAATTTGTAATATCTTGGGTTGTTTTGCATGGCATCGTGTTTGGGGGGGCAGACTGGGTATTTAGGGGGCCCATGCCTAGATCTGCCCCTGCTACAAAGCAGCATCTGAGAGGGACAACAGACAAACACAGACATGGATGCCAACATATTCTCCTCCTCCAGATGTGGATGTGGGGTAAGCAATAGAGCTCAGCAGTCCCGTCCCTTTCATGACGTCGCCCGTTTTCCAGAAATGGAATCCTCATTCATTTTTCTCATAGACTTTTCGAGAGTTGTTAATATAAAGATGATTACACCGCGGACGAAGCCAACTCGGGTTGTGACAAATCATGACTACAAACACAATTGATGGATATTTTTTTAATAATATATCCATATATTAGTGAGAATAGGAAAAGGACTGTAATATCCTTCGATAGCTGAGCAAAAATTTAGAAAAGGACCACCGACTATCAGACAGTCGGAAAACAGAGAGTACTTGATAATAGTCTCAAGTAACACAAAGTAAGTACTTAGCCAAAATGTACTTACAGCAAGCTTTAAGAGCATTTAGGATTGTTAGTATATTCAATTATAATTCAGAGCTATGGATCAGAGGTAAAATGGTAACCCTGGATCTGAGCAAATGTACCCAGAGGTAAACAACATGAAATGAGTGAAAAACACTCCTGAACCAAATGGACCCTTAGACCAAAATTACATGCAAACAAAGTATTTTATTACCAGTTAACGGAGTCGTGTTTCTTTGTTGAATAATCCAGTCGTATTCTGGTGGAGAGCATTTAATACGGAAGCACAGACAAACGAAGGCTCTCCCAACATCCCGTAGGATGCTGAGAATATTTAACACAATTCTAATCACAATGAATTGTCGTCATAGTTACACATGGATAGATATGACAAAAACGTGTAAGATTATACAGGATGAAAATGGTTCAGAGATCAGCGTGACCTAATCTAAGTGCCTTTAGTAATGATAAACAGGTTACAATCAGAAACAGCTAGCACGTTCCGAAAACAAATAATGGCAAGATGTTCTTTATGTGATGAGCAGATGTATTGTACAGAGACATGGTGGCACGTTTCTCAAAATAGCAGATCTACAAGGTGGGAACGCGACCCAGTTACAAACCAACGGTATGACATATGTGAAATCATTCACAATAAACCTCAGAAATATGAAATATTTCTATCAACAATATTGTCATTAGCAACAATATCTAATTAGCAAGAAGAACAAAAAACGACAGGATACAACACTTTTTGTTTTGTTTTTCTTCTTAGAAATTATTTGATTGTCCCAAAACATTGTGTGTTGTCATGATTTAGCACAACCAAGTTGGCTTTGTCTGCGGCGTAAATGTCTATATATTAACCATTTTCTTTATATAAATCTATTTCTGTAACAAGGGCGACATTACGAGGGGGCGGGTCTGCCCAGGTCTATACCTTTTTGGCTAGAATCATAAATGTACATATATTTTCATATTGTGTTACCACAAATTGACTAGCTAAACAGATTAAACTGTGGTAAGGTAAGTCAGTCCAGGTCAGATTCAAGGACATGATATAAACAAGCTTATAATTTTATGATATTGCGATATCACTTGATTGCTCTCGAATTATGGATACAAGAGATCTGAGACACATGCCGAAGAGATGAAAGAGAGATAGAGAGAGAGTGGGGAGAGAGAGAGAGAGAGAGAGAGAGGAGAGAGAGAGAGAGAGAGAGAGAGAGAGAGAGAGAGAGAGAGAGAGAGAGAGAGAGAGACTAATGGACAGACTGAGGGAGAGGCAGGGAGAAAGAGGAATAAAGGCAGAGCCAGCAGTAATCTTGCTGTCTAGCTGGTACAGTAACAGTGAGGGAAGAGAGAGAATGAAGGGAATCTGGGAATCGGATCAACGATGGCTGGCATTGGTGCTGCTGCTTTTAAATGTACATTTAGGGACCTCAGATAGGTGAGTTGTTATAAGCACTGGTTAAGCTATACATGTATATTTTAATGTGGCATAATGATGAATAAAGAAATCATGCTGATGGTGATGGAACTAACTAGACAATCTACTCTACAGTGTAGTTATTGTTACATATCAACTGTAGAACATTTGACAAGAGCATGGATGTTTATTACGTTGTTGATATTATATTTTATACAAAATGAGAGCTGTCTGCTGTCATCAATGAGTTATGTTTAGTTATCATTGGTTAGTTATGTTTCTTCCACTTTGCCTTTAGGATTTTGATGCAGTCTAAAGCCCTGCAGCTAACATAATAGTTGTACAATATGTGGTGATATTGCAGGGGCGGATCTAGGCATGGGCATGGGGGGGGCAATGCCCTAAATACCCAGTCTGCCCCCCCAAACACGATACAGCTGTGTCACCACTAAACCAACAGCATTTCATCATTGAAAACAGAAAACTCTCAGAGTCAGACCTTTAGCTTTATGCATGCTGCGTGTCTGTTGCAACTTTAACAACAACTGCTGTTATTTTTGATGCTTTACTTGACTAATAAAAGTCCTGTAACCGAAAATGATATTTTCTTCTGGGAACTTTTACATCCGCCTCTGTGATATTGATGATTGATTCTGAAAGCTGATGTATTGTACACACAGAATGTAATTTTGTTTTACCACATCAACACTACTGTCCATGTTTTGGGCCTAAAAATCGCAGATCTACAAGCTCGCAAATTAATAGTTGTACATTGAATTGTGACACATTGGGATGCAGCAATGTTCTCTTATACTAACTGTACTTATCTCTTTTTACTTTATATTAAGAAAGAAAAAAACAACAATAAAACTGAAAAGTGTGTGTTGAACTTTGTGTAGCACTGCCAGTGGCAGTCGGCCAATAAAGCAAAACTAAAATGAATTGGCAAAACATTAATACAACGTATTTGTGATGCCATAAATGCTGTTAAGCATAGCTTATGCTCCATTGTACAGCGTGTCATGTACTGTAGCGCACCTGCAATATTGTGATTGTTTCAAAATGTAATGCTTTATCAATTACAATTGATAATTTGATCAGTTAATTATACCAACAGTTTGCAGAAAGTACAAAGTACAGTACAGAAACTGTAGTTATCAGTGTCCAAAGGACAGCAGTGAAGCAAAACTTTTATTGCATTCCGTGGCATGAAGTTGGCACGGACCATCATGCTGCCATGCAGTTTAATATCTACTGCATAAACATTAAAAACCATAAAAGGTAGATTGTGCTTCAAAGATCAGAGAGGGTGGATCAAAAGGATTATCAGACGATTATTTAACTGATTCATCGATTAATTGGACGCTTATTTAGCTATCACCTTAAAGGGGGATTCCACCCATTTTCATTTTTTTTTTCGGAGAGTGTACAAATGTGAACTTGATGATGTCATCAAGTTTAGTTTCACCACGTTAATGATTTTTTTCAGACCTTCATTTCTAGGAAACACAGAAAGCGAAGAACTTTTTTATTATGTCCACAAAACATCTCTGTATTAATTAATGACAGTAAATTTTGACAATGGTTGGAATTTGTTACACTTAACACTGGAAAAACTATGGTTGAGTGGTAAAACGGGTAAACACAGTGATTAGTTGACAAACCAATTAATCGATTACTGAAATAGTTGACAGCTAATTGAACAATCGATTAGATTACAATTAATCAATTAATCGTTACAGCCCTACTATATTGAGACATGTTTAAAAACCTTTTCTAAATACCTTGATTTGTACCCCCCCCACACACACACACACACACACCCTTTTTTGAGTGTGTGTGTGTGTGTGGTGTTTTTCTAATATAAAAGCACTGTACAATGGACACTGTACTTCACTGTACTGTACATCATCTCCAATAGCAGTCTTTTGCTGATGTCAATGTTTGACGTGAACAGTGAATCAAACTGAACAAGACAAGTGAGAACCAACTCATCTTTTACCCTGATGCCCTGATTACAAAGACTAAATTCCAATTCCGCACAGTTACATTACAAGAAAAGTAATCGAACAAGCTTGCTATACAGTATGTCAAATGATTCCATACAAAACATTTACCGGTAAATCGATCAAGTGAAATTGTGTTCTTCATTTTAAAGGCTGATTTAACAGTTCCACATGTGTAGGGCAAAGTATTGAAGGTCAGCGGTAGAGTGCAAACTTGCGCACAAGTAGGCCATGGCCCACTTGTGGGTGAGTGGAGCGAGCTAATACTCATGACAATTTGGTCTCTTATTTACGTCACCATTACGTCATCACTTAATACTTATCGTATTACCTCGAGGAATGAACGACCGACCATGCACGGCAACAGGGGTGGATGTAACGTTTCACAGTTGTGGGGGCAGGAGAATATGGTATGGGTGCGGCTTCATCGCCTGTGGCGCGAAGCGTCACAGGCGATGAAGCCGCACCCATACCATTTTCGGTTATTCATTTCATTTTCGGACTTTTATTAATCAAGTAAGCATGAATAATAACATCAGTTCAAGTTGTTGAAGTTGCAACAGACACGCAGCATGCATAAAGCTAAAGGTCTGACTCAGAGAGTTTTCTGTTTTCAATGATGAAATGCTGTTGGTTTAGTGGTGTCACAGCTGTAGTTAGTTAGTATCAGTAGTAGTGTTTTAAATCATTTTAAATATAAGCACTTTAATTTGAAATATCTTGGGGTTGTTTTGCATGCCATTGTGTTTGGTGGGGCAGACTGGGCATTTAGGGGGCCATTGCCCCCCCATGCCCATGCCTAGATCCGCCCCTGCACGGAAAGCTGATACGCTCACACAATTTGGTTGGCCAATGATGGCCAACCAAACTTGACACAACAGTGATCTCTGGTTATAAACTGGAGGGCAGACTGGTAAATGCATGCAAATAACATCAATAACAAAGTCCACCAACAAAATGTGCTTTGTGTTTTTTCACATTTTGCTTTGGCCTTGTCATGAACTTAGTGCGCATGCCTGAGGTGTCGGATACACTCTTATTATTATGCAGTCTCTCCACCTCCACCAGGTCTGGTTCTAGGGGGAACAGGGCTGTGCAGAGAGCCCACCCAAATGGGCTGTGAGTGACACTGTGTCCTGCTACCCACCAACAGTTATGGAAATATTTTATTTTTAGCCAACAATATAAAAATACCACAAAATACCACTACCACTGCATCATTTAGAGATACCATTTAGACCCATCTGAGCACTGTTTGCCATCAGTGCTCTTAACAGGCTGGTGGTGGAAATTAGGCTACTATTGGTCAAAGACCAACAGTCATTCTAGATTGATCTTGTAAACCTTCTATACCACAAAGACATCTGATGTGTATGGGAAAAAGGAACCAAGCAACCAACCAATACAGAACCCTGAGTGATACCGGTTAACAACAGCAAGTATAGGGTTAAAGTGAAGTGGTTAAATTCTCACTTCGAGATAAGCTTTAGGGAGCAGCCCACAGACAGTACGGTATGATATATATTACGTGCAGCGACATTATAATGGCATACTGTTTGTATTTTCAGTGTAGAGGACAGACCAGGGTCAACCAAGAATTATGACTACACCAAGTACCACCGCATGGACGAGGTGAGAGATTAGCAGCTTTACTGTCTGAGCCTCAAAATACAGTAAATCTTCTGCTCCAGAGCTGCTGCAACAAGCAGTTATATGGTTGAAGGTGAGCGAAATGTCAACGTGGGGCAAGATGCAGGGATAAATTCTGAGCAAATCTCAAAACTCAACAAAGTGCAGAGGCAGGGCTTGAGCGTAATCGTCCAGTGCTGTAGGTAACACTGTGTCTGGGAGTATTTACGAAAAATACGCCTCAATGTATTCAGTGTTTGATCTGGATCTTCACATCTTCAAAACTACACCTAGCTGTCATGTTCATTTCAGCCCTGTCATGCTTGGAATTGATTTGGACTGACTTATGAGACATTGTAATACAGAAGGCCTTATTCGTTTTTCTTTCTTTCTTTCTTTCTTTCTTTCTTTCTTTCTTTCTTTCTTTCTTTCTTTCTTTCTTTCTTTTTCTTTCTTTCTTTCTTTCTTTCTTTCTTTCTTTCTTTCTTTCTTTCTTTCTTTCTTTCTTTTCTTTCTTTCTTTCTTTCTTTCTTTCTTTCTTTCTTTCTTTCTTTCCTTCTTTCTACATCACAAAGCTATATTTAGCAAAATATTAAACAAACACTTTAAATTGGCAGTAGAATGTGCACATAGGACATGATGTCTCATTAAAATTCTGACTTGTATTGCTTATACTTTCCTGAAAACCCTTGAAGTGCAAGGACATATTCAAAGACAGTTATCATCATCACTTGCATGGCATTCAATGTGGACAATGTATACTGTATGTGTTTACACAAACTGCGAAAGGTGGACATAGGAGGGGCCAGCGACACTAAAAAACATGACTATTTTGTATGTAAATTATGTATTGCCATGGCTTCTCTTTTGTTTATGTGTAGTCGCTTTGGATTCAGAGCTCTAGATCAGATAAATGTCTAAATTGTAAATTGTATAAACATGCCTTCCTCTAGTCTACACAAAAAAGACATTCCACCAAAAGGCAGTAGTGCTGCCATTTTGGCATCAAGAACCACTCTACTTTTGGGTTAGTTCTAGTTTGGGCTGTGGGGAAGGCTGTCTATATTATTATCTGTACACTAATTGGTATTTTTCTACGCATGGGAGTTGGTGAGCGGTCATGGACGCTGCCTGGCATCCATATGAGAAGTGGCAACTTGTTTTTGAGGATGTCTTGACGGTTTAGACCAGGGGTCGGCAACCCGAGATGTTGAAAGAGCCATTTTCGACCCAAAATTAAATTCAAAATCTGTCTGGAGCCGCATTGTATTATTATTTTTTTCCTGAGAGTGTGCAAATGTCAACCAAATGGACCCTGGCGGGTCCATTTGGTTCCATTTGCACACTCTCAGAAAAAAAGGTCCTCAAAGAAAAATCATTAACATGGTGAAACACAACCTTTCTTCAGAAATGGAGTTTCTAAAAAAAAAAATAATAATAAAGGAGTTTTACAGAACTCCATTTCTAGTCCACACAACATCTCTAAGGTATATTAATGACATAGTAAACTGAGTAAACCTTTGAAAATGGGTGGTTCAGATTGAAAGCTCCACCTCTGATAACTGCTGGGCTTTTTTGACATGGCCAAGTGCTACTTTTAACTGGCAACTGTCAGACAGCGCAACACGTTTTGGGTGACTGAAAAGTTTATTTATTTATAATTGATGTACATTAACCATAATTAGCTTACATCATCATTATTTCTTTAAAGTGGAATTCCACCCATTTTCAGCATTTTACTATGTCATTGATGTGCCTTCAGGGTGTTGGGTGGACATGATAAAAAAAATAAAAAAAAAAAAACTTCCCCCATTCTGTGTTCCCAAGAAATGGAGGTCTGAAGAAAACCACTAACATGGTGAAACATCTTGATGACATCAATTTTTTCACCATGCTAGTGGATTTCTTTAGACGTTTCTTTAGACGTTTCTTTTTTTATGAGAGTGTATAAATGGAACCAAATGAACCAGTTAGGGTTCATTTGGTTGCATTTGTACACTCTCAGAAAAAAAAAAAAAAAGGAAATGGGTGGAATTCCCCTTTAAGAAGCTGGGGGGGTGGGGGGCAGTATGCAGAAAAGGTTGTTTGGTTCTGGAGTCGAACCATGTGACAATCTGCCAGGCTGGATTACCATCCTAGGTGCCCAGACGGTTATATGCCAGCCACCCGGGACATCTTTGGCATCAATCTGTTCAACATTGCTAACATGCCAAGGTCTTTCTCTCTACCCCACTCTTTGCCTTTTGCCTCTTTTTCCAGATCTACAGCTGGATGGAAGGTATCGAACGGGACAACCCGGACCTGGTCTCCTCTGAGGTTTATGGACGAACCTTTGAAGGAAAGGACATTAAACTGCTAAAGGTACTTTAACCCTAGAAGGTCTTGCTTTTCAGCAACATTAACCCTTTAATTTTTTTTTTTTTTTAAATGTTATTCATTATTTATCATTTATTAATCATTATTTATTTTTATTTTTTATTTTTTTCACATAAATATCATGGTTGAGGTTGTTGTTTGTTGTTGTTTAGAATTTCATTGAAATTGGTCATGATATTTGCATAACAATACCCCCCACAGAGACTGCAATTAGCCTCTTCAATTAATCTCTGGACTTTTTTGATGATTTTTAATCTTTGACCTTTAGCCTTTAACCCTAATAAAAGTAGGTAAAATGACTGCAATAAATATATTTTTGTGATTATTAGAATGTCTAGAACAAGTACATTCATTATATTAAAATATATCCCCCATTTTTTTATTAATGTATTAATTAAATTAATTAATTCATTCATTCATTAGAATAAATAAAATATTTAAAAAAAAAATGCGTTTTTAATAGATCATGGTAGTACAACCTAGTAGTAAGGTTGAAAACATATATTTTTTTTTCAAGTAGAAATAGGTCCGGTTAAGTAAAAAATCACTTTTAACCATTATTTCACGGTTATAGCTAATAAAATATGGGGACATTTTGTGCAAAGCTTTGAATATATAGTATATTCTTTTAAAGACAGGACATTCAACTTAAATCTTTACTTCAGCGGATCCCTGATGTGTTCCTTTCCCTTGTGCCAGTAAGGCACGCAGCTTCTTAGTGGCTGAAATGACCCCTAACCCTAACTCCTTGTTTCTGTATGTCCAGTTAGGGCTAGGAGCAGGAAGCCCAGGCAAGAATCCATCCATCTGGATGGACTGTGGCATCCATGCCAGGGAATGGATCGCCCCTGCCTTCTGCCAGTGGTTTGTCAAAGAGGTTAGATGATGCAAACGGTACCCTTGCGCACACACACACACACACACACACACACACACACACACACACACACACACACACACACACACACACACACACACACACACACACACAAATTAAATTTATGAACATAGTAAATCAATAAATCATTATTGTTGTGTAATAATGAACTTGGGAAGTTTCATGACAATGTCCACCCAAGGTTCTCCAGACGTATAAAACCAATGAGAAACTGAACCAGTTGCTGCAGAACCTGGACTTCTACGTGACTCCTGTGGTCAACGTGGATGGATACAACTTCACGTGGACCCACGCCGACGTGAGTCTATGTCCTGGATGTTATGAACTTCACCTGAAGTGTTCTGACAAAGTCTTCCTTCGGGGATTCCTTGGGAAGCTCAGGGGTAGAGCTGTGGGATGGGAACAGTGTTGGGACATGTGCACTACGTAACTTAATATATTACATAATATATTACCAAAATGCAGTAACTTGTAATATAAATATATTACGTAACAAAAACAATATAATATATTATACTTTTCTTTCTGCATTACTGCATTACTTTCAATATTACTTTCTGTCAATCTGTCTCGTTGCAAATGTTCTTGTGAAATTATCTTGACAACTGCAGAAGTTAAATAATTACTTATTTTCTATAATTTGTCATCAAATTATTTATTCAGATTTGATGTTTTTTCAAGTTGCTTTCATATGGCTTTGGCACACGTAATATTTGATTATTAGTGACACTAAATATTTAATTATACATTTTGTAAAAAACTTTTCTTTAAAGTAATATGTAATAGTAATATTAATATATTACACTTGCTCAGACAGTAATATTGTAATATAATATATTGCTTTAAAATGAAGGTAATAATTAATAAGTAATGTATTAACAAAGTAAAGTAATATTCCCAACACTGGATGGGAACAATGAGGATCCCGGTTCGATCCCGGGGTTCTTTCCCAGAGTTGTCTTTGAGCAAGACATGTTGCCTTGAATGGTTTTCGGCCAGTCATCAACTAGTCAATGTAATGCACGATCCATGTAAAGCGATTTGGATCACTAAACGCGCCATTTACCCTCCAAAATGTGTGTCTCTATCTATAGAATCGTCTGTGGAGGAAGTCTCGGTCCACGCCTCCCCCAAACTGCAACTCCAGCTGTTATGGAGTTGACCTGAACAGAAATTTCAATGCCAACTGGGGCGGTCAGTTTCCACTTCTACAATTAATTAGAGTTACTGTATAACCAAATCTATTTTTTTTTTTGAAGTGCTGCCAAGCACTTCCCTTAGACGATTCACAAGATGTGTGTGTCTGTCTGTGTGTGTGTCTGTCTGTCCCTGCCTGCCTGCCTGCGTGGAGTCATGTTGATGTTGCCATGTTCAGAGAAACAAGCACAATGGGACGAAGTGTGTATTGTTGATGTTGCCATGTTCAGAGAAACAAGCACAATGGGACAAAGTGTGTTTTAGTATACTGTAGCCACACACGCAGCACTTCATTTCGCACGGGTGTGATTTTTTTTTATAAATCCGGTTTGTTCATTTTCCACAGAAGTTGCTGGAAGTTGCCAAGTTGCTGGAAGTTGCCATTTTTTCAGCCAATCGCGGCGCGGTGCTCCCTAAAATGTATACCCCACGGAAACATTTTATTTCTCACTTTGTGCTCGCAAAGCTGTAAAAGTTTAAAAGCTGGAATTGTGTGCACTTTGTCCACTTCTATAACTACTTTGTTTGTTTAAATCATTTTGAAAATAAGAGTGAGAAAAAAACAAATAAGATAAGAGTGAGAAAATAAAATAATCAGTGTGAGTTAGAAAATAAGTGTTTCCCTGGGAACTGTAAATACAGTAACTTCCGCAACTACCATTAGCAACTTCTGCAATAGCCGTTAAATAGTCTCTAAAGTGTACTTAGCACCCAAGGTGTAAATCAACACAGTTAAATAATTGCAGTTAATCATTCATAGACCTTTTATAGACATGCTTCGATTTCAAGTCACAATTTCAAGTCACAATTTTTCAATTTTTTTCATAATAATCATAATATGAGTTTGTACGTCGTCCTCCCAGCTGTTGGTGTGTCAAGAGATTGCTGTCACAACAACTACTGTGGAACATCGGCAATATCTGAGCCTGAAGTTAAAGCTGTGACCCAGTATGTGGGTAAGTATGGATCTTTAGTTTTATTTATTTTATTCGTAACCTCAACTGCGCTCAACTGCGATGCCAGGTTTCAAAGTTGGTCATAGCCGTGATTTTAGAACTTAAAACAATTAAGGTTGAACATTCCCGGACACTAGTGTTCATTAGAGCTTTGTCTCCTACCCCAGAAAAGATGAAAGAACAGATTTTGTGTTTTCTCACCATTCACTCTTCTGGGCAACTGATCCTGATGCCATATGGACATCCTGAGATTAATGCCCCCAACCAAGATGAACTGGTGAGTGTGTCATTGTGTTAGTGTGCATTTATGGAAAGACATGAGAAAGAAGAAGTGAAAGAGAGGAGCTGACAAGATGATGTTGGATGCTGGATATATGCTTGGGAAGATTCATATGAAAGTGTAAGGGTTGTATTGCTTTTATCAGTTGTTTTCAACCATTTTGATACCGGGGCCCACTATTTATTCAGCATTCGGTAAGCATGTAAGGAAGTAATGTAAGAAAACGTGTGTGTGTACTGCTAACTATAGTTGTCACAACACATTTCTGTTCATAAACACAGTAAACTAAGACTTCTGTGCTTTGTGTAGAGGTCAGTTGGAGAGGCAGCAGCTGCAGAGATGAAGAAGCTGCATGGAATGACCTATAGGGTGGGAACATCTCCACAAATCCTATGTAAGAAAAAATTATGCACACGCAGACAGGAACAGACACACAAACAGACACGCACAGACACTGCTATATCAAGTCTGGATCTCTGTCGATCAAGTTTCGTAAGAGGCAGTAGGTCCAAAAGTTGAACTACTCGGTGTATCGAATTTGAAATGGTTGCTGCTTGCATACATTACTGTATATAAATGAATAGAATTTTTACAATAAATCAATTTAATTTGTGTCCCCTCCCTTTCCCCTCCTTAATTCCGCTCCTCTCATTAAAGATCCTAACTCTGGCTCCAGTCGGGACTGGGCTCGACTCATCGGAATCCCCTTCTCCTACACTTTTGAACTCAGAGACACAGGTATGTTTGTCAAGTGAATAACTCTGTCATGGTCTACAATTCTTTTTTTTTTTTTTTTGCTTTAATGCGACCATTACAATTGAGAGAATTAGAATCAAATGCCAGTGTAAAGCTTCTATCTATGCCTGGTCCAAACTGTATAATATCGAGATTAGGCTAGGCTGTAAATCTAGGCTGTAAATCTGTACATTGAAACGATACTGTAAGGAGTGGAATGGTTAACCAGACTGAAGAGAGTGTGCCTGTGCATGCATGTAGCATGTGAACAGCCTGTCATGATGGCTTCCAAAGTCTAGTATCTGCCCCCAGACCAAGGGGACGTCCCCTTTGGTCTGGTGGCTAAAATGTTGGACCCGAATTCGAATCCCGGGCATTACATGCGTGTACATGCGCCTTTGTATGCGGTATACGTACCGTACCTTGCAGTAATTTGGTTAACTTACATGTACAAGATGGATTAGAGCAGCGGTGTCAAACCCAAAATACAGAGTGGGCCAAAATAGAAAAATTGGTTCAAGTCGAGGGCCGGAGATACCGGTCTGTGTTTCAACACCGGTTTACAATGACGTCACTCTCAAACAGCAAAAAAATAATTTCCCTTCAAAAATCAATGTCTCTTAATGGCAAGATAATTGTAAAGATGAAACTGCTTGCATTAAAAACAGTTTTAAGTTTTAATGAAAAAAAGCAGGTGTTCACGTCTCATAGCACCTGCTATTTTTCGGGGATTTTTTTTCTTCTATGATCCTCACCAAGTGCTGCTTTCATAGTTAAATGAGACTGAGTTGAGGAAGTAAAACAATTAGTTGCATCCATTTCTTATCATGGGCCAGTTCTAATACTAATTCAATATCATCCCGCGGGCCGAAGATAATTCATCCACGGGCCTGATTTGGCCCCCGGGCCTTGAGTTTGACATATGTGGATTAGAGGTTCTCAATGTGGGTTTACAGTTCTACACAGTCCTGAGGTGAACAGCTGCTCATAACAACAATGCCAACCCTCTGATCTCCAGGTGAGTTTGGCCACTTGCTACCAGAGGAGCAGATCCAACCAGCGTGTGAGGAGGCATACGCAGGAGCTATCTCCATCATCACCGCCGTCCATGACAAAGCCTTCAACATCACTGCTAACGCTGCTCCCCTGACAGCGGTCACAACCTTGAGCGGGGTCGCCATCATGTCATTGTCACTGCAGGGTCTTTTGGTGTAAAGCAGTGAAGATCTCTAAAGGCCTCTTTCCCACCAAATATATGTGGTTACTGGGCTACAACTGGTTCTGTTGTACAACGTAGATTCTTGGTACCTTAGTTGGTGCTTTTGTGGAACCGGCGCCCATTGTTTTTGTTTTGTCGCAGTTTCGAACCAACTTTTAGGCTTCTGAAACAGCAGTACGTGTTTTTACAGCATATGGATGCCAGGGCCCACTACGTATTCAGCATTTGAGCCATGGACTGCCATTTGATGACACAACAAGATTTCTTTTGGTTTTGCCCACAATTACAGGATGGATTTTGCAAACAAAACAGTCAAACATACAGATAAAAATTACCATTCTTCCACATTCTCTATCTGAGTTCCCGTCTTTCCTGTCTGTCTTCACAATAAAGGCAAAGGCCAAAAACAAAAATACAGTATATATAAAATAACTGCACCGGTTCAACCCTGGTGGGAAGGGGGCCTCTGATCAAGTGTTAAAAGAAAGGGAAACATCCAGGTGTGTCACACAGTCACACTGCATAATATATGTGTGAATTTGATGTGGAATTATTAAGAAATGTTTAATATAAGGCTCAAAAAATATATTGATCAATACACAAAGAGCTCTGCCAATGTAAATGAATGATAAATGGTGCTGCGTTGACTCTATAGTGCCTTTATATTAGTGTGTGTGCCAGGCTCATAACAGATGTTCTGTTTTAAGTATATGCCTAACCAGGCAGTCGATAACGTGACCTTTAAAAGCTTTATGTTAAATGCATTTTCATGAGTTCTGCTGATGAACTATGGGTAAATATTCAACTGCCTAAAATAAAAAGCAAGTGCCAATATGACTCTCCTTGTTGGTGTCTATAATTTGAAACTTGGCCCACTAAAATGTTGTTGTACAATATAATGTATTGCGATTTCTAGCTGTCTATATCAGTGGTTTTCAACCTTTGTGACACCAGAGACCACCATTTATTCAGCATTTGAGCCACGGACAACCATTTGATGACATTTTAGCCCCAAACACCTAAACTAAAGAATTCTTTTGGTTTTGTTCACAATTCCAGGCTGCATTTTCCAAACAGAACAGTGTAGAATTAAATAGTGCTAATTCACATGATGAATATTTTAACTCTTGAAAGTGTGAAAATGAAACCAAATGGACCCGCAAGGGTCCATTTGGTTTCATTTTTACATTCTCAAAGAGTTACATCTGGTTAACCAACTTTCCATCATTTAGACTGGGGACCACCTGGAACCTTCTCAAGGACCACTGGTGGTCCCCGGACCACCTGTTGAAAACCCCTGGTCTAAATTTATATGATGTTTTTGCATAGTACAGTGTATTTGTATGTCACTAATTGTTTAAATCCACCTTTGTATTGAACTGTATTTTAATTGTCCCTTTATGCATACTTTTAATAAAGTATTCAATTAATAAAAACACACATCTTTTTATTGCCTCACACAAAAATGCACACAATGAACATAATGCATAATGTTACACCACAATAATTGGAAAATTTATCATGGGCTCAAGAACTGATTTAAAACCATTCCTCCTGTTTCCTGATACATTATTTGCAGAAAATGCAAGTATTAACTGTTGATGCTCAAACACACAAGGTAAAGCCACTCCCCCTAGTGTCTCTTTATTGACATTAATTAAAGGGAAATTACACCCATTTCTGAGGGAAAAAAAAGGTCCTGAAAGAAAGAAAGACTTTAAAGGTAGGGGAAGTCATTTCACTTTTGTCAGATATCACCCCAAAAAAAAATTCTGTTAAAATGCTCTATTATAAGGTGTGGAAACCACATATGGAGTTTCCCCCTCCCCCACGTTAGCAGAGGAGCTAATAAAAGTTCCCCAGGTCACCACAATTCTCCTCCAATCAGGAGAGAGCAGCAGGTTCACATAGTGTAGCTACTTTTGGGGGCCCCTAGTGCACCAGGCTGGTACTACACCATGAATTTCAAATCACTTCCCCTACCTTTAATGACTTTTTTCAGTCCTCCATTTGTAAGAAACACAGAATAGGGGAACTTTTTTTTTTTATCGTGCCCAACATCTCTATAATAGGGTATATTAATGGCATAGTCAAATATTGCAAATGGGTGGAATACCCCTTTATTCCCCCCATTTCACCCTAACAGGTGAAACCACTCCCACCTTGAGTCTCTGACGGTCAATCCTTGATGTTTTGTTTGTAGCCTACTCTGAAGATTTAGAAACTTAACAAAAGTAGTAGTAGCCTAGTTGTGTTGCACACATTCGCCACATTCGTCGCACAATACGGCGGAAATATTGTTTTAATTGACGATATACAATAAGCACACGTGGACCAGTCACGATCACACGCTATTCTATGCTTCTTTGACTGTCTCCATGTTTAGATGAAGAATAAGCGACTTGTGGAAGTAACACACGCTATCCAGAGGAATAGATGCGTGATTTGATCATCTGTAAAGTAAGTGTCACCATTATATCCAGGGGTGTAGTGACTGAGTCCCCCCACTTCTCACATCTAATCTAAAATATAGCCTATATTGGGCAAAAGTAGGCCTATGTTTTTTTTTTTTTTTTTTTTTTCCTTGTCATTTACTTTCATGGATACAATTAGGCATTGTAAACAAAACTTTCTCAACATGCTATATAGTTCCCCCATTCTGTTTCCTAGAATTGGAGGGCTGAAAAAAATCATATTAGCATGGTGAAATACATCTTCATGACATCATCAAGATGTGTTTCACCATGTTAATGAGTTTCCTTTTTTTCTGAGAGTGTACAAATGGAACCAAATGGACCCGCTAGGGTCCATTTGGTTCACATTTGTACACTCTCAGAAAAAAATGTAAATGGGTGGAATTCCCCTTTAAGAGGCGTCCCCCCACTTCTAAAAGTACCACTACAACACTGATTATATGTACTTATAAGTTCTAAAAAACGCTTTGGTTTGTGTATGTTTGTTGTCCTGTGATTAATTCCCCCAGAGCGGCAGAGAAAACGAGATTACATTGACAAAGCAAGCAATAGGCCTACAATGAACCAGCTACTTGAAAAATGGCATTAATACAGTTGGAGGGGATCCAACATTATGTAAACAGAGTTATGTCAATTAGCAGACAGTGAGTCTCTTTCTCATTCACACACACACACACACACACACACACACACACACACACACACACACACACACACACACACACACACACACACACACACTATAAAATATTCCACATTTGGTTTACTGCCTCTGGTCACACTTTTTTGTCATCAACTTTCACATGCAGAGGCCAGATGGTTGAATAGCAAAACACCTGTCTTAATGTAAAAGTTGTTTGTTATTGTTATTACCATTATTATCATTACATATTTTAATGGGCATAAATATTGTATCAATGTTGTGTGAAATAAATGTTCCACATTCCCACAGCAGGGGGCAGTATTGTTCCACTGTATGGTTTTGAACCACTTGTGACTTGTCAAAGCAAAGTCTGTTTTATAGTCTTTCAAATGCAGTGGAAGAAGAAAGAATTATTATTATTAACAGTGTAAGTAATTGGTATATTTGCGTTGGAGACACAATTGTATTTCGGCCAGGTGGTGAATTTTAAATGCTAGACAGGGATTGACACTAACACTTGCCCGCTTGCCCAGGGCAAGTAAAAAAAAATGAAGGCAAGTAGACTTGCACTTGCCTGTTGGGCAAGTGCAATATACATATATATACTGTTTATACGTGTGTGTGTGTGTGTGTGTGTGTGTGTGTGTGTGTTGTGTGTGTGTGTGTGTGTGTGTGTGTGTGTGTGTGTCACACACACACACACACACACACACAGTATACGCATTATATATAGTTCTTAAAGAATGTAAATTACATTTTCTCCTCATCTAAAGTCCTCTCCTATCTTGTCTCCTTTCCTAGATCCACTCGTCTCCTCTCCTTGATCCTCTCGTCTCCTCTCCTAGACCCTCGCCTCCTCTCCTAGATCCTCTACTCTAACCTGAATGGTTCCCTCCACTCTCCCAGAGAAACTCTGTTTGAAAGACGTTGTAATCCAGGCCAGGCTTCGGGACCGTTTACTCATGTAAGCACTGTGATTTTTTTTTACTGTACCATTGTTTTTAAGAGGACCTGATTGTAGGGTCAAATTCTACAGGATAAGGACTGCGCTGCACCGCTGTTTCTGTAATCCACATCTGAATGTCTTTAAACTGCACAGCCTGATTAAATCAACCATAATTTAGATGGAAACTGATAAATATGGAGCATGCTGTTTTCACTCAAAAATGTTCCTTGGCCAAGAACTGTGTGTGCGTGCGTGCGTGCGTGCATGTGGGAACATTTCTGTGGTTCACAGAGTTTGAGTGCTGAGAATGTGCACGTCTCTGCATGTGTGCGCGCGGCGCGCACAAGTGAGCGCGTAAATTGAATGATTAATTATAGTTATTCTTGTGTGATTTCTCCCTATCAATTGTGACGTTTCCACCTCGTCAAACAAGCTACTGGCATAAGATTTGTGTGTGGGGCGATGTCATGTCAACATACTGTAGCCTACAGTATCTCATATGATTAGAATTAGATGATCAGCAGATGGTGAATGTTGATTATTTATGTAAGTGGCTTTTCATACACGCTCCTCTGTCTGTCTGAATCTCTCCACTTTGTCTGTCTGTCTGCCTGTCTGTCTGTCTGAATATCTCCCTTCTGTCTAATGATTGGGAAAATTTGCACTGCTATTACACACAGTGAGAAATAACTGAAGGAGAATTTGTCTGGTCTTAGGTGGTCTTTATTAAGCAGAATTATCTATTAAAATATTGCGCACGATAAGTGATGAATGTTGCAACTGCCTCGGGCGACAGTTATAAGATGCATGAAGAAAATCAAGAAAACAGTAGTTAATATAACTTCTGTGAGAGAGAAGGACAGCCCAAATGGGGAGGGCTGCTTGCATGTCAGTCAGAGACAAGGCAGACCCAGAGGCGTGGGCACATCGGCCGACAGCGCCTCCAGGCTTGAAGATGCCGGCGCTGGTGGCCAAGATTGGTACTGCAGGCGGGTGGAATTCATGCACGAACGCCCCGAGAGCACGCACGCTGGTTTGCTTTGTGCACGCGGACAGGGCAGTTTGTGTTTAAGTTGTTTTCTGAATGAACCAGCGGTCATCACGTCATATACTACCTCTCAAAACACAACGGATGTATTATATGACAGATAATAAGCTCAATGCAAACCCACAAGCTTGTTTTTTGATACTTTTTGATGTTTTTTTTCCCTGCTCGTTCTCGACGGCGCTCGTTCATGAATCCCATAATCCCTTGCTTCGGGCGCGTTCATGGAGAAATACTTCCGCATTTGACCACCGAATTTTGGTGGTCAAATGCAGAAATAGACGCACTTCCGGCGGTCTTCCGGGTGCTTCAAAACGCCAATGAGCAACTTGTATTGAATTGAATAACAAGGGGGCGGGGCTGTCGCTCGAGCCGGTAGAAACTGGACTAGATAGTGATAGACCACCTGATATGTCACAAAGAAACACTTGTTAATCCTGAAACAACACGCATTGTACTAACACAGAGAGAAAACCTATAGCTAAATGTAAAATTTCCCCAACGCTGTCTGTCTGTCTGAATCTCTCCACTCTGTCTGTCTCCCACCTGCTATGTGTGTCTTTGAGTTTTATATGTCCAGAGTGTGTTCGCCCCTGCTGACTGCAGTGACTGCTATGCCCACACACACACACACACACACACACACACACACACACACACACACACACACACACACACACACACACACACACACACACGCGCACGCTCACAGGCAGGCAGGCACTGACATTGAGCGTGTGACATTGACATAGTGCAGTTGAATAAGTTATGTGAGGGTGAGTGATGGATCAGGGAATATGTTGTCCCCTAAAGGGTGTGTGTGTGTGTGTGTGTGCGTGTGTGTGCGTGTGTGCGTGTGTGCGTGTGTGTTGGGGTCCCTGTAGATGTGTGAGCAGTAGCAGAAACAGAGCGGTATGCTAGCCAACACTAAACCTCGACAGGACAGAAAGAGAGGTCAGGAATCAGGGGACCAGGAGAATAATAAGCAGACACACAGGCGTGTGTGTGGGTGTGTGTGTGTGCGTGTGCGTGTGCGTGCGCGTGCGCGTGCGCGCGTGTGTGTGTGGTGTGTGTGTGTGTGTGTGCGTGTGTGTGTGTGTGTGCGCGCGCACAGTGGTGGGGGGTGAGAAAGTTTATTGCTTCCTCATTGTGAATGCAGACACACATTCACAGTCACATCCAGCAACAATGCATGACACAACAAGGAATTCTTACACCTGTATTGACCATGGTATTTCTACGCTTAATTGGCCAGCCTATACTTGTACTAAATACTATATTAATTCAAATGACTACAAGTATAGTCACCAGGTTGGTTGGTGTATCCTAGCCTCATTAAACAACTCTGCGGGGCTGACTGACTGGCTAAGATAACAGCACACTAACTAGCAGTAGGCAGGTGATTGCATAGATCAGTGGTTTTCAACCTTTTTCATGCCGCGTCCGACTATTTATTCAGAATTTGAGCCACGGGACACCATTTGATGACAATTTAGCCACACAGACACCAAAACTAGAGATTTATCTTGCTTTTGTCCACAAAAACAGCGAAACAAAACAGCCAAACATACAGATCATAAATGACCATTAATCTTCTACATTCTCTAGTTGTGTAGACTTGGGGCTAATTCACATTATTAATATTTTAACTCTTGAGAGTGTAAACATGAAACCAAATGGACCCGCAAGGGTCCATTTGGTTTCATGTTTACGCTCTCAAAGAGTTACATCTGGTTAACTAACTTTGCATCATTTAGCCTGGGACCACTGGTGGTCCCCGGACCACTGGTTGAAAACCACTGGGATAGATGGAAGCTTGCTGAAATGAGCGATAATTATCTGCACATTTTGCAACTGGGGGGGCTAGGCCCCCCTTGGGCCCGGGGTCCATCGAACCCACCGCACTCTGAACATGTCATGTGCCCAAACCACAGTCAGAAACCCACAAAGGGCTGCTTTTTGGCAAAATGATCAGATTCAGCAGAGAGACTTTTTTTTTCTTAAGAGAAGTCATTAAACCAAGAAACTGTTGAACTTCCCAAAGTGAGAAGACTTTAATGAGATGGTTTCTCTCGAAATCTTTTTGTCCTGTCAGACGGGCTCATTAAAACAGACTAGTATTCTTATCATCTTGGAACTTAGAAAGGATAAACCTGTGTGCCCAGTGGTGCAAAGTTTACTGAGTACATTTACTGTCCTTAAAGGCAGGGGTGGACTGGGAGCTCAAAACGTACCGGGCAATTTTGTCTCAGAGCGGCCCTCAGAGCGGCCCTCTGAATCTTTGTGGGGCTCCGGGGCCTGAGCCCCCATGAGAATTTAAGACATAAGGGGCTCTGGGGCTCGGGCTAACTAAAATTAGTTAGTTAGTTTTAGTTAACTATAAAAACCCTGCAATAGGCAGTCTCATTTTAAGAGGACAGAGGGCCGCCAGCACTGATTCGTGGGCCGGTTTGTGCAGATTTTCTTTTTTAAATTAAAACACGACATTAACGCCCCCGGGGGGGTCGGCCCACCGGGAAAATGCCCTGTATGCCAGACTGTCAGTCCACCCCTGCTTAAAGGGAACTCCACCCATTTTCAACATTTTAATATGTCATCAGTATACCTTAGAGATGTTGTGTGGACATGATAAAAAAGTTCCCCCAATTCTGTATTTCTTAAAAATGGAGATCTGAAAAAAAAAAAAAAATCATTAACATGGTGAAATACATCTGATGACATCATCAAGATGTATTTCACCATGTTAATGATTTTTCTTTCAGACCCCTTTTTCCTGAGAGGGTACAAATGGAACGCGGGTCCATTTGGTTCACATTTGTATCCTCTCAGGAAAATTTTGAAAATGGGTGGAATTCCTATTTAAGTACAATTTTGAAGACTTTAAATACTTTTGAATAGTTTTATTCTTTTTTATCCCACTACATCTCAGAGGAAACTATCATGCTTACTCTGCGACAATGGTATATATGAAAACTTTAGTAACTTGTAGACATGGGTTATTACAGAACACACATTAACCACTATACAGTATATGTGCAATCGTGCATTGGCTATTATGAATAGATTTCATACATTTTATACATATGGACTCACTGCATAGTGAGCGTACTTTCTACTTTTGTCACTTTACGTCCATTGTGACTATATTGTGTCTTTTCTCAAGTAAGTGTTGAATTCTAGATCTGCAACAGATATATTGATACTTTTTTACCCAAGTAAAACATTTGACTACCGTATTTTCCGGACTATAAGGCGCACTTAAAAGCCTTTAATTTTCTCAAAAAAATAAAAATATTGTTTGACTACAGTAGCATCTATTCTATGTTGGCTGCAGTAACTTCTATTCTCTGTGCCTTATAATCCAGTGCGCCTTATATATGAAAACAGTTCTAAATTAGGCCATTCATTGAAGGTGCGCCTTATAATCCGGTGCGCCTTATAGTGCAGAAAATACGGTACTTCCTCCACCAAGTTTGCGTGTCATCAGAGAACAGGTCCACCGTGGACCTCTCTGCTTCTCCCCAGAGAGCAAAAGTCTGATTCATAATATGTGACAGTGAAGATAGCAGATCTTGAAGATCACAATGCTCCGATGCCACACACTGAGAGCTTCTTGTCTTGTTGTATGTTTGTGGTGCGCAACATAGTAGTGAGATGGAGCATGAAGCATAGTTCATGAATTTAAGATTAAATCCATTGCCATCAGTGAAAGAAGAAAATGCAGTAGTTTCTTTACTATCTTGTCCAATGAATAATCACCCTGTTTTAACTCAGTCTGATCTGTCTGCAAATCCCTCTTGTGTGAGCGCTTGATAGTTTGATCTTTGATATTCGTTTCGCAGGCGTTACAGCTGCAATTACTGTGTGTGTGCGTGCATGTGCGCGGGCGATTGTGTGTCTGCCTGCGTGTGTGTGTGTACATGCCTGCGTTTGTATCTCAAGAGAGACGCCTGACCTATAAATTGTGTGTTTGATGGCAAGAAAGTCAGGCCAAAAATGGACAATGGAGTCCACATTGACAGATTCACAGCAATCATGTAAAGGGGAATAGTTAAACAATGTTTATTCAGGTTTAAGAGTGCACTGGAGCGCGAGGCAATGCTGCGTGACCCTGCTGAACTCTCTATGAATACACCCTTCACAGACGGCGTTCGATTTCCTGGCGTTTGAAGCTGGAAAGGAAGGGAAAGTTGTGTTTTTTTTTTGTCTCTGAAAGGGTGGACATATTTCACCGGATTTAACCTCAAACATAAATTGAATGGAATATAATTTGTGTTGCTACTTTCCGACAATATGGTGTCTAACGCTGCATGGGGTCCCCATGTGGATCCCGTATGTCAGTCTGTGACGTCCGACATCTTGCTATCTGTGGTCCAGTTGGTCCCTGTTGTCTCCAGAGGGCAAAATAAAAGATGAGATGTGTCTTTCGTTGACTTAGGGTTGCAAGGGCTCCTGGGGAAACTCCATCCAAAGCAGGGATGTGAACGAGGGGGTAGGGAATATACAGTATCTTCGCTTTGCTCTTGAATCAAGGAAGTAATTCAGCAATCTTGGCAGTCTGGGTAGGATGTAGGATTCACACTGTCCTGGCACTACTGTAGATCCTAGTTTCTCACATGAGATTCTAATTTCTGACACTAAACTCAACGCTACTAGTTTTCAGACGCTAGATTCTAGATTCTAGTTTCCACTTTCCAGTTTCTGACACTAGATTCTTGTTTCTGACACTAGATTCTAGATTCTAGTTTCCGACACTAGATTCCAGTTTCTGACGCTAGATTCTAGTTTCTGACACTTGATTCTAGTTTCTGATGCTAGATTCTAGTTTTGAATGCTAGATTCTAGTTTCTGACACTAGATTCTACTTTCTGACACTAGATTCTAGTTTCTGACACTAGATTTTAGTTTTCTTCTACTTTCTGACGCTGGATTCTATTTTTCTGTGTCAGTGATGCTCAACATATTTCACACCAAGGACCACCAGAATTATCTATATTTGGCTCTGGACTCACATCTGAAAACATGTTCTAGGGATCCCCCAGAAGGAAAGATTTGAGTAAAAAAAATGTTTGTTTCTGAAATAATATATTCAAAGGTTTGCACCAGAACGGTGGCCTTGTGGTTAGTGTCCGCCCTGGAACTGGGAGGCCGGGGTTCGATTCCCGGTCGGGTCATACCAAAGACTAAAAATTGGAGCGGAGAACCAATTTCGCTGCGGTAACGTAGTGGCAAATCATGCGACTTTGACTTTTTTTTTTACTTTGACATTTTCACAATTTTTCCCAAAATATCAGACCTACAAGCTCATAGCGCGCCACTTGGCGGTGTGCTATGAGCTTGTAGATCTGATATTTATCAATATCTAAAGTATAACAATGCTTAGAACACCAAAACAGAAAGCATTTTTAAATATTTAGACTAGCGACGTCGGCCAATTCCATTCCTTCCTTCCATCCTTATTCCTTATCCAACATCCATGACATCTCGCATCTTAAGTGTCAAGAATCCCATTCCGCCGCCCAGAATCAGACGCATAGGACTGAATGAGCAAGTTGGCGGAACTAATCAACCCGTCCACATGCCTGCGCGCGTTTTCACCCGTTGAACGGTTTGCTGTTAGAATGATAGATGCAAGCAGTGTGTGTGGGTGAGATTGCTGTGGACCAAGACACATCTATGTCACATACGTCTATGGCTAATCAATGGTGATGACACCATTTCCTTCACGGACTGTCACTGCCGATCAATGGGAATTATGGCCATGTTTTATAACTGTCACGGGCGATCAATGAGGATGGCGCCATCATCTGCATGTCCTCGTCATTACAGCCAGCCATCAATAAGAGTGCTGGGTCAGGCTGAGACAAGATGACGGTTGTAGTGAGTATAGCTGGTAGTGTGCGTGTGCGTGCATGCACATGTTCATGTGCGTTGCATGAACGGTGCATGTGCTTACATATATGCATACTTTGCACAGAAAATGAACCAATGACATAAAGAGGATTAGCGGCCACATGGCTGTGTCATGTCTCTAATCCAGTGGTTTTCAACCAGTGGTCCGGGGACCACCAGTGGTCCTTGATAGGATTCCAGGAGGTCCCCAGGCTAAACGATGGAAGGTTAGTTAAGCAGGTATAACTCTTTGAGAACGTAAACATGAAACCAAATGGACCCTTGCGGGTCCATTTGGTTTCATGTTTACGCTCTCATCATGTGAATTAGCCCAAGTCTACACAACTAGAGAATGTAGAACATTAATGGTCATTTGCATCTGTATGTTTGACTGTTCTGTTTCTCAAATGCAGCCTAGAATTGTGGACAAAAGCAAAATAAATCTTTAGTAGTGGGGTCTGTGGGGCTAATATTTCATCAACTACCCTTGATGGACTCTAAAGCATAGGCCTCGTCCAGAGTGGGTAATTGGTTGAAATAGGCTCTCCAGTTGTGTTAAAATGACCATAACCTGCACACCTAGCCTTTTTGTGCTGAATAGACATAACCGTAGGATGGGCAGGGGCGGATGTAACATTTCCCAATTAGGGGGGCAGGAGAAAATGGTATGATTCAGAAATACCATACGATTCAGAAATACCAAGCCCAGTGCCCAGAAATGCCATGGGCGATGACGCCGCACCCATACCGTTTCCGGTTACAGGACTTTTATTAGGCAAGTAAAGCATCAATAATAACATCAGTTGTTGTTGAATTTGCAACAGGCACGCAGCATGCATAAAGCTAAAGGTCTGACTCAGAAAGTTTTCTGTTTTCAATGATGAAATGCTGTTGGTTTAGTGGTGGGACAACTGTAGTTAATTGGTAGCAGTAGTAGTGTTTCAAATACTTTTAATTAATAGCACTTTAATTTGAAATACCTTTGTAATTTGGGTTGTTTTGCATGCCATCGTGTTTGGCGGGGCAGTCTGGGCATTTAGGGGGGCTTTCCTCCCCATGTCCATGCCTAGATCCGCCCCAGGATGGGTCAGATTTAGGCTGCGGTATCTTTCAGCATCAGTTGGTGGTACTTGGAGAGCCACATATTTTCTGTGGTGGTACTTGGTATAAGAAAAGGTTGAAAACCCTGTGGTGTACAGTCAGTGTACAGCACCTGGCCGCTGCCATGCATCATGCAGTTGACATCTGTGTTAGCTGGGAGGGAGCCAGAGAAAGCAGACGAACAGGAGTGCCTGGAAAGAATCGGACGCCAGAGATGGACCCCATAGGAAACAAGGGTATAGGCATATTTTATAAACCATCATTCGCTTCAAGACACGCGCGCACGCCTGCCCACACACACACACACACACACGCACACACACACACACGCACACACACACGCACGCACGCACGCACGCACGCACGCACGCACGCACGCACGCACGCACACACACACACACATTATAAACAGTCCACACGGCTGCCTTCTCTAGCTGCATCCTTTCCTTCCTGATTGTAGGTGTGGTGCTCTTCAAACTAGGGGCCAATCGTGTGTGTGTGTGTGTGTGTGTGTGTGTGCACGCGTGCGTGTGTGTGTGTGTGCACGCGTGCACATCTAGGCGTGGTGCACTTATGAAAACATGCACATCTTTTCGTCCCAGTTCACACGCCGGTCTGGAGTAGTTTGATTGATTTCATTGGCCCCAGCAGGAAGGGCCTCTCACCCAAGGCCAGGCTGCACTCAGCTCCTGAGTGTTAAAGAGTAAAGAGCAGCGCCTGACATTCTTTCCACTCGCTGCTTTATCGCTTTCATCGCTCGCTTTCTCTCCGTTTTTCCGGCGCGTTGCTTCATTCTATTTCTCTCTCTGTCAATTCAATTCAATTCATTGCCACTATTACTGTACATTGTCAAAGCAAAATGTGAAATAAGGTCGCTCATGAAAACAAAACACACACTCAGACCAGAGTCCATGGTGCATGGGTGGCTTTATGGTTTTTATGTGGTTTTCAACCATTTTGATACCCGGGCCCACTATTTATTCAGAAATTTGAGCCACGGAGGACCACCATTTGATGACATTTTAGCCCCCACAGACCCCCATACTAAAGATTTATTTTGTTTTTGTATACACAATTCCAGCTTGGATTTCAGAAACAAAACCGCCAAACATACAGACTAAAATGACCAACATTCTCATTCTTTAATTATGTAGACTTGGGCTAATTCAGATGATGAATGTTATAACTCTTGAGGGTGTAAACATGAAACCAAATGGACCCACAAGGGGTCCATAACTTTGGTTATCTAGACCTGGAACCTGGAATCCTCTCAAGGACCACTGGTGGTCCCTGGACCACTGGTTGAAAACCACTGCTTTAGAGTAATGGCCAACAATACACAAGGATTCTGATATTAACCGTTTTAAGTGAAGGGTCACCAGTTGCCCATTAACTAGTCTAAATATATCTAACTGGGTTGGTATTTCAGTGTCATTGACCATTAATGGGCTGTAGAGTCACAGAGAATTGTGCGTTTTTTATTTTTTTTTTTTTTTTTACAGTGAACAGTCCACAATTGTTCCTTGAGTTTCTGTAAAGTCACTGTTAAAACGGTAGTGTCGTATTGTGGTTTTTAAGGTTTTACTTTGCGTAGTTGTTAAAGGTACAGTCAGTGATTTCACTTAAATCAAATATTGTTGCTTTCTTCTTCTTTTTTTGGCTAATCCTCCCTACTATAGAGTGTGGTGACCATATAAGGAGTTCCTCCCCGTCCCCAGTGAGCCCCTTGGATCAATAAACCCTAGTTTCAGTTTGGGCTTTGGGAGAAAAGCCTTTCGTCCAATCAGGATGAGAGGATCCTGCAATCAGGATCGAGTGGGGGTGGGCTTTGATGTATGTGTGGTTGGCCTGTTGCACTTCCGCGCCACGGTAGAGTGTGTGCATGTGCACATCTTGCTAGCAGGGGACCAGAGGATTTTCCAAATCACCCAAATCACTTTATTGGACTTATTACACTGAACTTAGTTCCTCTTGCTAGCGTTGTTGTGGTTCTCAAGCATTTCAATTCAGGGACCCTAAATTAATATGCATTTGTTTTAGCGGACCAGCATCAGAAAAGGTGTTGCGCTGGGAACCTCATACAAGATTTCAAATGTTTCTCTGTTACTGTAAATTTAAATCAATCGATTTGCTGTGTATTCGTACCTGCATGTGTTCACTGGTCATATGGCCTATAGCCACCTCTCCTTAAAGGTAGGGGAAGTGATTTCACTTTTGTCAGAAATCACCCAAAAAATATTTTTTTTTCTGTTAAAATGCTCTATTATAAGGTGTGGAAACCACATATGGAGTTTCCCCTCCCCCACGTTAGCAGAGGAGCTAATAAAAGTTCCCCAGGTCACCACAATTCTCCTCCAATCAGGAGAGAGCAGCAGGTTCACATTAGCCTCGACACCCAGGCTTTCATTTTCGTCCGCCTTGCGCGAAAACGGAAAGCCTGGACTAACGCGCGTTGGAAAGTGGCCTTGAGGGGGAGTGAACCTTCCAGGGTGGGCGTCGCTCTAAATGATGTGACGTAGAACAGCAGTGGACGGGCGTGGGAGGGGCCGGGGATGACGACACGTTAGTGAGATCAAATCAGAGCGCAGCACTTCCGCCGTGTGGATCCCACGACACCCCCGCCCCCCAAGGCCAAAATCATTGAGGGCTAGACCAGGCTAGGTTCACATAGTGTAGCTACTTTTGGGGGCCCCTAGTGCATCAGGCTGGTACTACACCATTAATTTCAAATCACTTCCCCTACCTTTAAGGCTTGTTTTTGTAGACTCATCCGCTTGTTTGTCTTGCAGGATCAGGCAGCGATGCCCATGAGTCGACCTGCACACTTCTTCACGCCCAGACACAGCGCTCTCCAAACAGCACACATCCTCCTTTCCTGCTGCTCAACCCAGAGAGAACGGGAGGTGAGTAGGAGGTGAAACTAGAAAGACATGGCGAATGATGAAAGAAGGGAAGAAAATAGAAAACCGTTGTTGAGACATACAGTATAGGGTACAGGGGTTTCCTACCCGTGGGTCCGGGGACCACCAAGTGGTCCTTGAGAGGATTCCAGGTGGTCCCCAGCTAAATGACAGAGAACCAGATGTAACTCTTTGAGAGCGTAAAAATGAAACCAAATGGACCCGCAAGGGTCCAATTTGGTTTCATTTTTACGCTCTCAAGAGTTAAAATATTCATCATCTGAACTAACCCACTTAATTAAGTCTACACCCTGGGTTTTCAACCGGTGGTCCACACGCAGACCCCTGGTGGGCCTGATGCTTTATTTCTGAATCAAATCGCAATGTTTAATACAACCAATGAAATTTAGCCTACAACAGTTTTGAAAAGCCATGTATAGGCCTCAATTCTTATCTAATTCTTGATTTGAGGCATGCGGAACAGTATTACTACTTTGGGACCATCCCGCATGATCTGTGACAGCCCACCCGACACAATAGTGGTGGTCCCCAGGTTGCTCTTATAGTCAGATTGGTGGTCCCTGGGTCAAAAAAGGTTGAAACCCCCCTGGCATAGGGGAAAGACGTAGCGGCGGCCATACATACAGACAGACAGAAACGGAAAGGACAAACGAAAAAAAGACGGACGCATAGCAATCACGGCAGACCATCACGGAGAGGTGACCGGGCCATCTGTGTCTCTGTCCGCTGGTGAAATGACTCTGCCATCAAAACAGGAAATAGCCAATATCTCACTAACACACTGGAACACACAGAATGCTCCCCGAGACGTGTCTCATATGACACTTCTTATTGTGTCTGCGTGTGTCTGCGTGTGCTCGTGTGTGTGCGGCGTGTGTGTTTTGTCACCATCTGTGTTGTTCCAGTACTTTAATGTAGAGCGTCTATAGTACTGTACGTCTTCAGGTCTGGACAATCTCATCCCTGCCAAAACATGAAGCCGCAGCGCCTTTGTCATATTATATGGCTTCCTGTAGACATGTAAAAACCATACACGCACCTCCTGCATTTTCACTATAGCCTATATACCTCTTTAAACATGTTTTTTTTTCCTACGGCGACCATTAATGTGACTGCTCTATACTTCAACAACCAGATGTATGGGTATAGTAAACTACCGGGCCTCAGCACTGCTCTGTGGTTTGGCTGTGACTTCTAAGGCAGTGATTCCCAAATGTTCTAACTCAAAAGATTCCAAAAGAGTCGTCCTGGGAGACAACCTATACTGAAAAAAAGCTCAACACTAGATCTGCGATTTTCCACAGTTTCACAAAATGTTTGAATTTGCTTTGCAATGTAAAAAAAAAAAAAACGCATAGACAAAATATATACAACTGTGGCGTGACTCCATAAATCCACAAATCATTCCTCAAAAATTAGGGTATGACTCATATGAAATTCTTTATTTAGGAATACTCTTTTGACATATATGTATAGTGTGTCATTTTTGAGAGGTTCCTCACTATACAAATAATAGAAAACACTTAGGGTAACAAAGGGAAAGAAGAATGAATGGATCTAGAAATATATTTATTGGATTGGCGGCAGTGGCTCAGTTGTGGTTGTCAGTTTGAACCCGGGCTCCCCCAGAGTTAGTGCCGATGTGTCCCTGAGCAATACCCCAAAATTGCACCTGATGTGTTGGTTGTACCTTGCATGGTTTCCGCTGCTCTGTGTATGAAAATGTGTGTGAATGCTCTGCACAATCTATGTGTAAAGCACCTTGGATAAAGGCACTACATGTCTGTAAATTTACCATTGGATACATGTGCTTTTTATTAGAGATGGCAGATATTATCGGCCCTCCGATATTATCGGCCGATAAAAGCTTTCAAATTTCATATCGGAAAATAGCGGTATCGGTATTTACAAACTGGAAATTATGACTATTTACAGAGATGTAGACTCAGCGCTACGGTCATGTTTATACCATTACTTTTGTACTTTACTCAAGTAGGCTACATGTTGAATTTATAGTTGTATGGAGTATTTCTAGGCTATAACATGAATTCGTATTTATACTAAATGTTTATTTATATTAAATATTTGTAAAGTAATAGTTTCTTTATTTTTCCACCACTATCTCGGTTGATATCGGTTGATATCGGTATCGGGAATTAGAAGTTGGATAATATTGGGATATCGGATATCGTAAAAAAGTCAATATCGGGCATCTCTACTTTTTATGTACTCTGATAAAGCGCATCAGTATCATCCATTGGAATGTCCGTACAACCGCTGGGGTGGTGGCGGGTGAGTCGCAGCTAGTGTCTTATAGGCCTGATTTACACTGGCAGTCAAATCTACCCTGAATCAGATGTGACACACTTCAAGATTCAGGTAACATGACTCATTTAAACAAATCAGATTCCAAGCTGCAGGTGGCTCAAATCTGATTCAGGCTGGGTTTGGCTGCCAGTGTAAAATTGTCCCTATAGAAGCAGCAGCATGATAGTAGCAAACCGTTGCAAGCAGGAATGAGCAAACTTCCATATTATACTGTACGTGTATACAGCGGTCTGACTATGGTTGAATGAGGGTGTGACTGGATGAGTGCCCCCCCCCCCCCCCCCCATGCCCATGCCTATATCCGCCCTGCAGCCGACAGCAGCTGCACTCCTGCAATCTGCACTTCCTGACTGAATGGACTTTGCTCATGTCTGTGACAGCCGTGAAGAAGCATTATTCATTTTTTGTGTTCGATCAAAGATAGCAACTTCGATCTCTAGTTGCAGCTCAGCATTTCACTCTGTTGAAAGCACTGATGCAATATGTCCCACCCTGGGTAATGGGGGTCAGCAGAACTCTTAAGTGTGTGTGTGTGCGTGTGTGTGCGTGTGTGTGTGCGTGTGCGTGCGCGTGTGCGTGTGCGTGTGCGTGTGCGTGTGTGTGTGTGTGTGTGTGGTGTGTGTGCCGCGTGTGCGTGTGTGTGCCGTGTGTGTGTGTTAATATGATAGTGAGTGATGGTACCTGATGGCTTATAGACATGTTGATTTGTGGCGCAGTTTGATTAATGATTTACGTCTTTGTGCGTGCATGAGGGTGTGTGCGTGCATGTGGGTGTGTGTGTGTGTATGCGTGCGTGCGTGCATGTCTGTTCGTAGTTCGTACTTCCTACAGTGATCATAAATGATGAGGGTAATCAATAGCTGCTCAGAGCACCTCATCATTGTGTGGCTGACTGGTAGTGATCAATAAAACACACACACACACACACACACACACACGCACACACGCACACATGCACACACACAAATAGCTGCTCCCTCTTGTCTTGCAAACGAACAAAGACAAGCCATAAATAGCGTATACTAAGACCCCAAACCCACAACAATAAACACATCAGTAGTCTGCAATGACAAGGTGCTCCTCATTCCTCCAGTACTGCCCTCTGCCTGCGGGGGGCACTGTTGATTAGGAACAAAACACTGACTCTCCCTCAGCACTCGGTTCAGTTGCTGATGAGAGCAACTCCAGGGTAGAGCAGCAACTACACACCCTGTTTACATTAAAGAACATGCCGTAGTAGTGTGTTTTTGCCTTCGTTTTGAAGTGTCCTAAATGATGTTCTATTTTAGGCACGAGGCGATGCCGCACAGCAGGTAAATTAGCCTATGAAGATGAAAGGACTCTTCTCTTCTCTTCTCTTCTCTTCTCTTCTCTTCTCTTCTCTTCTCTTCTCTTCTCTTCTCTTCTCTTCTCTTCTCTTCTCTTCTCTTCTCTTCTCTCTTCTCTTCTCTTCTCTTCTCTTCTCTTCTCTTCTCTTCTCTTCTCTTCTCTTCTCTTCTGGTTTCTAAGCCCAGGCCACCCACTCACGCTGCATAAAGATGAGCTATACAGTGTAAAGACAAAGTTGAGAAAAAAGACAGATAAATGCTCTCTCTCACACACGCGTGTGCGCGCGCATGAGTGCGAGCGCGCGCACACACACAAATATACTGTACATGCATGACAAGATAAGATGGATCATGCATTGGGTTAATGACAAAAAGTTGAATATGTCGACACTGCACGCCTCTCCATTCTCTCCCTCCGCCCATCTCTCTCTCTCTTTCTTTCTCTTTCACACAAGTAATCATTTCTTTCTTTCTAATCCTCAGTTTTACAGTCTCCGTGGTTGGAATAATGTCGTATGATGTACAGCTGGTAGATTTTTCCATTTTCATTTTTCTCCTGTAATTGACTCGTGGTCATAAACATATCAGCAATGTATACATAGTATATTACCACACTGTATGCATATGCATAGTGTGGAATGGATTCACACAGCTACAGCTATAGCTCACATTATCACATTTGGAATGCATGCATGCATGCATGCAAAAAAAAAAACAACTCACAGGCACAAGCACGCGTTTGCACGAACATGCACACTTGTCATCACCTTGTATATGCCCAGAATGCCCACACAGACAGTCCTAAATAATATGGCTAGGAATACAGAATTTGGAATTGCACAGATGTGTCTTCTTAACCAGGGGTTCCAAAACTGAGGTCTGGGGGGACCCACAGGGCTCCTTGAGGGAGTTCCAGGGGGTCCACAGCTAAATGAAAGTTGTCAATCAACCTAGTGGACCCTTATGGGTCGGTAACTCAAGTACAAAGATAACAAAGTACAATAGATTCTCAGAATATGTGTAACTTGGCAGTGCTGTCTGGATTCCATTGGTAGCATTTCCCAATTGGGGGGGCAGGAGAAAATGGTATGGGCAGGGCTTCATCGCCCGTGGCGCGGGCAATGAAGCCGCGCCCATACCATTTTCGGATATTAGTCAAGTAAAGCATCAATAATAACATCAGTTGTTGTTGAAGTTGCAACACACAGACATCATGCATAAACCTAAAGGTCTGACTCAGACAGTTTTCTGTTTTGAACGAAGAAATACTGTTGGTTTTGTGTTGACACAATTGTAGTTAGTTAGTAGCAGTAGTAGTGTTTCAAAGCATTTTAATTATAAGCACTTGATTTGAATCTTGAGTTGTTTTGCATGCCACCATGTTTGGTGGGTCAGTCTGGATGTTGTGTGATCATTTTGTTTTTCCTAGAAATGAAGGCCTGTTAACGATTGTTCGGGAACCAAATGGACCTGCTAGGGTCCATTTGGTTCCATTTGTACACTTTCTTTGAAAATGGGTGAAATTCTCCTTTAAATATGATCATCAGCCTTTAGAAAGGGAACACGTTTGCCATCTCATCATCACACACACACACGCGAGCGCGCGCGCACAACCACACGCACACACGAGTATAGTATAGCCTGCCAAGCCTCCATGCATACAGACTGCCTGTTTAACGCCATCATTATATCTGCATGGGCTGTTCAATCCCTCCTATGGAACACTGGGGAGCAGGATGGATGGAGAGAGGGATGAGGGCTGTAATGGATGGAGAGCTGTTTGGATAGAGGGGAAGGAAAGAGGGATTTAACAGTGTTAGAAGCAAGGGAGGGAAGAGGCGCAATTAAAAGTAGGGTTTAATCCCCACTCTGGGCATGTCATTATAGATGTAAAGATGGCCAATCTGCAAGTTTGCAATGGATTGCTATGTAGTGTGTACACAACACACACACACACACACACACACACACACACACACACACACACACACACACACACACACACACACACACACACACACACGGTGCAGTATATACAGATCAGTGGTTTTCAACCTTTTTCACACCACTATTTACTCAGAATTTGAGCCACAGACCACCATTTGATGTCATTTTAGCCCCACATAACCCAAAACTAAAGATTTATTTTGTTTTTGTCCACAATTCCAGGCTGGATTTGGGAAACAAAACAGTCAAACATACAAAACATCAAAAAAATGACCATTCTTCTACATTCTCTAATTGTGTAGAGTTCAGATGACGGATATTTTAACTCTTGAGAGTGTAAAATGAAACCAAATGGACCCGCAAGGGTCCATTTGGTTTAATTTTACAATCTCAAAGAGTTACATCTGGTTAACCAAATTTCCATCATTAAGCCTGGGTACCTCCTGGAACCTCCTCAAGGACCACTGGTGGTCCCTGGACCACTGGTTGAAAACCACTGGAATAGATGGATGGATGAACGGACAGACATACTGCAACTCTCTTCAGAGCAGATGCTGTTGCTAACTATAAGGTAGAAAAAGAAATATGCCTTAATTTAAATGTAATTCACCTGAGGCCTGCATTCATACGATGAATAGTTAAATATATCTTCACGCAGTGCCAATGAGATGTGGCGTGTTGTGTGCGACAATCCTCGACGGAATATATCCTGTACAATATTTGCTGCTACATCCGTTCCTTTTTGAATAATCTTGCATTCAGTTTAGTCGTATTTTCAGCATCAGAAAAGTTACATGTTTTCAGTAGACATGGGATGGGGCTCCATTTTCTTAACATGCTAAAACCCCTTATCCCAAATCCCTTATTTCGTTTTTACTTTTTAGATTTTTTATTTTTTTTTTTAATATTTCAACATGTCAGTCTATTAACATGTTGTGAGCTTGTAGCCTGTCCATTTGAACTACTGAAAAATGTTTTTTTTTTTTTAATAGTTTAAAAAGGCAAAGAAGTTAATGGATAAGGGGTTTAGCAGTAACGAAAATGGAGCCCTAAATATACAGTTGATATATTTGACTGAATTGCATTTTGGTGGCTCTTCATGCCTGCTTTTTACACTTGGTTGCATGTTTAAAATAGCAGATCTATAAGCTCACACAACTCTATGTCAACTTGAGCAATGAGCATGGTAAAGCACCACTTAGGCAGGCACCAGCCGACCGATAATTCCCAGTAGGCTGCTTATCAGCACCATCTTATCGAGGAGGCATGTTGTCTGGGAGCCTACTCACTGATAAGATGACAACTGCGATCTTATCCACAGATAACAGTCAAATCTGCTTGCGGTTAGGTTAAGGGGTAGGTTTAGAGAAGGGTGTAGCAATGTTTGTAACAAAACCCTAGCCCCCTCCAACCGTAACCCTAAGCCTAAATCCCCGACGCTTGAGGGTCAGGCATTAGGGTTACGGTTGGAGGGGGCTAGGGTTTTGCATCTCGGAACAATGGGAGTCTGCAGAGCATGGCCATTCTGAGATGAAAAAGTCCTGCTGATGACAACGTGATAACTGCGATCTTATCCACCGATAACGGTAGAATCCGCAGACAATGCGGTAAGCACAGAATAGTTAATATTATAAAGCCCAAAGTCATGCTGCAGCCTGCAACAGCTGTGGTGAAATTGCACTTCCTGATTTGTGAAAGCCATGCCTCCGTCAAAAAATAGTAGGCTAGGACTGTATATGAACAGACTTGGAATATCAGTTCCGTTCATTTATTCCATATTATGTAACATCAGGCTGGCTCACATACAGTAAGTGCCACAGTATGGCGCAATGCAGCATGCAACCAGACATGGGATGGCTTGTCTTTTAGTCAAACGTTGCATGCAGGAGCACAATAAAGAATTTCAAAATACACAGCGCATTCCATGCATAGCAGTAAGCCACACAGGCCATTTTCTGCGAAATATTGCGCCAATCGGGAAGAGCACATCCGTGGGCTGCTGCCTATGGCGGAAATTTCCCCAGTGCCACCGCAGCACGCGCGCACACACACACACACACACACACACACACACACACACACACACACACTTATAGACGTTTAGGCTGACACCAACTGATGAATGGATCGATGGTTGTTGTACCCATGAGGTTGCCAGAGGGGTGGGTGGAGAGAGAGAGAGAGAGAGCATTAATGGGAGGATAGGCCTACATAGTTTAAAGCTAATAGAGACAACTTTTTAGATATACAGTATATTGATATTTTTTGCATTTTCCCCTCTACATTGCTTATACTTTGATGCTGCAGCTGTTTCCCTGCAGACAGGCACTTGCTTGGTCCTGCAGACGCTGCAGAACTGTGTCGTTGTCAACAAATGATGAAAAACAAAACATTCACCGGACTCGGGAAAGGCAGTGCTAATTTGTGAGGGGGACGGGGGTTGTGAGGGGTGAGGCAGCGTTTTAGCCAATCACAGCACAACACTCTCCCCAGCAGATTGATAATGAGCCAATAGAGTGGAGGTGAGGTAGAGAGAGTTTTTAGACATCTGTTTACAAACACAGTCTTTGTACAAAGTTGTCTCTATTCCTTTTCAGATGTAACATGTCTGGTGTATACTATACAGGCCCGGAGGAGGGGGGGGGCAGGCGAAAATGGCATACCATTTTCATAAAGCTAAAGGTCTGATTTGTTTGCATGTCATCATGTTTGGTGGTGGGGTAGTCTGCCCCATTTAATGGGGCATTGCCCTCCCCCACGCTTATACCGAAATCCAGCTCTGATACAGTACTATAATTCTGTACTAAAGCCTGACAGTGTGGGGAAAGATGGATGGCGAGGAACAAAGGAAGGACGGAAGGAAGGAAAGAAGGAAAAGTAAGAATCAGCGGTGCAGCGGTAGGAATGCATGGTGGGACTGATGAGTGTGTGACAGAGGGTGTGTGAGATACAGAGAGAAGACTCTCTACAGATGAATGTTGGGAATGTGATATGTACTGTAGGAGAGGCTGGATGTGTCAGAGAGAGATGAGGGAGTGCTTGATAGATGCAGAATATACCGTACATGGAACCTGAGATGAGAGGGCAGAGCCGGATCTAGGAATGGGTATGGGGGGGGGCGGGGGAATGCCATTTTTTTTTTGTTGATATTTTAAAGTTGTTTATCTTTGCCCCTGAACCATTCAGACGGTTCTCCTTCCATGACCATCATCATTCTATCATCTCAGAAATTTTGGTTGTCTGAAAAAAAAAAATCTAAATATGAATTTAAGCAAATGGTAATTCTGTCCACTTTTATCAGTCTTTCTAGTGTTAAATGCCCAGACTGCCCCACCAAATCTGATGGGCATGCAAACAACCCAAATTTAAAAGATATTTCAATTTTAAGTGCTTATACTTAAAATGATCTGAAATGCATGTCTGTTACAACTTCGACTGACAACAACAACTGATGTTATTATCGATGTTTTATTTGCCTAATAAAACTTCTGTAAAATGGTATGGGTGTGACTTCATCGCCTGTGGCGCGAAGCGGCACGGGCGCTGAAGCCGCATAGATACCATTTTTGCCTGCCCCCCCCCCCCCCCCCCCCCCCCAATTGGGAAATGGTACATCCGGCCCTGGGAGTGTGTGTGTGTGTGTGTGTGTGTGTGTGTGTGTGTGTGTGTGTGTGTGTGTGTGTGTGTGTGTGTGTGTGTGTGTGTGTGTGTGCGCGTGCGCGTGCGCGTGTGCGCGTGCGCGTGTGTGTGTGTGATGAGACAAAACAAGGAAACGTTGACGCGAGAGTGATATATGATTGGATGCGTGGTGTGAGAACAAGCACACAAGGAGTTCACAAGGAAAGAAAGGTAGAAGAGAGAGTGGTGAAGAAATTCTTAGCAGGACGTCATCACACTGCCTATTCTACTCATCCACTCACACTCACAGCTATAGGTGACATAATCTCAGTAGTCACTACGTGTTATGTTGTACTTATTAATAGCTGGCATAAGTCTAACAAGCAAAGAAAAACACTGTTCATGCTGGCTGCTGGCGGCGATGATGACGAGGAAGGAGAAATGATGACAAAAATCATCAGGAGATGAATATGGGTGGCCTGGATCTTACCGTGCTTTCAAGATGTGTTTTCTTTTGCTTTTTGAGGAGTGCTTCATGCCTCTCCTATCTATGCCCAGCTTTGCGTGATGATTCGGCTGGCTGAGCACAGCGGCAGCGGTGGCTCAAGGGTAGAGTCCCCGGTTGGTAACCGCAAGGTTGCTGGTTCGAACCCAGGCTCCTCTTACTGTCTCTTACCGTCGAAGTGTCCTGGATCAAGGCACTAAACCCCTAATTGCTCCTGATGTGCTGCTTGTGGCTTGCGTGTTTTCCGCTGCCATATGTGTATGAATGTGTGTGAATGGGAGAATGCGATGCGAGCAAGCATTTAAGAATGAATTTGTCGCAAAAAAAAAAAAAACATGGTGTCCCCAGCAACTGCATTTAGTTTTACTAAGGTTAGGTTTAGGCATAGTTTTACTGAGGTTAGTTAGGACTTGTTTTGTATCTTACAACATTATGTATGAGTACAATACAGAGAATGTTTGCTTTGATTGGCCATCTTTGTTGAAGAAGAGTCTATGTCTGAGATAACTAATCTTATCTTTCTTATTAGTTTAAACCCTGTGGAGGGTTAATGTTAGGTTTAGGTGTAGTTTTACTGAGCTAACGGCCAAGTCACTCTTAAATGTTTTCATGCCATGGAAATAGATCTACGTCATCCGTTATCATTATGATTCACAGTAACAACTGATGCCGCTGACGTTAACGCTACTGTACGTGACGTAACTTACCGGCGCCGGTTCAATACGATCCCCATGCTAACAGCAGCTAGCAGCGACCGCGGCGACCATTGCTAGAGCATAACAAGGGACGGCCTAACCCGGAACCAAAAGTGTGTGTCCGTCCACTAACTTGTCCGTCGGGAAACATGGACCGAAATATGAAATATGACTTTTAGATGAAAATCGCTGGCACTGGCGAGCTCCAAAAATATGAAAAAGGGCTGGCACTGAGAGAGTTAAATGCGTGCTTGTGAATGCAATGCACAATCTAGGTAAAGCGCCTTTGATAAAGGCACTATATAAATGCACCACTTACTTAACCACAGAATGTGATGTATGACGTTCAGAGTGCCCCTCACTTCACACAATTGTGATTATTTCATTGCTGTCAGAGATAACAATCAAAAGCGTAAGCAATGATGATGATTCTCCTGCTGCTGATGATGCTGATGCTGTTGCTGATTGATGATGTTGACGTGAATGAAGATTAAGGGGAGGAAGAAATAGTGAGGACCCAGATGACAGAGAAGAGGTTAACAAGGAAAAGAGAGAGGGGGAGATGGATGGAGGAATGACAGGAGTGGATGTAACATTTTCCAATTGGGGGGGCAGGAGAAAATGGTATGGGGACGGCTTCATCACCGCACCCATGCCATTTTCACCGCACCCATGCCATTTTCAGTTACAGGACTTTTATTAGGCAAGTAAAGCGTCAATAATAACATCAGTTGTTGTTGAAGTTGTAACAGACACGCAGCATGCATAAAGCTAAAGGTCTGACTCAGAGAGTTTTCTGTTTTCAATGATGAAATGCTGTTGGTTTAGTGGTGACACAATATTAGTTAGTAGCAGTAGTAGTGTTTCAAATCATTTTAAATGGAAGCACTTTAAGCACTTGAAATATCGTGGGTTGTTTGGCATGCCATGTTTGGTGGGGCAGTCAGGGCATTTAGGGGGGCATTGCCCCCCCATGCCCATGCCTAGATCCACCCCTGAGGAATGAACGGATGGACGGACAGATGACGGATGGATAAGCGGAGAGCTGGTTCTTCTTCCATTCGTCTCTATGCGACCTCAAAAGGAGGCCTGGTGCCTCCGTTTGAGCCCCTGGGGATCTGGGGCTGGGGAAGTGAGCGGGGATGGACAAGAGTCGGGAATGGAGGAGGTCTTCCTAATGGTGAACAGGAGAGTTATGTGTGGCTGGAAAGGAGAGGAGTGTGCGGAGGAGGAGGAGGAGTCGCGACGGAGGAGGTGTCTTTGACCGACTTATGCTTCCCCAGGCCTGCGGTTCAACTTCCCGTTCCTGAATTAAAGCTACATCTATCACGCAGCTCCTCCTCGGTTAACGGACTGACCCACGTCGGCCCCGGCGCCTCCGTTTACATGTTAATAAGATGGACGACGAGGCGTTGTCTTCCCATACTGACGCCGTTTTTTTTTCTCTCTCCAGTTTGTCTGTCTGTCTGTGTTCCATCGTACGTCTGTCTTTCTGTCTCTCGCCCACTCACTTGCCTATAGTGTATCTCCTATGCTTTCATACACTCCAAAGTCGTTGACTCTCTCTCTCTCTCTCTGTCTCTATGCAAACTAGGAAGATTCACACATACACTGAACAGACTCACTTGATGCATATTCATGTAGGGAAGCTGTCAGCGTGAATTCACAGTCAACAAACTCTCCGAGATCTCTGCAGAAGGACATTCACTAAATGTCATTATTAATGTTAAACCGGGTATACTGTAGTCTGGGACATTGGGGGCTGTGTGTGTGTGTGCGTGTGCGTGTGCGTGTGTGTGTGTGTGCGACCAAAGAAAAACAATCCCTCCACTCTGATTTGGTGGTGATGGTGATGGTGGTAGCCGAATATCAAACTCTGAATTAGCCTTAAGTGGAGTCCAGATGGTCCTCTTCAACTGAGTAGTTTGGAACCCAATGGACTCTTATTCGTCTGTAGTACAGTACAACTCAGACACTCAGAGCCTTATTATGAGTTTCTTAAGTATCAGGTCTTATGGCTTAAGTCAAAACTTAAGATGTGGCAAAGCTGTTTGGCTGTTTTGGAACCCTCTCAAGGACCACTGGTGGTCGCCTGACCAATGGTTGAAAACCACTGGTGTCATTGAAAACTTGAAATGGAATATCCATCCTGTATAAATAAATACTTTTGATCCATTTCGACTGTCAACACAGTTGCAGTTTTTCTCAAGTACATTTTGAATGCGTTATTGCAGTATTGATAAATATAAACATGAGTGCTTTTTTAGGCAATAGATTGCAGAGAGAAAACCAAAGGCCAAGGATTCTGTGGATTATTTTAAACTGTGGGTTTGAAAAGACTATCATGGTATTTTTCCCCCTCTGGTGTTGACTCCCAAAACAATAGGCAATTTGCTTTACTGTAATAAAACTCCACATGCCGTTCATTAGGCACATTATTCTTGCTTTGCCTTGGCTATTTTGTAATATGGTACAATGCAGGGTCTAATTAAAATCTTGCCATGCGTTTATGTGCTTTTCCCCATAATTTAATTTTGTGAAAGAGAAATACATATCTAATTCCCTTGCAATAGTCCAGTTGGCAGCTAATAATGATCCCCACACGCGCACACACACACGATTCTGTTTCAGTCACAAGCTGCAAAATATTGTCTTAATTGCTTTTGCTTGTGCATTGTACAACACAGGGGCGGATGTAACTTTTCACAATTGGGGGATGCATGAGGTATGGGTGCGGCTTCATCACCCGTGTCGCTTCGCGCCACGGGCGATGAAGTCGCCCCCATACCATTTTCAGTTACATGACTTTTATTTGTCAAGCATGAACAATAACATCAGTTGTTATTGAAGTTGCAACAGACACGCAGCATGCATAAAGCTAAAGGTCTGACTCAGAGAGATTTCTGTTTTCAATGATGAAATGCTGTTGGTTTAGTGGTGACACAGCTGTAGTTAGTTAGTAGCAGTAGTAGTAGTGTTTTAAATCATTTTAAATATAAGCACTTTAATTTAAAAATATCTTGGGATGTTTTGCATGCCATCGTGTTTGGTGGGGCAGACTGGGGCATTTAGTCTAGGCGGATCTAGGCATGCCCCATGCCTAGATCTGCCCCTGCTACAACAGCATTTCTGGAGTTATTTTCCAGGAAGCATAGTGGCAATGCAAATGTTTCATGTAGGTTACACACCTGTCTGTATGTGGTGATGTGTGTGTGTGCGTGTGTGTGCGTGTGTGTGCGTGTGCGTGTGTGTGTGTGTGTGTGTGTGTGTGTGTGTGGTTACACTTCCGCTTTCTTTTGCTGGCTCTACTATACTGATACTACTCTAACTTCTGTATAACTGACAATATCAGACTGGATCTAACAGTATGGATATTGTGTAATTTGTGTGCGTGCATGACTGTGTGCGTGCGTGCATGTATGCGCAAGAAAGGGATGCAGTTTGCATTCACAGACTTGTGCATCAGTTACCTGAAACATTAATTAAACCAGAATATTAAAGATATATTGATAAAGCGGAACTCATTGCAGACCACTGATATTAATCATTGTCTTACTGGGACAGAAGAGAAGAGTGATAAACACACACACACACACACACACACACACACACACACACACACACACACACACACACACACACACACACACACACACACACACACACACACACACACACACACACACACACACACAACACACACACACACACAGTGCAATAGCTGTGAAACTACAGCAGTTTTGACAGATACTGTTAGATGAAGTGTAATACTTTGGCTGTGAATCTCCTTGTGATGAGACACGAAATTACATCAGCTCAGGCATGAGCATCACCCTGGCGTTGAATTAAAGATCATCGATTACGCTTGAGGTTTTGAGAGAAATGTTTAATTATGGAATCTTGTACACAATCTAGGGCAGGGGTGCCCGCACTTTTTTGACTTGAGAGCTACTTTCAAAATGCTCGGCTCAACAAGATCTACACATCAAAAAAGTGATTGTTCCATTACTGAAAATCCATTTCAAGGCCTCCCAGAAAGTTTGAGCTTTGAAATAGTGGTGATGGTGTTACTTACTGTTATAGTGTTTAAGAATAATGCACTTGGAATAATGCAAATGGAAGGTTTTGCTGTATATGCTATTACTGACGTTTGAAAACAGTATTTGACGTTTGAAAACAGTATTTGAGGTTTGAGTTGACAGCGAGCGATGTTGAGTTTAGTGTCTTGCACCCAAAACTAAGAACTTTCACGTTTTTGTCCACAATTGCGAAAGAGAACTTTCGCAATTTTCGCAAGAAATATAATTTAACTCTTGAGAGTGTTAAAATGAAACCAAATGGACCCTTACGGGCCCATTTGGTTTCATTTTAACACTCTCAAGAGTCACAGATCTACTGTATACATTTTAGGGGACTGTCATGTGATCTACCTGCATGGCCTGTGTGATCTACTGGTAGATCACGGTCTAGCTTTTGGGCACCCCTGATCTAGGGTGTAATACTGACGGTAGAATTGGAGTCCTGAGAAAACATTGCCATTAGAATTAAGGAATAGCTTAGTAATGTGTGTGATTAGAGGGAAGACCAACAATGGTTGGGATATTGTTTTGCACAAATGGAAATAATGTCCAAACGGTGGTGCTAGAATAGAGTAATACCAGGCTGGATTTGGGAAACAAAACAGGCAAACATACAGATCAGATTTTACATTCTCTAGTTAGACTTGGGTTAATTCAGATGGTGAATATTTTAACTCTTGAGAGTGTACTGTAAAATGAAACCGGGTCCATTTGGTTTCATTTTTACGCTCTCAAAGAGTTACATATAGTTAATCAACGTTCCATCGTTTAGCTGGGGACCACCTGGAACCCTCCCAAGGACCACTGGTGGTCCCTGGACGACCTGTTGAAACCCCCTGGAGTAAAGGCCATGCAGTCACTAAAATCTATGAGTTTCATCCACCATGTAACATGAAGGTGCATTCCAGCTGGGCAGGCATTTCCTTCCTTTAGTGCTGCCGCTATAGGGCTATTCTTTTCAAAATATGGTTCCCCAAAGAAAGAGGGTTCACATTCAGTCATGAAGGTATTATGTGTACGTGGCAATAAATAACACCTGACATTTCTAAAGAAACCTGACAGGGAGGCTGTGCTCTAGACTCGGTGTCGATGTGTGTGTGTGTGCGTGTGCGTGTGCGTGTGCGTGTGTGTGTGTGTGTGTGTGTGTGTGTGTGTGTGTGTGTGTGTGTGTAAGAAAAAAACACTGTTTTATACAGCAAGCTTGAAGAGAATAACTCCATGTTCCTGGAAGTGACACACATGGGATACACAACTGAGTAGAAAAGAATAAGATTGTTACAAATGTGGAGGATACAAATGTGAACCAAATGGACCCTAGCGGGTCCATTTGGTTCCATTTGTACCCTCTCCGGAAAAAGGGGTCTGAAAGAAAAATCATTAACATGGTGAAATACGTCTTGATGATGTCATTAGATGTATTTCACCATGTTAATGATTTTTGAGACCTTCATTTTTAGGAGATACAGAATTGGGGGAACTTTTTCATCATGCCCACACAACATCTCTAAGGTATATTAATGACATATTAAAATGTTGAAAATGGGTGGAGTTCCCCTTTAACAACAACAGCATGCACACACACGCATGCATGGTGAGTGACAGTGCTGCGATCAGCTATGCATATAAAGCCTCCATAGTGTGTCACATTGTTTACTTCTGCGGCCCATAGGAGGGTGATAGAAGGTGCTGAATCACAGTCGGATGCCAATTCTTTCTTTTTGTTTACAGCCATCCATTATTGAACAGTCTGCAACTCATGCAACCAAAGTCAGTAGCTCAAGGAAAATCTTGTTTTTCAAGCAAACACGTCGCTGCTGCAATATGTGACTGTGGCATGAAAATAAAAATAAAAGTCACGAGGTGAAATATGTAATTACGGTTCTGGTTTATTTCAGTCTGTGTTAAAATAGACACCACCGCCAGCTACAGCAGATGTTCACCATTCCGCAGTGAAGATGTGGAACATGTTCAATGTTCAAGGTGTTTTTGGTCACACATTAGTGCATAACTACTTCATTACGACATAATTAAGCATCCTCAACAGTGTGGATGGTGTGGGGTATGCTTGTGGAATCATCACCCAACCCAGGCTCACCCCAACTCCTTCAAATAGCATGGGATAGACCTTAAGTAGATAATCTACGAATGGAACCAAAAGTCGTTCGGCACAGAATAGTAAATATTATAAACCCCTAAATCCAGAGTGCCCAAAAGATAGATAGTATATCACAGTAGATCACACAGGCTGTGCAGGTAGATGACATGACAGTCCCCTATAAAATGTATACTATCAAGTCAAACGCATAATACGTTTTCAAACACACGTGTAGCATACACAAGAAATCCCTTGCAATTCTCCCCCTCTGTTTTTCATGATTTCTCGTGATTTATTTTGCACTGTATAACAGTAAGTAACACCGTCACCACTATTTCAAAGCTCCCACTTTTTAGAGACCTTGGAATGGATTTTATTTTCAGTAATGGGATGGTCACATTTTTGATGTGTAGATCTTGTTGAGTTGGTCATTTTGAGAGCAGCTCTCAGGTCAAAAAAGTGTGGGCACCCCTGCCTTAAATCATCCAGCCCGAAACCTCCAGGTCATACCTTTAGTATGAACTTAAGTACCTACTCCTACTCTATGAATGGAACACCTGTGTGCCACTATGTGCTATTTTAAAGAGACGGGATGATACTGTGTGTGTAGTGTTGTGCATGCGTGTGTGTTGTTTGCGCGTGCGTGCATGTGTGTGTGTTGTTTGTGCATGCATGTGTGCGTGAATGCCTGCATGTGTGCATGTGTGTGGCTACTTTATCGATAGTCAGCACAGCTGTAATATACAACGTATAGCAATGAGTAATGAAGGGCCATCAATAACTGCCCTGAATGACAGATTGAACAAGACTGCTTTTAATAATGATGACTCTCAGCAGAGAGTCACACACACACACACACACACACACACACGCACACGCACACGCACACGCACACACACACACACACACACACACACACAGTGTTGCGAGATGCATGCAAGACTTCATGTCACACAAGAATGGAATTGTATGCACATGCACACACACACACACACACACACACACACACACACACACACACACACACACACACACACACACACACACACACACACACACACACACACACACACACACACACACACACACACGCATGCACACACAACCTTGGTTGTCCTTACCTTTAAGTAACATGCAGAAAGAACACTTGTTGAAAATATTAGAGAGCATGCTTAGGTTTGCAGAAGGAAATGATTGCTTACAGCAGAGCGTTGCAAGTCAAGGTTTATCGTTAACCATAGGCCTACAGGCAGACTGTAGATTGTTGCAAATGCATACTCAGCAGGGGCGGATGTAACATGTCCCATTTGGCACGCAGCATGCATAAAGCTAAAGGTCTGACTCAGAGAGTTTTCTGTTTTCAATGATGAAATGCTGTTGGTTTGGTGGTGCCACAACTGTAGTTAGTTTAGTAGCATTAGTAGTGTTTCAAAATATAGGCACTTTAATTTGAAATATCTTGTGTTGTTTTGCATGCCATCATGTTTGGTGGGGCAGTTAGGGCGTTTAGGGGGCATTGCCCCCCCATGCCTATGCCTAAATCCGCCCCTGATACTCAAAACGCAAAACGACAGTTTAGACTCTGTGTCACCACTCTTGCCACTGCCAGAGATAGATAAGAGGCCACAGGACGGGGACAGGAAGTCAACCCAACGTATTGTGCAGCATGAATGCACACACTTGAGAGGGGAAGCATACAGTACATGTTGGTGTGCAAAGTGTTCCTATAGCCAGTGTTGCCAACTTGGGACATTTGTCGATATATTTACCCCCCCCCCCCCCCCCCCCAGCTCCAAAATTAGTGAAAAACTACTGGTGAAAAATCTAGTGCTTTTTGCTGGTGAGTTAGTTGGGGCGAAATTGGTTGACAGGTGCCAGAGGTAAAAAAAAAAAAAAAATGTTTTTCACCTTGTTTCCTCCTGTTATAGAGTCCTCCTTCCTTCCTAGAAAGGACCATTGGTAACCAAATGGACCCTTATAGATCTGTAACTCTTCAGAGCGTAAAATGAAACCAAATGGACCCTTGGTTTCATTTTACGCTCTCAAGAGTTAAATTATATCTAAACATCTGAATTACCTCATTTTCAAGAATCTTAGAAAATGTAGAAGAATTGCTATTTTGTCCAACATTTTGCCAGTTTTTTCTCCTAAATTAGTCCTAATGACTAAACTCAACATCAAATGGTGTTCTTCCGTGGCAAAAATGCAGAATAAACACTGGGCACACTGCTCTAGTGCTTTTTGGAGTGCCACTAGTGCATTTTGGATTTTGGCAGTTGGCAACACTGCCTATAGCAGTGGGAAATCACCTAAGTAAGGGAGGGGGTAGCCTCGACACCCAGGCTTTCATTTTCGTCCGCCTTGCGCGAAAACGGAAAGCCTGGACTAACGCGCGTTGGAAAGTGGCCTTGAGGGGCGTGTCAACCTTCCGGGGTGGGCGTCGCTCTAAATGATGTGACGTAGAACAGCAGTGGACGGGCGTGGGAGGGGCCGGAGATGACGACACGTTAGTGAGATCAAATCAGCAGCACTTCCGCCGTGTGGATCCCACGACACCCCCGCCCCCCAAGGCCAAAATCATTGAGGGCTAGACCAGGCTAAGTAAGGGGAGGGGGTGAAATGCACACGACACACTTGCATGCACACCAGACAGTACAAAAGGAGCTGCTCAGACTCCGCTCGGCACACCACACACATTCACATACACCTTCACATGCATTAACACTTACACACACTTACACATTGACTCGCACACATATCTCATACTTATACTCCCTTATACACCCAGAGAACTGACTTTTGATTGTCTATCCTCTTTTGTACTCTTAGACTTCTGCTTTTGTTGTTTGCTGTTTGCTGTTTTTCTTATTTTTCTTATGTTCTTGACTGAGATGATGTAACAATCCTCTGCCATTTTCCCTGAATATCTTCGGTGAGTAATACTGTAGTGTGGGTTATTGTAAGAGGTTCACTTCCCCAAACAACTCTCTGAAGTAAGGGGTGAGCAAACAGCTACTGTATGTTTGCCTAATATCTCTTAATTCACTTTGCTAATTTTTAGTTCATTTTAAATCGAACCTTGCTAGTTCTTGTTTTGACAACTGTGAATTACTAGGTTAACAGTAAATTGTGAAAGTGAATCCGTCTTAAGGAAGTCAGGCTTGCACTTATTGATTGACATTGTAAATATTGTGGTGTTCTTGCGAGAAACACCTTGCGCTTACTCACGATGAGTCAGCGAGCCCAATCTCCGACCCCATCTGTCTCGAACACGGTGGCCCGTCGGAAGGAGGGCGAATCATCCGTGGATGATTCTCGTGGTGGTGAAAGACGTCCCCCGTCTTTCAACCAGTGCTTTGGAGGGCCATTGGCCTCCACAGCAGAGGCTAATGCCCAAAGGCGTTCTCTCACGTTCCCGCCGAGGGAAACGCGGAGCGCGCCCCAAATACTGGGTGGTTTGGTGATTCAGCCCGGTTTGGTGATTCACCAAACCGGGCTGGATGAATTATCTGTGGATGATTCGCCAGGACAAAATGTCTTGGAGGGAAGTCGTCAGAGCGCCTACCCTGATTTAAGTGCGCCCGAAGCGCACAGTGGTGAAGGACGACCAGACAACCAGTGCTTTGGAGGGCCATCAGCCTCCACAGCAGAGGCTAATGCCCCAAGGCGTTCTCTGACGCTCCCACCGAGGGAAACGCGGAGCGCGCCCGAAACACTGGGTGGTCTGGTGATTCACCAAACCGGGTTGGGTGAATCATCCGTGGATGATTCGCCAGGACAAAATGTCCTAGAGGGAAGTCGTCAAAGCGCCTACCCTGATTCCAGTGCGCTTCAAGCGCACGGTGGTGAAAGACGTCCCCCGTCTTTCAACCAGTGTTTTGGAGGGCCATCAGCCTCCACAGCAGAGGCTAATGCCCAAAGGCGTTCTCTCACGTTCCCGCCGAGGGAAACGCGGAGCGCGCCCGAAACACTGGTGATTCACCAAACCGGGCTGGAAACATACCAGCCTGTGGGCCCGGCCGTGTGGCTGGTCAACCCCGCGGACCGGGAGTTGACCAACAGCAGTGGTGCTGCACGGGCCATCGCCGAGATGGCAGGCCGCGATTATCGGGACCACTGCGCGGAATTTGTCCAAATAATGGACAAATTACCGGACGGGGCAATATATCCGTCTCCGGCGTACGACTTAGGACGCAGAGGATACTCGGGTATCCTCAATGTGGTGCTGACCGACTGCGACCAGAACGCAGCTCTGGAAGCCCAAGAGGACTGGTTGTCCCGATATTACCGTACAGTATTCTCCAAAGCATTGGAAATGCATGTCCGGACCCTAGTCATGACGCTCTTTGGGACGGGGACATTTCATTACAATAAACACATAAGTATGAAATGCTTCCTAAATGAACTTGAGAAGGTCATTGGCTGGACGTCCCGCAATAAGGGAGCATATGCAGTTCATTTGGTCGTCCCAAATGGAGAGTTTGACCCCAATGATGCGTTCTATCTGAAAGGTAGACCGCCACTGCTTCTAAAAGAAGCAGAAGAGGTAGCCGACTCTGACGAGTCGCCTCCCAAAGAGCCTGAGCGACGCTCGGCTGCAGACACAGTGGAGCCTAGAAAAGTCTCCATGGGTTGCGAACCCTGGGTGAGTTTCCATGAGCACTCCGGCAGAGCTGGAAGGAGCCCTAACTCACCCCCTGTAGCTGCAGCCGATGTCCGCCATACTGACTCCGAGTCAGAGGCAGGGCGGCACATCTATGGGTCTAGAGCAAGTTCTAGCCCCAGCCCCTCACGAGGAAGATCTCGTGAAAGAGGCAGGCCGCCACGGGCAAGGGCCTCAAGAGCTGGGCCTGTACAGAAGTACAGGCCTTTGAGAGAAGGACCCCCGACTGGGGGAGCCTTACATCACCTCCAATACCGGTTTGACATGGTCTCCGGTAGTGGAAGGTTTGATGGGTGAGTCAGATGAAGACTCGCAGTTGCAAGCTGAATGCAATGAGTGGGACAGAGAACGGGCCCTGAAACGCCGTAGGCGTGACGTGGCACCCCTCTGCCCTGCCGACCCCGAGGGCGACCAGATGGACCAAGAGATGGCAGAGATGGCCCTGGCGGTCGCAGAGACGGAGGAGAGTAAAATCTCCCCTGTTGACGAGACCCTCCACCCTCCAGACGACCCGGCCTCAGCGAAGGGGCTCTTGCAGGCGGCCTCATCCATCGGCCAAAACGTGGCCGACAAGCCTGAGCCACCCAGGCCTCGACCGCCGACAACCCCCGCTGACCTGACCAGGCCTCAGCCAGCTGACCCGACCAAGCCCCAGCCTGAGCCCAAGAAAACCCCTGCCGCACTCCCGGCGGTGCAGACAATGACGCTGGCCAAGAAACCCCGGCCTAACACAGCGGTTCCGGACACTCAACCGAGGACCTCACGCGATGGAGGCCTTCAGTGGATTGGAGGATTCCGCGTCCGTAAAGCAGAAGTGCCAATGCGAAAGATGACCTTCTACGCTTCCGGTGGAAGACGTTTGAGAGACGAGGACCTGTTGAAGGCGTCGGAGTGGCAGCACATTGCGGCTGCCCGGCCAGGGTTCCTCCCCTCCCACCTGCCGTACAGACAGATATTAATTTCCGAGTTCGGTCTCCTCTTGGGACGCTCACACTCCAGAGGCACAATAAATAATGTCTTGGAGGGAAACTGGGATGAAGGCGTACTCCCAGTGGTCATCGACATAAGGGAGATTGTCGACATGACGCACTCCGAATGCGGTAAGGTGTGGGCCAACGTACTCCACGACGACGGGCGCGGCCGGATGGTGTCTGGCGGTGTCCTGGCACCCATTTACCCCAAAGCAGGGGTGCTCTACCCCACCGGAACCAGAACGGTGCAGGGAAGACCTGAAGAGGACGGAGGAGGAGGTGAAGGAAGATGTGACCATGAGGCTCCTCTGGCCATGATGCCCTCCCAGTCTCCCTCTGCTGCCCCTCCAAGTTACAAAAAGAAGGATGGCGGTGCCTCTGTCTCCAAGAAGACCACCGTAGCACTCAAGATAAGATGGAAGAAGAAGAAGAACTCCGGCCGTGGAAGAGGAGGCTACGGAGAACGTCACGGCCAGTGGGACTGGGACGGACGGTGGGGATCCGAGAGGAACTACAAACATCAACCCCGCCGAGAGCCATACCGGGGGGCTTCACTGCTTCCGCCACCGCCGCCACCTCCCCTGAGTCCAGTCTTCCAACCCGCACAGCGGCCACCACCAAACCCTGAGTGGCCAACCTTGCCCCCACCGCCTCACACGGATCCTGCTGGAACGGAAGAGGACGGAGGAGGAGGTGAAGTAAGCCGTGACCATGAGGCTCCTCTGGCCATGATGGCGGCCTCTCAGTCTCCCTCTGCTGCCCCACCAAGTTACAAAAAGAAGGACGGCGGCGCCTTTGTGTCTGAAGAGAGCCGTGGCTATGAAGCCCCGGTTCGAATGACCTCGCAGCCGCCCTATGTGCATCCTACCCAAACCGTCACAGGTCCAAAGAAGAGAGTGAGGAAAAGTCGTCATGGGAAAGGTGGCCAGGAATGCCAGTGGGACCGATGGGGAAGCCCTGAAGGCTACGCCCCTCAACTCCCCTGTCAGGAGAGTCCACCGCCGCCGCCGCGGCCGCAACCAAGACAACCGCAGCCGCTGCTGATGGCACCGCAGCAACAGCAGCAGCAGCTGATGGCACCACAACAACAGCAGCCGCAGCTGATGGCCCCACAACAACAGCAACCGCAGCTGATGGCCCCACAACAACAGCAGCCGCAGCTGATGGCCCCACAACAACAGCAGCAGCAGCTGATGGCACCACAACAACAGCAGCCGCAGCTGATGGCCCCACAAGAACAGCAGCAGCAGCTGATGGCACCACAACAACAGCAGCCGCAGCTGATGGCCCCACAACAACAGCAGCAGCAGCTGATGGCACCACAACAACAGCAGCCGCAGCTGATGGCCCCACAACAACAGCAGCAGCAGCAGCAGCAGCTGATGGCACCACAACAACAGCAGCCGCAGCTGATGGCCCCACAACAACAGCAGCCGCAGCTGATGGCCCCACAACAACAGCAGCAGCAGCTGCAGCTGATGGCCCCACAGCAACAGCAGCAGCAGCTGATGGCACCGCAGCAGCAGCTGATGGCACCACAACAACAGCAGCCGCAGCTGATGGCCCCACAGCAGACTCAGCTGATGGCGCCGCGGCACCCTCAGCTGATGCAACCTCAGCAGCCTCATCTCATGCCGCAGCAGCCTCAGTTGATGCCACAGCAGCAGCCTCATCTCATGCCGCAGCAGCCTCAGTTGATGCCACAGCAGCAGCCCAGGTTCATGGTGCCTCAGCAGCCTCAGTTAATGTCGCCGCATCCACATCCTACTGTCTACGCCCCGACGCATCAACCCATGCCAATGCCCTCACATCCTCCTGTCCACGCACCCGCACCTCAGGCCGTGCCACCTTCCTCCTCATGGCCACCACTGCCCTCGATGCCCATGGGAGCACCTACAGGCCCTGGAGGAGAAGCACGCGAGGGAGCGTGGGTGATGTGCTGGAACGATAAAGAGTGGGTGATGTGTTGAAAGGATAAAGGGACTATGTGATTTAGTCTCATAATTCTGGTAGATAAATAAAATGTGTATGCATGCTTTGCTTATAATGTTTAGTAGAATAGGCTTGTACTGTATGTAACATGTTTCAGACATAACCCTATGTTGCAAGAAGTGCAAGGAGAGTTCTTGTGGGGAAGGTCAAGAGAGCAGGTTCACAGAAGGAAGTGATGTGTGTATAGCTGTCTGCATGTAAGTGCACTGTTCATTGTTAACAAGCAATACTGTCGACTTGGAAGCTACTCAGCAGCCTGCATTTTGGAGAACCTCTAGCCGTTGCAGAGGGGAGATAAGAAAACAGCCACAGACGGGACCGGAAAGACGCCCAGGTGTTGCGAAATATGAATGTACACATTTGAGAGGGGGTACATACATTGTTGTGTAGATTTTAACGATGCAGGCTTCCTGAGTAGTGAGAGTGGCAGTTTTGAGAAAAAAGTGAAACGTTGAGAGTACAAGGGCGGTGACACTGAAGGGACAGATACCTTAACACATTCTGCACACACATGCTGCTCACACTTGCAGGGATTAAAGTAAAAAAAAATCTTGAGACTGAAAATGATCTTTTGCAAATAAGCACTGAGCTAATTAAATGACACCTGTGAAATCCTCAGGACTGAAATCAGTACCCAGTACTGAGAACTTTAATCCCTGCACTTGCTACATAGCCGGTTAGGGTCTCGCATTTCTATGCTGACTTGATAACTGCCTATCCTCTTCTGAAGTCTTTTTTAAGCTTCTATCTTTGGTGTAACCTTCACTTCTATATATAAAAAGAAGCATATTATCTACCTCACACTTAGCATCCTAGTGGTCTTTGTTTTGTGAATGTCACTTGCCTGCTTGCACAGCTACTTGTTCATTCAAATGATTTGTTCATTCATTTGGGAATTCACAGAGATGAGTTGGTAAAGATAACGAGATAAGCGAGGTTGCTGTTATCACACGAGCACGGGCAATTTTTAGACACAGAGAACGCCGAGAGTGTGCGAGTGTACAAGAAGTAGTTTATTCATGGTAGTCAAAGTATTGTAGCGGCCGTCTCCGGGGTCTGGGAGGAGCGCATGACTTGCCTACTGGCGAGA